>JAKWJA010002492.1:66402683-67602683 GCA_027704765.1 Solanum habrochaites
TAATGACCTAGATTGATTGACACAGAATTAATTAAAATTAGGTTTAAATTGTATAAAATTATCCTATAGTATTGTGGCGTAAAACATGTCAGTGAAAAAATGAATAAAATATTATTAAAAAAGAAAAAAATATCCTTCTATTTAAACATACTAAAAAAAGAAAAGTTATTCCTTTTTTAACAAATGATACTTTTTTATTACCGTTTTCTGTAAAGTGTTCAACTATATTCTAATAAAAACATAATTAAAAATTAACATTTTAAAAATTTGTGTAAATTTCTTTTAAAAAATTAATATGGAAATGACCAACAGAAATCAATTTTCGTTCATTGGTGCTGAGTGCGAACCTTTCCTCGGACCTCATAAGCATACGTGAACATTTTCTTTTAGACCCATTCAATATTTTTACATATTACGTTTCGCAGTTTTGATTTATTTGTTTATTTAGAAAATAAAACATATATATTATATTAAAGATAGTAAATAAAATTATAATTTTCTCCTTATTAATTAGGGTTGCGAAAAAAAATAAATTAAAAAACTTAAAAATTTTCAAAAAATTTAAAAAGGGTATAATAAAAAAAAACAAATTTTGTCCTTTCTACTTATCAAAATAACAAGTAAATCGTAATTTAATTCTGATTAAACTCTAATATATTTTATACTATCATAGTCAAACGTTAGTAATTAATAGTTAAGTTATAACTTTATTTCTTAATTAATTTATATTCACAAATTAATATCATGTTCAATCACAAAACTCTATTCGTATTGCCTAAACCCCCTTATAAAGCCTTGGCAATAAAACATATTGTAAAATGTTACTCAATAGATGGTTTTTGTTCATGGTTGGTTACGTTATAGGCCAGCACTCTTTATCCGAAAGATCATGTGGTCGCCCTGTCAAGGACAGAAAGCCAAAGAGCATTAATACATAATAATAATAATAATAATTTAACACTATTATAATCTTTAATTATATGTTCAAAAGTAGCATAGTAATTGTACATGGCTTGCTTGGTTTGCTTCCTTTTTCTTTGTTTTAACATTCTTAGTTTGTTATTTCCCTTCATCCACTTTGTTCATAATCTTACGTTTTTCAAAAGTAAATTTGACTTACTATCTTTAAAGGTTAAAATTAGGATTATATTTCATGTAAATTTTACATAAAAAATTTAATAATCAAAAACTATACATAAGTATCATATATTATATTTTTTTACATATCAATATGAGTAAAAAAATTTAATCGTAAATAAAAATTAATCAAATTTTATAAAAAAAAAATTTGAAAAAATTAAAAAAATGACAATCATTAGTCGAACGAAGGTGGTATTTCAATTTACCCTTATGGAAAGTAAGAAACCATTTTCAATTTAGTTTGGTTCCCTATAAACAAACTCCCAAAATTAACGTTGACAGAAACAATACAAATATAGTCCGTCAATCAATGAAGGTCAAGAGTGTGATAAAATATGACCTGCTCTCAAAAATATATAGTCAAATCATAATAACAAGTAGTTACATCATTTTTATCACCACTTATTCAATTATATTTATTATTAATTTTATTTATAATTATTTTACTCTTCCTTCTTATTATTTTATGTGACATTTTTCGCATTCGAGATTAAAATAAGTCATCTGCTAGTAAGTTTTCTTTATGATCATTAAAAAATTGTTTAACTTATGGCAATTACTGTGACTTATAAATCTTTTACTAATTTACAAATATATAATTTCATTTTCAAAAAAAAAGTAGAGATTCAAAATATCTTGTCAAAGTAAAACTGTTGATTCTCGAAAAAAAACAAAAAAAAAAAAAACAAAAACAAAAAAAAAAAACAAACAAATATGAAGTGTAATTTATAGAAAAAAATGTAATTTTTGAGATAATAACTATAATTAAAATAAATCTATATAGTGGTTGATATAAACGGTAGTTCCAATTGCTCAAATGTAAAAAATCCATCTATTAATCGGACACTTTCACCCTAATTGCCGGCTAAATATTATAAAAGTTTTTTTTAAAATTTTTTTAATTAATTAAAAGAAGAAAGAAAATAATAAGATAATTAATCTGGTCATCACAATAGGTAAAGTGAACTAAAAAGGACCCATTCTCATGAATTTGTACACCGGCCTCCTTACATATAAAAAAAAATATTCCCACCAAAGATAATCTTTAATAAAATCAATAATAAATAGAACATGCTTTCTATATACATTTTTTTTTTTATCACAAATTAGTTTATTTGCATTTTCACCTCACTTATAACATTCATAGTAGTAATAAAGTATATTGGTAGATTGAGAAAAAAGAAGTTATTACGTTTTTTTACCATAAAAAAAAGAATCAAAAATTCATTATTGTACTTTGTACATTAAGTTTTATGATTAATTGTAACGTTCAGAAAATTTTATAACATTTCTATGTTTATTTCAGTCTAAAATTTATGCCTGTTACCCAATTTCTCGGTTTCATTTATGTAGACATAATTATCTCATAAGAAAAAAGTGAAATACTTTTAGAAATTAGGATAATATCGTTATATTTAAGGAATTTTTTTAAAAGAGAATTAGCTATAAAATATAGCTCCTAGATGAGTAACTATAGAATTTTCACAATACAGGGATGTATTATTCATAATTTTATTTTAATTAAATCTGTAAGTGTTAGTTTGACCCTCAATTCTATGATAATTATTTTTCTATTGGAAACTTCAATTCAAATTTTTATGATTTTACATTATTGAAACTAATGCATACAATTAAAGAAGATAGATATATTTTTAAGTGGTTTATTGATTTACACAATTTTTTTCTGCAAAACTTGATCTGAAAATATTTTAATATAAAAAACTTTGAAACAATTACGAATTCACTTGCCTAAATTAAATTTATTTAAACAAAATTCAACATCAATTTCGAGGCGCCGTTTATTTTTTTAAAAAAATATTCCCATTGGTCAAGGATCCGAATGGACTGTATAATAAACTGTGACACTAATTAAAATTAAAGGGGGTACTTTTTCAGTTTTTTCCTCTGTTTTAAAACGATTTTTTAAGGAACCAGAAAATGAAAAAATATATGTGTTGTTTGTATGTCATCTTACTTTTTTCATTAATGTTAAAGCAACTGTGATTAATGATGATTTTATCAAACAAAAAGGGGTACATTTTACGTTAAATTGATAGTCCTTTTATGCAAAGGATTTACTGCTTATTGGTTATGTTTAATTGTCTGATCCAATCCACAAAGACCACAAAGTTTCTTCTGTTTTTCAAGATGCTGCTAACAATGGCCTCACTGTTGGTAGACTTGGGTTTTAGTGATGTGGATATTTCAACTTCTCAGTTTGCTCCTGGATTCTACAATGAAATCATGTTTCAGGGTTTTATTGCTCGTTAGATTGTACATTGATTTCTTTTTAGCACAATGTATTGTATTTATTTGAAACACTTTGAGCCAATGGGTATTTTGGAAACAAACCTCTATATGTCCACTCACCTTCTTGGAATTCGGGGACGGACCAATATGGATAGATGGATTCGAACATCATTAACCTCGTTCAGAATATGAATGATTCATTGACTCTTGGGTAATGGGAGGGTGATGAAGTTGAGTCTAAGTTTGAAATACTCACTATTATAGGTTTATATATATATATAGTATATAATTTTTTTTTGGGACTCTGTCAGTTTCAAAGGATTCAAAACTTTAAAAAATCTAGATCCGCCACTGTAGTCAGATCTACTTTATCGAATTTCACTTGATATGTTATGTTAAACTCTATCCAAGTTGAATTTCAGATTTTTTCAAGAATTTGATAGATGATAAAGAGAATTTCAATTTGTGGTCAGGGCCAAACACATTTTAGTTTTTTAGATATAAAATTTATAGTTTTTTCCAAATTTATAAAAATGACTCAGATAAATGTGGCGATTAGTTGATTGCTTCTAATGAAAAACAGGGGGAAATTGGACTTATCTGCAAAATTTAATCCAACAGCTCAAAAAGTGGCCTATTGGGCTTAATTTTTGTCTGTCAAGTCTTAAAGACGAATGAGAAAAAACATTATTGAGATTTATTTTTATTTTATTTTGCTTTAGCAATTTTGTGTTATTGTGATTAAAGAGGAATCAGTTGTAATAATACTGTTCTTTTTATAAATAAGTTTTGAAAGGGTTTGGATTATGCTATTCATGAAGCTGGGTTAAAAATGGGAAGTTAATCTTAAGCTTGTGGTTAGTTAACAACTATAATGACTTTGGAGGAAAGAATCAATATGTTAAATTGGAAAATCTCAAGGTCAACCTTAACCATCAGGATGATGAGTTCTACACAAATTTCTGTGGGAACGGTTACTTCAAAAACCAATAGTAAGGTATATTATATTTTCGATCTTTATCGAACGTTAGTGAGTTTTGATTCAAGTATACTTGTATCAAGCAAAACAAAAAAAAAACGGAGTAGTGAGTTTTTTTTTTGATATTAACAGGCAGTTTTTAGTTGTAACAAGAAATTAACAGTTAAGTGGAATTGCATACAAAGATGATCCCATTAATTATGGGCTTGGGAGCTATGATGAGCCTAGGATGTTCTTCTGACTTATCAGGAAGTACTTGCAGGTATAATATTTTATTCTTGCTTCTTTTGCTTTACAAAATTAAACAATTTTTAATTCCCCCATGTATTTTTATTTTTTTGTTATAGGGTGAAAGGAGATAAAAATAGTAACTAGTTAAAAGTGACGCATGTACTTTTTCTTTTAGTTAGTTATAAAAACAAATACATATTTAAGAATTTGGTTGTACCTATTGAGAATTTATAACTCGACAAATGTTATTACAGTGTTTAAGGTCACGAGCTTCAAGAAAACTCTCGTCACACAAATCTAACGACAGTTCATAATCATGAATTCAAAAAGTTGACATTTTTTTTAAAAAAAATTTATATCGACTTGACTAGAACCTAGACGAGTTATAACTGTTTAGCAGTCATTTCCCACCATTTAAGTGATTCATATATACATGAGTTGATGGATAGACTAGGTGTTTAGCTATGAATTTGAAAGTACAAGATTATTTAAATTCTGAATCCGTCTTTCGCTTAAACAAAAATATTCAAACATTTACCCTATTTATGTGTCGTATGTTCTTACACATAAATATAAACTAACTTATGCCAAAATTGAGAATTATTTCAGCCTCTCATTGTGGGAGTTGGAGGAAGTTGGATAAACTTAGTGGAAAATTTCCTATTTTACATGTGAATAGCCTTAGTAGGATTGGGCAATATCCACCTACTTTGGCTCTTATTGTAAGGTTTATTATATTAGGTAGTGTGACCATTTTTCCACATAGTAGTACCACAAATTTTGTGACAAATGGGTTGGTCTAAAATGTAAAGTGATTTATTTTTTTTTTTATATGATATTTATAGTCGAGGACGATAATAATAATCGTTAAATTTTACATATTATAATGTACAATTTGAGTGGAGTAGAGTAGTGAATTTAACAGAATCAGTGAACTTGGTCAAAATTATGTTTTTTGTTGGAAATGAAGTGTTTATACTTACTAATTTTGCGATTAAGATGAATAATAACCATGATTATAATGTTTTTTACAGAATTGGATTAGTGAAAGGCTTCATTATACTAATCCATAGACAGTAATCACCTGTAGAAGATGGATTAGAGGATTCTATGGAAATTCAGAACTCAGAAGATCCAAATTGTTCAAGTTGGAACAGATTCATTGCAAATAATCAAATCAGAGATGAATTTGCCACTGTTCACTTCATATCCTGATCAATGGTACGTATCAAAATCCTCTATTTTTTTGGCCCGTTAATACATAAAAGTCAATTTTTTTCAATCGAAAAACATTTTTTTATTAAATCAATTGCTTTGTTTTACAACTACTATCCGTAAATTCGTTTTAATTCGTTGTCTCTTTTTAAATCGTTCAGCAAAAGAAAAACTTTTATTTCAAATTGAACCAAAGAGAGTAATAGTATACATATTTTGAGTATTATTATAAAATTGCACCTGATAAACATTGTTTAGTCGTGAAAATGTGGGAAAAATGACTTCTGTGGTACCAAATCATTGCCATTCTGTAGTAGTTGACAAGGTACAAGATGATGAAGCCCAACTTAATTTTATAACCAATTGGTCAAAAGTTTCAAATTGAAGACTCAAAAACAATTCATCAAAAGCCTATTATATTTGCTGAGTTTCGGCAACCCCAAAAACCAACAAAAGGCCCTGGCTTTACACCACAACAAAGAGATATAATCTTCAACACTGTTATTCCTCTATATTTTCATCAGCTAAAGGCGCGGCGCGGCGGAGGAGGGTGTGTTGCATGTTTGGCTGAAGGAATGGATTAATTTAAGATGGATATGAGATAATATTGAGTGAAAGTTCAATCTGTGTATGATATTATATTCAGCATCTAAACGCTTAATAAGATTAGACAAAATGTAATGCAAGTTGAAAAGAATATAGAGAAGTGGAAGAAAGAAAGCAAGGAATATTGAAAGGATTAATAATGAGAATGTAGAGAGATTTAATTTTTATGTTTAGAGATTGAATTATTTTAAGTTAGCAAGAAAGTTAGCTAAGTTTTTTTTTTTGGGTATGTACGGATCGAAATGTTGTTGTCAGAGGAAATTATTATAGTAGTGATTTTTATGCTAAAAAAATACCTCGATTGTATCGATCTGTATCTAGTGTCATTTCATATGATTTTATTTTATGAAATTGGAGAATTAGTTTTTGATAAACTAAGACATTTTGAAGCATATTGAAAAAGAAATATAATAGTAAAGAAATTATTTTGAATATAATTGAGGAAAAAGATTGATAAGTCAATACAACGCGTGATATTAAAATTGAAAGTAAGATAAATAACTTGGATTTGCTTATGGCGGTAAGCATAACATCACTTCTGTTTATTCAAACACTTTATTCTTATCAAAGATTATAATCGAACTAAGTTATTATCAATCATGCCTGGTTGAATTAATCTTTCAATAATATGTTAAAAAAAAAAAAACAAACTATTTGGTAAACTGTAGATACAAAGGGAAAAGGAGGATATTTGATTTATAAATTGGCCAATTTGTGTTACACGTCTCGGAGAGGTGATATGAGTCGTAATTCAAACTCTATACATGGTAGGTGATACGAGTATAAATATAAATAATCTATAGATAATATTTTATTGAGATAATTGAATATAGAATAACCTAAAATAAATTGAGTAGCTACTGTTTGATTTAATTGTACTCCATAGTAAACGTTTGTCAAAGTGTCAGTTGCACCCTCTCCCCATTTCTCGCTCGCCACTCTCCCTCTGCTCACCTATCTCGCTTTATACAACAGAAAGGTATAAAAAAAAAAAAATTTTGTTTTGGTTTTTGTTTGTTGTATTAAAGCGAGAGGAAAATTGTATATTAGCACATGACAATAAAACATTAGATTTTCGAAGCTATTACACTTAATAGACAATTACAAACATTTTTACTTTGGATTCAATTGTATACAAATTTGCAATTTTTTTTTCAAATATTGTAGCGAAAAAGGGGCCAGCGCAATTATACAATTACAGTGAATACAATTTTGTTCTCGCTTTAACAACAGAAGTGTTTAAATTGTGTCTCTGTTTTTGTATAAAGCGAGAGTAAAACATATATCTTCTCCTATACACTTTTATAATAATACAATATACAAATATTTTGCTTCGATTTAATTGTGTGTAAAGCAAATTTTATACACATATTGCAGCGAAATAGGCCAGTGAATTATACAATTGCGTATTATACAATTGCAGCGAAATAGACCAGCGAATTATACAATTGCGCATTATACAATTGCAGCGAATTATACAATTGCGCATTATACAATTGCAGCGAAATAGGCCAGCGTATTATACAATTGCAGTGAAATAGACCAGTGAATTATACAATTTAGGCCAGTGAATCATACAATTGTGTATGTATAACGAGGCCAGCGAATTATACAATTTAGGCCAACGAATTATATAGTTGTATATGTATAGCAAATTATACAGTTATATGTTTGCTATGGAGCATAATTATGCAAACTTTGCTATAGCATACAAATATGAATTTTTTGTTTGCTATATGTGAAAGTTGCCCTATTTTATTACTATTGTTTCTCCCGGTGGTTAAGGCTTGGGACTTTCATGTTAGAGGTCTTAAGTTCAAAATCACTTGCCAGAGAAAGCAAAGTGTTTGCCTTCTAGGTCGAGCTCATCGCACCAAGCTTGCCTAGAGCGGGTTATTTCTCCTATGTGATTTGCAAACTATTGTATAGGAGCGGGAGTTTTACCATGTGGCCATCCAAAAAAGCGATTACTTAAAAATAAAATAATAAAAATGACAAAAATACTTTTGAGATCAGTCAAACCTTTTTTCTACTAGGGTAAATGATATTTTTACAACTAACAAGTTTTTCTTAAAAAATATGCAAATACTACTTTTTATGCAACAAATCAAATTAGTAATAACGAATCAATAACTAATCCCAAACAACCGGAACGAGTTTAATCCATTTTTGAAAAGAGTATTTACATAAATGGGCCTTACCTACTCCTTGGGCTTCAAGTAATAGCCCAAAAGTAACATCAAACAAAACTAGCCCAACTAGAGCCCAATCAAATATACAGCCCAATATCCTCAGATAAGCAATCTAATCTTCAACCCGTTCCTCTTTTTCTCCATCTCTCATTCTTGTTCTGCAAAAATACCAACAATGGCGCTCACTCTATCCAACATTTCCTTCAAAAAAAAAAAGGTAGCTTCCTCAGTGAATTCTCCCCAAGAAGGTAATCCCCAAAAATCTCCTTTTCTTTTTTAAAACGTTATGATTGATGAAAAATTGCATTTGCAGATGGGAAATGGGAGACAATCAAAGACGATGGAGCTGCAGGCAGAAGGATTATACACCCGCAATCACGATGAGCTAGGTGTTATTGTAATGGAGCGCATGTGATGACAAACTGGGGGAACAAAGAATGAGTAACCGTTGGATCGTTTGGTCAGTATAAATCCTGCTGTTTATCAAGGTAGTCGTCACAGTATTATTGATGTGGACCAGGTAGAGAAATTCAGGAAGAAGTTTAGTGGGTTAACACAGATTATGCAAATTCCAACTCTCAAAGGAGAGATTGTGCTTCCTCCTAAGAAGAAGAAACCTACTAAGAAGAAGTAGACTTTAATGTGTGTTTGTAATTCCCTTAGTTCGTTTGGTAAATGAGGAAATTGTTGGAGAATTAGGGGTTTTGTGTATTTTGTGTTTGGATTTTGATGGTTTCAGTTGTGAACCTCAGTCTATTATTTGAAATGCAGTATAAAAATGGAGTTTTGTTCTTTCAATTGTTGGATTTGCTGGTGTTGTTAGTGTTGATCTATTAGTTAATGGTAGGAGCATTTAAGTTGAATCCAGTGAAGTGGTCTGCTTCGATTGCCATTATTGCTTCGACTATTGGAATGTAATGAGCCTAATAGAGCTGAATGGATAAAAAAAATTGTATAAACTTAAAACAGTTTGGATCAGGTGTAGTTCATTGATCATAGTTTACATTCAATAGTTTCATATGAGCTGTCTTTCACCCCTTTACCTGATAAACTGAACGAAACTTGCCCGTTTTGCACTATCTTGGTGTGATGTTATACCTGTGATTGGAAAGGCTGATTGTTTCAGGGTTTCAGCGGTCCCTTGAATCCTTGACAAAGTAAAGATGAAATAAAGTCTGTTATAGATTTGGTGTCTTGTCTTTTGTATGGTTGCATTAGCCAAGCGTTCTAATAGTAGTTGTTACTGGTGCTGTGGTGCACTTCCATTCTTGCAGTTTACTGTGTGTTGGGGATAAAGGCGGGGGGAGCGGGGGAGACGCAAGCGGGCGGGGCGCGCGCAGACAAAAAAGGAAGGGGGAGGGGGGAAAGCAAGGCGGGGAGGGGGCCGGGGGGGGGAGGCGGAGTGGCGGTTGCGGGCCCGGGGGAGAGGGGGGGGGGGCGGGGGGGGGAGGGGGGAGTGGAGGGGGGGTGTGATTTTTTTTTTTTTTTCTTTTTTTTTTTTTTTGTTTTTTTATTTTTTGTTTAAGGGTTTTTTCTTTTTTTTTTTAAGGGAAAGATTTTTGTTTTGTGAAGCAAAACTCTGGCATTATAACTTATTAATCTATGTCTTTATTCCTTTACCCTGCTCTCGTCTTTTTGAGGATTGCATATCAAAACTCTCCTTCCTGTTGGTATACTTTCGATGAGACAGATGAATCTGGTAGGTTATGTCTTTATCATTTCCCGTGCTATTAATACAGTTGCTTTACTTGTTACTTGATCTGCTAGAACGTTATACGAAGATTCCTATTCCTTCTGGGTCTATACTGTATCAATTATTAATCAAGAATTCTTAGCACTGCCAAGATCAGATTTGTCTTTGTGAGTACACACATATGTACCACAGGCGATTTATCATTGAAGGAGTTTGGATTGTGATTATTGTCCAGAAAGTATGAGTTTCGGTTTTGATTTTTGATGGTTTTTTTTCAGTTTTCTACTATATACTAAAGGCAAGACAAACATCCAGGCATCTATATGTTCTCATTTGAAAACCTCTTATTTTCACACTGAATTTGTAAGATGATTTATCTTGACTGATCATGGTAAAGTGGTCATTCATGCTACACTGATTATCTGGTTTTCCTCAAGACTTGTTTCAATGGCTCCTCAAATATGTTTAAGATGATTAAACTGTGCTGGTGAGTGATAAGGTTTTGGAGCAAACTTCTGAAATTCAACCATAGGCTCAAATCTATGTTGCTTGGACTCTTCAAAAAAATGCCAGACCTGGTGTATTTTTTAAGGATTAGACATAGGTACAACAAGAAGTTGGAGAGTCCGAACAACATAGGTCCAACTTACTGTGGGAGGGGAATCTCCTAAATCCTATGCCATAACGCCACACATGACAAATCTCATAGCTTCATGAATGTTTGGTCCTTGTTCTATATAGATTCTTTCTTGTCATATCTAGGGCATGGCATCTACTGTGGTTTAACTCTTGGTCTTGGGTTTTTTCCTTTTAGTTCTAGTTCTTTCAAAGTCAATAAGTAGATAGTAAGTCTAGTAATCAAGGGTAGAACTTGTTTGTAAATGAAGTAGTGGAGGAGCGACATAGGGTCTCAGTTCATATTCTAATGTCAACGTACATTGTGTGGGGAGACCCCCCGTATCCAGTGAAATTAGTTTAAGGTGAGTGCAATGCTTTAGTACTTTGATCATAAAAAATAATGATTTAAGTGGTAAGGAATATAATCGCGAACTTATCAAAGAACATTTTTTCTCTTTTATCTCAATGCCTTTTATTTCTATGGTACTTTAAGGAAGTGAAATACAAATTCCAAGTTACACGTACATACAAAGGTAAACTTTTCACAAAGTAGATATATAATTGTTGCCACGTTTTTAGAACTCGTCTCTACATAAAACGCTAAGAAATTTACTTAATACCGACTTACTCTATTCTCATTTTTTTGTCCTTTAAATTTTTTTAATTTAAGGTCTTGTTCATAGTATACTTAAGTTATGTTCAGGACGATTAATTATTATCTTTCCGAATTTCTTCTTGACCTCATTATACACCTCCTAACTCCTGCTATACCAAACGTCTCTCACTTTTTTTTTACTGGCGTATCCTCATACCTCATATCTTCACGTGTGTAACTATATTTCAACCTCGTTTCCGCATTGTCCCTATAATTTTTGTTTAAACTACTAGTGATTTCTCTATGCGTATATAGAATTCTACCAAACATCTTCATTCTCCGTTATCTTTATCTTGTAACGTAAATATTATTGACTATCCAACTCTCTACGCTATAATAATGGTGATTTTAACCAACTTTGTGGGCAAACTTAAGTTAGTATATATTTTTTAAAATATACTACAATTTCCAGTAAATTATAAGTCTTCGTCCTGATATTAATTAATTAGTAGAATTTTTCTTTTCCAAACAATTTGTTGAGTTCACTTTTATCTTCTTTTTTTTTTTTAAACAATTCTAATTTGGTTGGAATTATTGGGTCGGTAAGTGGGGTCTCATCACAAATAATGGCTTATAAAATTTACTTCTCTTTCGACAAATATTTATTGCACTTTCACTTTAATTAATAACTGAAAATTGACAAAAACCATAGGCCATATAGCCTTGTTGAAGTCATAAAATGGGACTGCCAAAATTGGTTGGAAAATAAACATATCAATTTCCTTAAAAAGTATTGTCAAATTTAAACAAGTCCAATGTTAATATAAAGTGGGCAATTGCTAAATAAAATCTTTTACCTGTACGTACATATTCGTTTGGAATTAACCAATATTACATTTCTACATCAGAGTATACAAAAAACAATATATTCGATTAACTTTTTCTTCAACAGAAAAAAAAACTAGAAGTAAATGAAATATTCACAAACTATACTCTTCCCTTAGCCAGGAAGACTCAGAAGAAAAAAAAAGATTATTTTTACGTATATTCTATCATCCGTATAAAAGTAACTTACTTATAAAATTATAGTATACAAACGATCTATTAGTTTAAACTTCAGAATTATTTTTTTACGTATATCTATCATTTTATACAACAACTTATTATAAAATATAGTATTTACAACTATTTATTGGTTCCATAACGCTGCCAAATATTTCTTACACACGTGTTCTTCGATGCAAATATATTGGAATGACAATCCCAAAGAAACTTCTTTCTTTAAAAAATAGGTAAATAAATGTAACATATATTTTGAACTCCATGGATCACCTCGATTGAGTGGTACATTAATTGTTGATTGAGCTACTCATTAATGATGTGTCCGAAAACAACTTTATCGGCATTTTTATTATCTAATGATTAATATTGTTTTCTGTATCATATCGACCGATTTAATATTATTTTAGAAAATATCTATAAATTATTTCATTAAAATGTAAAAACAAAATACTAAAAAATAATAATCTTTTAAAAAAAAATTAAAAAGAAAAAAAAGGTATTAGCACGTAAATTGAAACAGATGGAGTATTCTATTAACTTGAATAAACTTTTTAAATTCATAAATTTAACAAATGCCGTAAACTGACCCACAATTTACTTCTTAATTCACGTTTTTAAGTACTTTTTGAAACCAATTAGAAATTAAGTGAGATTTTCTTGTCAATTTAATTATTATATGTCCAAAATTTTGATACCATGTCCTGGTATAAGTTCAATCAAACTCATACATGATGTGGCCATTTAAAAAATAATCCTTTCAATATTGCAAAATAAATTATATTAAAAGGAAATCAAACTTACACAATAAACTAAAACTAAAATGCATTAACAATTAATAATTTATGTTGCTAAAAAAAACAAAAAATCGAGCAACTTTTAATTTAGTGATAAGTTGTACTATTTTTGGTTGTTTGTTTGCTCCATGTAATATTTAATTATTAGATTAATTAAAAAACAATTTTGTTTTTTAGGACTTAAATTATGATTACTTAAGCATAAATTGAGGGATTGGATGAGGTCCACTAGAGTTGTCAGGAGAAGAAAAAAGGGTATAGAATAGAAAAAAAGGGTTAAATAAAGAAAAAAAGGGTAAAGTGGGAAACAAAATGATTACAAAAGCATGATTGATAATAAAACACCACAAAACGGGTTATAGTTGCAATTGTTAAATGTGGCACAAAATTAATTCACTAGAGATATTATTAATCAACTTTTTAATCTATAGAAGGACCTTTCTCTTTTCAACATTAGTGAGGCCATCCTCTCGAGAAAAAACAACTATAGTAACTGTGTTTTAATTTATACGATACATTTTTTTTGTTTATTTTAAAAAGAATTGTTATTTTTGTTATTTGGTTTTAAAATATTTTAAGTCTACTATCAAATAAATTATAAACTGGTGGGTAAAAATATAAATTTTAATTAAAACTGTTTCCACTTTTCCCAAACTTCTAGGAAATAACTAAATGAGAAAACCCGATAACAGACTAATTCATTTATTTTAACTAAATTCAAGGGTGTAAACTATATATATATTTTTACAAACTTTACCTAATTCTCAATCAGTCTCTTATCATTGCTGCCGAAAGGCTTGACCAAGTTGCTCAAAGTGCCTCTCATTTCTTAGCGTTTTGAGATATTGTTAGCTTAAAATCAGGATTATGACCCCTACCTTTTGCTTTTTCTTAAAAAAATATGTTTTTTTATAGAGTAATTCAATTGGATATATAAACTAATTTGAATTCACGTTGAGTAAGCCGTAAGATTATATAATTAGAAAAGAAATGCTTACTAATATAGTTTTTTCTATTAAAAGAAGTTCGAATTAAGTATAAATAGAGGGTCTTATTCCTCTCGATTTTCATTACAACCATTGTCTTTCAATCTGTTGTTTTCAAGTATTATATAGTATTATAGGACGAAATTTTATAATATAAAATTATTTCCATCGATAAATATAAGACTTTATTAGTCGTATTAAAAAAAAAAAAACTAAAAGTAGGAAAAGGTGAAACGAAGAGGGAATTACAAAATGGAAAATCAAATCTAATAAAGTATAAGTTCAGATAACTAACTAAAGCTACAAAAATTCTTTTATTATTAGTCATGTTAAACAACAAGAGTTTGCATTATTTTCATTTTCTTAGAAGAGGATATAACAATCCCAAGAGATCCATTAGCTAAGCTACTTTCAAAGCCGCATAGACCTACATATACTTGGTATTTTTTTCTAAAATATTACTACTAGAAAATGCTCCCAAATCATATAATGGTAAATTAATTTCACTTTTAGGAGTAAAAGTCGTGCAAGTACTGACAATTGTATAGGAGTGATAACGAAAACATCATAAAACTTGATAGCTAGAAAATATATACAGTAAGTTCGAATTGTGTAAGTTACATTTTTACTGATTCTGTGATGTTTTCGGATGTAATCATCACATTATATTTAAGAGTATTTAAAACTTATTTTCATCAGCCAATTAATATCAGAGTTTTTTTTCAATATTTAGGAGGACAATACAAATTCATATGCAAATAAGTTGATCAAGGTGATGGATCATAGTTTCTAATTAATGTCTAATGTGTCATATAGAACTTAATACGATGAAGATGGTATTGAATGTGTAAAAAAGTTCTTATCTCATCATGTACGTTAAAAGTATTTTTGAATTATTTTAGCTCAACAACTACGTGTTCTTAACATCAATCTAATTAATTAAATGCAATCACATATTGTTCTTAATCATTATAAATCTAAAGCAAATCATAAAAAAACAGTACTAGTTGGTGAAAGGAATCACATTAAGCTTGGGTGAGATTGTTCATTTGGTACCTAAAAGAAGAATATCCCATTTAGGGCAGAGTTACTTTTTTAAACAGTTTCACATACTAGTAACAACAAAAAGTATTTGTTATGCTAAAGTTAAAGAATCCTATCCATAAAAACCCTTTTTTTCATTCTTAAGAAAAGATTAAAGGTCTACCAAGGAGAGACTGTGTACTAACATAAAAACAGGTTTTTACCCGCTTCCCAAAAGCTAGCTGAAAACACGAATCACTTATATTTTTCCATCCTCTACGATTAATGTTCGAAATCCTGGGCTCGATGTCAAATTGAGTCTGGTCTGATATCATGTCACATATATTTTTGAGTTAACTCATACTTTAAAAGCTAGTGAAAAAGGAAGAGAGTTACTCAAGCCTTATTAGCATTCCATGATTCTAATCTTTCGGATATGACATTCACTACATTAAAAATGAGCTTTAGTGTCAATTAATTAGCAATTAATTACCGCTAAATATATATTTTTAGCGGCAATTAACACTATTTGTATATGTCCCTTAAGGCTTTAGAGACATTTGGATCGGATAACACTTAAAGTATATCGTTAAAGACTTTAACACTCTTTATTTGTACGCTTATTTATTGCTGCTAAAAGTTATTTTTATTTTAGTGATTCTCATAAATCCTTCCCCACCCACCCCACGCCCCGATCTAAATATTCTTTTGTCTAGATAAATTTCATTGTACGATTCAAACGTGACGTTCAAGAACAAGGAGTATATCCACAATTCCCTCCCCCACAATGTCATAGACTCGTAGAAGTGTTTGATATCATGTCAAATTAGATTGAGACTTAACTCACATATCAAAAGTTAATTCTGAAAAGAAAAAAGAATTATTCAAACAATCTCGTATTTTCGTCTTCCATCGATATGAAATTCATTTCATTCATCTGAAATGAATAATTTCAGCAGAAAGACAAAAGAAAAGATCATGTGAAAAAGCAAAAATAAGATGGTGACAAACTATATTCCTTGAAAATTCAACAGGAATCGCGTGCAGCCCCACCCTCATTCTACTTTTTCCTAAAAGTTAAATATAGTGGAATTTATTACTATTACAACTCTTTCTCTGCTGCTCCCGTCGTTTAAAAAAAAAACGATCTAATTCAAATTGAAACTTAGTTTTAAGAAAAGAAACAAGACTTTTTAATTTTATGGTTATAAATTAAAATTATATTAAATGTATCAAATTATCTTTTAATTTTATGATCTAAAACATGTCACAAGAAAAAGTTAAAAGTAAAATATGTCAAAAAAAAAAGTCATTGTTTTAAAACATACAAAAAACATAGTATCATTTTTGTTTTTTAAACAGAGGAAAAAGGAAGGAAAAAACTTTTATCAACTGCTTTTGCTCCTCTTTTAATAATATAATACAGATTAGCCTTTCTCACCTATTTATTAATAATAATTCATTCTTATATCATATAAAAAAATGAAATTTGAAATGTGTGGACAAAAGTTTCTAGGTGTAAATCCAATTTGCAAAAAGAAATTTAGTGGTTCAAGCTATTTCAAACTATCGACTCTACTTTCATTTTTAACAATTTAACCAGATTAAATTTTGTATCATTTAATTTATATAATAAGTTTTTTAATTTTTTTTAAAAATATTTTTTCGTATCGGTTTTAAATCTAACGTTAAAATGAAATGGGAGAGTATATTACAAAGTAACTTATCCAAGCTAGATTAATTAGCGAAAAATATAAAATCGCTAAGCTCCAATTTAAATTTACTACCTTTATAGGAAAAGTTACGTTTCGTCAAGAAAAAAACACTTTGTTTTTTTTAAATAAAATAAATTTAGCCGTGAGTTTCATGGAGCTAACTTAAGGTCTATCCAAAAGGCAGACCTACATCGACACTCGCTCTTCACAATCTCACTCATTCAAATTTCAAAATTGTTATAAATTAATCGATACATATTGATAACGTATCGTTGGAAAAATAAAACTCCGCCAAACACACTAAGAAGGAGTGAATTTGTGGTTATGTCAGGTAGTTTTTGGTACAGTTAAAAAATGGAGCAGGCAGTCACGCGATACAAAAATCTATAATTATTGCAGAAATTAAACTTTATAATAGCAAAAAATAATAAAAATATGTACAAATTGCACGTGATTAGAGTTGTTATGAAATTTAGGCAAACAGAGATAGCCACACGAGCTTCAAGTCTTGTCGTCTCTGTCCTTTTTCTATTAATTACAAATAAGAAAAATTTATTTGGCCAGAAAATATTTTGATCGGAATAATATTTTATTATTGTATATATTTTTATTGTAAATTTTTTAATGAAAAAATAAAAATAGTTATTTTATTTTTTTAATAAAAATATCATTATTTTTTTAAATTTTCTAATCAAATTTTGATAAAATTTTCTAATCATTTAGCACTTTCTTTTGAATAATCAATTTTTAATTTGTTTATTCTATTTAAAAAGTAAAAAAATCTACTATGTGTTAAATATATTAAAATATTTTTTAATGTCGTAGTTTAAATGTAAAATTGAAGTTAAAAATTGTTGAATAAAATGATTTTTTTAAAAATATATTTAAGAAAAGTAAGATAAATAAATTAAAACGGATTAAATTAGAATTTTTTTCTTCTTTTCAACTATAAATCATGAGTAACCCATGCATCACGTTCACGTTCTTTCGGATTAAAGTTTACGTTTGGATCAACAACATATCAATATCTCCATCACATTTTCAACAAGTACTTCCTACTTTTTGCTCATCACATTCCCAAAGTTCATTTTACCATGTAATTTTGAGATTAAAAAATGATGTTTTCTTTCTTACAGTCAAGTAGCTTTTCGTTCCTTATAAAGATTAAAAATTAAAATTTATCATAAAAAAAAAGCAATCAATCAGAAAAAAAATGAAAAAAACGTATGGAGATAGTGAATCAGATCTAGATGGATTCCTATCTTTATCTCTATCAACGATACCTATCTATATGGAGAGAGATTTATGGAAGCAAAAAAAATTAAATTAACGAGAGTTTTTTTTAAATAATCATAACCATATATAGATTATAAATTTTATTAAAATAAAAATAAGAAAAGAATAAAGTAAATATAAACTTTAACCCCAAAAGATTTTATGTACCAAATATTCGAAATATTATCTAGAACAAGAGAAGAATTCATATACCAATTTCACAATGTTAGTACTATAATTCTTATGACTTGGGTCCAATTTTAGACAAGACATGGTCAAAATATCAAGTTATATTCCATTTGTCCTTTCTGTTATGTGAATATAGACTCAATTTATGGACTATCTTATATGATCGACCAAAAAATGAAATTTTCCCTCCGTGAAATTATTCGGTATTAAAATATATTTAAATTTTATATAAAAAAATCTACAGACAATTTATTTAAAATGTAGTTTATAAATTAAATGATACTTTTTCATTACTTATTCTATCGTTGAAATATAAACAAAATTAATAAAGTAGAAATTGAGAAAGAAAAAAAAACCATTTGAGAACCATGTCAAATTTAATCAATCTTTTCATCTTAATCAATAAACAAAAATAATTTATTATTCCTACCACTTTTATCTTCGTTTATTACAAAAATTTAAATAATTCACTCATTATTGCCATAACAAATTTCAACAATTTTTTATTAAAAATATTATTTTAAAAAATTAGACTCTACGGGCTACGCCTATATAATGAAGCCCCTTCCCTACACATCTGATCCATCCATCGACTCCCCTCATTCGCCATACCAAATTTTGAACTTTAATTCACATATTCTGAAGAAGAAGAAGAAACCGTCAATTATTTTCTCCGGCGAACGGTGTGTTTTTCCGGTGGTGTATCACTGTGTGTGTTTCTATGTACATGAATTCTGAATCTACTTCCTTATGCATATTTTTGCATTCTTATCAAATCTTCTTCGATTTCCTATTCAAATTTCTTTCCTTATTTTCAATTTTCCCTCCCAATTCTCCAGGAAAATTTGATTTTCCTTCCCGTACAAACAGTCGTTATCCTTTTTTTGAACCTCCGCCTCCTTCAGAAAACGACTGTAACCGCTCGCTGGAAGCCTAGAGGATTTTCCGTTTTCCGTAGAATTGTGACTGTTCGATTTTTAAATCTAAGCGGTTCAAAAAGTGTTTTAAAAATGGATAATGAAGTGTTTGATAGTGTGAAATTTGAGAAAGAGAAGGCAATTTCTAGGTATAATCGGTTTCAGAATATGATGAAGATGCTGCAAATTTTTGAAGTGATTGTGGCGGTTATTTTAATTTCCTGGTCCTGGACTCGTGTTCCGGTGGCTGTGAAATTATCAGGCGAATTTTTTGTTCAGGTCTCTGGTTATTTGTTTAAACCTCACGTCGTTTTTTTCATCGGCAATGCGATTATCGTTGCAATAGTCGTGCTCTGCCGCCAAACTGACGCCGGAAGCAACAATTCTGTTACTGATGATATTGATAGCGATGAAATTCCTTATAGCGAAGATCAACGATCGATAATTTCTACTTCCTACTGCAGCAGCGATATTCCGGATCTATCCTCTGCTTCACTGGCGGAGACAGAGGTCTCAACAATGGAAGATAAGCAGATCGTTTCATCGGAGTATAAGGTTCAGGAGATACAATGCAACGATATGGCCACAGCAATTGATACAGCAACAAAGCAAATACAAAAGTTCAAAAGGACTCAATCTGAGAAATTGAAGCGACAAATTACGTCAAATCCACGGCGAGAGCTCCGGCGTTCAGAAACTGAAATGCGCAGGATAGTTGTCCGTCCTGGCGATCAACAATCAATAGTGCCAGTAGAAGCAGTTGACACACTGAGCAACGACGACTTCCGTCTTACGATTGAAGCATTCATAAAGAAGAACCAAACCTTCTTCGAAAAACAGAGGTTAGCCGAATCAGAACCAGAAAAATATGAACGAATCGGTATCGAAGCCTTCTGAAAATCGTTACTGTTGTTGGATCAAAGAAATAACAATCTATGGATTAATAGTTTCTTCAACAATATCGCGAAGGTCAATGAGTATTCGTGTTAATTACCTATGAATGTACAGAGCTACTCTGCCTATTCCCTGTTTTTCTGGAATTAGGAAGCCATGTTTGCTTAACTGTAGTACTGTACCTGTTCTTCACTTTACTACTACAATAAACTTTTGGTTATTAAGAGCATTTGATCACAAAGTTTTTAGTTTCTCATCATTATGATATTTGTTTTGCAGTTTTATCGCGAAATGACTATCAGAAACATCTTTCTAGCTACAAATTAAGGATAAAGTCTTTGTAGTATTCTATTCTTGTGGATCGCGCTGAATATGTTGTCGTTGTATAGGTGGATGAAGACACCTCAACAAATATTGGGGCCACTTTTGGTTATTTTTGAAGAAATGTGTTCTAAATAAATTTGGTACTCTTCTAATAAATTTTATGTATTCATTAATGCTCTCTGTGTTGGAAAGAATTGTGCTCATTTAATTTTGATTTGAACTTCTCCTTGAGTGGGAGGAGAATGTTTTAGAGAAAGACAAAAGATTTAAGTTGTTTAGTGATGTATTATAACTTTATAAATGAGAAAAGTATATATATTAGGAGGTCAAGTGTTTTTAAACTATGGTTTTTAATGTTTTGTGAATATCTTAGAATGGTTAGAAATTCTCGTTAGTTTATGCCCGGAGAAAATTATCTAATTTCTCGTTAGGCATATAGATATGAGAGAAAACTTGTTTTAAATTAACTCACAGTAAACAGATATATAAATTTTTTTTATCATTTTAATCTAAATCTTTAAAGGAATGATGCCAAATCAAAAAAAGTCGGTTAAAGTTTAAATCTGCCTATCTGTTAGCAAAATAAAAACATTATTTCTTTGTTATGTCAATCAAATATGACAAATATTGAAGCTTATATTCCAAAGAAAAAGAATATAAAATCTAAAACTATATGTTCTTCACTATGTTACACTAGCAAAGTGACAATTGGTAATGATGGATTATAAGTATCAAAAATTTGGGTTTTTAATGAAGTTAGTTTGAATTATTAATCCACAATTATACCTAAAATCAGTTGGCTTTCAACAACCCACAAAAAACCTTATTATTCCACCTCCAAAGTAAGAAGTATTATTAGCCTTCAAAAAGCAAAGTAATCTTCTATTGGAAAAAGTCTAAAACTTTTCTCTACTTTAGATTATTTTGTACTAATAATGGAAAACAAATTAGTGATATTGTCTCTGTAAGAAAGAAAACTACACCATCATTATAATTACATCTGAGCTAGGATAAGTTTTAAATTTAATTTTTTTCCTTAGGAGATAAAATTAGTGGAAAATTATTCTCTTTTTGGACAATTTTGCCTCATGAATGAACTTGACTTTTTAAGCTCAAGCACCCTACGTTGTCTTTAACCCTATCAAACTAGAGGAGTATAGTTAGCTTAATTATTTTGATTTGTATCTATAATTATTGATTTTTTATTTATTTTGATTCATTCTGATATTTAACTAAAACATATTTAAATTAATAAATACTTTTATTCTCTTACATATAAATATTAGCAAATTTCCCAAAGATTATTTGATATTCCATTCACTTAATTACCGGTATTATATAAACCTATATTTTTCCCGATATTTAAAGGTTATATAATACTAAAATTCGATGAAATATAACATATTTCAGACATAAATTGACCAAAAATACACAATTTAATTTATTTAAGATATTCCCGTAATCCTAGGAAGAGATCATTTTGGAATTTAGGGAGTCGATTTCTTATCTTATAATAAGTACATGTTAAGCAAATAATTTTAATATTTATTTAAACTCATTACTTGTAATGTATTTTAATTCTCAAACATACAAATGTTAATTTTCAAAATAAAGAAATACTAATCTACATTACATTCACACAACAAGCTTGATATATCGACTCTTCACACTTTGATTTTGCTTTTTTTGGCACAAAGAAAAACACGTTGTTACATCATTACTTTTGTTTAGCCCCGATCAACATTTCTGTCCTGTCCAGACGATTAACGCTTTCCGTTTCAACGTTCCATAATCTACAACTTCACCTTCGATTTTTTTTCAAAATATTATTAAAATTCACAGGAAGTTCTATATATTTTTATCCCTGGTTTAATTAAACAAATAGATAAAATGATAATGCGGAAAATTAGGAGGTATACGGTGTATTGTTGGTCACAATCAATAGTTTATAGTTCACATCATTTGAAGTATTTTTAAAAAACCAAATGGCTATTGTGTCTTTATTTTCTAAAAAGTATAAAAAATATTAGTATTATTTTTTAAAATGTAAGAAGCTCGTGTTCTGTACTTTCTCCTAATTTCCTCACCAAAAAAACTATCAACCATTTAGTCTATTTCTTTTTATTGTTCTTTTTTTGGGTGCACTGAATATAGTAATAATTAGACTAAGCAACGAAATAATTATATTATAGTGTGTAGTGGAGAAAATAATTAAAAAAACGTTGCAAGTTGTTAATTTGTATTATTGAAACTATGGGCCCTAACCACAATACATCGGCTTACTTTATCCAACTCTGGTTGGAAGCTTTGCAACATAAATAAATATTTAAGAAAAAAAAAAGCATCTTGACTCTTATTTTTAATTTCCTCTTCTTTTTAGGAAGAAAGACAGCTAATTTATTTTTATTATTAATATATTTTCTTTTTCTCTTTTCAAAAATTAAGGAAATAATTTTTTTTAGCAATTTATAAAACGAATAGAAGAAAATCAAATTTAAATAACTATCATAAAAATGACATAAAACTAGAGATAATGCCTAAGTATCCCCTCAACCTATGCCTGAAATCTCAGAGACACACTTATACTGTACTAAGGTCCTATTACATCCTGAACTTATTTTATTAATAATTTTTTACCCCTTTTCGACCTACGTGACACTATCTTGTGGGCCCAACGATAATTGACTTTTTTTAAAAAAACTAGTGCCACGTAGTCTAAAAAGAGGTAGAAAATTACTTATAAAATAAGTTCAGGAGGGTAATGGACCTTAGTATAGTATAAGTGTGTCTCTGGAATTTCAGACATAGATTGAGGGGATACTTGTGCATTTTCCCCATAAAACTATAAAAACAATAGCAAGTGCCTTGTAAATCAATTCTCCTAAAAGTTTTTACGTGGTAAGGTAATAGATACCCATTATAATCGTTGCTCGATATTATGATGAAAATAAATAAATCCTAAGATGTCTTGGTTGAGGTAGACTTGTGATTAAGCAGAAATCAAAACAAAAAAAAGGAATATTTTTCATTAGATTTTATTTATACTATTTATAATTTAGTAAAAACCAGTGTCTCTAAATTAACAAAAAAATCACATAATATATGTCTCGATTAATAATCATGCAAATTAAATTATCCAAGGGGGCATGTAACATGGGAAAACAAATTTGTCCGTACATTTCCTCAAATATTATTTAAATCTAAGGGTCAGAATTATTTGCCACAAAACTTCAAAATGTTTTCATATATATACTTTATAATATAATAATAATGTGATTATTATTAAAGTTGTTGACTTTATCCACTGCTTTAATTATCTCCTTTTTTTTTTCTAGTGGATTAGTAGATTTTCGTTTTTGTTGATCTTAAAAATGCGTGCGACTTATTTTGATTTGTTTTTCATTCAAATAATTATTGTTGCTAGCTAGATAAAACACTCATCATTTTTGTTTACAATTAAAATTTAAGATTGTTTGTCAATCAGGAATATACAAGGAAGAATTAATTACCTATGCCTAGGTTTTATTCGGAGTCAAATTAAATTAAATTCTATTCAGCATACATTAAAAAAATATAACTTATATACCATTCTTATCATATGTAATTTTTTGAAGATTTACATTTTAAGTAATAATAATAATAAGTTGATCGGCTTCATTAGTCTTCAACAAGCTTCTTTGCTTCATAATATAATTTATTCCACCAAGTTCTTTACATTTTTTTTTTTTCCCGAGCGAAAAGGTATCACTCCTCCTTTTGAATATAATCTTAGAGAAAAACAAATAATTATGTTGGATATTATAAGGAATTATTAATTAAATTTTTAAGTTATAATTTCATTAGATAAGTTCATTTTTATAAACTTGAATAAATATACATTAATTTTAGTTTTTATTCATAATCACTTAACGAATAAATATAATATCAAACTTCTTTATAATGCATGAATTTTTCAATAGCGATATAAACAAACGAACCCTTAAATGACCTAGTCATGGGGGCCAAAAAAAGAGTCTGAGGCTTTATATTTGGGCTTACTCAATTTGATTCACAAAACAAATTAAATTAAATTGAATGTATTTAGAAAAAGAAATAAATGGATATGTTATAATAATAATTTTTCTTATTTACAGATTAGATTTTATTTTATTTTTTGGCAAAAAAAGAAGAAAAAAACAGCCGACACTTGAAAGAGGCAATAAAGAAAATTAGCACTCTATAAAATAATGTACACACTATATCAAACATTTAATTAATTACGGATAATATTTTGGAAATTCATATCATTAGTATAAAAAATTAAATATATTCTCCCTTGTGGTTTTTGTTATTTTATTTCACTAAACTGCTAGCTGGCTAAAATCGTCGTTTAATGTTTGTCCCATAAAACAAATCTAACACAACCTTTGATTAAATATATATTTTTAAAACTTTTTTGTTGCTTCTTTCAATATTTTTATGAAAAGAAAAGTGTATCTTTATAAACAAAATAAAATACGAAGACATTAGATTATGTGTTCTAATCTAAGTTACACAAACAAGTATGAATCAATGGTGCCACTATAATGAAAAAATGAAGAAAATTATCTGGGGTATGGTTATGGTATGTTTTGGTTTAGACTTTGAAATCTAATCATAATATATTTCGTAAAATTTCATAAACGGATATGAGAGAATAGAGTATTCACATTCTACAAACTTGATTCCTATTTCACGAGGTTAAAGAGATACTGATTCACAAAAGATCCTCGACTCAACTAAAAGATGGTTGCGGATCCCCTTAACTTATATAAGAGGTTTTATGTTTAAACCTCGGAGCGTGTTTCCAAAATGAGCCATGCAATATATGCTTAGCTAATTTAGATTTAGTCGAGATCCAAGACATGTACCGAACATTAAGATAAAAAAACAAAGATTATATATATAATGAAAAGTGCTAATTTTAGGAGGTTAGTCAACATCATGACTATAATATAATGGGAGGTTTAGTATATGTTGCTACCTAAATTGCAACAAAAGTTCATAATTAGAAATAAAATACCGTCCCCACTTTGTTGTCCACCTGCGTTCGTTTGATACTTTAATTTTGAATTATTGAAATTCATGACTTGTTTAATTAGCTTCAAAGATAATTTAAGTGAAGGAGTTTAGATGACCATGCTTTAGTTTTTTGTTTTTGGTTCAATTTCGTTCTATGATGCTATATAGTATATACACTTATGTACTGGGAATTATTAATAATATATAAAATAAATTAGAAAAGAAAGCCCTAATTAATATATGACAAAGTATTGTAATTAATTATATAGTCCTAATTATTATCTTAACTAGAAAGGGAAATTATAGGAGGTTGGCAAACTTCTAGAGTCAAGTCACGAGAGATTAATTAATCAGTGTTTATGTTTAATTATGTGATTCTTTATAATTAAGATTAGTTTTAAAACCCTAAAACGTGGAAAACTCATGTTCCCCACTTCTATTGACACCATAAATATGTTTATTTAAATTTCATATCATGTTGTATCTCTGTTTTTAAACTAAAAAATTAGATCATCAAAAATAAAAATATATTTATACAAAAACAAATATGATGGTTTAAATAGAGGTTATGAGTTAAAAATTATTTTAATTCTGGAAAAATAATGATAGCAACAACAATTTCAACATTGATCCTTTCGTACTAATTTAATTATATCAAGGAATATATTGGCAGTATATGTAAAAACGAATTTGAGTTAATTATTTAAAGAAAATTTTTTATTTATCTATCTATTAAATCCTCTCAACAAAAAAATTCAAATTTACAAATACTTTTAAATATAAAAAAAACATTAACTTTTTACAAAAAAATTAACCAGATACATATAATTTAAAGTTGAAGTGTGAAATGTATTAGGTAGGCTCCTCACAACATTTTTACCAATGAAAAGTAACATTTAAATCCGGAAAAGAAACAACCTAATTGTGTATAAAAAAAAGAGTGGAATAAAAAGGGGAAACAAAGTAAGACAAAGAAAATAAAATGATGGTTTTATTTTTTAATAATTGGAATATATTCCTTTTATTCTTAGATGCACTTCATGTACAATATTGTATAAGGTCCTTGGTTGAAAAATTGCCACACATACATATATGAGAATATGTGAAAGGGACATAAACTAGTTATATCATATTAATTACTTAGCATCAAAGGAAGGAATTTAGTGATGGTGGTTCCATCAAATAAAAAGTAAAATTGATTCCCATATATGAAAACTTAAATCCATTATTATGGATATAAATTCAAATTCAAATTCAATTTCATGATTTATAAATGTGAAAAAGGTAGTTATTAGGCTAGCCATTTATATTCTCCAAATGCATTTTAAAAAAAATTTAGACTTCTGATTTTACTAAAAGAGAATGTTACGTATTAAGTAGTTGATCATCTTTTAGAGTAACATACAGTAATATATGATAAATTAAGCATCGTATACCTTAATGAGATAGTTTTAACTTTAAAACAACACACACTTGAAAAAAATAATTTTCTTATACTAATAAATAAAAAGATCAAATTTATTATCAAAAGGGATATAAAATGGACCATATGGTTATATTGAATATGTTGATTGCTGGATTGCTCAATTATAGCATGTAATGATTGAACCAATTATATGGTTTAATTCCATTCTGGTATGTTTGTGGTTTTTAAAAAGGACATTGGCTCTGTCAATGAGTTAGTAGGTCCCAAATTAATTAAAAATCCAACTAATAAATAATAATAATAACATTAACTCCCCCACTTCCTCTGTGCAAATTTTTCCTTATAGTAATTGACTATAATTCAGTGAACTTGAGTTAGATACAATTTCACTAATGTAAAAAAATAAAAATATTTCAATCAATCTCATGAATAATTATAATTTTTTCTTTCTCAATATGTTAGGAATCAAATTAACCAATTTTTGATGTTTAATTAATGTATACATATGTAGCTTTTATTTTTTAAAAGCTTGAAAAGTTTTATGTCCAAATACACTCTTAAGAAAAGTTAACCCTCCATCTATACATTATATATACACTAAATAAACATCGATGATGATTACAATTACGATTAGTAAAGTAAACACTCTTTAACGGACTAACTAAAAATAATAGATTCCTTTGTTATACAATAATAATAACTATGTCTCAGTTTCAAATAAATTGGGCCGATTACGTTATGTTTGTACGAAAATATTGTGCGTCCAAAAGAGAATACTACGTATTACTACAACATATTAAATTAGTCAAATTGTTGAGGGCTTATCTGTAAACAAGTTGTTGTCTGTGCATGAATGCACTATATATAGCAATATATATATATATATATAAATGATAGAATAAAAAAAAATATTATTTTGTGTGTTTAAGGACATATCTAAACAAGAACAGGTCACTAGGACAATCATTTGTCATCTTCATAACATCAGTACTTGAGGCTCATTGGCAAATAATTCCTTAATTTCTGGTCATTCTTGTTCTATACAGTTTCACTTGTGAGTTGTGACTTGGGCTTTTGTTAGAATTTGGACATTAGTAGTTTATAATATGGTGGACTGAATTTGTTCGATTTAACGCGTTTAGACCTTGATGTTTGCGAATAATGCATGTAAAAGGAGGACAAAACTATCGTAACAACCATAATATACATTATTACGAATTAAACGATAAATTTAATTAGCCTGTGTGGTACTAGTTATCAATCGATTTTGTGATCGAATGTCACTTAACAAAAAGAAGTTCAATATGAATGAGAGTATATGAGTCTTTCCAAACATATCAAGCCAAAATTACTTAATGATTTGACACAAATTTTTAACAAACACTAGGCTATAATTATTTGTATGACTAAGTTCAAAGATTTTATTTTCAATACTATAGAGCACCCTAACAAATTAAAGCCATCACAAAAAATAAGAGTACTCATCTCTAGGTTTTGTTTTACCAATATGTAGTGTATATTAAACGTATATCGCTATATAATAGGTGTATAAGTAGAGTTATGTTTGCATTAAGATAAATTGTCTATATCACACTTTTTGCCCTTGGGGTGCACTCCTTACATAGACCCTACGTGAATACAGTATACTTTATACACAAAAAATTTAAACATTTAAACGTGTGAAAATTCTTTTAACTAGTTGACTGAGAACTAAATATATTTAAATTACTATGAGTTAGGCATGTGATTGACAAACTCTAAGCTCAGTAAATAAAAGGCTTCTCCATTTAGCAAAAGGCTATATGTAGCTCAATCTTAATTAATTAGTATAGTAATTAAGATTTTTTTTAATACTAATAAATTATGATCTCAACTGAAATCTATATATATGGGGTGCTTCTAAATATAGGTTGAAATGATTCCAAAACCCCTTACATATTTATAGTTGCCTGCACGGATAGAATTTGTTGAATCAATTATAGGTTTAGCTTGCATCATTACATTAAATTATTTTTTTTTTGTATAATATTCCCTCCGTCTCAAAATTACTGTCACTTCAACAAAAAGAAGTTATTCCAAAGTTCGAACTCATAAATAGATCTCAAAACTTGTTTGATTTTTTCCCTCAGATATCTCAAGTACGTCATTTTCCTATTGAGTTATTAAATCGCCCATAATTTATTCCTTTTAAACACTATTGGTTGATTTTGATCAGCTTTTCTATTGTAAATGTCTTCAATTGTATTCGTACTGTAATGATTTTGATTGAAGAAATGAAGAAAAAGTCTATGGATCTCATTTGTTTTCTAATGTGTTCAAATGACTTCAAGTAAAACACAATTATTTTCGAACATTTTCATTATCAATTGGACTAATGAGTTTTGGAACAAAATATGTGTCCTCTATCAATACCCCTCACAAAATCTGATTCTACATCAACCAACGATGTTTGTTTAAAAGGAAGAAATTATGGATGGTTCAATGATTCAATTGGAAAATAGCATAGTTGAAATATCCGAGGGAAAAAAACCAACAAGTTTAGGAACCGTTTATGTATTTGGCCTATTCCAAAATAAGCATTACCACAGAAATAAAAGACTAAATTAGTATGTTTTTCCATCTATATTTGTATACTCCATCTTTTTAACAGTGTTCAATTTTCAAGAGATATTTATTAATTTATTAATGAACGTGATTTTTACTAAAATAACACTTATTTTGAGACGAATAAAGTACGTATTAGTCTACATTTTATATGATGATGCCAATTGCCATATGATGTTAAGGTTAGAGGAAGCCAAATACAAAAATAAAAAAAAAAACATCATGGATTGCCAAGCAGCTTCCTTGTCATTGTTGATGTCAATTGGATTTGAGTGAACTTGAGGAATTTGGGAAACAGGATGTAAACAAGGAACTTGCCCACTATACAATAGTACATAGCTTCATGCCCTCCTTAATTATTCGAATTTCGTATTGGAAGGGTCTGATTAACTTTTAATGTTACGTTCCAATTGAAACTTATTCCTAATAAACGAAAAAATCAAGTGTTATTAAAAGGCATTATGAGTAACTAATTTACAGGTTTGGTTAAAAACGTTTTAACTTAAAAATTTATAGAAATTAACAGCTACATATTAATTCATTAAAAACAACAAAAAGGAAATCTACATTCTCCATATGATTGAAATATTGCAAACAGTTTTTAAACCTAAATAAGGTTGCAATTGGTGAGACTTTGCTTTCAAGTTTTTTGATGCATTGGGGAATCCCTCCTCTTCTATACTCGTAAACATGTATTGGACAACCACTTTTTAATCTCGAGAAAAAGTTGTCATTGTTTTTGAAGCTTTATCTGAATCCAATACTTTCCATCTGATAAAAAAATACATTAAAAAGGAAAAGTTAGACCCACGTTTTATTCGTACATTTTTTGATCTTTTTATATGAATCTAATACTTTCAACGAACCTATAAGATGTGGTCAAACGATAGACAAAAACAAGCATCATGGCTCTAGCCAAATGCAATCCAAGGCATGTTCTTCCTCCCATTCCAAATGCTAAGAAACTGTATGGTTTTGAATCATCCTGAATATTTTTTAACAACATGAGGTCATCACAACTTCAATATTTACTCGTACCTGATGTTACGTTTATACATACCATCTATAGTAATTTACTTATTTTAAATCATTAATAAAAAAAAAGGTTTTTTCGAAAATACTACATCTATTTATGTAAATAATTATGCCATGTGTTTGTGAGAATCACATCAATCTTGTATGGAAATGAATTTATGGGAGCATGGAATTCATTGGATCAAACATTGGATTGATTAGCATATTTTCCCACTGATGATCCAACGATTTTTTGATCGGTAAATCCTAAATTCAATAAAAATTAGAGAATTAATATTTATATTTTGTCCTTCAAATAGTACTTGTAAAGAAGTCAAATTAAAACCTTCAATCTCACAATCTGAAGTGCATTCTTGGAAACCAGTGTCTATTGAAAGCCATCGAGTGATTCCTTTACAACCTAAATATAGTAGGTGGGTGAATAATTATACATATATATAATAGTATATAATCAATGTATAATTTATGTATATCGATTAGAAAAAGTGTTATATTAGATCTTGAATCTAACTCACATCTGATCCAGAGCCTGACATTTATCTGGTGTTTCATTTTCCAAAAGGAAAAAAAGTATATTCTCTCTCACACACACACCTCGTCAACAGTCTAAGGGCGTCAAAGATTAGCTCAAATGAAAAAAGATTGTCCGAGTTTTATAAGGAGTCAAATAACTTTTTTTTTCTTTGGTGTGTTTGTGTGTGTTCTTTTGGGGGGTGGGGGGTGGAGGTGGGGGGAGTATTCTAAAATCTATATTGAAGAAAAATATAAATAAAAAGTGAAATATCTAAATTTAAAAAATGTACCTTAGATGCATACGGCATACAATTCAGATCTTCAAATGTGAGGTATGCTTTACAAGAAACTTTCTGTTGGAGGGCTTGTTGTTCAGCCTATTTCAGTCAACTTTCTATAATTAGAACTTTGGCTGTGAATTACTTTTTTTTAAAAAAATAAAAAAAATCATAGTATCCTTTTAAAAATTTAGCCCGTCCGAGATATTACAATCAGACTTTTAATATATCATCCTTAACATTTTATTATAGCAGAAAAAAAAATATCTAAACAATGACCTTATATAGAGAGTTTGGACTAGTTGCTCTACACTCTAACTACTGATTGCATATTTAAATATCACTCTCTTTGCTTAAATTTATGTGTATAGTTTTCAAATTTCGAAAGTCAAACTTTATTGTGACTATAAGTTGCGAAAATTTAAGTTATTTGAAACAACATTTATTTATTATGAAACTATGTTAAACGTATTATAAGTCATAATAAATGACAAAAAAAGTACTACAGTAATAGAAAAAAAGGCTCATTTAAATCTTGAAATTTGAAAATATCACGTAAGTTCGAATCGAACAAAATATTTTTCGTTACCCTGAGGTTGTTAAGGGCCTTTGGATTTTCATCCAAATATTTAACCATCCATGTAATTGCACTAGCTGTGGTGTCTTGACCTGTCATAAAATGGAATTTATATAATTATATCCAACTAAACTCCAATTTAGGCTTCAATAATTAGTAACAGAAAAAAACTCAATTGTAGATTAAATTAAGAACAAACCTGCAATAATCATAGTTAATATATTATCTTTAATCTGATCATTTGTTAATTGTATGATTTGATTATCCTTAATCAAAAGATAATCAAGAAAATCATCATACTTTTTATTGGACTTTCTTCTTGCTTCTATTATCCTGTCCAGCAAATTCATAATTCTTTTTCTGGCCTGCAATTTTTAATGTTAATGGGGGTTTAAAGGGCCTGTTTACAAAACTGCCAATGGGCTTTAGATCGGCCTAATAAATCATAAATGGGGCTTTGTATAAATGGGCACAATATTACTGTCGCCTTTGTAGAATCTAGTACATGGTAGTCGTAAGGAAAATGAGCACATTGCATCCTAAATCAAACCCAAATCCGTTATGAACATTTCTAGTTCCTCTTGTCTTCCAAATCATTAACATTTTGCAAAATTGCTTCGCGGTATCTAAGAGTACGAAAAAGAAAAAAAAATAGATCATTGAAAAATATGACTAGTTCAAGTGAATCGTTGGACCGATCAAATACAAATATTTGAAGTAACTTGTATTGCTATATGTTATAGTGACTTCTAGGGTACTTCTTTGTACCAATTGATGCTATAGAAATATGGTAAATATATAGCTCGCAAAAAGATAGGTCGGATTTAACTCAAACAAGTCAAAAATTGGGTCAAATTAATAGATAGGTCATGACCAAGCCATTTAAATTTGTTTAGTTGGTGAACTGCAAAGTAAAATTTTTACGCGTATCTAATTTGGACATCACTAATTAACATGTATTCATTCTTTAAAAATAATCCAAAAAAAGCAATATCATCTATTAGAAACAAAATTGTAGGAGAAAATGACTAAAACCAGATACAGATGACTACAAAACAAGTGCAAAAAAAATGACTGAAAGTTCAGTCATATGTTAAATATACACCCGATATATCTGAAATTGTTCTAAAGGAATATAGATTATATATTTCTATTAAGTAAAGTCTGACGTAAAATACTTGATCTCCAAATCAGATATTTTACGTGTGGCGGACCAAGTAGAAAATAACATAATAGCCATTTTTTTCTTTTGGTGGGTGGGGGGTGGGGGGGGAGGGGGGAGGGGGGGGTGTTAGGGAGCACCATCAATTTTTGGGTTTATAGGCCCAATTGTGCTCCAAATTAAATGTTGAATAAAAAAAGTGAGGCTAAAATGAACATGGAACCATAGACTAATAGGGATACCAACCTTTAAAGCTTCATGGAGAATAATAATGCTGGATTTTTTGTGCCAAGTGTTAAGATTATTAATTGTCAATTCATCAAATTTTCTAACCAGTGTCGAAAGAGATGTTGTTGAGAATAAATTACTAAGATGGCTTCGAATAATTTTATGTTGCTGATGTGAAGCACAAAGAAGGCTTTGGTCTCCCACGAGCTTCGCGATTGACTTTATATATCTTTTAGTGAAATTTCCTCCCTCGTTACTTAGTATTTTCTTTGTTGCTTCCGTGCTCGATATAAATACATGTGTTTGCACAAATATATTCGTTTTGAAGCAATTCCCATACCTATAAACAAAGCATTCCATCCAAATCCACCAAAATATTAAATTTTTTTCATTTTGACACGATGAAAGTAAAAAGAACAATAATATTTTTATATTTTTAGTTTCGCTCCTATAATACGAATACTATAGACAACACATACATACAGAAAAAAAAGGAACTTACATAAATCCCACTAGTTTGAAAGCTAAATTATTTAGATATATTTTGATTTAGCAATATTAGTATCTTTACAAGATTTTAACTTGGCACATACGTAATTGATCGATATACTCATAAAACAAATATTCATTATTGCTAGAAACCAGAAACAAAACAATAGCATTAAACATTATATAATCCACACCCATGCACATTATGTTTTACTATTTCAAACCCCAATTGAAAATATATGACATAATTATAAAATTCCAAATGAACAAATTCAAACTTGAAAAGAATCTTTTATCTTACTTAAGTCGTCGAATCTTGATAAAATCATAGAATCCTTTGTTGCTATTGATGGCAGCCATGAACTGAATGGTTTCTCCGATGACTGGTATTCCCCGGTTGCCTGCCGGAATCTTCTTCGCCGGAGTTTTTCCCTTATTATACCATAAGATTTGTAATAATAACAATCCCAAACAAGGAAATATGTACCAAAACCAAGAAAACATTTTTTTTACTCCTATAGAATTCTTAAGCCCTAATTACCAAAAGATAATAATTGATGCATTAGTTAATTAATTCTATTTGTAGAGAAATTAAAGTTCCAAAAAAAATTTAAAAATAAAATTGAGTCGTTCATTTTTTAATTTAGTGGAGAAGTAATTATGAAATTTTTAAATGGATGTTTCCACTTAAGGGATTTTTAAGTGCTCTTTGATACGACGATTTTTTTTGTTATTCAAAATATCCCTATTTAGCCAACTAATTCATCCACTACCTTATTGCTTACCTAAGTTCCATTATAAAATTATGATTCATATTTTGAATTTTAGAATTATGGTTTAAAATTTTCTAAGTTCATTTAATTTGTTGAATTTAGAATTACACTATACACACTAATAAATAATCCACGTTTGATGCAACTAGCGCCTATGATTCATTGATAGTGAATAAGAAAGTGAAATAAGAAATAAATTATGTATACATTAATATGTGTATAACTTATTATGATTTTTATTGATATTCATTTTCCTTAACCCTAATTAATCGTCCCGGGGAGAGGGAGAATGATGATGGAGATGTATTTGCGCCCTCTCCTGTTAATCAATTCGAATACTCATGCTTTGCAGTTGTGTACGGATTAGCCGCCACTCTTCGAACCCAGAAAGGCCACTCCGTTTGAGTGAACTGTACTTTTTTGTGTTAGTTGCCCTCCGCCGCCAACCCCTTCCTCTATATACTTTTTTTGTTCTTTTTCTTTAACTCTTTCCAAAGAGGTGAACGTATGAACAAAAAAAAACGTAGTTCTCAAAACAGAAGATTAACAAAATAATGGGTCTGCCCACCAGGCACAGAGAGGAAGTCCAGCGTTGGGACGTGGAAACACAAGAGGGATGTCTTGGAAGGGGATGTCTGGGGAAAAGAAAAGAGGAAGAAGTCAAGGAGACGGGAGCAGATAGCATATCACATCCAAAGTAAGTTATTTGCTTGCAGGGCAGGGGAGGAGGGAGGGGAAAAAGAGAAGAGGGGGGAAGAGGGGGTTTGTGATCAGGTCCCTCTCCTTTTGATTTACTTTCAGACTTCAGTATAATATGTTAGACACTATAAGATTAAGAATATTTAAGTCATATTCATCAACATATTGTAATCATAAAACCAATACATAAAAGTATTTGATGTATAATAAGATATATATATTTCCCATGTTAACTTACCAATCAGATAAAAATTAAAATAAAGAAAGCATACATATATTTGTGGTAACTTTAACTTGGTGCAAAATAGTTTTGTGCTATAACTAGGGGAATAAACAGCTACGAAGGCTAAATACTTGACTCTTCCATTATATAAAACATATTTCTCATTCTCTGGCGGTGAAAAGAGGCTAAGTTTTTTTGATCATAATCAGCCACGGAATCGAGATATGTAGTCCATAAAAAAAAATATTATATATGTTCTATATCTAAAATTATATTCTTATGTCAAATAATCACTACTTTGCTTATAACAAGAGGTTAGTCAAAGTTCCAACAAAACCTGTTTTACATTAGGACTTAAAGTTTCACTATTCCCATCAATACATAAGTTCATTTTATATTTGTTGTTTTCGTTTCGAGTGACTACTATATTCTTGGATTCAGAACGTGTTATGTAGTCGAATGTTTTTTTTTTGCTTATAAATATGTTACAATAAAAGATTCAGATAATTAAGAACCACAAAATTGAAAGACATATCACATCCAAATATTATTTATCATCTGTCAAAATAATTTGACTTTGATTCAGCCAATATATTCGATAAAAGGAATAAGTTCATTTTTCTTCGATCCATCTTGTACTGTAACCATATTATAGATAATGTTTTCAAATTTCTGTGTATTTGTCTCTATGAATTAACTAAAATAAGCCAAATTACAAAAAAATAAGATGATTTGCGAGTGTTAACACTTTCAAAAACATTGATTTAGTAATCAAAACAACAAATATTACATAAGTACTTTGACATGTATTGATGCACTTAAATCGTTGACTAACTGACGATATGGGAATCCTTAAAGCTCCGCTTATTTGTACAGAAGGAGTATTGATCCAACCCCTTATTGACATGTGAGATTTTAAAGATAATTTTGCTTTAGTCTACTAATAATTTGAACACAAATCATTCCTTGCTTTGAGAGAAAACACAACCAAAATTAATATAAACAGTCTCTTCTTGTAAATGTAAATCGTCCAACAAGATCACCATATACACTAAACAAATCATTCATAATTTCATTTCCAAAATGATTTTCCACCATTGATTCAACCACAGCCCTAATTGTTGTAGCGACTGTGACGGTTGATTTATAATGTATTTTTTATAGATGGTTTGAAGAAACGAAGCTTCCCGACCAACCTCAAAAGTTTCGATACGATCAATTATAAATGACCCTTCATTTGCTACAGCAATTTTCACTTCCTCAGGACATGGTGCATAGTATGGTGCATTAAATGAGTCTATTTTCTCCTTTTTAACTAGACCCTACATTAAAAAAGAAGTTGTATGAATACATATTTCATTAATTTGGTCCTCAAGCAAACATTTAATATTTTCAGGTACAAAAGATATACATATGACTCGTAATAAATTCATTTTCAAAATTCATAACTATTGTGTATCTTGTCAAACACAATACTCAAGATATGATACATAGATATTGTTAAATTATTCCTTTTTTAGATTCCTTAGAAAATGTCAGATCCGAATCCATACTAATTGAACGACTCTCAAAATATAACATCTAAAATCAATTGAAATTTAATGTTGCTAATCCCTCGGTTCAGTTTAACTCGTTCAATTTATTTAAAAATGGTTTTTATATTTGTTAGCTTTAGTTTCTTTAATATATTTTTAATTTACCTTTGAGACCAAATTAGAAAGCGCATTTGCCAGAAGTTCCCATTGGTAGTAACAACCATCTTCAATGGTGGGATCAATAGAGCTCCTCCCCATTAATGACAACAACATCCTCCCGCCGGGGACTATCTCCGGTGAACGTGATCGGAGCAATTGTCGAGCAATCGTTCTGGCATTGTGAACGGCTTGCATTGATGACGTCCCTTGGACTCGTAGTGGTGCAAGCTTGATACTTTGCCCTTCGATTCCCAGCGGCAGTAGGTCACGACCGCCACCGACTGAGCGTTCGAGCCGAGCGCGTCTTCGTCCGCACAGGCGAACAACACGCCACCAACGCGGACCTGCCGGTGATTAGCGAGGTTCAACACTCTTCTGAGGAGCACTACGCAACGGAGCGGCCTACCAGGCTCGTGGCAGACGCTCCTTAACCGACCGGTCGCGTGCATCGGAGTGACAACGCGGCGGGCTGGGAGGTGAGGCTCGGAGGCGACGTGGGGAGTAGAAGGGGCTGGAATGAGGTGGCTCACGTAAGAAACTGCAGGCAGACTGGTTCCATAGTTCGTTGTAGAGTGGTATAGTAAGCAGACTCATGTTCCTTCCCCGCCTTCTTTGATGGATGTGACGGGTGTGGGCGTGTGAGCTTGAGCTGAGGAGTTCCCGCGGACGTTTTTATGGGACCTCCACCATGGATCTCGTGACATTAGCCTTAATCCATTTAGACGACAAGGTATATCTGGTAATATAGAGTTGTACTGTTAGAGAATGTAATAATGGTAGCTGATAGTATAGTACTGAGTAACGATAAAGGAAAACGTACTATTTTTAAAGATGGCTGACAGAGAGCAAAAGGATGGAACAACAAGGAATAGGATGTATCATTCTTAATGTATATTATTATATAGGTAAATGTGAGGAAAAATGTACATTTCGTGTTACACATGTGTGGTAAAGTAAAAAATAGAAAATTAAAATGAAACATTATATTGGGTGACTGGTTACCATGCACAAAAAGTGGGTAGTTTTTAAATATGGTTTAGATAATCTGTGGAAGCTCAATCTTTTAATTTTGTAGTGCTCATTAATATACTAGGCATTTCTTAGGCCGATTCAGTAGAGATAAATTTTTCAATGTACACATAACAGATTGTGTGGTTATACAATTATTTTAGTGTCTTATATCTTTGTTGATGTTTATTATTTTTAAGGGAATTAAAAATGGATTACTTGGGGTATGTTACGGTAGAGAGGAGGAAAAATATTTTTCAATTTTTTCAGTATCTGTGTAATGGTTGTACACACAGAAATGTGGTTGGAGAGTACATTTCCTATTTTGTCAAAATTTTGCAGATGATGTGTAAATTCTAAAGAGGTGGGTGCTTGAGCTTAAGCGGCTACATCACTCTAAGAAAAAACGCATAAGGGTAAAAAGACTGTTGTGTGTGTAGTTTGTTTTGAATTTTATTTAAAAAAAACAGAGTGGTGTTTCACTAACGAATCGATTTGTGCAGTGAGACAACAACAGCGGCAACATGATCGCTCTACTCTGTAACAGCACACGCCGAAGAATGTTAACACGACACAATTCGAATTCTTATGGGTGGACATAAAAGGTATAAAGTAGCAAAACAAATAATGATTCTAGTGTATTGCCAGAAACAGTACATGCTCGAGCAACATCCGTGAGGTTAAATTGGTGACTAACACCGATTTTCGAGTTGTTTTAATAATGTATAATCAGATATAAGCAACAGTTCGCTTTGGAATCCAAATATACATTGAGTAGATACCAAAAGATAAGGTATCCGCCTCCGTTTTATAAAAAAAAAGAGGACCAGCACACAGATGTAATTGAAACAAGATTGGTAAAAGGGCGGCGAGAAGCAAAGAAAAGAGCGGATTTTTAGATTCTGATGTATGGGTTCTCAGGGGTCAGTAGAACAGGGGTTAATATCAAATCTGTATAAGACGCTCTTTAAGTCGAATATTCCGCTATAAACCATGTCACAATGGAAAGCTATTAAAGTTGAAAAGAGGTGGGGGAAGGTAACACAACGAAAGTGCAAAAAATACAGGTCCTAGTTGTTGACAACAGAGTAAAAGAGAATAATGTAAGAACAGTGATGACAAGATATTGAGGGGCACATTCTGTAACGTCGGAGTGTGGGGTCGGGATTAGGGTAATAGATTCAAAATATCAGACAAAGTGTAGTGAAGCTCAGTTCACAATCATAAATTAGATAGAGCAGACATAACCCTGAAGGGGGGAGAGAGGCCAATGGAGAACTGAAGAAGAAGGGAACGTGAACAAAGAAGCAGGCATACACATGACTCTTTTGCTGGAAAAAACGCGCTGTCCATAAAAAGGAGGAGGACCGAGGAAACACTACGCAACAGAGAAATTAATAACGCAAGTTTGTCTAGACAAGATCTTTTGTAAATAAATCTCTTAACATGTTAAATCAAAAATATAGATGGGCAAATTGGACCGAATAAATACATCGTTGAGAATCGGAGAAGTCCCGAAGAAAGAGAAGAGCATTAACTTAAGTGAACAGGGTGGTAAGTCAACTCGGGCGAAGGGAGGGAGTACCCGAATTTCACGAATGGTTTCATCTAGAGGGATTTATAATCTAAGAAACGAACTATTAGTGGACGGTCCAAGAAGAACAAAACCGACACAAAGCTCAGCACTGCCAATAACTCTCCGCAATATTTTTGTTATTGTTGCACATAAATGTTTTAAAAGATGTTGCATTGTTCCTTAAGTGGTTGAGATTCGGTTGAGCTGATATTAATCTTCCTCTACAAAAAGCAGAATTATCACATTTTTCTAAAAGATATAAATATAATGTACGAGTAATTGAGAGGGAAAGATCCGGGGTGGTGGATTGACGCAGGATTAACTGATAGAATCAAAATTGAGAGTCAAAATCAGTTTTAGCGGGATCCATGGAGAGAAAACGAGGGTGCCTGCCCACTTTCGAAAGCAGGGAAGGTCGGCCGTAAGTTAAGCAGTGAGTTGGAGAAATAACGAGGGAGCTGTGTGAATAGAGAGGAAGAGTCGGTTCTGAAATTAGGCGGTTTAAAATTGAGGAAATCGAGGTGCCATAAGCAGGAATGGGATTAAAAATGGTTATAAAAATAGAGGAAGATCGAGCGGGAGATAGGGGAATCGGGACAGACAGTACAAAACGTTTATTCATACGAGGATGGGTGAACAAAGGAGGAGAGCTGGTGTAGGAAGGAAAAATGAATAGCAGCGCGAATAAGGAGAGTCGTAGTACTGCACATAAAAATAGACGGAGAAATTGCCAGTCTTGTGGTGTGGGTGGAGAATGGTCAGGGTGGAAATCAAAATTCTACAGAAATGACGTGTACTGATCACGGACGCAAAATATGAGGTGGGTTATGAGGATAATGAATGTGAGGCAACAGACGAGCTCGTGGTTAGGATGGAAGATGAAGAAAACGCAGGTGAATAAGTGTATTCACACAGGACAAAGAGAGTAGATTGGTTTATTACCTCTTATAGAATACACTTTTGGAAATGCAAAAACCAACGAAAGTTCCATTACAAAAGAATTTATGCTAAAGAATAATAAACTAAAATGACTCGTAGATATTATCACGAGAAAAAAAAAATCAATGGCCGTTTATGATTTTTCTTCTTTTTGTTTGTGAAAAAAAAAAATAAAAACTGAGAAAAACCGATTCAGTTCTCAAATTTTCTAACCATCTTGTAAGATACTTTTTGGCATCGTTTGTAGTAGGTAATGAATCGATCTGCTTTGATAGTCAATCAAAGTTTTAAATTTTCGAATCAAATTAATAAGAACTGAATCTACTGGTGAAAAGACTATTGTACGCTAATATTATTTAGCTTAGAAGGTGGTGGCACAAGCTGGCAGGGCTTATTCAATTCCAAGTTCTGTAGCTTGGAAATATTTGTATAACTTTTTTTTCCCCTTAAGAGATCTTTTTTTTTAGTGTACTTTTCTTGGCCAACTGTCAGGCATGCAGTAGATTTATTTAGAAGAAAGCAATAAAATAAAGGGAAAGGGTTTGATATACCCCTGAACGTTACATTAGGCTGATATGCCACTTGTATGAAGTGGATCATATATACACTCTGACTGATAAAGTGTGTAAATGGACTCACACTAGACCCTTTTCCTCGAACGGAAATAGAGAGGAAAGCTTAATTTTAATCCGAATTATTATTATTTTTTTCTAAAAAAAAAAAAAGACCCATATGAATATAAATTAATTCTCGTCAAGACATATTTTTTTGACCTTTTTTTTGTTTCAATGACGAATTTAATATTATTATTTTGATATCAAAATATTTAGTTCACTAATATCTTGTAAAACTATTGTAGATGACCAAAATTTCTTCGAATACTAAATAAAATACATTACAAAAAAAAAAACAATAGTTTAAGTTTTTTTCTTTAAAACTAAGAATTGAAAAGAAAGAAAAAAACAAAGATAAGAATAAGAACTACAGAATAATTATTTATACAAAGAAGTCAAAAATAATTATTATTGTGAAAAGATTAAGAATATACCTTTGAACGATTTTGATAAGAAGAATTTCAGATATACCACTAATAATTTAAAAAAAATTAGATAGTAAAATATAAATTTAAAACTAATTTTTTGAACTTCCGTTAAAAATGACAGGGTGATATGTGAACACATTTTGTAACGGCAGGGTGTATTGTGAGCCGGTGTGTATTAACGGTAAGGGCATATCATGCGCCATCTTTTATAACGAGGGGCGTATATCAGCTGACACAAATGAAAAAAGTTGAGGGGTATCTATCAGACATTGTCCCTAACGACTAAATAATAATTTAACTATTGTTTCTTGTGATTGAATGAAGAATAATATATAATATATGTATAAAAAATTATACATTACCTGGAGATTGGGTTTTATGTCTCGAAGTTTATTAGCCAAATAGCTAGTTCTGCTTCTCAATTATTCATATGAGTCCTTGTATAACTCTGCCCTACCTTTATAATTATTATTAGCACATTATTCTTTCTCCTGTCTATTTAAAAAAGGCTTGTAGATTGATGAAAAACAAAAAAAAAATGAAAAATTATAGAAAAATATGTAACTTATTTATAGGCGTTCACAAACCCTTGACTAGAATTTCGTGTTTAATTTCGTTAAGTGTATAGTCCACATCAACACAAAAAATTAGACATGTAGTTATAGTGTCGCATTTGAAGATGTGATGTTCCGATGAATGGTAGGGTATTAATTTTTATAAGAAAAAATATAGATAAAAAGCTTTTTGAAAAAATTGTAGAAAAGCAAATATTAATATGTAATGTTGGCTCGTTAGCGTGAAAAAAAAATTTATCTGAACAGTGGCTGTTACAGACTAAATAATTTAATCTGGTGCATATTAGTGTGATTATTAATGAAGATACACATATTAAAGTTAATTGTAAAGTTTCAAGCTAAAATACGAACTACAAATTAAGCATATGGCATGAAATGCGTGGTTGTAAAATCCGGTGCGGATAAATTTTTGTTGTCGACCATAAGAGGGTGACACTAGAGTAGTGCCAAAGAGGTTCACAGCCGAACTATCAGTAAAAATTACGTTGTATACTTAAGGTATTTTAAAGAATTTTTATGTTTTTATATTGATTTTGAACCTCCTGAATATAAGATTAGAGGTTGACTTAGTGATTTAGGTTCAAAACACTATTTTCTTTTTTGTTGAACCCCGATAATAGAAATCCTGAATCTGTCACCGCGTACACAAGTATTACATTATCTTATTTATTCATAAGTTTTGATTATATCTAGATTTTCCTTCTTAGTTTATCTTGGAAAGAATATTTAATTATTTTTATGATGAGATAATTTATAATTACACAAATATTTAAGATTCATATTATGTTATAAATTTAGCTGTGTGTCTGAATCTACGAATATTTGGTTAAAATATTTAATTTACGTCTCTGGTAGAGACTTTAACTAATGTACTCACACACTTGTTAATTAACTATTTACTTCATCTCCTAAGTAAAACAATAAATGGGGTAAGTGGTAATTAGTTTTCTTTTAAGTTATGAATATTCAGTGTTTTGGGAATAAACTTATTAAATTACGAGTTTTGGAATAAATTATAAATTACGAGACTTTACTAAAACTGTATTTTACTGAAAGTTTCTAGCTAGCAAAAGTTTTTTATCGAAAATCTGTGGTCTAGTTTAATGGGTGTAAATATGAAATAAAGGCGTGACTTTTTATTTAAAGGATTGTGACTTTTTTTGAAAGACTAATCCTCTTTTTTAAGGATTTTGACCATTTAAATGTGTGCTTTTTTCTGAAGATTGTAGCTTTTCTGAAAGGTTGTCTTTTTCTTCAAAGAGTTTGTGACATTTACCCTTTGTTTGACTATAAATAAAGAATTTTTCTCTCATTTGTCTGCGTTAAAAGTTTATTCGCTTCTTCTGCATACATGTCTACAATCAAATCGCTCGACGTTTGTGTGATCTTATCACTTGAGGTACACTACTTAGCTAGGGATGGATTTTACCCTTTCTATAATTTCGAATACTTGGATTGGAATGATAAATTTCTTAATGATTCACATACATTATGTAGATTCAATAATTTTTTTTTTTATTTTCCATTTTATCTTTATTATTTCTATTTGCATCTGAATAGATGAGATAACACATGGTGACTATATCAGCACTCATCATGTGATCACCTAGGTTCGATAGATTTTTAAGAGTTTTTTCCTCATCACTTATGACAAGTGTTGAAAATTAAATATTGTATATCAACAACTTAATTCTAGCGAATTTCAAGTTTTTAGAGCACTTGTTACGTGGTTTCATTGACTACGCAAACAGTTGAAAAGTTATATGGCTGAATTTTATAGGGACGTACTATTTTTAGATCATATTGCCTTATAAATTTATTTAGTTTTTCTTCTTATTCTACGAATAATTTGTGTTGGGACATTAATGTGACTCACATAGTTGGCAATTATTTTTCTCCGTCGACTAGGAGGGTCATGATTTATAGCTTTTAAGTGAATTATAAAAACCGTTAACTAACATTTTAAGATATAATTTTTATTAGATTGCTTTGTAAAAAATTTGTCAATGTATAGTACGTTCATATAGTTTTTGATTGTCTAAATTTTTATTAAAAAATATTGAATTAAGGTAACCTACTTTAACTTTAAAATTAATCAAAAAGACTTTAAATATAACAGGTCAAATAAACTGAACGGTGAAAGTAACTATTTACCTTTTGTCTCCTAAGTAAATAATAACTAGCAATTAGTTTCTCTTTAGTTATGCATATTCCAGTTTTTGGAGGATTATAATTTCTGAGACTACAGAAATTGAATACTACGATGCTTATGAAAAGTATTTATATTTTTTTAAGGGTCGGGATTATTTGAAAATTAGTGTTTTTTTCAAAACATTTCTGAAAGATTATCTTTTTTTCCAGAGTTGTGACATTTGATACTTTATTGGCTAGAAATCGAGAGATTTATTTTCTGCATATTCTTCCTATCTGCTGCATACTTTTTCTTACGCAAACAAAATTGATTAATCATCTGTTGAGATATTGTTGCTGTCTTTTTTGAGTTTTTATCTTCTTAAGTCCCGAGATTGTAGTTGTACTTGAAAGTTTTAAATTTCTTAAGTCATACAATACTTTGTTGTGGATTTAAATAGTTTTTTTTCATCTTTTTATTATTTCAAATTGATAATCTACATACAATAAATACCACGTAAATACACCTGTGACTCTATTAGCATCCCACAATGGATAGACTAGGTTATAACTCTTTAAGGGGTTTTTCCTTCAGCACTTTCCTTGGTAAGTTCTGCCAAAGCAAAGGTGATACTCACAAACACTTGAGAATAGTAAATAATAAATGAGGTTGTTCCTTTTGATATCCTAGCTTCACTTTATGACATTGTTGGAAAATTAATAATTTAACAATCCGGAAGTTCATTGCTAAGTTCAATTTTTTTGACTTTCGGAAATCGGTACTTATTAGCGTGGTTTGTTAATTATGTGGCCGATTTTTATCGGGACCATATCACTGTATTAATTGTCTGTGCTACGGTAGAAGTTGCTAAAAAAGTAATTATAATAAAATCCACGTGAAACACCATTTTAATTTTAATTGATGGATGGTACTAGAGCAATTTCTAATTTAGGACAGAGAGTATAAATACAATACATGGTCCACACTTTTGTGGCTGCTACTTCTGCGTTTTGCATAAATACACGTGTTTTTGACAAGTAAGCTAATATCTAAATAGAAAATTGATATATAAGTAACTAATAATCTAACTAAATGAAGTAGCTAGGTTTGATTCAATGGTCTCCAAGCAGACGTTAACGCAAGTTTGTCAGGCGCCTCTGTCCCAACATCTCGCTCGCCACTTCTCCATTTCTCGCTCACCACTTCCCTCTGCTCGCCTCTCTCGCTTAATACACAAAGTGCTATAAATTTTATGTTTTATATTTTGTTAAAGCGAGAGCAAATTGTATTACAATGCAAAACATATATCTTTGTGTTAGACCACTAATTATACAATATTAAAATATTTTACTTCAATTCAATTTGGTAGGACAAATGCAATTTTTATATAAATATTGGCCATAGAAAAAGGCCAACGAATTAATACAATTGCGAATTATACAATTGCAGTGAAATACATTTTCTCTAAGCTTTATACAACCAAGTGTATATTTTGTGTTTCGTTTTTTGTTATAAACGAGAGAAAACATTATCTTCTTGCATACACTTATAATTCAGGCAATAACCTACATTTTAATCGCTTCACATTGTATGCAAAGCAAATTTTATAAAAATATTGCAGCGAAATAGGTATCCGATTTATACAATTGTGCATTACCCAATTGCAGGAAATAAGAGAGTGATTATACATTGTAGCGACATAGGCCAGCGACTTATACATTGTATAGTATAGCGAATCCGACGTTGTATGTTTGCTTGGAGGCGCAATTATGTAACTTGATATACCTAGAACTATGAATTTTTTTTGCTATTGTGAAAGTTTGTCACCATATATACATATAGTAAATATAAATAGAGAGCAATTATTTATAGTAATATTTTTGTCGTCTATATTACCAGGTAATAGCGGTAAAAGGAATCCAATATTTACTCCAACAGGGCAAGCTGAGGGACGAAATGATTTATTCAAATTCTGATCGTTTTAAACTAAAAATATATATAAATTTTTAATATATAATATAATGATGAATCTTCTCATGATATTTTTTTACAAAGAATGTCAAGATTTTTATGTCATGTCATATCAGATCGCTCTTCGCTATTTGAAAAATTAATTTTTTGTACTAGGTTTGATCGAGTTTCATGATAGCATCTTGAATGTTGTAATATTTGTGAAACAAAATGAAGTTAAGAAATTTTAGGATGAAAAAATTATAGCTTAATGATTATTTTTGAAAAGTATCAATATATATATACATATGCACGTTATTTCTGTAAAAAATATTTTTATTTTTCAGATGTTTGCGTACTCAAATTGATTTTAAGAAGAGGGAGAAGTGAAAGAAAATTTTATAATAATAATCCAAATCACATGACCACCTGCGAGAAAAATAATTATTCGACTTTAACAACCTAAATTTGATTGAAGATGTGTTTGTCCACATGTTTTATAAACATTTACAGATATTTATTTCATGTAATTGTGGAAATTAATTTTTCTCAGCGTATTTATAATTCACATAGAGGAAACATATGTTAAAAGTATATTATGTGAGATTTTTGGGTTGATGATATAAAGGAAGCATATGATAAAAGTATTATGTAAGATTTTTTGGGTTGTTGATATTTTTTAGATTTTGAGACTCAAAATCCATTGAGCTTTTGATTATAAATTTTATTGTTTATATTTTTGATTGCTACAATTTAAGATTATGTGGTACAATTCTATGAATCACTTAAATTACTTCACTGATTCAAAAAACGACAAAGATACATGGATTGAAATAAAAAAAGTATAATGAATATCATGAAGATATTCTATTGAGTTTGAGACGATTATTTGAATCTCTGAACTTAGACGTAAATATTAACTTCATTTGTTTTGCGTACGAATAACTTTCGTTGAGCAAATCAATCTCTATAAAGTTTAAGACTTTTCACATTCAAGTTCAATAAAGGAAATAAATATAAAAAGAATATTTCAAATGATTTTCTATACCCAAATTTTGACAATTATCATATCCATTAAGATGAATATTAGATGCGAGTAGTGTGAGTAAAAACTGTTTGATTGAGATATTTTAGTAAAAGTTGTATACTTATGTCATGTCAAGTTACTTATTAGTTTAAAATAAGGCTATTCCAAATAATGTGTTTCACATTAAAATTGAAGTTTCATATATCTCAATCAATAAGTATACTCATTTAAATTTTTTATTTTTATTTTCGATGTACTATATTCAAATTGATTCAGATATATAATGATATATTACATATAATAATATATTACATGTTTATTATGCATCAACATTCCTAAAATAAAAGATGAGTTCAGAACCATAGGTTATAAGAAACTTTCACATCCAAATTGTATTTACAACATTCGAAAAAGAATTACTTTTCAGTAGGCCATGTTCGATTAAGAGGTATAAATCACATTTTTTAAATTTCTTTCATGTAGAAGTAGTTTGATCTTATGATAAGTTTATAACATTCCAATTCTTTTTATTTTGAGTTTTTTTGAACTTAAATTCTCTGATGTAGCGGTTTTGTTTTTTTTATTATGGGATAATTATATATAATAGCAAATTAATAATCTAAAATAAATGGAGTAGCTACTATTTAATTTAATTGTGCTCCATAGCAAACGTTAGCCAAAGTTTGCCAGTCGTCTCTCTCCCAAAAATATCTCGCGCGTCACTTCTCCCATTCCGCTCGCCACTCTCCCTCTGCTCTCCTCTCTCGCTTATACCAGAAGTATATAAATTGTGTTCTAATTTTGTATAAAGCGAGGAAATTTTTATCACACATGAAAAACTATATCTTTGCGCTATACCCTTAATTATACCATTTTACAACATTAAACTTCAATTCAATTGTAGACAAATGCAAATTTGTTATCATAATATTGAGCGAACAAGGCAACGAACTTACCAATTGGAATTCTACAATTTGCAGTGAGAATACATTTTTTCTTGCTTTTATACAACATTGTGTTAAATTGTGTTTTTGTTTTTTGTATCAAGCGATAAAAAAAAAAAAGAGAAAAACATTATCTTTCTTCTATACACTTTATATGCAATATACATACTTTTACTTCAATTCAATTGTAGCAAAAAAAAAAAAAAAAAAAACAAATTTTTTACAATGTTTTGCAGTGAAATAGCCATGCATTATACACTTGCATGAAATAGAATATCGAATTATATAATTGCATCGAAATGGGCCAGCGAATTATCACAATTTAGTCAGCGATTATACAATTGTATATATATATAATTATTTATATATATATCTAGTCTATATATATATCTATATCTATATCTATAATATATATTATATATATATAGGCGAATATACAGTTTTTATGTTTTGCTATGAAGCGCATTTATGCAATTTTTTGGGGTTTTTTTTTTTTTTTAGCATACAAATATAAATTTTTTCTTTGCTATATGTGAAGTTATCCTGTTATCTTTGTTTAGTTGTTTTAAAAAAATTCAATAAGTGATATTTATCTATTTACCTATAGATATACACAATAATTTTGATCGGCTAATCTATATCAACATAGTCGTTAGTTATTGTTGGTCCTGCGTATACAATTTAAAATACGGTTGACCACACATACAATAGATGTCTTCACGTATAATACTTAGAGCCTGTTTGGCTCAGCTTAAAAGCTGGTCAATGACCTTAACAGCTGATTTTTGACTTATTTCGCTGTTTGAACAATAACTCAAAATAGCTTCGTTTAAGTTAAACAAAACCTTATTTTAAGCCAAAGTTAAGCTGGGTGAGTGCTTTTTTTTTTTTAGCTTATAGCTGTTTTAAGTTGACCACATTTTTATCTTTTTGCCTTAATATGTTTATACAATCTTCAAATTTACAACTAACCCGAACATTCTCTTTCTTCCTTTTTTCCTTTTCACGTTTGGCTAGCAACTTCAGCTACTTCTTATCCAAACACATAACTTCTTATTTTCAAAATAAGTTCAATGCACTTTCAAGCTTTTTTAAAACGCCTTTATAAGCCCATCCAAACGGCCTTAAACATCAGCTTTTGCTTTAAAGGCAACAAACAGCATATATCATCAAATTCTATAATTAATTAGAATTAGATATAACTACTACAAATATAGTGGTATCTTGCTACTATATTTGCAAAAATAATATTTATGAAATATCCCCAACATTGTATTTGATTGATGCTTTACAAGTCTATTATAATTGATCGATAATTTATATAAGTCAACTGATATTACCGACCCGATAATTCGAACCCATACTTATTTAAAACTACGATTTATTTTGTATGGCCTTATTCTTTCTTCTAAAAACATAGTTGCGAGTGGCAAATTGGGATGGCCTGAATAAGTTTATGAAAAAATAAAAGGAAATATATGTCTTTAGCATATGATTCTACAACATGTTCCTTGCTATTTGTAAGTCAATGCTAATTCCTTTTAAAACAGTGTTGTTTACTTATCATCTTTTCCTATACTTTTAAGAAAGTTTATATCGTGAAATTTATATTTTATAAATGACTCGAGAAATTTCAGGAAAGTTTCAATCATCATGTAATTTTATGTCAATTTACTATCCTATAAGAATAGCTAAGATTCTATAAACTGTCTTATAAAAAATGATTTTTCGCTAGGAAATTATAATGTATCACTCGATCTGTTAATGACATATCATTAATTTTAACATCAAATGTCTTATCAATTAATAATATAAAAATTCATTCGTTACGAATTCGATTATCACATCAAAATCCCTATATAAACACATATCACTTATCGTGATTAGTAATAATTATCAACGAAGGAGACATATCATCTATCAAATTTAACTAGTATCACTCATATCAATAGTTTCTATTCATATCAATATTTTTAATCCACCTTTATTTTCATTATATACAGGACATAAAAACTTATTTTCATCACCCAATGAAAAATTGGAATTTGAATTTACACAAAATTACATTCCACTTTATATGATAATGAAATATTATAGTAAGTAGAAATTAATTTTTAATTATTTTAATGGGATGGACCCTCAAAGGTTCTGATTCGAAGATAAGTGAGCACATGTTATATAATATAGGTTAAACTGTAGCGTATCGAAACCCGACTGGACGTGACAACTGAGAGAGCTTCGAATAACTCAGGTTTAATGGCGATTTGTTGGTTACTAACTCACTGAATCCGTAATTATAATAACAAATTGTGTGATTTGTTGTTGTTAATTAGCAGGATTAGCAGATGGCGATGGTTTTGCAGGCGAATGATGCTCGAGAATGGTGTTATAGAGGAGAAGGAGCTGTCAATCTAGTGCTTGCTTATAGTGGAGAACATCCTGATTTTGTATGATTTTTATCTTTCTTATATATTCGAATAGTTGTAATTTGTATATGGTGAATTGTTAAGCGAATCGAAATTAATTTTGATCTATTTGAATTGTGAACAATTTCAGGGAACAGAGAAGATTCTAGTAGTTTAGAATATGGAATTTCACCTTCTTATCTAGGCTGTTTGTCACTTGCTTATGTCCCATAATATTGTGTTTGTTTTCTCTATTGTGGTCGAGAGTCCTGTCGGAAATGGTCTGCTTAACCCGGTAGGTGTAAGGTTCGGGCTTCTCGTGGAATCCCACTTGTGGCTATATGCGTATTTTGTTGTTGTATCGTTTTTTCAGCTTAGTCTGTAACTTGATGATAGAAATAAAAAGTTACTGGAAATGACTTTTGCTTTTCATATCTGTGTATGATTTATCATTGGGGGTACTCAGCTTCATGAAGGTGTTTTGTCAGGCTCGAAAAAGGTTACTGGATTGTCTAATAAGGAGTAAAGACTATTGGGCTCATTCAGTTGCCTGAACATTAAACGAAAAGATCCTACTAAAAGAGTGCACTAGTGCTAAATGTCATTGTATTCCTCCTTGGAATACACTGTTTCTTTGACCTCAGCAATAGCATAGTAAGAGTGGCCTGATGAGGAATGAGTATGACTTTTCTTGCTTACAAATTCTACCAGAAGAAAGAGTGATCTGATCTGGAAAACATGCTACTCCCTCCGTTTCAATTTGTTGTTTGGTTTTGACTTGGGAAAACTGTCGTGGAGTTTAACAAACTTAAGAAGAATTTTGAATCTTTCGGTCTTTAACTAAAGATATGTAGAATGTATCAAAATGTCCTTTAATCTTGTGGTCTTGAACATGTTGTTTGAAATTAGAATGAAGAGATGGTCATAAGGAAAGAGACATTCTTTTTGAACGAACTAAAAGGAAGTACGATAATCAATATTGAAAAGGAGGATTAGTGTTTGCTAGTTCAAAAGAACTATTTGTTTTTTTGTATATCTCAGTAGCATCCTCTTCTCCTGTGTTTTAACTTTTAGCTAGGTTGGAAAATTGTTTGTCGGGTACAGAATTACAAGAATATCTCAACGCGAGAATGGTCATCCAGGTCTAACCGAGTTGGAATGCCTCATGTGGAAAGAATTCGAAGAGCTGGTATCAGCTCCTACAAAAGAAATGGCTGAATACTGTTTTGTGCAGCATGTGATGTGCTCGCTGTTAGGTTCGAAGAATGTTGATGCAGGGGTATGTTGCTAGCCTTGTACATACCAGCTATTTTTTATCACTTGTATGTAGATCGGGTTTTCCCCTGAAATGCATCTTTTCTTCTCTGCAAATGGGAAAAAATAATTTACTTATGCTCGCCTTTTCTGGGCAACCTTGAATCTACGGCAACTATAATAATAACTAGGCATTCTGCACATCATCAAGAAGTGCTAGTTTATTACCAATATTCATGTAACCTAACATTTCACCCTTATATCCTAGGCATTCTTATGCAGTTGATCTTCTGTAGAGGAATAATTTATGTTCATTGCTGCTTGCTAGGATAAAACTTAATTGATCAAGTTATCCTAATCTATGGGCCTCTAGATTTAAGTTATGAAAGATTGCAAATTTGTGTTATTCCTAGCATATGGTTTGCTGTCAACATGGAAACCAAATTGTTAAACACTGCCATCTTTTTCTTCCATTTTGACAGATTTACATCCCTGTGACCCGAGAATTTCTGGAAACAGTTGATAACAATGTTCTATGTCAGCGTCCTTCTTGGCGTGTTGATGCCGCTATGGTCAACCCCCTGTGTGATTCTGTACTGCTGATATCTGATCATTCGCTTTTCCCGCGTGGTAATAATTTTCTAACCCTTCTTGTCCCTTGCTTCTTACCAAGCTTTAACGTGTATATTTATATTGCTGGACTAGTTTTAATAAAACTAAAGGGTGAACTACAATGATAAATGTCACATGTCTGGTATTTCTAATTGGCAATTGAGGAATTAACCTCCACATTATACCTTCTGTTTTAAGAGATTGGATATATCTATAACCTCCGTGTGTACGAGAGAAAAAAGAGTCTAATGTTTAATGACTGCTTGTCTTGATACATTGCAGCTATTCTAAGTATGCTACTAATCAACAAGGCTGACTGCAGTTTTGGTTCATTTGTTGACAAAGAGAAACAAGGAAAATCACTTTATTTGGTTTTGAACTTTTGATTGGCCTAGCACGAAATCTAAATAGGGATTTTGATCTGGCAAAATTGCGTATTTCATTATTCCTGTTTTCACCTTTCAGGTTCACTTAAAGAAGACTTCTGCATTTCTGTTGAAATAAAGGTACTTTTTCATAGCTTTATTTGGTTCTTCTTCTTTATATCATATTCATGCGGTTTCACACTTATCTTTTTTAATTTCACAATTTTATGTTATTTAGTACAAGTTTCTTAATATTGTCGCCCATTTCTTTTGCTGAATCCAGCCTAAATCGGATTTCTTCGCTTTCAGAATTTAATTGCATCAGAAACAGTAATTAAAGGAGTTTAAACTCGTTTCAAGATGCATCAAGGCTTTACAATTGCACCAAGGAAGGTATTATGTTTTATCTGTCGGTGGATTCGTATTCAGTTGCAGCATGGACTTGATAAAACTTCCTCCTTTTTCCCTGTCAAGTAAAGAAGTGTTTACTTTTTATTATATACAGTTATTAGCTTTATGCTTATGTTGGACCTTTTTCTTTTTTCTTAATCATTTTCTCCTTTTTTTTGATATTTTCTTTGGTTGCTTCTGCTGTATCAGATATCAGAGATAAGTGCATATGATCCATTAGATTTGTTTTCTGGATCCAGTGATAGGGTACACAAAGCAATAAAGGGCCTTTTCAAGACCCCACAGAACAATTTCCGAGTTTTCCTGAATGTTCTCTCATATTAGGCGGTTTAGGTGGTAATGCAGAAGCTACAAGCTGTGAAGTTGGTGAAACATTTGAAAATGCACTGAAGTGTGTAATTCAAGCTGTAGATGGACAGCGGACCCAATGCTTCCTAGATCTCATTTCCAAGACCATTTTTAGTTCAGGACTGCTAAATAAGGTTCTTGAAGTCCAGAAGTTAGACAATGCTGACATTGAAGGTGCAATTCATGCATATTACAATGTCATTTCCCAACCATGTGCGGTATGCAGTAAACTATCAGCTGAAGATCAATTGTCCGAAAGATACAGTTCTTTGCATTCAATCTCGAAGGATGAAAGCATGAAGATTGTGAGGAATTACTTGATTGCTGCAACTGCAAAGGACCTGAGCATGATGATTAGTTTTAGACCTCGAGAAGATGGGAGTGTGGAATCTCCATATAGCATGGTTTCCTTAGAATCAACCAACCAAAGTTTTGATTATAAGGTATTATTCCCTTTTCCCAACTCCTTTTGGGTTATTGAATAATATATTGCACAATGAAAAATATCTCCTTCTAATCTCCTTTTCATTGAAGTAACGTTTTATCCTATGTAAAAGAAGAAATGTGAACTTATAGAGGCAGTAAACTTGTTGTACCTGCAAACTGTTGTGCACACACCTCAGTTGATTTGTCTAATTTGTTTGCCGCTCCTCAATAGGCATATTTCATTGACCTGGATTTGAAACCTTTGGAGAGGATGGAGTATTACTACAAGTTAGACCAGCAGATAGTCGGCTGCTATGTTCAGATGGTAAAATCCATGCAGCAGCTCAGCCACATTGAATGATGGAAGCGCTGTTGGAGCTTGACATAGGAGATAATTTTCTGGTAATCAATCAATTGAAAAATCATTTTATTAATTATTCCTTTTTTTTTTCTATTAATAAATTTCCCACTATATAATTGTCATGAACTAATAGTAACATGCAATCAAATTTCACCCGAAGTGATAAAACTTAAGCTGCAAATTAATACTGCTTTGTGAGAAAATGAAAAAGATATATGTGGGGCAGATTCAAAAGGGTCTTTTTTGTTAACACATTAGAGATTCTCCTTACTGGAGTAGTTTGAGCTTGATTTCCCTTCAAATATTATTTAAATAAAGACTTATAGTTTAAATAAGTATTATAAGTTTATAACATATTATCGCCTCAACTAGCACAACTATACGAGTTCAATAAAAAAACACAATCAAACAAAAGAAATCAAGTTGATAATGCTTGTTCTTTGGTATTCTCAAATTATAATAATCACTCTATAGCAATAAATTTCTCTTAAAACACTGATACTCGTATGTTACACTATTGGTGCAACACCCCCATCTTTTGCCCTTATCCATTACTTATTTTTAATTTTTAATTAGAAAAATATCTTTCAACGAAGTCTAAAAAGTCTTAACATATTTGAATGTCAAATTGGTGTCACGAGTCCTCAATATTTTTCCTTCTTTTTCGCAAAGCTTCAAAAGTTCCCGGACTATCAAATACGCATTATTCATAAGTAAGCACATTCGAAGACGCTTATATTACTATTATCTAACCTAGATTCAAAAATCACTCAAATCTATAATCAAATTCTTGATGCCAGTTTGACATAGTAATTTCAATTTGATTCATATACTTTTTATTGATAATTACAAGTTAGATTTGTTTTTCATAAGTATAAACTATTATAATTTGTCAAAATGCTAAATATGATGATATTATCAAAAAAAAATTATGAGTTAAATTTTAAAGTTGTTCGATAAATATTTGTAATTTATATTTGATTGATTATAATTATTAATTGATCGCGTATTGCATGGATGGTAAATATATATAACTTAGATCTTATGTATCGTATTTATATTAACAACAATAAAAATATGGTTGGAAGAGAAAGAGAGAATTCATGATTTTATTTGAATTATTAATTAATTAATTAATAACTTGTTTGGGTGGTTCTTAATGGTAATATATCCTTTCATAGTGGTATGTACGGACAATAGAGTTGTTATTAAAAAAAAAATACGTTGAGAAGTAAAATAATATTATTAAATGAGAAAATAGTCAAATACGCTACATGCCAATTTTCAACTTTACCTTCCTTAATCTTTTATTTTCAATATTTTCTCACCCTTAAATGTCGATCATTAATGATTTTAAGCAGTTTGCCTTGATAATTGTTAGAAATTCAAAAAATTTATAATTTTTATCATTTTAAAAAATTACAAAAATTTCTATCTCCAATATATCCAATATCTTATTACTTTATAATTTGAATTTTTCAAATGAAATTTATGTAAAAATTTCACATCATATGGTCCGAGAGTTTTGTAGACATGTGCGAACCCATTTTTTCTAGAGATTTCTTGCCCGCCAAGAATGATCAATAATCAAAATCATATGCAAACTTGTGCAATTTCCCAAACAAAAATGGAGTTTCTCGAAACGATGCCGTCCTCTAAGACAATTTTAACGGCGGCCACTTCTCTCACCGCTTCAGTGATTCTTTTCCGATCAATAGCTAGCGACCTTGTACCGGAACAACTCCAGCTCTTCTTTTCTTCACGATTTCAAAAATTATCGAACCGCCTTTCCTCGCAGCTGACTGTGGTGATTGAAGAATCTGAAGGTCTCACTTCGAACCAAATGTTCGGCGCCGTCAATGTTTATTTGGGTACAAAGGTTAATGATTGGACTCGGAGGATCAAAGTTAACAAGCCTGATGAAGACGAAGAACTCGCCGTCACTGTTGATAGGTAAGTGAAGTTGATTGCTGAGAAATTGTGTTTGAAATATGAATTAAATTTTGTGCCTCTGAATTTTGGTATAATGTGATTTTTCATCGTTGTGATAATACAATAATCTAGCTCTTCAATTTCAAATTCTCTATGAAGTTTGGTATAATGAACAAAATTTGTAGAATATACATTTATTTGCAGGTAAAAATTTCACAATTTGCAAAAATAATGTGTATGTCCAATTTCTAAAAGCTATCTTAAATTTGTTGAAGCTGTTTATGTGAATAGGTACCAAGAAGTAACTGACAATTATGAAAATGTCAAATTCACCTGGATTATGAAGTCTAGGGGAATCAAACAGAGTGAAAAGAGTACTAACCCGAAGACAGAGCTTCGATATTTTGAGCTAAGTTTTCACAAGAAGCAAAAGGAGATGGCCTTAAAATCTTATTTACCGTATATTTTGAAGAGAGCCAAAGAGATTAAGGAGGAGAAAAGGGTAGTAAGGCTACACACGGTGGATTATAATGGGACTGATTATTGGAGTTCTGTCGTGTTAAACCATCCTGCAACATTTGATACAATGGCTATGGAACCAGAAATGAAGAAGGAGCTGATTGAGGATCTTGACATCTTTGTAAGTAGGAAAGATTACTATAGGAGAGTTGGAAAAGCTTGGAAACGGGGTTACTTGTTATATGGACCGCCTGGTACAGGAAAATCGAGCTTAGTTGCAGCTATGGCTAATTACCTCAAGTTTGATGTTTATGACTTGGACTTAAGAGAGGTGCAATGCAATTCGGATTTGAGAAGGTTGTTGATCGGTTCATCAAACCGCTCTATACTTGTGATAGAAGATATTGATTGCAATGTGGGGTTGCAGAATAGGGAAAATGGCAATGACACAACTGAAGATGACAAGGTATAGTAATGCATTTCGTTGACACGTTTTCCAGTGTACAACATAAAAGAACTTCACACTTCTCCTAAGAAAAGAAGGATTTGTTCCTGTTATTCAACAAAGAAGAAGAAAAAACTATCTTTTATGTGTTCGACGATTTGAAGGATGTAACTACATTGATGACTAGTGAAACATATATAATGGATCTTCAAGCACTTGCATGAATATCAACTGCTAGGATTATACTTTGACTTGTATTTTGCAAAATATTCTACAAATGCAGATTACACTTTCTGGGCTGTTGAACTTTATTGATGGCTTGTGGTCGAGTTGTGGAGATGAGCGAATCATAGTGTTCACAACGAATCACAAGGACAGACTTGATCCAGCATTGTTGAGACCTGGACGTATGGATGTGCACATTGAGATGTCACACTGCACTTTCAGTGGTTTCAGAGTACTAGCATCTAATTACCTAAAGACAGAGGAGCATAGACTGTTTAAGAAAATTGAAGATCTGTTCCAGAGAGTTAAGGTAACACCAGCTGAAGTAGCAGGAGAGCTGATGAAGAGCAACAACTCCGACGTTGCACTAGAAAACCTCGTCAAATTCCTTCAAAAGAAGGAACATGAGGGTGTGACGAGAAGCTAAGCAACATTGCTGACTAAAACAGATAAGTCATTACCACTCCTGTATAGAGTAATTGATATTCTTTCATATGTTAATGAACAACATTACTATTAGCTTTTTCTGATGCTTTTAGAACATAATTACCTCTATTCCATTAGTTCTTTTCATCATTGGCTGATCTATTATTCATAAGCTTCCTATGATGTTTCAAAAAGTTCCCAAAGCATCAAGATCTTTTATTCTCTTACAAGAACACAGTGGTATCCATAATAGGACTATATAGAGTAGCGGGAAGGTCGTCACCAAAACATATACAGACGTAGTCGCTCATGGGGACATCTATCTAGATAAGGATAGTCTATGCCAATTCATAGAGTTAGAGTACAAAAGTATGAGACTATGTAGAAATACATAAAAAATTTCAAAATCGACAGCAGATCTCAGAGCGATAAGTTTGTTCATATAAAGACAAAAGGAGAAAATGAATATACATACAAATATATGTAGCTGTTTAGGTGACCTTGTACTGTTTGCAGTGGTGCCATTGTCTGCTCCTAACACTCTGCACTTCTAAGACAGAATCAGTATTGAGATACATATAAGATGGATGCAGTGAGCGAACATAGCTAGCAATGAGTTGTTTAGCGTTACTACTAGGAACGTAAGGAACAATCCATATTACCATGCATTCATCTCCTTGACCAGCCCGTTCTCCATGGCCCTTATAACAAGACCTTAAACAACAACCACATTTCACATAGTACACCCTACAACCTAGAAAAATAACCTTAGGCAACCCTGAAAATCACCAAAGTTTCCGAAATGTAAGTCGTCAGACGAACTAAATGTATAACATCATAGGAATTGAAAAAAAGAAAAGTAGAAGGCCATTACCATTCATCAATGATTTCAAGCAGTTTGCCTTGATAATTGTTGCCAAGTACCTAGAAATTTCAAAAATCAATAGCTCTTGATGAGCAACATAAAAATTGTTCGATCGGACTCACGTTCATCAATCCTCATATGGGATATAAATGAACCCCTTTCTTCAAAACATAATATAAAAGAAACATGAGAAAAACTTGACCATAGGAAGAAAACATGATGCCATACATGAATCTTAGACGTCGTTTCAGGGTCAAGAAAAGGCTTGAGTATATGCCAGAGCAGCCTAAATCCTGGTCCAGCGTTTATAACAAACATTTCACCAAGTGTCTGCAAAATTATTTTGCCAATGTTAGATGTTAGATATCAGTAAAAGTCATGCGTTATAGCTCAGCTAATAGGAGGTATATCAAATTACTTCAGGATAATAGTCATTATCAATCTTCTGCAGCTGCAAAATGACTTCTCGTACAGGTTTCGTGAAGTTCCTCAAACTCTATAATACAGAAAAACGAGCATTATGAAAACTGAACAATAAGAGGTTAATAATCCACCAGAAAAGACTACTATACCACTCCTTCAACATCCAGGATGGTAACACCTCTAATTTAATATAGTCTTTATGACACCTACAGAGAGCAGCAGGAACCGAAAGGTCTGGCTATAGCACTTCTGAATTCTTGGAATGTATTTAACATAACGCATCAGAAGATTAGTTAATTCACAAAAAGTTTGTCAACGTTCATTAGTCCCAATCTTTCAATATGAACTGGTCTTCCTTCCTTATCATGTTATGCCCCAATTGATAACCCTATGCAGAGCGTAGTTTGTGTAGACATCATACCCTTCATGGAAGAAATCTCTGAAAGCAAAATTTGTGCTATGATCAAGAAACTGTGAAATTAAACTAATGCTCCTTTCGTCTCCCTAATGTGGTACGGAAGGGATTATTCATAAGAAAAACTTCAATCATTGTGCACTAGGAGATATGAGCATCTTATAGCCTTAGTCGACTTCAGAAATCAATGAGTATTAAACAGAAAAGATGCAGGTTAAGTGACTATGGTTTTCAGAAAAAAAAGCAGTCTACCTTGATAATACTGTCAGTTCCAAATTCTCTCCTCCATTGAAGCATATTTGTCCACATGAGCTTAGCCTTCTCTCTATCAGACTTTCTAGCTTTAAGAAATCTGAAATTGTACAGCTCAAAGTTTAAGATCATCGTCTTCTGTGATCACATGAGTTGAGATAAGGCTCTTAGAAAATGAACGACCTGGCTGCTTAGCGAAAACAAGCTTAGGAGTGGTTAGAATAGAAGAGCAAGGTCGTACAATGCCTTGTATACACATAGACAGTTGATGTGAAAGGTAAAGGCTTTTAATATTGCCGCGGAAAATGAGATACTATGACCTGCTTTAAAATCCGCTACATTGACACAAAGAAGCGTTTCCAGTAAGAAATCTAAATTTCGGCATCCATTAACACTTTCAAGCAGATGTAAATTAGAAGTACCTAATAAGATAATTTTGGTTAAAAATTAGACAGAGGTCACCTTAATAATTTGAGATTATCATCAATGCATAGGAGGAAGCAGATTCTCCAGGATCAGGATTTGTCGAAAATCATTTACAATACTCCAACTCCTCCTTTGTGGTAAAAGAGAATCCGATATCATCTTGTGATTGTAATTGATCTTCACAGTTTCCATGCTCAAATAAAGATCCTTCACCACCTGTGGAAATTTGCAAATTCATACGAGTATTAAGAGCTCGTTTAGTTTGAGGGATAATAATAAATAATCCTGGGACAAAATTTAGATGCCTTTGTAAAGCAAAACATAACTTCATGACCATCAAAGGCAAATTCTGACTACCCATAAGTAAAATCTTGCTGAGTTTGGCTAGTAATATGACGTACACAACACACCCCTCCCTCAGGACTACCACTTCTGTATAAAATTGCACTACGTGCTTATATTCCCGTTTAATTCAAGCCCAATCATAAATCATTGATCAATGCTAAATTTTTCACATGAAATCATTGTTTTCTAAGTTCAATTCGCATGTAATAGTGAATATATGCATTATTGATTTGCAAGAATATTAGTAGAGACAAAAAAGATATAAAAATGATACAAATAGTACTGACAGTTTGTTATGACTGCATGGGAACTGAATGCTTTATATTGAATAAGTCTGCCCTTGCAGAAAATGAAGAGATTTTTTGTTCACCTCACAAAACATGCATGGAGACTTCGATGACTTTCTCAAACCATAGTTAGGAGTTATGGAATATGAAGAAGAGAATTGGCAGGGGTATGAGCAGTTAAGCTTTCTGATAGCCGCGCTTGCGTTTGTTCTTCTTCACTGGCGGGAAATGCCATCAGTCCTTTTGTGATATCTAATGTATTTATAAATGATACGAAGATGTGATGAGCTACCACTGCCATTTGTAGGGTTCCGTTGTGGTATGTCCAGAGTAACTCAATTCATGACTTTGAGATCTAAGACCACTCATGTTCCGCCACAAACCTTTATGATTTGTTGTTTTTTTTAGGCTACCATAGACCTATTTATTTATGAGCGTGGAACATTTTTCTTCATATCAAACATCACTATGTTTTTCTAGAACTTGATTACTAGATCCCAATATCTCTGTTAAGCCACTTTATCTTAGCGATGAAAACACAAGTTTGATAGTGTGCTGGCTAGTATATACCCAAAAGGAGATGACATTTTATTTTGTCTTATTATTACAATGATTCTTTGGTTTACTTGGCATATTCTATTCAGTATTCGGAAATATCATGGTGAATACAACATAAGACCCATAATGTTGAGATCTTCAACTTACTGCTTAATAAGCAAACGAAACAATATACGGCACACCCGATGTAAGATTAACATTGAAACTGAAAAAACACTTGTCCGAAAACCATAAGTTTACCGGTCCGTCTTACATTAGAATTACAGTTCCGTATATACAGATATTCACAACTTATTTTTTTACATTACATATTAAGGGGAGAACTGCAATCGATCTCTGAAGATGTTGACCACATTGGCTCCGATGAATGGCTTCTATATACATAAGTAGTCTCTTTTCTCAAACAACTAACCACACCTACGAAATCAGTTTTCACGCATAGTCATTCGAGTTGAAACATGTCTCAAATGATAATACTACCATTAGTTTGATTAAAGTTCGTAGCATTGAGGAATAATAATTGGACAATATGTATACCTTCTATATCCAGTTTCTCTTGGATCGCAATTGAGTAAGCTTGTCCCTCCACAGAGCTGTAATTACCAATATCAAAAGTGAGAACTAAAATAGAAATAGTTAGCCAGGGTCGTAAACTGACAAAATTATGAAGAAAAAGATCTCCATCCGTTTCAATTTGATTCTCTAGTTTTTACTTGACACATTAATGAATAGCAGAAACGCCATTCCACACAAAATCTGAACATGTTGACAAGCGCACCTGCATCTCTGTATCGTTCTTCAACCGCCGCAATCAGCATATTCCGCACAAGAATAAACTCCTTTGTTTCAATGCATGGCTTGCCATTAGGCCTGACCCACAATACAAGTTGGATTTTTATTAGTCAAAACACAATTAAGGCATTGTCAGACATCGTTTGCGACACATGAAATGTTTCAGCTATAATTTGTAACTACTAACAATTTTTGTTCCCCAAAAAAGAAAATAATGCTATTGTTATTTTTTCTATCAAAATATATGGAGTACCGTGTAAAAAAATCGAGCAATTTATTGAACTATTTCTCCTGACACAAAAAAAAAAGATTCTTCATCGTGACCAAAGTTTCAAAGAGTCTAATGAGGATTCACCTGTCAAGCTACGGTGAACAAGAGACGTTTTTTCTGGAACCAGATAGTAGCTAGACATCTATTGACTTACGAGAGATTCAACAATTCTCATACCATCACTATAAGCCAAGTACTTGTTGACTTGTATTGGCACCTGGAATAATAAAACATTACAAGGTTCATTATGTTAGCACTCATTTGGTGCAAGAGCACCATAAAGTTGAATTAAAGTGAGGAAATAGGAATATAGACGATGCGGGAACTAATTATTTGCGAAAGTGGATGGCCATTGCTACACCGTTTTGTATATATGCTGCTCACGCTCACAGTAAGAGAGATCATGTGGCCCCTCAATCCATGGAACGCCAGATCAAGTACTTGTAACCTAGTATACTTACTGGTTTAGGGTGGATATAGTAGCAGTATACATTGCATATGTAGTTAACTCCACAATAATAAGGTATCAGTTAGCTCATGTACAAAACAGAAGCTGAGGAGACTAGTTTATCTACCTCAGCCCTTCTCACAACCAATGTGATCTGCATCACCACGACGAGATCAGAAGGCTAAATACTCTGGACATCATTGTCGACTGTAATACAACCTATATTTACAAAAATATCTAGAGGTGAGATTATCGTTGCATACCCCTATCCTAAAAATGTACTGAAACGTGAGAACGTGGTCAGTCAGCACAGTAACAGCATTTTACACACCTTTGTTAAAAATAACTGTGCATAATAAGCCTCGTGCACCCTCTTTGTAACTCGAACAAGTTTAACCTTCAAACAGGGGAACTGTCGACAATGCATAAAAGATACACAAATATGAAGTCAGAGCACAAATAAACAAGTACATCTACGCCTGCTAAACCCATATTCTCAACCATGTCATCACAAATAGCATACATTGTAGCGTCGCGCTCTGAACAAAGCCAACATTTGTCTTTTTCAGTAACGGAAATAGAAAAATGCTGCAAGAAATTTGGCTGGATGGCTTTACGAGCACCTAGATAGGAAAACTTACAATTTGGACATTACGCACAGCTGCCATGAGCAATGCACTTGGCATCTCCACTGTCATATAAAACACAACACGCACAGCAGAAAATCGCAAGATGTGGCCCTGTACTTGCATTTAGTATGACCACCTAAGGAGACAGTGCTATACATGTAACAAAATGGATTTTTCTGTGACGCAAATATCTACGTACAAACAATAATAGGGAGAAGAAGCCCTGTCTTATGTAACGTCTTCCATCTTTAATACAAACGGCTGGATGTGCGAAGCATAATCCGATAATGCCTCTTGTGAGAAATTATTATGCACACATTTCAAATGCCTTCCATCTCTCATTTTGATCATGAAACCATCTGGCCCACTTCGCACTTCAACTACACAAGAAGAATAGGAAATTTAACCCCACATAAGTAAGTTACTACCTTCTTATTTTTACTTATTTAGGGAAAGTTGGTTGATATCAATCTTTTAAAAATGAGATTGCCTTTGATTTATGCCGAAAGCCAAAGCCGCCACAGTACGAGGCAGTGAGCGCTCCACAGCTAGCACCTCCAAACTGACGGAAAATAGCCCAGAAAAGTTGGAAGATTTTAAGAGATGCCATCAACAGGTGCCGAAGAATCATAAACTCAAACCGTAAATTAGTAGAAGGTATACTTCAGTCCATTATAATTCGCCCGCAATGAATCCAAGCACGACAATATTGAAACTATTATTTGGCACAATGAATCCATGCATTATCAATTGTTTTTTTTCTCAATAAAGAATACAGAGTAGACCCATAAGTAATATATGACACTTCGAGAACTAAAGTCAGCATAACCAGCTTCGAACCACGCATAGAGTTCACATTATCTGCCGCCTTACTTTATTGGAATTCCTCAGCCCCAGATGAACTACAAGATATCCATCTGCCATTGATGAACTAAAAGTGCATTGTATCACCTTGCTTACTCGTGATCGTGATTGGCGAGCCACATTAACCCGGAAGCTAGAGATCCCATTAATCCCCCAGAACCTACTCTTCAAAATCTTCGCCTTCACTACAGAAGAATTGACAGGAACAGCAAACTGACTTGTTTGCTTTCCACGAACAACAGGACAAATAACAGGCCCTTGCAGAGAGCTCATTCTGCCTACTCAGGGATCTACATAGACAACAATTACATGCGTAAACAAAAATCTACTTCCTCTTTTCCAACTACAGCTCAATCACAAATTACTTATAAATACCACTTGTATGAATTTTCTACATCCAGTCAAAAAATTACACTCCAATATTTACCTCTTTATATTCTACATGACAGAAATCCTAATACCAGCCACTATACTGTGTTCTTGCAATTTAATAATTAATTTTGAATTAAAAAACAGTTAGGGGTTCTCACCTATCCATTCCATGATTGATTAACTATTAACAAATAATTCCATAAACTATATAAGTAAATCCAATTAAAAGAACAGAGGATTTCAAAGTACTAAAGCAACATATTTGCTCCAATTTACCAATCAAAAGTCAACAACACCATGGTAATCACTACTTGCCAGGAAGAAAAAGTAAATCTTGAATATTACAAAATAGAATTAGAATTCTGTTTACACTAAAACATATCACTTAACCATTCAATATTCACGGTGATCAACGATTAAAACAAAATAATAATTCAACTGTTTTCACTGATTAATTAATAGTTTAATCTCTTATCGATCCAATTGAACAACAATAATAGCGTTAGGTAGTACCTGGATCACCGATCGTAAGCCCTTCAACTTTACTGATAAATTATTATTATCAGAAAGGAAATAAGAGAAAAGCAAAATAGATATTTTTTTTTAGTTGGAGAAAGAGAAATTTAGAGGCGACAAAGAGGTATGGATAAAGGAGAAGAGAAATAGTGTGAGAAAAGAAGAATCAAAACACTTTCTTTTGTATTAGTGATATGAAAGAAGAATGAAGAGAAAAGCAGAATGGAGGAGAAAGAATCAGTTCATATAGTAGGAAAGTTGTAGATATTTAATTCCATTGCGAAAGAAAAACACTTTCTACATTTTTGACATTTTATGGCACCCAATTTGTCCTTCCAGAGAAACCAAATATATATAAAAATTCCTATTGTTTTTAAATAAAAAAATTAATTATGTTCAAGTGTAAGGTATTCTTATCTCAATATTCTAATTTCTGTGTTTATTTTTATATTATTATTACGTGAGAGTGATGTGTAGTGTAGGTCTTTATGGACTTAAATATTTTTATGATCTCGATCGATGGTTGTGACCTCCTAAAGTTGTGCATGCTAAGTTTTCATTCAGCATCGAAGAAGACAAAATGCCTTGAATTAAAAAAAATAACTTCATGAAGAGTATTAAGATTTGCAAAATAGGCGGAAGCCGTGTGCTATTTGAATTGCAAAAATAGAGAAAGAAAAAATAGAAAAGAAATAAATAAAAATAGCCTAAATGATTCTTTCACGCGCCTTATTATTGCGTTGTATATAATTCATTTTGATATGCCCAGTAAAAGATATTCAAAATGAAACAATGAAATTCTACGCGTTTCAAATGAACATGTTCAGATTAGGTGTCTAAGTAAAATTTTGTGCCTAACTTTGACCTATTTAATTTTAGATTTGTTGCAAAATATCATAGCATGGAAAGGGTAATTATGGTAATTCATACATTGCATAGAGGGGACGTCATTATCAAGCTAACTGATAGACACTTCACTTCAATGCCGGCCGACGAAATTAAAACTGCTATGTGACTGCCACGTGTACTTACACTGGATAAGGGTCCTTCTGTTGTCAATTTAGCACAATTCAGGCCCTTTTTTGTAAATTATTTTGGGGGACCCTATCGTAAGATACTAGAATCTGGATCGCTATGCATATAGCGCACAATTAAGGGAAAAAAAATTATTTACGTAGTTAATTAAAAGTTAGGTTTATTTATATTATTTTTATTTGAAAAAAATGTTATCGTGTCTTTAATTAGACTAAATAAAAATCTAATTTGTAAAATTATTTTTTTAATGCATGATTATTTATGATTTAATCATGTCATTAATTAAAAAAAATTACCAAGGAAAACGTTCAAATATGTATTGACAAAAAGTTTCATTAAAAGTTGATACAGAATATGTATTTTATTAATAAAATAATAAATACTATAAATCCTTTTTTCATATTAAAAATATAAGACAAATTAGATTTTTGACAAATAGTATGAATAAATCTTTTCTACAAAAATAGCAATGTATTTGAGTATTTTTTTCCTTTTATTTATTTATATTTCCTTAAATATTATTGTTCGAACCCCTTGCTTAACAATTCCTTTAATATGAAAAAAAAAAAGTTTCTTTTTTCAACATGGGAGAAAATATCTTTCTTGTACTTTATTTATCTTATCATATTATTTGAAAGTCAACTATTATTTCATCCATTTCTTTTGAACACACGATTCTGAAAAAATGATACACTTGAAAGATTAAAAAAATTGCAAGAAGTTTAGAATGATCGAATTCAATTGTAGGAGAATAATTTAAGATAAACTTTAGTTTTTTAATATAGTTTGTAATCGGTTTACCTACAATATAATCTTTGACGGGAGTTATAACTTTCACTAAAATCATGCAAGATATAACATTTTATTTTTGTACAACTTTTTTATTTTTATTTTTATTTTTTTTTATAGAAACTATGATTTTCATAAGTTATATTCTTGGTAGGTGTAAATTGTAATAAATGGAAGAAGCTTGAAGAAAAATAGCTGGCAAAGGACATAATAATAAAAAAATAATATTCATTTAATGATTTTGGCAATGAGCCAATAATAGACTAGTTCAACTATGGCGGCTTTAATTATTAGCCAAGCAATTTGGTTGTGGGGCGGGAGGAAGCAGAGTGGTATTGACTTTATCCTTTATAATTCTTCATTGATAGTAGCCGTGGATAGATCGCCTTCTTGAATTATTACTTGGATTTTTTTTTAATTCAGTATCGACGAAGTTGTTAACTCTGACTATACATTCCACAAAATAAGCTTTAAATAGACTTTCAAATTCAAAATACAACCAAGAAAGCAGTATGACTTGCCCATAGCGCACCAAATTGAGGTAACAGACTAAAAGGGTCATCATATTGATATTTATATCGCATCTAGCCAAGAAATGAATATAGATCTCATTTAAGTTTCTAAATTGTATATTTGTTTAGTCGTATAATTAGTGTTTTCATTAGAATTTTGAGGATTTGAATAAACATAACAATAATAGGAATATAATAGCATGGAGTTATCCTAGCATGACACGTCTTTATTAAAAAATTATATTGTATATATAAGTCAAATTTTAATTTTATATTTTTAAGTATACATATTAGTCTTAACACCTCTTGAAACAAGATAAAAGTTAAGCGCAATGGTTAACGTATGACAAAACTTTCTCAAAGCCGTGTCTACTATGTATTATTTAGGATTCCTTGCATAGCTAGCAAAAGGGAAAACCAACCACGACATACTTATGTTTTTACTGAGCATAGCTCTACTTAATGAACTTAGGCCACCCGACTCTCTAAACTATATAAGTATCCAATTACTAGGAAATTTGTCTCTAAAACCGCAATTAAGTGATGAATCAATACTTTAAAGAGATAATTACGATCCTAAACACATGATCAACTAGTTTATAATATATGTATAGGTTATAACATATACTATATATATACAATATACATATATTATATATACAATATACATATATTATATTCGGACCCTTTCATGTTCAATGGCATACACATGCCCATAACCCAGCCCATGTATATAGGACCTGTCACTTCAAGCAAATATTGCGGCCAGTATAATGCTAGCTGTTTTTAGGCATACACTCTTTAAGTTTACGGTCGTAATGAAAAATACATATTAAAGTTTAATTTTAGTCAATATTCAACTCGCCTCTCTTCCTTAATTTAGAGCTTTTCGACTCCTCTCGCCTATATGTTATTACGATCAATCACCAAATCTAATAGGCCCATAATACATCAAAAATGACATCATTATTTGATATTCATATTACTATAATCTTTGAGTAGATGTATAAAGCGTAGACACTTCAAATTTGTTTATAGATATGAATAGTAGACATACGTGTCCTACATCGCATAATAACGTAGGATGTATGTTAGATACGAACCAGTGTTCATGCTGTTCAGTTCTTATACAGTTTAAATTGATCTATTATGGCACACTCCCAAGTTAATGGCATATAATTAACAGTGATGTAAGTTAGAATCATCGTTTATAATTATCCTAGATCAAATCTAACTCGGACTCTCTGAAGTTTACTGCTCAAAAATGGAAATCTCCATGATACCTTACGGGTCTAAATTAGTGGTCGAGAAATTGATATAGCCGTTTTATTTGCCCCCTAGCATTATACATTACATAATAGGTTTTCCATTTCAAGAAAGCGGTTTTGGATATTAGAATAATATCTTGCATGCGCTGCTAGGAAAAAGCGATTAGGCATACTAAAATAGAGCAATGTCCTTCTAACTTAATCTGCATTCACAATAGTAGTCCTTAAGGACTTTGAGAGTTGTGGTTAGAGGGAGAATTGTCGGTCACAAGACTGGCCATACGTTCACTTGTGTGCAACCTCACCATCATATATCTAGGTGAATGAGTACGAGCCGTATGTTCCCTCTGTATTTGCCCATTACTCTCATATATTATAGGGCATGATCATATCCTTTGTCGCCGATGTCAGGGGTCGATTGAGCCCAACCACCCCACATTAAATCTTTAGCTGTCTTTGTATATTTCTCGTAAGTCTTGGTACTCGTAGTATTTCGAGCAGCTTTAGACGATTGCCTAGCTGCAACATTTAGACACTACTTATTTGAGAGTCCTACAGAAATCTCCTCGAAGGTCCCAAAAGTTTGAAGAATATACCTGAAGTTTGAAGTTACACTTTAACAGTTCAAACTTCAAATCTGAACATCAAAATTATTTGATTATAAAGCGGTTAAGTTTAATTATTTTTTTTACCATCAGATAATTAGAGAGATTAATTATAGCATGTCTTTCTACCATGAAAGTTTAAAATCACACGATTTAAAAGACTATACACACATCTTTAATTTACGACTATAATATTAAAAAAATTCTTTTTATTTTTTAAATTTTATTTAAAACAGAAGCGAAAGTAGATATATAAAAAGAAAGTTTGACAAGAGACTATTGACTAAGTGAGGAGCATTATTTACTTTGAATTCAATATACTTGCATAATAATTAACAATATGAAAAAGGTAATGTTAAAAACTAACAAACCATTAATGGATCAAACTTGGTCTATTCTACAATAACATAACAGTTATGTTTGTTTGTTGTTTTTTTTTGTTTTTTCAGAATGACCAAGTTTGCTCCATTAATAAAGCCAGAAATAAATGATAAATAATTACATAAGAGGAAAATGATTGGCTTGGCCCTAATTAAATACATAATTTAAGTGTGTCGCCTACCAGTAAAATTAGGGACCGGCGCCGCCAAAAACACCTCTCCCCTTCAGTACTATATGGTTAAACATGTTTAAGGGGCACCTAAACACCAACTCTGCACTTCTAAGATCTCTTTTCATTTCTTCATTATTCATCTCTCCACCACCCTGCACCCGTCATAATGATATCAATACAATATATATGTTAGTAAATGAGAAAGATTGTCGCATAACCTTATATCACGTAAGGACGATGCAGACACTATGGTATAACAAAGATGGGAAACTAAGATGCAGTCAAACCTGCATTAGATACCGTACACTATTTACTAAGCACAAATATTGAAGAAAAAAGAAATAAGTTGAGACCTCAATTTTGCACGGTATAAAATAAAGGTAGATAAATATTTTAGTTCGCTTACTCAACTAATAATTATTTTCTCTACTAAAATCAATTTCTTTGACGAAGAAAATTGGATTTCACAAGGAAGACCCCGTGATTTGACTGTGTGTCAGTAATGAACTATTAGTGCCACTGAACGTATGAAGAAATCCATTCGACTGTTGTTATATAAGCGGTAGTTGAAAAGGTAAAGTTAAATTATTATATAGAAAAATATCATTCTTTTTAAACGGACCAGAAAAGAATGAGTTTCATATGAATTGAGACTGTGTATAGAAGAATGAAGTTATATAGTCTTACTCCATGCAATGATCTGCTGGCTTTGCTTCGTGATGATTTCATGTATGGCACACTTAGTGTCTACAAAAAGTAAGTGAAACATGATCAATAACAAAAAAAATTAATCTCAAACCCTAGCTAGTAAAAGAAAATTATATATCTTGAAGCAAAGTGAAATTATAAGAATAATATGACAACAAAATACGAAGCAACGTTCAATGCCTAATATATATTATCGAAAGAGTCGATTGATAATAAGTAGCGTATAGGTAAGTACCTCAATTCAGGTTTGCAAGCAAATTTAATAACAACCCAAGTAGCTCTCATTTAGTCAGATGCTGTGTCCGTCTGCAATATTTTCACATGCAAAACATTTTAGTTTACTTGTCACGCGTATATAATTATTGAGATCTATCTATTTTAATCAGAGATTTCGAATTTAAACTTATGAAATGTTAAAAATCATGTTGAGTATCGTCTTCAGAAATGAATTCTACAACGCATGAGTCTGAATTTAGTCGGACTATAAGTACGTGGTACATATATAATTGAAGTTTTCACCCAATTCAGCATGAAAATTTTCCATGATGAATAGGGCGAAATATTTAAATATCGGATGATTTTTTTTTGTTAGAAATATAGCTAGATATTGGTGTTGAACAAGTGTTTTTCTTAGAGGCAAGTTATAATACCCTAAGACAGCACTTTGTTCACTGTACAATTCCATGAAATTCGTGCTGTATATGTTTGAATATTTTTACTCCAGAACGACCATCTAATTCAACCTAGCTTTTTATTTAGAGAATTTCATTATAATTTTTATATATTAAAAAAAAGTGAGGAAAGTTTCTTATTACTATTTACTCTTAAATCATTTTACTAATATCTTTTGTGTTTGGTTGAAAATGTATAGACAACGATGAGATTCAGACTCAAAATCTTTATCTTCATATATGAATCAGAAGAAGTCTTATGTAAAAATTTAAATGATGAGGGACACTTTTTAATGTATTTGCCTTTTACACCATATTCTTTTCAAACAATGTCATTGCTTTCTGGTTCAGTTTCCTTCTCTAAATAATAAACTCATAATTTACCCATCACTCACTTAATTAATTTTTATTATATTATCTAGGTCCAAACATTAAGATAGTGAAAGGTCACTAAAAATCAATTTCACTACCAATTTAAGATTCTGAGTAATCTCTAAGGCAAATATAATCAAATTACTCAAATTTAATTTCGTTGTTAATAACATGAGATTATAAACGAACTAAAAAGAAAAATAAAAGACGGTATATATACCTTGCCAAAAGGTGCTACCAGTTGTTGAAGAGCTGCTATTCTATCTCCTAATTTCTCCTTTCTCACCTGCATTATATTCCAATTTAAATATCAATCAAAAGCTTAGTTTACTTCCTTTAATAATCCTATGTGTTAGTTTATCGTTTATATGCATCGACTGTATAAATAATTTTTTCACCTTACCTTCAATAACATAAAACAATTCTCTATATCAAAGCTGGTATGCATAACATCACATATAACACATTAAATGTGTTAACAGAGTACCTGGACCTATAGTGTATCGCTATCCTAAATATTATTTTGTGCCCACACGATCGATTATACATACATTAATAAATTACCGTTAAAAGGGTGGAATGCCATGCGCCCCGTGAATCTGTGACCACAACTCTTGATTTTTTTGGTGCATTTTGAGGACCTTTATTAGTCTCCAAAGTATTGCTGGTCCTTTTAACTTCAGGCATTCCATTACTAAAGGCTGATATCTTCAAAATTCAAAATAATAATAATAATAATATTATTAATAATAATAATAAAGTTAATTTTACACATTTAATCATATCAATCAAAAAGAAGGACTCATTTCTGAAGAAAGTGAAAAAATAAAAAGAGATAAAGAGCCATATATAAACGTATAAAGCTGAAGTAAACTTTAATATGAAAAAAGAATGCCTTTCTCTTTTCTTGCATATAAATAATTATAAAAGTTATAAAACAAAAAAAAAAAAAAACTTTCCCAATTCTCTTGTAATTAAGAGAATCACAAACAATATTTAAAGGAAAATGGACATTATATTCGTTGGATTTATATCTTGCAATTAATTCCCTAAATAGAAATATGCAAGTATATATAATTATTAACCATAATTATAACTTATGGTTTAAAAATTGCTATATCCCTACTGATATGGAACATTAGCTAAATGAACAAAATGCACAAATTAAATGCATGCACATTAAGTATTAAGAAAAAAAAAACATTAATATATGAGAAGAAGAAGAGACATTTTGACAATATTTGGTTTGAAGCTTGAAAAAAAAATAAAGTTTTAATTCAAAGGCCTGATATAAATTTCACTTGAAAAACGTTTGAAGTTTTAATTTGTAATTAAGTGAAGTATCACTTAATTTCACCGGTATTTGGAGTTCAGTATTCACATATAATGATGTGAATACTGAACTCTAGAAAATACACAAAAAATGTATATATATAGAAATACTTACACTTTTCAGAGCTATTATGCGACTTTCACTTGATCGAATGCTGAAAAATAGATCTTGTTAGTTATATCCATATTGCATTTGGCTCTAAAACTCCCTCCATATCTTGTAGAATTGATGAGATCCAATGGCTGTAAATTCATATCCAAAGAGCTACAAGAATTTGCTTGATGATTTATATTCAAATTGGACACATTTATTGTGGGATATATTTGACTAAATCTCCCTCTATTAATAGTACTAATACTACTAGAATTTGAAGAATACAATATTATTTATTATTATATATCTCATTAAGATAAAGTTGCAAGGCACAGCAGGAGTCGAGGATACCGGCTCTCCTCATTGTACCAGCAAAAGCTTAGCATTCATATCACTCAATTCTCCTCCTTCTTCTGGACTTTTCAACATTTGAGTAAATCTTTGATATGAATTATCCAATGAATTTTCTTGCTTAATGTTATTATTAGCCCATTGATGAAATCCCAAATCTTGATGAGCAGTACTACTCATAGAATTAACTAGGTTTAATGGATGATCACTTGATGATGAATTTGTAGTATTGATGATGTCTCCACTAGAATATGAATTAATAAGACCACTTCCATGACTGTTCCTAAATAATCAAAAAAAAAAAAGATTAGATAATTAAATCTAATTAACACTATTGCTTTTGAGGAAAAGTAATTAATAATTAATCAAAGTTTCAAGATTGTAAATATTGGTCCAAGGAAAATGAATCAAAAGGAATTACTTTACTTGAATTTCTATTTGTTACACATCAAATCAAGAAAAGAATGTCAAGAGAAAAAAAAATATTAGGAGAAAGAGAAGAGAGATTCTAATATTCCAAAAACTTATCATGATAATATAATGGAAGTAGCCAAAATATAATCATTCATATGAAAACACTATATGACTAAATAATAAAGTGGATCACTTACAAGATAGTAGTATTAGTAGTAGTACATGGGGTCCAAGTGTTTGTTGTTGAAACTCCTCCATAGCAAGAATTATTAGAAGATGAAGAAGAATTTGTAGAAATACCAATAAGAGGAAATTGATCTTGGAATTGGAGTTGATGATATTGATATTGTTGATGGAGATTTGCAGGCTCCATAATTAAACAAAAATAATGATAATAATAATAATATGAGATTATTTTTTTTAAGGCACTTGAAAATCCCAAGATGAAGAATAATTAAAAAGCAAAAGTAATTATAGACTAATTCAGGTTATACTACTAAGCATACTTCTTATCCCTTCTCTCTTCAAAAAAAAAAAAACTAAAAAAAAAACTTAAGCTATAGCTAGCTCCACTCTACTACTATATACTATACTATATAAACTCAAAAGAAATTAAACCTACATAAATTTGACATCTTCACTTTTTTAGCAAACTTTTTCATCATATAAGTCTTATTCTTACTCATTCAATGTCTCAAAGGGGTTTAAAAGCAACCTTGAAAAGAAAGAAAACAAGCAAGCAAACAAGAAGAGATTGAACCCCTAGCTATAGCTCTCATAATATAATAAGTATATATATACTCTCCGTTTCATTTTATATGACAGTATTTATCTAGACAGAGATTTTAAAAAAAAATATTTTTAAATCTTGTCGTGTTAAATATGTCTTAATAGAAATATAAGAAGGTGACGTTATGTTCTTTTCATAACAGACTAAAAAGGAAATGGTGATGTATTAAAATAAAACAAAAATGAGTATATAAGGTATAGTATAATGTATTCTATTTATTTTTTTCCTTTTTCTGCCAAACTTTATTTTTTTGCACATTCACAATATAAAAAAACGAATTTCATGTCTCCCACTCTTGTCTCCAAGGGCATCATACTATATAATATAATACTTTAATTGTATTTTTGGTGGAGGGGTAGGGTGGGTATTTAGGGGGGTGACTGCAATTACAGGGAGATGATTATAATTCCCTAAGGTTATGATTAAAAATGTCTGGCGCTGCTGCCTTCAATCCCAAGGCTTTGAAATGAAAAAAAAGTGTATTTTGTGAAGAGAAATGATAACAAAAGGGCCATATATTTCTTTTGATTGTTATTTCTCTTTCTTTGATACCCACATGTTTTCTTGACAAGTCTTTGTAATTGTACTATATATACTCCCCTTCTTGTTGGTATATATTAAAATTTAAACATAAAGGCCAATTTGGATATGCTTATCTTTCCATTATTCATGTGGTCCATGATACTAGCTATATACATTTGTTAGTTTTCTTTGTAATTAAAAGTTGTATTGTGATAAAAAGCTAAGGTAGAACATGCAATATAGGCTATTGAGTAACTCTTTTAAGTTCAAGTTTAATGGTCCAACGTCTTGATATACATATAATTGTTGATGATCTATTGGAAATAGGTACAATGTAGGCATGTAATGAGCTATCCAGTTGTGACCCGGCCAAAGACAAGCCAATGATGCTTAGCTGATCTTTTCGGATGATCAGCCACACTAGGACTGAGACACGGTCCGAACTCCCAAGAGGGTGGATAGATAAGGGCGAGTTAGGAGAAGGACTAACAGAATAGCTTCTAGGTTGGCTAGGTTTTGAAGAGGACTTGCACATGATATTTTAGGCGAGTTTTATATATAAATGAAAGAGGAAAATCGTACGAGCTTTACAAGGTATTGCACAAGTCCACACTTGAGGGACAAATCCATGACATTTGTTAAGCTAAAGCTAACATTATGTATCATGAACGTATAAGTTCACATGATATTCAAGCTTTTGAAGTTGATAATAAGGACATAACTGGAAGAAAACATTTGTGACATCCTTTTTTTTCGACTCCAACCACCAAGGATATATACGAGCTCCCTAAGTGGTGGGGGGGGGGAGGGGGGTGGCTTAGACCCTTACCCTGTATATTACTAATCCGTGACAGCTATTAGGTCTAAGCCACTATAAGAAATTCCACTTTTTATGGCGATCAATATTGTAAAGAAATCAGGTATCTAGTAATGAGATAACATTACGTATGTGTCATGACTTTGGATCGTGACACTAACTTTTTGATTGAGTATATACTTTCCTTTCTTAGTTTATTTTATTCATTTGATTCAATTACTCGCCCGATTAATCCAAATTCACACATCACATAAAATCAATTCAAAGAGAATCAAAATTATTAGTACAAAGAAAAATCAAAATATAAAAAAGTAAATTGTAATTTTTCTCGAACCATAGATATAGTTAAGAACAGAGAGATCTCATCCGTTTATTTAATATATTTCACATTCACACGCGATTATAACAAGATCCTTATCGGATGAAAAGATGCATAGTTTCAAAATAGTACAAGGACAAAATGATAAAACGTTTTTGATTACGTTCCAGAGTAGAACTAAATGAGAACCACATCTAGGTCTCAAGTGTATGAAAACAACGTGTACGTAATAAAAGTAGATTGATGAAGAAGAATGAATACATTTGTATAAACCCAAGAAGAATGAACAAAATTATATAGCGAAGACTAATGAAACAAAATATAATGAGCAAATGGAGGGGACCAATATATATTTTTAAAATATTGGAGAAATGTCATCATATACTTTGCATACTTCCATTTGCTAAAAAATGTACTACTTTTTTTTTCTCAGGAGAAGTAGCCCCTTATGGGACATACCACACTATGTAACTACCAATTTATAATGATGTCAATTTGACCTTTCCATGACATCAACATTCTAATATTTATTTTTGTTACATGATCTAAAATTATTTTCTATAGAGATATATAATCAAGGGAAAAAGGAAAAATATATCCCCGATAAGTATCGTAAATAATATGCAGATATCCTTCGTCATACTTTTGGTATATTGGTGCCCCTGTCGTCCAAAAAGTAGAGCATATATGCCCTTTACTCTAACAAAAGACTAAATAGGAGCGCGTGACACAATCTTATTCATCGATTCGACATCAAATCGATAGATAAGACTATGATATGTGTATGTCTGTTAATATAAAAGGTACGTATATTCTAATTTTTGAACGGCAAAAAACAATCGAAGGGTTACAATATATCATATTAAAGCCTATGGTATATATTAAGATCCACTTTCCAGCATATATTCCTTATTTTATGTTTCTTCTCTGAAACTTCAAGAAGGATCCATGTAAAAATATACTATAGTGTTATAAGTAATACTAATTAATTAATTACTCCATAGGAAATTGGGGGAGGAGGATGCGGGGGAGGCGCGTAAACGAAGGGGAGGGTGGTCGCAGGTGGGCGACGGATCAAACGGAGGAGGGGGGGGCGCGAGGAGAGGAGAGGAAAAGGAGGCAGAAGGTAGAAAGGAGAGGGACCACACGAAGGAAAGAAAGTGGGGAGGAAGCGGGCCAGAGGCGACAAAGAAGGAAAGGGCAAGCAAAGGAACACGGCGCGAGGGGAAAGGGGGGAGAGTGTGGAAGGGGGAAAGAACAAGGGGAATACGTAAATTAAAAAATTATATAATATTTTATGTATCTTTAAATTTAAAATTATAAAATTTATTAAATAAAAATCAAATAAACAAATTAAAACAAAAAATAATAACCAAGAAGAAAAGGTCCCACAAAAGTTTAAATTGGAGGAAAAAGTTCAAGATGGGAGAATGTGAGATCATCAGAGTATGGGCAAACTCATATTTGCTTTTATCCCAATTCCCCTTTTTGCTTTTACCCTTTCAACAGTATTCCCCATATATATATATATAAAATTTTATTTATTATTATTATTTATATTATTATATTGTATTATTATTATGTCATTAATATTATAGAAAAGACAATATTATCTTCGACCAAAATAATTACATTTCTGGTCTTGAATTAAAAAAAAGTATTAATATATCGCAAATATAATTAATCTTTTCAATCTAATTTAGTTTTAAAACTTAGCTCATATAGTATAAAAATAATGTAAGAATATAAAAAAGAGTAATATCATAATCCTTCAACCAATATGAAATAATATAATGATTTTTTATAAACTAGATCAAAATACAACGTGAACATATATATTAATAATTATGTTGGACTAAACTGGCTCAAAAGATTATTATCTTTTTGTAACATGTGCTAATATTTTTTTTACGTTAGTCTTCGTTATTTTCATTCAAATGTTTCAGATTATAAAAATAGATAACAAAAGAACATTTTGATGGTAATAGTTATAAGTAGATTTCTGCTTTATTTAATTATTACGTTTTCTTTTACTTTTTTTTTTTACTGGCAATTGTCATCTTTTTATAATCTTTAATCTCACTAATCACTATCTTCCAAAATAAAGATTGATTCAATAAATAATTTAAAAAAAAAGCTGTTTTCTCTGTTTCAGATTTCATCTCCACTATTTTATGTTTTACTACCAAACGTTTGATTAAAACCTTAGCTTTTCAATGATGGTTTTAAGATCCACTCTTTGCCTTGTCACTTTCCATTCCCTCGAATCGTTAATAGTTTAGCTCAGATATATTTTTAATTTTTACAATCGAATACTAATTAATCAAAATTATTATTATTTTAAATGTTTACCTTGTTTTAAGGGTTATTTGATTCATGAAATAAGACGGAATTAATATTCAAAATTAAAAGTGTGGTGTTATAAATTATACCTTCAATTAAACATAATAAAATTTGTATAACCAACTTTATCCTATCAAACTTGGTCTTATATATACCTCACTTCCTAGATGAAATAAATTAGTCAAAGAAGTATATTCTCAAAACTTTTAACTTAGTATTTTATTTTTTCTATTTCGTGTCAGATATTCAAACTAGAGTTCAATTAAGTTTGAATTCGTATCAAAAAGAAATATTTTCTAACAAAAATGACTCTAATTAAAAATGAATGAATATATATCATTCCGTCCACCACAACCTTTATAACTTAACATTAAGATATGTACTCTACCAAAAATATGTTTATTAATTTAAACACCTTATTTTTGTTTTAAAAAAAGTTAAACTCTATAATTTGAAAAGTTGAAACAACTAACTTTCAAAAAAGAGTACAATATACATCCCAAAGAAGATTAGTTTTTGTACTTATATTCCTTTAGACATGAAAAAGTAAACATTAGAAAATTCAAGTAGGGAACTCCACACATACTCTTTGGTCCCCACGAGTGCCTAATTATTGAGTTTTAATTTTTTAAAAAAATTAAAATGTATGGCCTTTCATTCAAAGTAAGTGCATTTTTCAAAAACAATATTTAATTGTTTGATTGATTAAAAAGTTATATGACATTGATCCCCAATTTAATATAAGATAAATCATTTAAAATGTTTGAATAATAGAAATAAAATAAGATAAAGAAATCGAATATTCCTCTCTGAGTACTGTATATTCACTGTCACACACTCAAAACACAAATATACCCTATTTTAGTTAAGTAATCAATAATCAATTATTATTTTTTATTAATTGTGCTTTTGTTTTCAAAAAAAATATATTAAAACTTCTTGAGAATATGTGAGTATATACATATATTATCTTATTAAAAGCAATTTGTCATCATTGATGACTTTAGGGTTCCATATCACCATCACATAATCAAAACAATCTTCTTTAATTATTTGCAAGTAATAATAATCAGTCAACTTTCGAGGTCAAAACATTTTTTTGGTACTACATATAGTACTACTAATTAATTAGCACTATCATTATCATATCATAATGTATCTTTAATTTGCTAATTGATTTCTACATAAACAATACTTACTCCTAATTTTGATATGCTACTATGAATAGATCCCAAGTGATTACCCAATATGAGTCACCAAAGAGTAATTATATTTACATTCTTACTCCTAACTTTCATTTAGGGTACTATAAGGGGACATGTGGTTTCATTTTTTTTACCTTTCATTTTTAGGTTGTCGAAAGTTTCTGAAATAAACAAAATTACCTTTGTCTATAAACGACAAAAAAAAAATAACTTTTTTATTAAAGTACGGAAAAAATAAATTTTATAAACGATATTTCACGCTGATTATCTCCTCTAAGACCTACTCTTACCCACCACAACCTTCAAGGTTTGCCTATATGATATCTTTCAAATAATATTTTCTAGCTTACTAATGATCCATACAATAGAAAATAACAAATAAAATCACTCACTTTCTTTTTTCACTTTTTTGGATACTTGGAAAGAAAAGATTATATATATTGGTGTGGTGTATCTAGGTGAAAAAGAATTAAGACTTTGACCCAAAGACCAACATATTACTTTAGGGTTAGGTGACATAAATATATATATATATACATTACAAATGTGTATAATATTTGAAGACAACTTTTATGAAAGGATTAAATTATGGAACTCAAAGTTACACAGATATGGAAAAAGAGCCCTTAAAAGGAGGTCTAAAGTTGTAGGATTTAAAGGGAGTGTCTTGACAAGAAGACAAAGCATTCAAGTCTGGAGAATATTTGCCTTTCACAAATTTTTTAATGAAATCCAACAGTAGGGTCTTGTCTCTTCTTGCTTTCTGTATCAAATATAAAATATCAAAAATTTATTTATTTCTTTAAAAAAATTTAAGACCTATATTATATTTACTGCACGATATTTCTCTATTATGATATTATCTTAATTAAAATAAAATGAAATAGTTGAAGTATGATCTTGTAAAAAACAACAACAAATATAAGTAGAATGTGTAATAGAGTCTCAAAGAATTATAAGTATTTTTTGGTATACGATAAGATTTGATTCAATTTAACAAGTGAATTATCTTTATCTTTTACAGGATATAATTAAGATCGTATCACGATAGGAATTAACAATGATCTTTTTCTGTCTTATTTATTAAGTTCACCTTATATCATTGTCTTTTTTTTTTTAATTTCTCACCCGGTGTCTACAGTTCATATTGGAGCTCCGGCTAAATCCGAAGTCCAATTCAGGGGTGGCGCTCCCAACAGGATTTTCTTCGTATCCAGGGCTCGAACCCGTAACGCGGGACCCTCTGGTTTAAGGGTGGAGCACCACCCGAAACCCATCCCATGGTTCACATTAATCGATTTGGCATAATGATTGATTCATATCAAATCTGTACTTTTTTTGAGTACAAATGTTTACATCGCGATGTTAATTGGAATTAGCATTAGAAAAGTGCAAATTGAAACTGTAAAATAGGCGCCAACAAAAACTGATTATGTGTATCTGGGAGGACTAAAAATTATTTGTTCGTTAATTAATTAAATCGAGGATTACAAATTTCTGGTTTCACAAGGCTCTATATATAACAAAGGCAAATATATGATATAGCAATAATTCAGTTTAATACCTTTCAAGATTAGACCCAAATGTCATGTCGATGTCCTTGACCAAATAATTTTCTACTAATGAAATGCACGTGTAGTGTTTAGGAAATTTTTAGGGCTTCAGTTAACTGGAAATCTTATACAAATAAAACTTTTAATTTGTATATAGTCATTAGTGCATATTATTGATAGTCATTAGTCTTCTAGTCTAGGAATATAATTTCAGATAAATCTTCTAGTACAAACACAAATGAATTTAAGCCGATTAAAATTGAATGAGTTAATAACTGAACAGATCAAATTTAAACGGATTGGTTTCTTTAGGTACAATACCTAGAACTTGCAATAATTAAGTTTTTTTTTTCCCACAAAACAAAATGGGGTAGGGTAGATAATTAGTAACTAACATCATTGTGCAACAACCCAATCCCTCCAATTCTTACTAAGTTCTAAAATCTTTGTTTATTTTTCTATATTTGCTTATTTCCAAACAAAATAAATAAAACTATATGTAATAGTTTTTCCTAATATTTTGACAGGTTATGTTCGCTCTCCACTTATGACCAAGTACACCTAAATTTATATGATTCAATATTTGGACGGTTTCAAAAATGTCAGGATTAGTAACACTAACTAACTATATATAAAGAATGGGAACGGCTCACATCAAATATGCCATCGGAACTTCAAAAAAAAGGACTTTTTTATTTGCCATCAGTTAAAAGTTGGTCATCCCATGCCACTACCGTTTAAAAAGGCTCATTCATGCTTTTTTTTAACGGTGTTTTACAAAACCACTTGTTACAAGTGTCAGATTAAAAATTAGTCAGTCCATTTTTATTTATAACAAAAAAATCAAAAAAATCTGAAAAACAAATTTTAAAATAAAAAAACCACCCCAAATTAAAAAAAATCGCTTGCCAAGGAAAGCCGATTTATGTGGAAATTTCTTCTCATTTTTTCTTTTTAATCTTGGCAGCTACTTTAGTTCACGCAAATTTTAATTAAAATACGATGCCAATTTTTTTAAGTAAATATATAAAATGTTGATGAAGTTTTTTTTTAAAAATAAGTCAGCGATTTTTTACAAAAATTGTCTCTGATTTTTTATAAAAAAAAAATTCTCACAAGTTGGAATCTTTAATTTTAAAAAATTCAAGAAAGTACTTGGAACAGCCAGAAAAAAATTCTTAATATGACATATGCTGCAAATTGGCAGTGATTTTAATAAAAAAAAACACTTAAAATTTATAAGCGATTTTTATTTTGGATAGAATAAAAAAAAAAATAAAACCATATTTAATATGACTTTGTTTAAAAAAATAATTGGCGACGATATTTTATAAAGAAAAATTTTCTAGAAGAGATTTTATTGTAAAAGAACAAACTTTCTTTTTAAAAATGGGATTTGATTATTTTGGTAAAAAAAATCGTCACCTACATAAAATATACTTTTTTAAAAATAAGTAGCAGCTAAATATGTCACGAACTTTAAAATCTTCCATTATGACAAAAAATATTATTAAAAAATAATTAAATATTTACATAGGTTGGGGGGTACATATAGGGTGTTTTATTTAATAATGTTTCAGATTTTTGATTTTTTTTATAAATAAAAAATGACCGTGGACGAAAATTTAATATCGACAAGTGTAAAAAGTGGTTTGTAAAACCACCGTTAAAAAAAATGGCATGATGAGCCTTTTTAACACGGTTTCGTGGCATGGATGAGCCAAAAATTTTAACGGAGGGCATTATAAATGAGCTTTTTTTGAAAGTTCGATGGATATTGTTGAGCCCTTTTCCCTATAAAAGAAAGCAATAGGATCGCATACAAAATTTTAATAATATTTTGTAAGTTATTTAAGTTCGTAAATATATAAAGAGAAATTCACACAAAATGATTTCAAAACTATAGTATATAAGAAGAGTTAAATAAAAGAAATTTGACATATTTTTGAAGATGAGATTGTTGCAAATTAAGAAGGAAAAAACATGTCGAGTAAATTGTCTAGTGATGTCAAAAGCCTGAAAAAATTCCGCGGAAATATACTGTGGATTATTTTCCTGTTGTAGCTACACATAACATATTGCACGCACTAAGCTACTATCATGTTCGAAAAATTATATTTTGATGAACAGATTTATCAAATATAAAATACTTTATAACTGAAATCATTGTACCGGCCGAATGTCATGAAGTTGCACTCGTAGAAGTTGAATAAGTGGTCATTTGTGAAAAAAGATTTTGTCTCGAACAATATCACCTTAAAAGTGGAGTGTATTTAATTTGAAGTCAATTTTTTACATAATTAGGATGATTTTCTTTCTAAATACGATGGGTAAAAGGACATTTGAATTCTCGTAGTCGACTATTTTCTTTTTGTCTTCATAAGTAGAGTCCGAAACTCAATGGGTAGAAAATATTAAAAAAATTCCAAACGGTTATATAAATTTATGCAGGAACCAAAACCGGTATAAAATCGCTGGCCTTGAGGGCGGGGTGATTCGCGGCAGCGTATTTATTCAACTGAAAAAGTAAAAATCGCTGGTGATGGGCCGGCGATTTTACCAAAAAAAATTTTTTTTATAAAAAAATGAAATCGCGGCTTTGCGCAGCGATTTCAAAATGTTTTCTTCTACCAAATCGCTGCCAGGGCAGCGATTGAGACGATTGATCTTAGCGATTTGGATATTATTTTCTAATTTTCTTTTTTTTTAAAAAAATAAAGTGATACGTGCACTGGCCCAGCGACGATGTATAAAAAAACAAAAAATTTTTTTATAAATGCTGTACAGTAGCGATTTACGAAAAAAAAAAAAAATTTTTGTAATTCGTGTACCGTAGCGATTTAAGGAAAAAAATTTTTTTTTTGTTAAAACGTGCTAGTAGACGGATTTAGACGAAAAAAAATTTTTTTTTTTGAAATCGCTGCCAGAGGATTTATTTTAAAAAAAAAATTTTGTGTATTAATTTTTTTATAAAAATTTATATTGTTAAAAAATTAAATTAAAATTGATTTTTCTCTTTAATTTTTATTTTTAAAAAAGTAATCTTATTTGACTTCAAATAGTATTTAAATTTAAATTTAATCTATAATATCTTGTTTTAGAAAGAAAAATATATTATTACTGTTACTCATTTAATTTTTTAAAAAAGGTATATTTCTTATAAGTTATATACATTAAATTTTAAATTAAAAAAATATTACATTATTTAAAAAAATTAAAAATAAGGTAAAGTAAGAAAAATATTTTTTTAGTAAGTATATACATACAATTTTAAAAAGATACATATGTTAAAAAAAACCTAAAAACTAAGTAAAGTAATAAATATATTTCTTTCTTAAAACAAAGAGATATATATTAAATTAAATTTAAATACTATTTGCATTTAAACTAATAACGTTTTTGAAATTAAAAAATTAAAGGAAAAAATTAGTTAATTAATTTTTCACAATATAATTTTAACAAAAAAACTTTAATAACAAATTTATTTTTCTAAATAATCGTGCTAGGCAGCGATTTACAAAAAAAAAAAAAATTTTTTTTTTCGTAAATCGCTAATGTAGCAGCGATTATTTTTTTTTTTACCAAAAAAAAAAAATAAAAAAATTGTAAAGCGCTACTGTAGCAGCGATCAACAAAAAAAATTTTTTTTTATTTAAATCGTGCCGTGACAGCGATATACTTATTTTTTTTTAAAAAAAAAGAAAAATTAGAAATAATATCAAAATCGCTGCCCTGGGCAGCGATTTGTCAAGAGAAAATTTTTGAAAATCGCGGCTCAAGCAGCGATTTCATTTTTTATTAAAAAAAAAATTTCTCTTGGTTAAAATCGATGTCCTCAGCAGCGATTTTACTTTTTCAGTGAAGTAAATCGTTGCCCTGCAGCGATTTTACCGTTTTGGTTAATAAAAATTTTTTATATACCGTTTTGAATTTTGTTAATATTTTCTACCCATGAGTTTCGGACTCTTCTAAGTATATATTATTATTTTAAATCTGATAATAAAATAAAATACGTATCGAAGAAAAGTTATTAGGGAGGTAAAGGCAAAGACGATTGTACTCAGCGAAAAGGAAACTTCTGATAAAAGTGAGAGAATAGTTTTTACAATTCATTATTCACTGACCAACCACAGTGGTAGACCGGACTATTTCCATGTTTGGTTGCACCTGATTTGAACAATGAAGTGTATTGTTGGCTATGCATTGTGAAATGAGCCTTCTTAACATATTAATAGAAAACTTACTAAATATACTCATGATAAAAAAACAGATATTATAAACATTTTAATATTTTTTTTATTGACCACTTTTAATTTATTATAATACCAAGTGAATACATTACAAAGGAAAAAATTTGATATTGTCAATATAATTTTCAAATGTAAGATGGAAATAATGCCATTATCAATATTTTAATAGTACGTATAATACATGTAATAGTTTTTTCCCCAAAACAACAAAAATAAAAATATTATTTTCAAAAAAAACCAATTATGATTCAAATATCTCGACATACGAATCACTTTGATTTATTAACGATTTATCACAATCTTACTAAAATGCTAAAAATTAAAAAATATCGCTAATTTTAAAAACCAGTAAAAATTATTTTTTAAAATTATTTAGTGATGTAATTTTTCCTTTCTTAAATTTCAACAAGGGAAGATTCGGTATAATCCTTTACAATTTGATTTTTTTTTTTAAATGACCTTGCAAAATATTGGTACATAAAAAGCAAAAATTACAATGAACTAATATTATGCTAAATTTGCTCTTCCACCTGGTTAAAATTTTTAAGTTGGCTAATTTGGAATCGTTAAATTTATTTTAAATTGATTAAAAATCGGATTATAATGCAAAAAAAGAAATAGAAATTGTTGGATTTAGCAGACAATGGACATCACAGTCATAAGATCCTATTTAGAATTTAACCACTTGTAAAAATATATTTAAAATTTAGCCAAATATTCGTCGTCCTCCTTTTCGGGTCCAATGACGAATGGACTTGAATAAACCTAAAACTAAAGGTAATGGTAATAGGAAACTAGGTAACAAAATATTTACCCATTTACTAGTAATAATCTTTTTTTTGTCACTAACTCAGTATTAATCATTATTTTAATACAGTTCACGATTATAGGATAAAGAACAATTTTATTATTCACCTATAATACCAAAGTTTTAAGGGGTTATGATACATTTATCACCCCATATCTAATACATTTATAATAAAATGTGCAAATTTTTACTAAACCAAATATTTAATTATTTCAAAAAACAATATTAATTTTCATATATATGGCATACATAATTCACTTTTAATTCATATCTGCCCCGATTTATTATGAAGTATTGCGATTTAAATGGTAATAAATAAAAAAATATTGTTAAAATCAGTAATTATTTATTAAAATGTATCAATTTATGTAATTTTTCCTTGATAATATCTGCGAACTGAACTATTATGGGCTTTGTTTTATAAAGCCCATTTTATGCTATGATCTAAAACCCATGGGCTGAGGAATACAACAGCCCACAAATGGTCTTTCTTTAGACTCCTATGAAGTCCATAGAAAACGGGCCTAGTAACAAATCTCAAGGCCCAATCAAGCCCTCTTTAGGGTTATTTCAAAGACAAAATGATAGAGTATTCATTGTTTACAAGATTGTCCAAAACAAAAAAATAATTAATATATATATATATATATATATTATGTATATATATTATATATTATATATAGATAGATATATATAGTATATCTATATATATAAGCCTATAATATAATATATATATAAACTGAATTCATCTTTCTTAGATCTTATTTAGTTTCTCAAGCAATCTCATTCTTCTTTTCTTTAATGTAACCCTTTCACGTCACTATTGAATGTTGAAGATTATTAATTTCATGGAAATAACAATAAAGATGATCTCGACAATATCGATATCGAAAAAAAAAAACAACCCAATTCTCATTTCAGTGCTGGAGTTGGAATTTATTAGCGATTATTTTGTCTAACAATATCCACAATATAAGTGCAACTACCCAAAGATAGAAAAAGTAGAACCAGGAGTGAGAACCAGACGGGTTTTTTTAGTTCGTGTTCCCAATCTCAAAGTAAAAAGTAAAAATGATTACTATAATATAAATTCTAAACTCAGTGATAAACTTACTCACATAATTTGAAAAATTTATGTAATATATTTTAATTATTTTATCGAGTATCTGCTATCTTCTGCCGATAAAATTGAAATGTAAGGAATGTCAAATCACACTAAAAAAAATGAGAGCATGCGTGAATGTCAGCACAATAAGCCATACGTTTTGGAATCCTAGATTTTGACAAATGTATAATTTATGAGTATCTTTCATGTGGATCTAAAAAGTAAGTCTAGTTGTGGACTCGTGGCCTAGTAGATATGATATTATATTCTATTATATTATATAGTATAATATACATCATGCTCATTATAATGCATTTTAAAACTATATAGTATAATTCATTGTGACATTTTTCTTATATATAATCACAATTGTACTAGCATAATATTCCTTTTAAAATAACTTCCCACCCACTATTGAAACACTAGACTCCCATGCATCATTGTTTTCTACTTTTTCTCATCATGCCATTGACTTTTAACTCAAATCTAATTGGTTTCCCCTTAATTAACTAAGCAAAAAGATTACAAGGAATTTTATCTTTGATTAGCCAATTATAAAAGAGCATTGATTCTTTTGACATCTTGAACATAAAAGCATATCTTTTTGGACAAGATAATTTGTTCGTTTTGCATAGTTTAGGTCAAACATATTGAAATATTTTGAGGATTAAAACTATGATTAAGTTGATTGGCATATTCAATGGGTTAAGATTTTGGCTAATTTTCTTTTAACCAATCAATGACATTACAAGTGTCTAATTTTCCAAATCATTCATTAGTAAAGGTCAAGGGATCATGATATTTCTAATCAATTGACTAAAAAAGAATCCACTATAGTTTGTAAATATAGTTATGTAGTTGGTTGTACAATCAAATATATAATAAATGTATACAATAAAATTATGTATGATCATATAGGCTTGCTGCTGCAATTTTTTTTTTCATTTTTCTTTGAGTCCTACATTTTATTTATTTTTTTGAGTCGAGGATCTTTAAGAAACAATATTTTTATTTTATTTCATGGTATGAACAACGTTTTTCAGACTTTACTTATGAAATTACATTAAATTTGGTGTTAGATGATGATAATTTTGTTGGGAAGTTATTGTATCCTTTTTCTTTTAGTATATACTTCATTTATATGGAGATTAGGTATACTTAATATTACATAATTAAATTATTGTAAAAAAATTAAAATTAAAAGAAAAAACATATATAGGAATTTATATCTTTCAAGGTGCATAGTTGTCAATTTTGGAAGCTTACTTTTATATTCATAATATTTATACTTATCATTTATGTAATTGTTGAATATGATATAATAGCACTCAGCAACAAAGTAATCATGCTTTATTTAATTATAGATATATAAGAGTATAATTGGAACTATATATAATTAATTAAAACACAATAATCTTTTTATGAACAATTGATCATTGACCAAATATAATGATTCAGCTTGCCACTCAATTCTTTTCCATTCATGCCATTGACATAGTTAAGATTTGAAAAGATAAATTAGAAACATTAATTATAATAAAAGAAAGGCAACTTGTATAAGTGGTGCATCTTAATTATTTTCCAATTAATTCCCTCAATTTTTTTTTAAATGGCAGAGATGCATTATATTTACAAGCTACTTTAAAATTAATGATAATGATAATGAATAGGACTATTATATTAATATATCTTCGAGTATTCACACGTTAGTGATAAGTCATAGTACTAAATGTTCTATAATAAATTAAGAATTTAAATCGAAAAAAATAAAAATCAAAAGTACTCTTAATAATTATATTCTTAACACGTTCTTTATAAAAACTCAAGTTGTTAAAAAAAGTACTCTTATTTATTTAATTATATTCTCAATATGTTCTCTCTATTCTTTACGTGAATTTAAGTTAATTATATTCTATTAATATGAGTGAAGGTAACATTCAAATTCAGAACTTCTTTTTTACTCCGACATTAAATTAAAATACATTATTATTTTACTTTTGAAATTTTAAACTGTAGATAGAGAATACACTTTTTATTTACTCAATTATATTGTCCAAACAATGCACACGTTACTTCAAATGTTCTATCAATAAGGACACATCTTTTGTTTCGTGTTTGTAAATTGATAGGCCATGTCCATATAAGAACCACTTTTATGCAAAAAAAAAAATAGTAATAATATAATAGAGCAAAATGTACATAAAATTGTAGTACTAAAATAATAGCGCAAAGAATTTTTTTACATAAAATTGTAGTAGTACTAAAATAATAGAGCAAAAAGTAGGAAAAAAATATCATTTCCAAAATAATTGACTATGTAGGACAAATTGTTTTCAGCTTTTTATGCGTAAAACAAGAATCTTGTTACACACTAACTGGAAAAATATACGCCCTGTCTAGCGGAGCTTCTCTCTCTTTGTGTCTGTCTCTAAGGTTTTCCCTTTAGATAAAAATCGGGAAGATGCTCAAATATGTCATTAAATTTTAAGTTTTTATTTATATTATCAGTTAAAAGTTTGATTTATTTACATCATTAGCGTTAAAGAAAATGCTCGTTCATATCATTATTTTTTAACAGTGATTTTGCAAAATTATTTTTGACACGTGACCAATTATAATTTGGTCACATCATCAATTTTTTTAATTAAAAAAACCATAATTCTAAAAAAAATTTAATTTAATTTTTTATTTCAAAATTTGATTTTTTAAGGGATAATGCACAAGTACCTCCTTCATCTATGTCCGCAATTCAGAGACCAAATTAGAATATAACTAAGGGGTCTATTTACCTATCTGAAACTTCTTTTATCAATATTTGTTCTACCCCTTTTCGACTACGTGGCACTATCTTGTGGTACAACGCTGTTGACTTGTTTTCTTAACAAATTAGTGCCATGAGATTTCGGGGCATAGCTTGAGGGACATACTTGTGCATTTTCTATTTTTAAATAAAAAAATCAATTCAATTTTTTTTAGACTTATGATTTTTTTTATCGAAAAAATTGATGACTTGGCCGAATTAAAATATAATGGCATGAATGAGTCTTTTTTTAACGGTAATGGCATAAATGAGTCAAACTTTTAACTAATGGAATAAATGAGTCATTTCTGAAAGTTTGATGGCATATTTGAGTCTTTTCCCATAAAAATATATCTAAAATATCTCGATTTTTAAAACTTTATTATTGATTTATCAGGTGTATGATTTTTTACATGAAGTATCAATAAATATTTATTAAAACAGATTTTAATTGTCAGTTGATCACTTTTCTAGTTCAAATAAAAAATTCGTATAACCAAACTTATAATTTATTTATGAAATTAATAAAATTTTAGATATATTTGCGATCTTTTTAAGTATTGTTTTCTTGGATAGCTTATTTATAAAGTTACAAAATATACCTTGTTTCCTAAACGATCTTATATTCCTTGTTCTATTCCACAAGGAAATATATGTTAGTACTATATATATATATAATAACCAAGAAAAGAAATAGCATCATCCAAAGTTTAATAGGTGACAAATGACCCTCATCTATGCCTCACATATTTCACACTAAGTTTTTGGTATGAGTAAGTAAATTAAAAAAATAATACCCAAAAAAATATATAATTAATTTAGCAAAATATTACTAGGGGTGGATGAGAGTAAGGGTGAGCAAAAATTGAATTGACCAATAAATCGAACGAGAACAATATTATTGTGTAATTGGTTTATAAAAAAATTATTGGGTTATTAGTTCGATAACGATTTTTATTATTGGGTAAATCTATAACACAATAAGATGGTAGTAATATATTATATTACCCTTCATAATTATTAAATATTAATAATTTAATGTATAATAGACACTGTAACTATATTAAATTATTAGTAATCTACCAGCTTCACACTAGGCCGTTTTATTAGTTTTTACTGTATACTCAAAACCTAAAGATTAAAGTAAGGGATTCATAAGGTATCTATTTGATTTATTTAGTTTTAGTTGTAGTTTTCGGTTGTTGGACTATTATTTTAGTTTGTTTGTAAATTGTAGGTGTAGCAATTTGCAAAGTTGTAAAGGTCCGTAATATTTAGATACATAAAAAAATTTATACTATATTTAAATGGTAACAGGTAATATAGCCTTCGGTATATATTTTTCTCTTATTGATTGCAATTCTTTTTGTTTTACTATATAAAAAACATTAGAGACGTGAAAAGACATATAAATTTTACGGACCCCATTTTCTTATTGGTTAACTTGCGAACGATAATCATAAAAAAAGATAATCAAAAATCGGAAATAATATCTTATTGATTTGTTATTGTGTTAGCATATTTAAAAATTAAAAATCGATAATATATAAAAACGAACCGAACCGATAGATGCAGACCCTAAATAAATGAGAGTTTGATAGCGGAGTTTCATGTTGTTGGGCGGATAAAGATGAAGTAATAAACTTAAAATATCATTTACAAACTTATTTTTATTAGAAAAGTCAAAATTTCCTCTAAACATAACGTTTTGGCCAAATGATTTTGACCAATAAATACGTAAGCCCCAAAAAAATTATGCATTCACAATTTTTATAAATACCACATACATGAAAACACATAAAAAAACAAAACAAAAAAAGGGAAATCAAAATTAGAAACTAAAATATATATTTTTTTCCTAAATAATTAAATTCAAGCAGAAATCATTTTTTGATTTTCATATTGAAGATGTCCTTTGATAATATCTCCATTAACATCATTTACCTCCCAAAGTTCCTTCATATAATATTCAAATTTCTTCACAACATTTTCTGGCACAGAAACCAATACTCTAATTCCATCAATTTCACCCAATGACGGTAAAAACAAGCAGTAAATATCACTTGTTAATGGACCCATTTGAATTGGCTTACCTTCTCCAAAATTTACCTCTTCTAAGCTCAATCTTGACCATTGTGAAATTACCAAACTAGTCGATAAATCCGTTTTTACGGTTTTATCCTCTAATAAATCGACGATTGATTTTACGGTATCGTTCGTTAATTCAGACTTAGCATGTTGCACTAATTTTACCGTGTCTTGTAAGTTACCATTCACCACTTGCTTAACTGGTGCCTCGGCGCACCCTAGCACAAATCCATTCCCATAATACCCTTGTGGTAATTCTGGTTTTACCGTCTTCCTAATGTTAACGGAAAATAATAATTTCACGTTAACAGAAGACGGTAAATCCAATGATTTTACCCAACACCGCCACGTGTGAGATGCTAGGACTTCGAAGCTCGTGGATTTTACCGAGGGAGAACATTGTCTTTTCAAGTGTAGAATTTGGGACTGTGAAAAGGTAATAGAAGTAGGGGTAACAGGTTGTGATTGTAAATATTGGTGAAGGTTGAGGTCAAATTGGGGATTTTGATCATCAAGGGGTACTTTCGTAAATGCAGGATGTATAGAGGTTATTTGTGTCGGATCATGGGGTTTTAACACGTGGCGAGAGTGGAACGGTTTGATTGATAAACTGACTGTGGGGTCCACGGTATAGTGGGCCCATGCATGTAAAAATTGAGCGGTCCCGATGCCGTCACATAGACAATGGTTGATTGCGGTGCAGAGGATCATGCCCCCACAACGGAGATTTGTTACCTGTAACGGGAAACAAATGTGGTTACGAAGGGTATTTTTGTCATTTGAGCATAAAAATATTAAGCTAAAATAAAATACAAAAAAAACAAATAAAATAAAGTAAAAGAAACAAAAGGGAGAAAGCCATTGAATGAGGGAGTAGGGTCATGACTTTAAGTCATTTTCCATGGTGCATTCAAAGAATTATTCATTAAAATATAATTTTTCAATATAATTTAGATTTATAATACAGTATAATTTTTCGATAATAAAGATTCATATAAACATCGTGTGTCCCTCTTTGCTTCTACTAGCAATGCTACTCAAAATACAAAGGTAGTTATATCGTTACTTCACATATGAACCCTACCACGAATCAATTGTTAAACGTTATATATATAGCTAATCATCATAAAATATAGTAGTTTTTATTCAAATTTTATATGTATTGGAAATTTAGTTTATTTAAATTTTTTTAGAATTCAAAACATATAAAGTAAAATCGTAACTGTTTTACCTTTGACTGACTTCACATGTATGTTTATTCATTAAGCCACATTCGAAATATTAATTTAGGTACACTTGATAAAGTGAGCATAAAAATATTTTAGTAATTAAGTGCATAATGGGGTATATGTTTCACTATTTTCCCTAGTTAATACTATTTGAATATACAAAGAACTTGACCAAAGTTGATTATCAAATCAAATTAAAGCATGTAAACCTTTATATTAGTGTTAATGGGTAAGATTAGAAGAAAATGTGAGATGATGGTGAAAAGGGGAACCATACATGTTGTCTTGGGAACATCACACACAAGAAAGTCATATTGAAATACAAATTTAACCTTTAGCCATAATATCAATCAATAGCACATATTCTTAATGTTACATCTTTAAGTAATGTTCACTTGTTGTAATTAAAAATGTGAAAACTCTAATTAGCTAAGTTGAATCAGTAGATATTTCAAAAACTAAATGAAAAAAAAAAGTCTACTAACTTATAAACATAGACAAAGTGCAAAAATACAAAGTAGAATCACGCAAACCTTGATAGTGTACTTCATGCTCGCAAGGAAAGAAAGAAGAGCGATATTAATAATATTTGTACTCTATATGTTTTTAATGTATAAACATTATATTTCATTTTTTTTGTTAGATAATATGATAATCAACGTATAGAACTTAAACTCAGAAACTTACCTGCACAACTAGAGGAGGAATATCCAAGAAACTTTGAGCTTCATCTTTATATAATAATTTTCTCCAAGATTTATCAGGTTTATTAGAAACAACAAGAAGTTCATCAGCACTTAAATCCAAAAATGCTTCAGCAAAAATAGCTCCTTTTCCATTACAATCCACTTGAAGTTTATGATTATTTTGTGGACATTTTAATAATCTCCCTGCTAAAGGATAATAATCCACTAAAACTCTTGATAGTGAATATTTAAGTTTTTCCAAATTTATGGACTTAGTAAAAATATAAAGATACTTAATTGAAAATCTAAGGAACATTTGATCATCAAGATTTGATAAATAAAGGGTGTGATTTGGTGTTGGACTAATTGGACTTATGAAAGTAGGCTCTTTTGAATAAACACAATCTGGTAGATCTATTGAGTCTAACATGTTTTTTTTAAAAAAAAAGTATATGGAGAGATAGTTCTAATTGGAATGACTAAGGTTTTTGGAGAAGAAGTAAAGGATATATAGAGCTTTATAAAATGGAACTATAGTTAAAGATCTATGGTTGGATATGGTTGTTGGGGTTTGGGTGGTTTAGAGGGTGGCACTACGTAAAAAATGATCTTTAGTGACAATTAATTAACAGTAATAGCTTAATTTTTACTAAAAATATATTTTAGCGTCCTTAATATTCTTTATAAACGTCCCTAAAGCCTGTAGCGACACTGGATCCAACCGACATTTAATTAATGCTAGTTAAAGTTTTGTCGCTCTTTCTCTCTCTCTCTCTAAAGACTTTAGAGACTTATACAAAAAGTGACAATTGTCACTAAAAATATATATTTAGTGATAATTAAAAATTAAATGCCACTAATAACATTTTTATTATAAAAGAGAGGGGAGTATATATAAGAGATTCCCCAAGAGTAAGACTACAACATAAAGGAGAAAAAAAATGAAGCTCTCATTAGTCTTGCTATGTAGTTTAAACTTTTGAAAATTTTTTTTATATTGTTTGTATACTTCATGGAATTTAATGTGCTTCCTATCCCCCACACACACCAACCTTTTTCCTATCTTAATTCACATTAAGGTTTATTAAAAAAAAAAAACGTTGATACCACATTTTCTGGTTTGTCCCTTTTTTGAGATATGTTTGGTAAAGTTCCTATTTATGTTTTAACTTGTTAGAACTTTTTAGGATTTAGTTTAAATATATATATATATATATATATATAGATATATCTATATATATTATATATATATATATATATATATATATATATATTTTGAGAAATGGAATATTTAAATGAGAAGGCGTTAGATAATAATTTAAAAGTTTACAAGTTATTCGTAAACGTTCATTATAAAAAGATATTACTTTAATATATTATTTGTAAAGTTGAGTAATTATACGAAACTATTAGACTTCAAAATGTGACCATATACAAACGGGTGGATTGCAAGGGCAGATATTTGCATTTTTTTTTTTTTTTTTTGAAAAAATATAAATCTAAATGGTGACCTAAAAATAGAGATTTGCTTAGTGAGCCATGTCAAATATAGAGTATATTTAAACTCAACATAATCCACTAAGAAGTAGGTACTTGTAAATTCAAATGCACATAATAATTAAATATAAAAATTTGTGGCTATATATGTCCTAATTGTTATGTATATGATTAATGAGTCACATATTTATCCATAGTTGAATTATGTAATGAGCAAGCAATCTAGGTTTCTACATATATGATGGCTAGCTAGTGACTTTGCTGATGGAGTGCAAATCTAATGTGTAAACCACAATTTATACATATACGTTATACTTTAATTAAAAAATATTGTATTGTAGCATGCTACTAGTCACAATTACTATCAAAAAATATTGTAGAATAATAAATATTTTTTTCTTTTTAATCAAAGATTTGAAGTTTCAATTCTAAATATAAAATTATTTCTATCTCTAAACAAAATTTTTCGATATAAATTTAAATTAATTGAATTTCAGCTTGATTAATGCGATGAACACATTTTCATGATGAGTTCATGTTGTGTTCGATTAATTATTTATTAGGTCTGCCCCTTTCGGTCCTTTTTTCTTCACTTATTTTTGTCAAATTTAAAATAAAGTTATCTTTTTATTTTTTAAATTACATGAAGTGGCAAAAGGAATTTTATCCTAGTTCAATAGTCAATATTATCTGTTGGCTAAACTTACACAAATTTATTTAATCTCTCTCTCTCCAAAAAGTTTTTCCACTATATTTTTTTTATGATTTGTTATCGCATAAACATATTCAAAATTTAAAATTTATAAGCTTAGAATTTTAAAATAACACATACAATTTTTAGTCCTGGTGTCTAAGATATCATTGTTATATTAATATCCACTTTGAAAAATAGATGCGTGATAAGTTAAATCCAAATAACGAAAATCTCCTGAGGGAAAACATGGGCACAAATCTTTAATGATAATTGACCTCACCTGATTTGATATTTAATTTCTGTTTTATTCAGAAAAAAAATCCTTTTTTTTTTGGTGGTATAAGATGCTAGAAGGAACTAGAAACTATATGAAAAGACATTATAATTTCAATATGTTTGACTACATTAGATAATACCAAAGTAGTGCATTCATGAAAGAAAAAAAAAAAGAAATTTTTCCTTAATTATAACATATTGTTCTTGACCACAATGATTAATATCACAGAAAAGATGTGGTCCATCGAATAGGATCACAATTTTTTAATCAGAGATTTTGAGTTTGAGTCTAAAAGAATATTTTAAAATAAATAAATTTTCATGTCATATTCAATTCAATATGACTCACAACAAAAAATATCTACATTCATTTTTTATTTTATTCGTATACAAAATTTATCTAATATGTTACCCATGTATATTCAGTATATAATTACTATATAATCAAGAGCTCCCTATAACCAATGTCCAAATTAATTAATATACATTAAATATACAGTTATTCACTATTAAAAAAAAAAGGTTTTTTTATGTTATGATAAATGTTTTTTTCACTAATTTTTTATTGAACCAATTGAAAACGCATAGTGATAAATAAATTATCCTTGAAATAGTAAGAAATTTTCTAATTTTTTTCTGACGAAAATATTAGAATTATTTTTTTCATTTCTCACTACTTTAATCAAAATATCAATGTAACTAGCTTGAGCAGAAACATTAGTAGTGACGTCATTTGTTTTAATTTATGTGGCAACAATTTAACTCAAAACAAAAATAACTTTTAGAAATATATACTCGTGCTAAATTACTAGTCTTAGACATTTGTGCGGCAATGAATCAATTCATTAACAATAAAAAAATAAATTTTAAAGTCAAATTCTTTTCAATAAAAAGAACATAATATATTTTTTCTGAAACGAACTAAAATAAAAAATATATCACATAAATTGAAACAAAAAACCGGATTTAAGATAATAGCAGCCACAAGGCCCACGAAAAACAGAAAATGATGACAAAAATAAGGTACTACTGTTGAATATGCCAGTATATGAGCTCAAAAGAAATGGTCCAATTTTCCAACTTGCTACTACTTTTTTGAAAAGAAAATAACCCTTTTTTATTTAATTTTTACTTTAGAGGTAAAAATAATAATATTAACAATAACAAAAAGAATAACCTCTTTTTTCTAAGTTCAAAGCTTGGGAATATTGGAATAAGATATGATTTTGACTAAACTTCCATTAAGAATTTGATATATTCTGAATTGGTTCACTCATCTTTCTCCAAAATATTCTGAACTATAAAGAGAGGATCAATATGTCTCTTCAACTATATTAAAATTCATACTATAGCTTAAAAAAGTATATAGCACCAAATCAATTAATATCCCTTTATGATATATCAACAATATACAAAATATTTTATGCTAATTCCTAGTCCTAGTGCTAAGTGCTAACTAGTACCAAAGTCCAAGCTATACAACCCATTAATCCAAGGTTTAAGGCCCATATAATTGGGCTTTGGGTGAGGGCTCGACTAGAACTTATTAGCCTGCCTAGGCCCATTTTGAACTTCAAATTTTAGTAATATATAATGGTATATATTACACTCTTGACGTGATATGATATTGTCTGTTTTGAGTCAAGTCTCACGGTTTTCAACCAAAAAAACCTGACACCATTAAAAGTATCTAACACCTTATTAATAGTTTTTTCTTATTTTTCTTCTTGATTTATATCGAGACTTTAGTTTACGCAACACGAATACCGATCTGGTTTATTTTATGCATAAACTTTCTATAAGGTGATAACAATTGTGTTATTTTTGACAGGAGTGTGATACCTATGGCCTACTGAGGAAATCCAAATGATAGAATTTGACACACTTTATGAGTTTAAAGCCCATTTTGAAATGACTAGTGGGCTTGCTTTACTAACGCATATGGGCCTTGTTGACACTTTATAGGCCCTCAAAAGCCCAAAATAACTTCAACGAATCCGACAAGAAGAGTGTCGAACTATTTCATTAACTCATGTTTGATCATAAATTTTAAAGTTAAAACTTGAAATTTAAACTTTTGAAATTGTATTTTGAACGTTGTTATTTGACTTTTGAAAGTTTTTGAGTGGGAAGTATATCAAACTCAGAGCCCAAATAAATAATTTGAATTATTAAATTTTAAAAATCTAATCATAAATCTATGATCTTAATTCCTATTGATCAAAAATTACTTCAGTGCTTTTGATTCTTTTAAGTTTAATATATGATTATGAAGATTAAAATGCTACTTTTGTTACCATGTATATACTATCATTCAAAATTGAGGGTTCTAAACAAAAATATATTTATCTTATTTCCAACTTATTTGCCTGTTATTAAGGAAGGCCTGTCTTTTTTATTTCAACAAGTATAATATAATATAATATAATATAGTTCTTCAATTTTTTTTTTTAAAAAATAGAGCACTTCCACTCCATTTTAACAAAATTAATTTATTTCTAAACAGAGTTGGCCACTTACTTTTCACATGATTCACTTATAATATGCATTTTTACTAACAAAAATAAATTCTAAATTTGTCACTTTATCTTTGGAAGCATGTTTATAAAGTATCTCTTAAAAATACAAAAAAATAATAATATGAAATATATGCTATTTTTAAAGTATAGTTTACTTCATCACTCTGTATGAGACAATTTACACTCTGATCACGACAAGATAACGGATCAACAGTTAGTGTGTGTGTGTGTGAGAGAGAGAAATAGAATATACCAAAAATCTTTTTTTTTTTTTTGGGGTTGACACAGATATTTATAATATGTTATCATCAATTTTTCCCTGAAATTTATGAAGAAAACAAAGAAATGTGAGGTTGGAAATTGAATCTGATCTTTTCGATCTGAATATCGGATGGGGGTTGAGGGGAGGGTAACTGAACGAATATGACTTGCTGAGGTGACCTAATTTGATGGTTTAATGGTGTGTTGGTGTTGGGGGGGAGGGAGGGGGTGGGGGGAGGGAGGGAGGGGGAGGGGGGGGGGGGGGGGGGGGGGGGGGGGGGGGGGGGGGGGGGGGGGGGGGCGGGGGGGCAGGGGGGGGGGGAAGGGGGGAGGGGGGGGTGGGAGGGTGGGGGGGGGGGGGGGGGGGGGCGAGGGGGAGAGGGAGGGGGGGGGGTGGTGGGGGGGGGGGGGGGGGGGGGGGGGGGGGGGGGGTGGAGTGGGGGGGGGGGGCGGGGCGGGGGTAGGAGGGGGAGGGTGGGCTGGGGTTGGGGGGAGGCGGGGACGGGGTGGGAGGGGGGGAGGGGCGGGTGGGGGGGGGGGGGGAGTGGGGGGAGGTGAGGGGGGGGGGGGGGGGGTGGGGGGGGGTGGTAGCGGGGAGGGGGGGGGGGGATGGGGGGGGAGGGAGGAGGAGGGGGAGGGGGGGGGGGGAGGGGAGGGGGGGGGGGGGCGGGGGAGGGGGGGGGGGGGGGGGAGGAGGGGGGGGGGGGGGGGAGGTGGTGAGGGGGGGGGGGATGGGAGGGGGGGGGGGAGGGGGGGGTGGGGGGGCGGGTAGGGGGGGGGGGGGATGGAGGGGTGGTCGGGGGGGGGTGTTGGGAGGGGGCGGGGGGGGGAGGGGAGGGGAGGGGGGGGGGGGAGAGTGGGGAAGTGAGGGGGGGGGGGGACTTCTTTTTTTTTTTTTTTTTTTTTTTTTTTTTTTTTTTTTTTTTTTTTTGTCAGCCACAGTACTTGTTTTGCTCGACCCGACTTGAATGTAAATGGGGTTTTATTTGTAAAGCTGAAGCTGAATTGAACAGGGATTTTCTAAAAAGTTTGGATTTTGATGAGATGGGGTTTTCTTGAAAAGGGGTTTTATTTAGTTTCTGAAGCTGAATTGGGTAGAAATTTTGTAAAATGTTTGGATTTTTATGAGATGGGGTTGTTGAAGATGAGCTTTTTGCTGTGAAGAGTGAGTTTGGGTATAAGCAGAAAAAAAAGCAGAGTGATTAAATTTAAAGTGAGTTTTTTTTTTTGTTTAATATATATGTTTTCTTGGATTTCTCATTTTTGTTTTGGGAGACAGTTGAAAATTAGCTCATGAATTTCAATTATTTGCTATATAAAGCTTTCTTTGTTCTTTTGAGTGTACTTTATTTAGTTTACTTGATATAGAGAATTTGATATGGTCAGCAACATTTACTTTCTTGTTTATCTTTATGTAGAAAGCTTCTATCTTTGTCATAATTGATCCACTTTGATTACAATAACATACCTTGGGTGAAGGGGGAGTAGTGTGTGCAGACTTTAATCCTACCTTGGGAGGTATAGAGAGGTTATTTTCGATAGACCCTCGGCTCAAAATGGTCCAATTTGATTCAGCAGAAACAGAACTACTTAAGAAAAAATGTTGTTGCAATTGGAAATTATTCCTTGAGTTAATGGAAGTGTTGAAGTGTGACATTAATCAATAAGGTGTCTTTGAGGAAAGAACTTTTAACGATCGTGCTGGTATTAAATTGATTGAACTACCTTATCTACAAGCTAAAGTTGTTAAAGAGGAGACAGTTTTATAAGTTTAGGTCTGCAATAGGTTGTGCTCTGCTATGAGGGAAATCTATTAGTCGGGAATGATTTTAAGGATTGTTATTTGCAAATTGTATATTCCAGTTCAACACAATTGCTCATTTGGATAAGCATATAGATGATGTGTAGTGCTTAGGCGCATTTCAAACTATTGTGAGCAAAGTCGGGCTTGTGAAGCATGGTAGGCTTCAGAATTAGGGAGGTTGCGGTGCAAAGTTTTCGACCAACCAGTAAAATTTAGTTCGTTTGAGTTGGATTGTTTTTCTAGAACTTCAGTTTGCTCGCAAATTTTTGTGATCAGGTTGTATGCACATTTCTTTTTGAGTTTATAAGTGATTAATATTTTTGTAACAGAATACTGTATATCATTTATTTCCTAAAAGATTATGCGTAAAATAGTTTCCTAACTTACTATGGCATAATTCCAGGAATATGGCAACTCCAGTTGAGCCACCAAATGGGATAAGGTCCCCAGGGAAGCATTACTATTCTATGTGGCAATCCCTTTTTGAAATTGATACTAAATATGTACCTATTAAGCCTATTGGGCGAGGGGCATATGGAATTGTTTGTTCTTCTGTTAACAGGGAATCCAATGAGAAGGTTGCAATCAAGAAAATAAACAATGCTTTTGAGAATCGTGTTGATGCTCTCAGGACATTGCGTGAACTAAAGCTCCTTCGCCATCTAAGACATGAAAATGTGATTGCTCTGAAAGATGTTATGATGCCAATCCACAGGCGAAGTTTCAAAGATGTTTATCTGGTATATGAACTAATGGATACAGATTTACATCAAATAGTCAAATCCTCTCAAACACTCACGAATGATCATTGCCAGTATTTCCTATTCCAGGTACTCCGATGGAGAGCACTATCTATGCTCACAAACAATTGTATGAGAGTTAGCAGCTCCATTATGCAGTTGTCTCTTTGGTTCTGTTTTTTTTAAAAAAGATAACTAAATTTGACTACTCTCTTTCTCTCTTAAACATAAATTCCTGTTCTGACCTCTATGCTTGAAGGGAATATTCTTTCATCGATCATCAACGTGATTGTCTTCGTCCTACAATTATAGTGAGGTATACCATAACGAGGGTACAATTCATAGACCTTGACTTTTGTGTTCTGACTTGCACAATAGTGATACATTTTACGCTTCAGTCATCCAAGGAAGGTGGTGGTTTTAGTAGGCGTATAGTAATATGGTTACTGTTGTGCATCCAAGGGTATGGCCTAGTGGTCAATGAAGTGCGAGAAGAACCATGAGGTCTTAGGTTCAAATCTAAGCAGAGACGAAAACACTAGGTGCTTATTTCAGGTGCTGGTGGGAGGTAGCATGTATCCCGTGGAATTAATAATTGTTAGTGATGCGAACCAAAATCTATTCAATGGATGCTATTTGGCTGCCTCCTGATTTTCTTTCCTTTGTTTATCTTTTATGATCTTCTGTACTTAATAGCTCTACCATCAAATCAGTTGCATAAATTACCAAGTGGCCTTTAAGATTAGTAGAAGAGAGCGCCAACATCTTTTCTGTTTTTATGTGAATATTGTGCATTTTTATGTTCTAAATCATTTGGTCAGTGAATGTTGTCTATGTAAATGACAATCATGGAGGCGCTATCTTCTCTGCTTGGAAATCCAATATCAATATCGTAGTAAATTAGTGATGCGCATTTTGTCTTAAATAAAATTTTGATTCTATGAAGGCCATCTACTGAAGAAGGGGAAAGATAACTTCCATCCATTGCTAGTTAGGTGTATGTTTTGTTAGATTGTGGTCATCCTAGTTTTTAAGTTGTTTTCAACATCTGTAAAGATGCATCTATCTTGTTTTTAAGTAAGCTGGGTGTTGTCTAGGTCCATATATAGGCATCTATGTACATTACATGTTCTTTGTGCTCCTTACCAAAATGATTTAAAAAATTACATGATTTGTTGTTTCAATGTCCATCTTCAAACACAATAGAAGCTCAAGATTTACATAGCATCTATGTATTTACGAAGTATGCTCATTTCCTACTGTTTTCAATTAACAGTGGAGCCGCTGTGAAAAATGATTCTGTACTATTCTCCTTCCTGTTTACTATATATTTATGAAAATTTGTCAAGTGATAAAGTAAAAAATATCGAAAATAACACAAAGTAGGCTAACTTCCTCAATTGATTCAACCATATAATGATATATAGCAATAAATGCCAGCTGAAGGGGGATAAAGCTTGAACAAGAATGAAGTATGACCTTGTATCATCATTCTACCATCCCTTTTTTTGACTTAGTCTTTTCAATATTCAGAACAACAAATTGAAACACTTGATAGTTGATACCATGCTTTATATTCACTATAACAGAGTCAGTAAAAATTAGCCTGGAGAGTACCTTTTTTTGCAGATTATGAACCGATCTGATTAAACTTATGCATAGAACATGGTTCTCAAGTTTAATCCTGATACTGCGTGAGCAGGCTTTATAACTTTTTTCTTGGAAGGTTTTGCATTATTACTGAAATTTAAGCAGATATCTGCAATTAGTGCAAGAGATAATGCTTTATACAGATTCCGGTCTCATTTAGTCTCTACTTTGGTGGAATAGGCAATATCAAATCATCCTTTGATAGGAAGTAGTACGAAGCGGAATCATGTTTGTGATCACACATATATAGCTGCTGTGAGTTATGAGTCTACTTCAATACATAAAGTTGGCTCTAGTTGCTAAACTAGCACTTCTCGGCTCTTATTAAAGAATAATAATGTAACAAGAACTAGACATTTGCCCAGATTAGTTGGGTTGACTATATCATATTATTGTTAGATAAATCAAAAAATCATTCTGGATCGAACCCTTGCCATTTGGATGAGATTGTCTTGAGAACTGGTGCTGAACCTGGATGCTATGGTTGGTTATGTCACTAATGAATATTTTTAATAATATAAAACGAAATACTATAGTATGCACTAAATTGTCTTCGTCATATGAGAACTTCTCAATATCTTTGTTGAATTTGATAAATGGCTGCATTCAGACACTACTTATATCAACATAAGCCTTGATATGTAACTAGTGGTTGTGTATCAGATTATTACTATCTGGTAAAACAGGAGGTTATGACATGTTTTCTGCTCTCTACAAGCCCATCAAACTCTTTGATACTTACGTTCTACTCCTCTCTAGTTTCTACCCCCTGCATGTCATCCTTTCCTTCCTCAAAATACCTACTCTCTCCATCTGACAGCAAGCTAAGTATTATGGAACAACCTGCACTTTTAATCTCGATGTTAGCTTCACTAAAAGAAGTATATTTTATTTTCAATGAAGTCTAGAAGTTGTATATTTGGAAATCACTTTTTCCATTCTTATGTAAACCAATCCATTGTACAGCTTAATTCTTATAAAAGTATATTATGCACATTTTGTTTTGGGAATTTAGTTGTCTTTCTCATTGTATATGCCTGGAAGATTATTTACTTGTTGTGGTCTTGTGGATGGTAAAAAGAATAAAGGAAAATTCGAATCTACATCTTATCTGAAGTGATACGCATCTTGCAGCATCTTTTTTCAATACCGGAAAGAATTAGTTCCTTAATAACATGTCTCTGTGAAGAACATCGTGGAACTATGAACCTATATGCAGACATACCTTTTCCTTTTCTTGCTTTGGGTTAAAATATGTTTGAAATCTGTGTGACAGCATGAACTTACTACTTGAATCAAGTCAGCCTATAGTATCTCTCTGTTTTTTCAGTTATCCTAATATTTCCATTTTCTTTCTAAATGAAATGAAATTATTATAAGTGGCCATCAATTTAAGAATTCATGAAGTTGTTATCTTGATGAGCTCTTATTTTCAGCTTGTGCTAGTTTTTCAGATGCTCATATCCTCATCCAGGTCAAAATTAAGCCACCACTTTAAAAACCGGCATATTATCCATATTCCCCAGTTTCTCTCTTCAAGACAAGACTGCTAAAGTGTTGTGTAGCTTCACTTTAGGAGTTTTTCCTCATTCACACCTTCAAGAAGTCAAGACACGTCCTTATGTTGCTTAGACTCTTCAATAATGCTGCTCCAACTGTGTCGGATCCTCCAAAATGCATTAGTTTGGAGGATCCGACATGCACCTGTTGGCATTTTTGAAGAGTCCAAGAAACATACTCCTACATTGATCATGATTTCCTTGTTGGTTGATCCATCAACTCGTGCAAATTTGTCTAATCCATTTTCTAGAATGCTGTCTTTGCCCCTTTTCCAAAATCCACCATTAACAAGCTTGGGACCTCGGTTTAGTTGGTTATGGTTTTCCCGTGTCTAATTTGGTTTCTGTTTATAGAATACAATTTTGCTAGTTATCCAGAAGTGTTGCACATCTTTATGGGAAATGGCTTTACCCTTCATATTTTGTCCCCGCACGCCTAAAATGTCATGTAATGGACGTCATTATCTGATGACGCCTAAACATACGTGTAATGGACATCGTCATCTGATGGTAATTTCTAGACTAAGGATGCTTTCCTTTTTCTTTAAAAATCACATAAAGGAGGAATGCTCAAACTGCAACTTCTAAGAACTGAAAAAAGGAGCTAAAAAGATAATAAAACTAAACAGAAGTGAGATATCTAATTTGCATGCATACTGTACAGACTTGCTGATTTAACTGTTTTCACTGCTGAAGCCGATCTGATTTGTGTGCAGTTGCTTCGAGGTCTAAAGTATCTCCATTCGGCGAATATTCTTCATCGTGACTTGAAGCCCGGGAACCTGCTCATCAACGCTAACTGTGATCTGAAAATATGTGATTTCGGGCTTGCACGTACAAGCAGTGGCAAGGACCAGTTTATGACTGAATATGTTGTTACACGCTGGTACAGGGCGCCGGAACTTCTCCTTTGCTGTGACAACTACGGGACATCCATTGATGTATGGTCTGTTGGTTGCATTTTTGCGGAGCTCTTAGGGAGGAAACCTGTCTTTCCAGGTACGGAATGCCTTAACCAACTGAAATTGATTATCAACATCCTTGGTAGCCAAAGGGAAGAAGATTTAGAATTTATCGACAATCCAAAGGCGAGGAAGTACATCAAATCACTTCCATACTCTCCTGGAACACCGTTTTCCCGCCTCTATCCCCAAGCTCATCCATTGGCGATTGATCTCCTGCAGAGGATGCTTGTGTTTGACCCTTCCAAAAGAATTAGTGTTATGGAAGCACTTCAACACCCATACATGTCTCCTTTGTATGATCCGAACACTGATCCCCCAGCGCAGGTTCCTATCAATCTCGACATAGACGAGGACTTGGGAGAAGAGACGATAAGGGACATGATGTGGACGGAAATACTTCATTACCATCCTGAGGCTGCCACAGCTGCTATGGAAGAAGTTATGTGAGCTTATGTTAGAGCTTTTTGTAACTTATCTTTTTCCCCTGCTTTCAATAAATATCGAGTCTTGATTCATCGACAGTTTGAGCTGCGATGCATAAAAAGAACTGCTCAACTACATAAGCTTGAACTTTTTGAGCATGTACTTCTTCTTAATCTGTATATAGGTGTGGTTTTGTACGTCTAATTAAGGACCTTTACTCTTCATGAATGTACTGAATGTTTAATTGTTGTACCACTGCTTGTAATGTCTATCGGAAACTGTATCTCTAACTTTACATTGTAGAGGGTAAGGCTACGTATAGGCCACCCTCTTCAGATTTTATTTGTAGAATTACGCTAGATATGCTATTGTTGTTATTGGTACCAACTGCTTGTGATGATTGTTGATGCTTTCTAGTGGTAACAATCTAAGATGAGGTTTATGTAATATGCTATATGAAGCCACTAAGCATCTTGAAAAAGGAAATTAAAGTTAAAACGTCGTATGATAGGTGGTAACCATCTTGTAATGGTATGTGGATAAATAACATACTTCGATCAATGGGGTATCGTTGATCGGAGTATTTAGCCTAGATACATACGGTATTCCATGTGTCTCATGCTACTCGTGATCGGAGTATTTAGCCTAGATACATACGGTATTCCATGTGTCTCATGCTACTCGAGACAGAAAATAAGATATGTAATCTGCTACTACGATTGAACTATGTTGAAATAGTTAAATGTTTTTACATTAACTTGTAAAAGTAAATTCCATTTTCCTTCTCAAATAATTGAACACCAACCAAGTGATTACTTAATCATGTATTATTAAGTCCAAATACCAAGTACAATACTAAAACAAACTATATTCCAAATCTAAAGAAATGCTCCAAGTGATTGCTTCTTGGTCTTAGTCCCATGTTAAAAATTAAACAAAGGTCCATACCATCCCCACATGGAAATAAAGTGTAGAATTTCCCTACATACTCACACGACTCGGTATTCATATCGAAACTCGATTAATTTTAATTTGTGCTTTGAAGGGCTCGATCATTTCTAAGTGTGTTACTCTCAATATCTTTTTCTTTTCATTTTTAAGGCTCGAACTTGAGACTTCTGATTAAATGCGAAGAAATTTCAATCATTTCGTTACGATCCATGTCGGTTAGTGTAGAATTATTGGGTCCATTTTGCATGATTAATTGAGTGAATTTGGGTTTTAATATTGTCTACTTAGCCCCACATGTTCCCCATCAAACCACACCTATAACATGTAGATGAATAAAATTATCCTGATTTTGCGGTCTATATATATATTCAACAACTCATCAGTCCATGTGCATATTAAAAAGATATTTTATACTATTGTTTTACGTCTTTTTGAAGTGATTTTTTTTTTTAGGTTGGAGATCGATAAGAGTATATACTTATAACTTATGAAAGCATGTTAATTCTGTTAAAAAAAATTTTAAAAAAATTTAATTCTAATTTTGATAAGTCTTTTTTTTCTATTTTTCATTTTATGTCTATAGTCCGCATTAAAATTTTGATTATATCCGATACGATCAGGATTTATAAGTGAAGAATGGGTTGACATTGATCGAACTAGTATAATAATAATGAAATTTTAATGTAACTTTTGTTGACAAATTGAATTGACTGACCGTACAATCAACTTGTCAAGTTTGTCACGTGTATACACATGTTGCTAATTATTTTCCTAAATTTTCTACTCCGTTCAGTTTATTTGAATGCAATTCATCTTGAAAAATATCTCAATCTACATCATTACTAATTCCGAAATTTAAATTGTGAAACATGTGAAACTTTAAAAGTTAAACATTCACTCAATCATCTATTCGAACTCTTCTGGAAAAAATGATCTATTTCTTAAGAATCTTTTGATAATTTAAATTGGTGAAAAATATTATCGACCATATATGAGCTTAGGTAATATGTCAGAGAAAAAATTGACGTTACTTTACTACTTTCTTACTGTGTATCTACTTCAGACTTTAGTATTAATATTTTCGTTAAATGAATGTCTGTGAGATTTTTCAATACTCCATTGAAAGTAGGGTTGAAATTGTATAGCGTCGCAAGGTTGCTTGTATAATTAATTCATTGAATTTAGTCATAGTAAGACATGTCCTTATTAATTTAAAAAAAAATCAATTTGTTCACGCACAATGACGGCTCCAGACAGACAATAATAAATATATTATCATAAACAAAAAAGTAAAAAAAAAAAGTCTAAATTTTTGCTATTTTTTTGTCTGAGAGAATTAAGGATCAAATTGATCTATTAATTGAGAGGGAAGCTTCCTAGCTAAAAGTTTGAGTTAATGGGAAGGGATTGTAAAAATATCACTATTTGAGTCAAAGTTTTTTTGTAAAAAGAAAAAAAAATTTTAAAAAATAAGTGTATAGATATCGATAGAAGTATTAAAAATATCTCTGAATTTGACGCAAATTATTAGTTTTCTTTTCAAAATATTGACATTTTTACACATATTCAACTACTTAACTAGCTAAATTAACTAAAGTTAATAAACTTCTGACAGTCCCAATCTGCTAAATGTCATAACAAGTGATCTCAAACTTTTGTAATAACATAAAACTCTTAATAAAAAGGTGAGTAAAGTGTTGAAAATACTCCTAAACTTAGCGAGAATTTAGTGATGTATATTACTCATGTTGCAAGATTGGAGTTATAAATAAATTCAGTTAATAAATTATTTTTTTAAGATAATCAACATTTTAGTGAAAAAACCAACTAGTATTTTATATCGAATTTAAAAATATTTTCAAATACTTTTTATCTCATCAAGTTAAATTGATTTATAACTAGCTAGCTATGTGATAGTTTGAAAAATAGAGTAATAATTTTTCACAAGCTGTGAAAACAAAGTTAATAATATAAATATTTTATATTCATGTAACTTAAATCTTTTTCTTTTCTTTTCATATTTAGACAAGTGACTACAGTATTAAAGTTGAAAAAAATGATTTATGTGGATTCTTTGTCAGCTTCTAGTTTGGAGGCTTCTTTAATATTATCACACGTGCTTCCATTTTACACTATTAAAAAAAATAAATTATGAGTAATAAACTCTGTTTAAGCTACGAAAATCAGATTAATTTTAATCACTTTATGTTTAGTGGGTTAACTCTTTTTTTCTTTGAATATGACAGAAACAAGGTAATGGGGAATGAACCTAGTCCTTAGTCAATAGATGGATTATTATTTGTCGTATTTCTCTTTTATGTATAATTAATTCTAAGAATCTTAATTATCTTATTTTTTTAATATATAATTAAATATTATTTTATTAAAATATTTATAGTCTTCGAAAATAATAAACTATTAAGGATAAAATGAAAAAGAAAATCTATTATAGATCGAATTTCTGAAATGATAGATGATTTAAAAAATTTATAATAAATAATTTGAGATAACATATACATATATAGTCAATGTTTATCTGATTTTCATGGGTCGTACAATATTGACGAAATTTCTGAAAAATGAAAAGGAATTTATATTGGCAGTCATTATTTAGTAGTCAACCTTTGTATTTTTCTTTGTAAAAGCAAAAATTATTTATCTGAGAATAACGTAACTGAAAGATATAATATTATTTGGACTTTGGAATAGCATCTACAACGAGCTCTCTTCATTATTATATTTGCAAATTATCCATTATTTCAAGTAAGTGGAGCAAATGCATAAATTCTTTTTATAATTAATACTCTTATAACCATTAGACATATGCTTAATTGAGGGTTTTTAAGTACATAATAATGTGATGAAATTGTTGTTCCATAAAAAAAGCATAATCAGGTCACTTGGATTTTTTTTATGATTACGAAATTCGAAAAAGATTTTGTACTACCTTAATTGATTCTATGAGATATTTTATCTCTCACAAAATTAGATTCCATTCATGGTGCATATTAACCGTTGGTTTCGAAAAAAAATAAAAATATTATATATATTATTCGATCATGGAGAACTGACAAAAAAATATGATATAACTAACGGTGCACCATGAAGACTATAGAAATCCCTTTGTGTTGCTGATATAAGCTAGAAAAATCACTTGTGAGACCACTGTTTGAATTCAGCCATAGAGCCTGATTTCTTTGTTTTTATTTTAAATTTATTGGTGCACTCAAAATTTTTCAAATTCTGAGTTCGCTTCGGATCCCATTAGTAATAAGTATCCAAATAATGCCGTCCACTAAGAATAGAAAAGAATCACCTAATATGTAGCTAAACAATAAATTTTGTTGCTAAAGCCACTTAGCGATAAATTAACAATTAATTTTTTTTTGCAACGAATAAAATAGCAACAGACTAGCAACGACGTTTGTTGCCAAGTGCAGTGTTTTTAAGTAGTGGTATTCAATAATCAGACCATTAAAACGATAACTAATCTGTTAAGATAGATTGAATTTTAAAATTTAAATTTACATACATCGATAGATATATTAATTTTTTATATTATCAATATATACATTGTATTAATATCCAAATTCAGAAATATAAATTAAAATAGGAAAAAGCAGAAGAAATAAAAGGTGGATTTGTCTTGACAGATGACAATGTGCTAACAACAGTAACTCAACAAGCACAAAAGCTTGCTCCTAACAGTCTTAAAGAACTTTTAGGTACATAAAAAAGTAAAATAAAAATATTTTTTATATATAATAATAATAATAATAATAAAAAAAGAAAGATTCCTTCTTAATTAAGATAATTACATGACTGGTTAAAATATCTTCAACGTTGTGATGGCTACTCCACTTATTTCTCATGTTTTGTAATTTATTTATTTATTGGTTGTGTTTTCCATTAATTCACGGGCTCAGCACTTATACTATTAATAATAATTAATATAAATGTATAAATATGTCAAGATTGCGATATAGTGGTAAGTTTACATTTTAATCAAATATCTCAAGTTTCAATTTAAATAATCTTAAATAAATCATGCAACGCAATTTAAATAAAAAATTATAATTAAAAACTTAACCTTCTCATTTAAAAGTAAGATAATGGTTCTCCAAAATTCAATAATTTCAATTCATAGTTGATATGTTTGTCGAAAAATTCATTGAATAGATACTTATAACAAATTTCAAGAATTTCATATCTAACTTCAAATATTAAATTCTCCGATATCAAATTATTAGAAAAATAAATATTAATAAGTTTGTTAGTTTTTTTGTTACCTTTTTTTTTTTATGATGCATACGTAATGCCTTACGTGAGTCTCGACTCTCAAACATATATAGACCTAATTTCCATATATTTAAATTTGTAATGTGTTGAAGTGTCTTTTACGTTGTTACCTTATTTAGTTTTGTGTTCTGGCAAATATTTATTTTATTATTATTAATATAATGTTTGATTAAACTGATCTATATTTAATTATAATTAAAACTGTAAATAGAGGATCAGTTTTCGTCATAGGAATCATTCACGAGAAAGAAAAAAAGCTAACATACATTCTTGTTACTTTATATCACTTTATCAAACTTAATTTACATAAAAATTGATCTAAATACACGATACACATCACCAATAGTTTATCCCATTCAAAATAACAATAATAATATCATATTTAGTGAAATTTTACTAATAAAATTTGAGAAGAATGTAACATACACAGATCTTATCATTATATCATGGAGATAGAAATACTGTTTCTGAGAAAATAAAAAGAAGTGTGACAATTTCACTATTGATGAGTATGCAAAAATAAGGGAAAAAACATAAAGTTATAATAACTTAGATGCTTCAAGTAGAAGAACCAAAACCAAAAATAATACTTCATCCTTTTCACGAAGATTGACCTGATTTGATTTGGCACAAAGGTTAAGAGTATTAAGAAGACTTTTCAATTTTATGATCTTAAATTAAAGTTAGGTTAAATTTACATAATTGTCCTTTAATTTTATGGTTTAAATATATCACGCAAAAAACTAAAAAAAATTAAAAACAATAAAAAGATATTTTTTAAAACAGAATAAACAAATTATTCTTTTTTAAACCAACGAAATAATAATAATATAATAAATAATGAGGAGAAAGTGAAAGTTTATAAAAGTTACAATATATCTTTTGGGGACCCCCCTATTTATGAAATAGTGCTTTTTAGGCCCATGTGAAATCCGTATAAGTACCCTATTTATACTAATGTTACTATTGGGGGTTCCATTTGCAAAAAATGTACACTTGAAACCCAATATTTCTCTCTTTTATTATCTTTTCAGGTAGGTCCTTTATTGACCCCACAAACCGACCATTTTTGTACTTGCTCTACAAAAAGCAATTACTACCCCATGTGTTTTAAATTTTGTTGAAAGAAGAATTAATCGTAATAGTGGCAGAACTAAAATTTTTCAATAAAGGATTTAATATCTAAAAAATTTAACACACAAATTAATTGAAGGATTTTAACATTTATAATATATATATAAAATAATTTTAATTATATATACAGATAGTAAAAATTTTCATCGAAGGATGTTCCGATGAACTCCTAGCAGAAGGCTGACTCCGGCCCCTGATTAGTAATACATACAAATTAAACTCAATAAATAACTTATGCTTTTATATTGTCACCCTTACACCCTGATCGGTGATCGTTTAATCATGTTTTATTGTGAAATTTTTTTAAGAAATAATAATTATGTTTGATTGTAACTTTCCGAAAATTGGAGTAAAGTTTTCTCATGAATAAAAATTGTAGTTTTTCCCCCAACTTTGGGTGGGTAATTTGGAATGTAAAACTATTGTTATTTTTCAAATTTTTGAAAATTTTAGCAAGTCGAGTTCAAGTTGCATTTGAAAATCGTATGACGGAAATATATTTGAAAAAAGAGAACTTTTCATGGCCAAACGTCTAACTAAGTAGGTGGTGGTTTAAATATCTAATCGTAAGTTTCAATTCAAGTGAAGTTTTAAAATTTTATTTTTATTTTCATGGTTAAACACAATTTCTTAAATAATATACAAAATTATTTCGAGTGGGTTAATTATTATGGGTGAATCGTTAAAAGTTATACATACTACGCTATCGTAATGAGTTATTTATAACAAACGTAAAAGAAATTAATCACGGCAACTCTAAAAATATAATAATTTGAAAAGTAGAGCAAAAACTAATTTGAAGATTACTAAATTTTGATCACATAAAGTTTCTTTACAAAGTCGTTATTACATGTTAGATTTGTTATGAAATATGCAAATAATATATCTATCTAGAAAAATCAAAAAATAAATTGTTTACGTGAATTTAAAATTTAAATTCTGCGAGATTAATTTTTTAAAATTTAAGTTCATACCTATTGATGATGGTATATCTACACCGTTTACAAGTCAAATTTAATATATACCTTCGTTTTGTTTACAAGATAAAATTATGAATTCAATTGATCCTGATACATTCGCCCCTTTGAAAAGTAGTTGTAGCTTATACACCTAACATATAGTTGGCATTATGGAATATTAAACTGAATTAACGCTAAGCAAAAAAGAAAACTTAGGTATTGAAGCATATTCCTTTGAAAAACATAGGTATCTAGGCTTTTTAGTGTTTCGATTTCATATTCTTCTTCAACTTTTAATATGAATTTTGATGCCAAAAAATGCGTTGTTAAGTTTATTTTCTAATTTGTGCAAAAAATTTGTTTTAACAAAGTTATTCAAGTCATTTGTAAAATGATATGTTAGCCCACATTTGGTTGTCTTAAATAGCTATATGTATGTACTCCCACTATATAATTACTTTTTCCATGTTTTTCCTCATTAATTAAGTGCTTTATCATTATTACCTAATCCCCTATAAAACAAGGACTTGTATATAAATTAAAGAGGTTCATTTTCTAATTTCTACCAAATATGATCGTAATTAATCAATAATTATTCATTAACTTGTGAAATTTCACAAGTAACATCTCGAGATAATAAAATATAAGTAAATTTTATCTGTTTCATAAAAATAAAAATATTATTTTTGAATAATTCTCAACTGAAATATGAAAAAAAAGGGAAACAATTTAAGATCTCATAAATATATATATATATATATATGAAAATTATTAGTAATACATTTGAGGTCGTAATTAAACTTGAAACTATAATAATGACAAAGAAAGACCAGCTGTCTTAGAAAACGAAATGCAATCATGAGACATATATTATCAAATATAATTCCAAAATTAAGAGGGAAAATTGAAAAAGAAAAGAGAAATGTTGAAGGGTAAAATAGGAATTCAAAACGAATATTTATAGCCAACCATAAACTTTTAAGTCATAGTATCACTAGCATTTAAAAGCAATAAAATTTCAATCAAGACTTAGGGCTAAGGGCAAAATGGAGGTCCCCTACCCCAAAATAAAAAAAAACACGTTTTTATTTGATAACTTATACTAATATATTTTCACCGTTTACTTTAGAATCACACGATTCAAACACCATAAACAAAATTACTAATATCTAATATACGCTTTATTGAAATATGACTCGTTGATAAAGATTTTATCAATTACTGAAGAGTCAAATTTTAATGCATTTTATTCAAAATTAAAATTTAATGAGAGTAAAATTAATTTTATATAAATTTTATAAATTGTATCAAGTTAAATTAAGACAGTTAAATTAAAACGAAAAGAATATTAATCATCAACAACAAATATAACGTGATTTCTCATCATAAACAGGACCTTTCACCAACATAGCTGAATGGTGGGACTCTCTATTTTATTTCATTGATCTTCATAAATCTTAAATAGTTATGAATGGTCTCTAAAAGTTCCCACTCATGGGTTTTCTTTTCTATTTTTATATTTTTTTGCATTTTCATTAATGTATTTATTGAACTTTATATAAATTCTTATCTTAGATTATATTCTACAATTATATCAAATAATAGTGCCTTGATCTATTATTATTTTTATTTGTATTCTTAAAGATAGAGAGACGAAAATTAAAATCGAATAGATAAAAAAAAAAGGTAAAGAAGAAGTGTATATTTACGATTTAAATTCGATCGATTTAATATTTAAAGACCTTAGTACTGAAATTATGAAAATTTGAATTTAGAAGACGTAAATCCCTTGAACGAACTATATAATTAACTTGTAATCTTTATTCATTTCGAACTTTAGATGTTCCTTAAGAAATGAAGTAAGTAATTAATATCGACAGTAAAATAGACGTAAAGTATTAAGGACACAAATCCCACTAATTTACCTTTTAATAGTTTGATGCATGTAAATAAAAATATTATAATTGCAGGAATCCAACTAATGACGGTCTAAACTCTAATTGTATTAAAATAATTTGATTCTCTCAGTTGCATTGTTATGGCACTATAAGGTTTTTCAAATAATTAAATAAATAGGGTGTATTAATTTATTCCATGGTCGTCCTTGTCAAACTGTATTAACGACTAATATACAATTAATTAAATTGTTTATTAACTACTGTAAATTTTCAATTAGTACTTAGCTTAACTGTCACTTTGTTAACACGAGGGTATGTCTGATAAAAATTATAGGTTAAAACTCAATTAATAAGATTAATTTAATAAAATAAATATTTTAATTACGGTAAAGAGATATCATGTTAACGAGGGCTAAATAAAATAAAACTGAGAGAATATATATGAAATCAATTTAACATTTAATTTTATGTTGAATTTTACTATCGTATATACTTGCATACATTAAAGACGTAAACCATTAATAGAAAAATATATTTATTGCATTTTATTCATAAATTTATTCTTCCAGTATATAAGGAAGAAGGTTTGTAAAATCAAATTCAACCCATTTGATACGTTCAATTTATATTTTAAAATTTAATTTATTTCAATTAAAATAAATAAATAAATAAATATTATTTTATCGCGAATTTTTGTCACTATCCTCTTAACATTCAGTTAACTCATCAAAGTTAGTTAAAGTAAAAAAAAAAAAGTAATTCCCATAACAGTAAGAATGAAAAAGAGACAAGGGGTGTGGGGTGATGAAAACAAGGCAAAATAAAATTAAAATACGTCAGATTCTGCACTACTTTTACACTAATTGATTTCATAAATAGACAACACACACAGCTGGAATTGTACATTTGTGTCTCATGTTTCATCTCCGCGTTTGAGATTATTTTATTTTTAATTATAAATTTTAAATTTAAATTTTAAATATAAAAAGCGTACCAATAAAGAGCGTTTCTGAGGGTTATATAATGTAAAAATTTAAATTAATCGAATTTTAATATTAATATATATAAAAAAAAATTTATCTCCACCTACAAATTTCAGTTAAAAATAAATAAATGATACAAGTCAACTTCCTTGCAAGTTCCTTCATCACTTTTTTTTTTCCCACCGCACCCCGTAATCCCTCCCACCACACTAGCCCCCTTACCCCACCAACCCACTTGTTTATTATTTTCTTCTGATTTTTTCTTTTCTCTTGCTTACTTTTTTGTGCCTTTAAATTAACCCACAATCTCAATGATAATTCCTTCCTCTTCTTCTCCTTTTCCCATTTGCTTACTCTGTTTTTGAGTTTTTCTCCTTCTGTTGTTCTGTTTCTTGTTTTTCTCCTCTTTTTTAGCCCTTTTGATTTCTGGGTTCTTTGTCTTTGTGGCTAAAATCCATCAAAGATCCAATCTTTTTTCACAAATTCTGTTCCTTTTAACCTCTGATTTCTGGGTTTTTGCTGAAACCCACTATAGATCCAACCTTTTTCTGTTCTGAGTTGAAACCCATTAAAGATCTAACCTGGTTTTTCAATCTTTGTGGATAAAAGATCCAATTTTTTTCTCTTTTATTTTTCTCCATTTTTCCTTTTCCTGCTCTTTTCTGGGGTTTTTACGTCTTTTTGCTTGAAACCATTAAGATCTGTGAAAAAAGAAGAAAAAATTAAATGTTTAGAAAACTTATTGTGTACCAGATCATTCTCAGTTCTAGTGAAATCCCTTCTTTCTGGTTTATATCAGTTTCTCCACTTAGACGCAGAACTCATCTTGTTCAATCTTTCTCTGTTTCTTTCCTCTACTGGTTTTACACTTTCTCAGAATATTAAAAAAATAATAATCTTCATCTATAATTTTGCTTAGCATACCTTAAAAAAACTTAAAATTAGTCACTTCTTTCATCCTCTGTACATAAAAAAAAAATGGCTACCTCTAGTGGTAATTCATCTCAGATTCCAAACAATTCAGCTTCTGATGAAGTTTTCATGGTGGTTGATGAAAGGAAAAGAAAGAGAATGCAATCGAATCGCGAATCAGCAAGACGATCAAGAATGAGAAAACAGAAACATTTGGATGATTTGATGTGTCAAGTTACACAATTGAAGAAAGAAAACAGAGCATTCTGAACAGCATCAATATGACAACACAACAATATGGTAATGTTGAAGCAGAGAACTCTGTTTTAAGAGCACAAATGATGGAATTAACTCAAAGGTTGCAATCTCTTAATGAAATCCTCACTTACATCAATAATTCAAATAATAATAATTATTATCAAGAGGATTTTCAGATGAATCCATGGAATTTGATGTATGTTAATCAGCCAATTATGGCTTCTTCTGATATGTTATATCAGTATTAGTGTTTAATTAAGGCTTGGTATTGGGTTATTTTATTAGTGTTTTTATTATTAATAGTAAGATTTGAGTATTAGAATGAGTTTAATGTGAAATTTGAGCAGTCAAAGAGGATTAGTTGACTGTTATTTGGGCAATGTAAAAAAAAAAGAAAAAAAGAAGGGATCATGTGATGATGATATATTGGAATTAATGGTTGTGATTGCATTATGTTTTTTCTATTTATTATATTTTTAATAAATGCAAGTTGTTTTTATTGTACTACAATTAATATATTCTCTGTTTTTTTCTTGATTTTATTTCATACTTTTATTATTTTTGCAAGAAATTCTCCAAATAATCCAAATGCACTTCTTAAAAATCTTCATTGAAAAGATCTCATTCAATAAAGAAACAGAAAAATAATTAATTTATGAGCTATATTGTTCAAACATCATATAATATACGATCAAATATTTTGGTCTCACTCTTATTTCTTTTATATATTCATTTTTTAATCGTATTTTTTCATTCATTATTAAATGTATTATTCAAAAGCCTTTTTAATAGCAATTGCTTAAGCAATATCAAATATCTTACTCGATTCTGTCCTGATTAATGGAGCATATTTTACTATTAGTATGTTCAAAACATATGTCATAATTGCAAATAAATTATAATTTTATAAATATTAAGTTAAAAGATCTAAAATATTCTCTACTTTCATTTTTCTTTTAACAAATTAAACTAAAAGAATATATCAAATCAATATAATGTCAAATGAATCGAAATAAGGTAAATAATAATACTTTGAGATTCAAACAAATACGGTTACAGACCCCTTTTATATTTTTGCTAAGGAAAAGTACAAAGATGAAGATTGACAAAATATACCTACACTCTATGTTCGCATCAAATTGAAGATAATTTGGCATGTGTTTTCTTTTTGTACTTTTGTCACTTAATACTAATTAAATCAACGATATAATTCGATGTGTTAAACTATTATAAAACATGTAAATAATATTTTATTGCTCAAAAAATTTAAATTCAAATCTTAATATAATTTTTCAATAAAACATACTTTAGTGTAAATATAAACTTATACTATACGAATATAAAATAATCGAACTTAATTACGATGGAGTTTGATTGTATTATTTATAATTTTTTGTGTACTTTTTTCATTCAAAAATTTAAGTTAATATAGAACTCCTGGATACCAAAACCATGTGCTATAATAAATGAAAGATATATATGTTTAATTCGAAATCTTGCAGAACCTTGTCCTCATTAATAGGAGTCAGAAAGAATACCACATGAACTCGACATTTGTAAACAAAATATATGATTAACAATTTTACATTAAAAAATTATAACTAGTGATCGTTCGAGATTTTTGAATAAAGATGAAAAAATAGTTACTGCTTCGATGAAACCTCATTGGATGCATCAATTATTTTCTCGAATCAAATGTTGAATTATCATATTTATCAAATCAATTATTTTGTTTGCTTAAAAAAGATGACATAGTTTAATTTGGAACCGTATTTAAGAAAAGAAAAAACTTTTTAATTTTTTATTTCTAAATTAAGCTTATGTTAAATGTATCAAAATAGTCATTAATTTTGTGACCTTAAATATATCATACGAAAAGTTAAAATTAAAATATTACTAAAAAAATTATTTTCATTAAAAATAAACTAAAAGAAAATTAGGTTATTCATTTGAAACAGTAGAAGTAATTTTTTAGTTTTCACTTGGGTTGTAGAAGTATTTATTAACTAATCAATATATGTCAATTAAAATCATATATAAAAAAAGAAAAAAAATATTTTCCTTGAGTTGTAATGATTCTTTGGTTTCAGTGACTGAGTATGTGTTTTAAAATTAATTTAATTTCTAAATAATTCCTTTTGCATTTTAATTTATTTCTTTTTTCATCTTAATTGAGTAGTCATGAAGATGCATTATTAGTGCACAAGTTATGATGTTAAGTCTAATCTACTTTTTTCCTAGAGAAATTAAAGCTTCTAATTACCATCATTAAAGGGATGCCAAAGTAAAGCAAAAGTTAATAGATCCTTTTTTTTTAACATTGCTTCTCCCTAATGAAAAATTAGTAATGATGATTAATGACTTAAATATGCACTTAGCATGCATAATTGCTCATATTTAGTTGAGATCACTTTTACTTTGTACACTATTATAGTACAAATAAAATTTCACTTTAGCATATTAAGAAAAATAACAACTTTTTCTATTTATTTTACCTTTAACATTAACTACACATTTCTAATTTTTTTAATCACTTCTTATGTTATATATCGTAGATTTTGAAGTTTAATTTCTTTTACGTCGCATCATCAATTTTCTTCTTTGAGTGACCTATTGAAATTAAAGAAGTTGAACGTAACACAAATGTATAACATATCATCTTGAATTCTTCTTAGTATAACCTTATTTCCTTAGACAAAAATGATTCAATTATTATTCTAATCGATCATATCATATCATTAATATTGAGAACCAACAACATTACGCCACGTAAATTGGAATATATTCAACATAATATTATGTGATAATGCATGAAAAAGACAATCTTCAAGTGTTAGGTAATTTGATTGTGAAATGTTTAACTTATGATTTTTTGAAAATATTTTAATGAAATTTTTTGTTGCCTTTCATGCTATTTATGCTGAATTAGGTGGTGGGATGTGAAAAAAAATCTTTTAATTTCCCCAAACCAAACACAAGCATATTCCATTTTTCACTTTAAATTCCGATTTACTTCTTAATCAATTAGTTGTCTTTTAGATTAGAAAATTGTTTTGATCTTTATAAGTGTCTAGATTAAATTAATGAAGATCATTTGTTTTTAAAATTTGTTTTTAGGTGATCAATGTGGGGTCCATGGTTTTGTGCTTCAAAGAAATTAAATTTCTATACGGCATGTCAAGTCTGGATAAGATTCAGACATCAATAAATTCTTTTGAATTTCACTTCTGTGAATGAACTCTCCAGACAGAGTAATAACACGTTTGTTATAATACTGTACACATCGATACACAAATCGCATAGTATACATTTATTACTATGACTATGGAGGTATTTAATCTCATTCCCTCTCCTAAAATTTTCATTTGTGAGTGTCAATATCGACTAGGACTAGGCTTTTGGAATTTGATTTGTTGAAGTATTTTATTTTACATTATTGCTTATATATATATATATAAAAACTAGGTTAGGGGTTATAAAGTTGAACTAAAATGGAGATTATTGTCAAATCCAATTTATGATCAAATGAACACAAATTTTATTGGTTCAAAAAAAAGAAATGCAAATTCAAGTGTTGTTTAATTAAATAATGACAAATCAGCTCCAATAGATGTAGGAGCTAATTAGTTGGAATTATATCATGATTACAACAATTTGATTAAAATTAAAGTTGGAAACATAGTTTATAATACTAGAGGGTTTACTAATAATGACACTTTGGCCCATACATGTTTAGTCTAAATTGACTATGACCTAAGCACTTTTATGAAAGACAAAAAAAATTATGTTTTAGATGAAAAGTATATAAAGTGAAGAAATTATCCTCTATAATTGTGGATAATTTATCACTATATCACAAAGATGTTACTATATTATCATTAATGAAGCCCTAATTAGACTTTAGAAAAGATTAAAACAACTTTGGAGAGTTATTAAATATTAAATGTTATAAAGGATAATATTTGAAATCAACAAACATTTAATTAAGCTAAAGTAATACTTCTTGTTCAGGTTATTTTTATTTAGCTAAGCGGTTCTTATATTCTAAAGAATAGAAATGAACGGATTATCAGTCTATTTCAATAGATATGGTGGATCAGATGAAGTTATTTTTGTTTTTATCAAATATCTCAAATTGAATCCTGAATATCGTAGAATATTCCTCTCGTTTGATCCCTAAAAATGTTTTTTAGTCCCTCTATATCATTTTAATTAATCTTTTTATATTTTTCATATCCATTTAAAAAATAGAATTACTCTACTAAATTACCTCTATTAGTTAGAGGTAAAAATTATCTTAAATTCTTCTCACTCTAATCATATTTCTATAGATCACACGAGTGGTCCAATATAATTTTAATATAATTAATATGATATCATTGTTATTGAGGACAAATTACAGTATGACACGTAGAAGTTGAAATGATGTAATTGTGACTTTAATTAAAAGAGTCTAATCTTCATAAGTACCATTAGGTACAATATATATGTTGATAAGTGAAATGTTTAAATCAAATCCCGAAGAGGTGAAAACATTCCTTTATGCATCGTTCTTGCTACACTAATGAGATTGTAGTGTGATTGCTGAGTTGTGATTAATTATTATTAGGTAATGACCTCAATATATTCTTCTTATGATCAATAAACACCTGAATCAGAGAGGTATATTATGAATTCGATCAAACTTAATAACTTTATTACAAATTTTATATTACTTATATTAGTAATTTTATCGAATGTGTCAAATTGTTAATTTAGAATTTATAACAAAAAAAATAATAATTTCCAAACACACAAACTCCACACTTAAAACGAAATCCAAAGTACAATTTGCTCCTTTTCACTTTGCTTTTCAATTTTACTTTTTAATCAAATCTTTAGCTATGTGCTAAGTGACGTTACTAGACACAACTTTCTTTTCTACTCAAACAAGTCTTATTTCACTTAGTACTTTAGAAATCGAGATCGAGGATCGAATTGAAATTATACATTGTCTTTGAAGTTTAATTATATGAAATTTTTGATATTATATTTAAAGTTAGATTTTGTCAAAATTAACTTCAGACATTATAATGTGTGAATATACATATAAAAAAAATTTAAAAATAAACACAAATTAAATAACGATGTCAAAATTAAATATGAATACGCTTTGCCCCCTTAAAGAGCTTGAGGGTTCAATTGACTAATGGCCCTTTTTAATTATGAAGAAACTTTGTCTTGATAAAGGTTTCGTCGAAATTGACCATCACCTATGCCCTTTACGTTTTCTCTTTTTATATATACAAGTAGTAAATGTCTCTTTCATAAATTTTCAAATATTTATGACAATTAAATATATATTTTGGTTCAAAATATTTAAAATATGTTATATATTTGTCTAAAAGTCTTCTTTATTATTTTTTTTGGATAAATTACGAAAATACATCACTTTTGTTTCACTTATTTCTATTATTTAAAAAAAATATTAAAATCCCTTATTTCTTTAGTCCGAGTCAATATTTAATGTATCCGAGTTACATATTATGTATCTAATCTAGTTTTTAATGTATGTGAGCTACATAATAATGTATTTGGGCCAATATTTAATGTTATTGAGCTAGTTTTTAATGTATCCAAACTACAGATTAATGTATTCGAGACAGTACTTAATGTATCCGAACTTCAATTATTGTATCCTGATTTTTTATTTTTTAATAGATTAATGTAATTAGAAACTTATTAGGGATAAATTATAATTTCATATCAAAACTATGTGATTTATGTAATTTACACCTTTTTTTTTCTATGTAAATTGCTATTTGGGCTGTTAGTGTATTCCTATTATGGGCCTGTTTGTTCTTACTGAGCTAATAATTGGGTCAATAACATAGTGACACAAATAGACACAATTACAAACTTTGAACAATAACCAAACTCCCCCTTTGAATATTTTTTTGAAATTGAACAATTTTTAGTATAGTAGGTCACCAATAATTTCCCAAAATATTTTTTTTTTAAAATAATTATTAGCTAGAAGTAGGTTAACGTACATTAGAACATTAATGCATTGAATTTCAACCGTCTACTTATACCGTCCAACTTTTAATATACATTTAATGAATTTTGTTGCCGACATTTAATTTCTTGTGCTTTTTTCCCCTTATTCATATCTATTTTTATTATTATATTTTATATATTAGTATATCTATTTTTATTCCAAGAGAATTAATTTTCTCCTTTAGATGGATGATTCAATACTAAATTTGATAGTGTTTGGAGTTATATCATGGACAACATTATTTTTATTAACAAGAAAGTTATTTCCAAATCGTTCTTTCGATTTTTGCAATCGTTTGTTCAAATTAATGCAATTTAGCAGAATTTTAGTTCAATTTCTGTCAAGATGAATTGTCGAACGTTTGTCCTTTGGCTCAAGCATATTATCACAAGCAGTTTGTATGTTATTTTACTAAAAAAATATTATTTTTAAAAAATATATATTTTATTTTAACTCAAGAATTTGCTAAATGTTGTTCTAATTATGTTGATTTTTGAAAAACTTTGATGAACAGATGAGGGCATTGGCAGTGACAGTAGGGTACCTTATTTATGATTTTGTATGTTGTCTTTTTGACAAACAAGTGAAGATTGATAACTTGATTCATCATTTGGTGAGTGTTGTTGGACTTGGAGCTGGCCTTGCCTATGAATGGGTGAGTAATAGTTTTAATATTTCTTTCATGTTTAACTACTTTGAGATTTAGAGTTGTAAAGTATAAGGTATAATAACTTCAGGATTAATTGTAATTAGGAATGGACTCACCCTTAGTCGAGGGGTGTCGCTCGTCGGAAAATTACATGGTATATAGAGGTCAAATTTGATTTAAAAGATATATATATAAGTATTAACACCTCTTGACACAAGTGAAAAGTTTAGTCTAGTGATTAAAAGGTTTCGATCAAAAGTTTCTTTAAGGTTGTGTGTTTACCTATTGGCTTCATAATTTTTTTTTATTATAACTATTAACACCCCTTTATGAGATTCCTGGTCCGTCACTGAAATGTAACATTATTTTATCGTATAATTAATAGAAAAATTAAATTATCCTGGAATTATTTGTCCCACTATATAATTATAGTCATAAGATGGAATTATTTGTCCCAACATATAACAATAGGCATAAGATGAAAATATTTGTCTCACTAATTAGGAGATTAAATAAGTCAAGGACACAAGCAAATTATGGGCTCTTTCATTTTTTTTTATTTTTTTTTTAGTGATTTGAATACAAAAATCCTTACCTTTAATAGATGTTTGTGATGTGCAGTGTGGTTCAGAAATGGTAGCAGCATTGTGTGTGACAGAAATTTCTAGTCCATTTTTACACATGAGAGAAATTCTCAAAGAGCTTGGATACAAAGACACCGACTTTAATCTTGCAGCTGATGTTAGCTTCTCACCTAAGTTGCTCAGGCTCTTAACTTTTGATTTTGTATTTGTGTCAAATTCTTTAAAAAGTACATTATTTTTGAAGAATCTGACACGAACAATGTAACTTTTCATATACTTTTTTTTTCTTTCATATATGATACATTAATTTAGTGGACACAAAGTTTAATTAAGTTATTAATTTACGGTTGATTTGTTTTAATTTGCAGGTTTTATTTGCAGTGATTTTTAGTTGTGCTAGGATGATAGGGGGCCCATATCTAACTTATGTGACTCTTTCTGCTGATAATCCAATTCTCATTAAGGTAACTTAATTGATTCAAATAATTATTTACTAGTAATACACAATTTCTTCTACTTAATTAAGAAAAAAATTGATTCAAAACAATAAATTGGTGATATTATAATTTTTTTAATGATTTTACAGGCCATGGCTTTGGGATTGCAACTTGTTAGCGCTTTTTGGTTCTACAAAATTGCTAGGATGATTATGTACAAATTTTCTAAGAGAAATAAAGCTAAAATAGTTCATTCAATTAGGTAATTGCGCACTTGTGCATAGATTTTAATCAAAATTAACACCACTACACTTATGAGATGTATTTTTGCTGGCACAAATGTAAACCATGGTGTCTCTTTTGATATATTTTTCGTCTATCTTTTTATTCGTGGTCTTTCGAAGTGTATTTTGCTAACTTTCGTATGACACTTAATTATTTTTGATCCTAACAATTTCAAACGATATGAATGGATTAGCAACGACTTGAATATTGTTAGAGTAAGTTAAAAGTCTCCATTAGGGAATGAATTGTCCGTTTGCATACATGGGATTGGACAATTATCTTCTCGTGATCTAATTTTTGAGTTGAATTAGACACAGATGTAATTCTTTTTTAATAGCAAAGCATCTCATAATATTATTGTACTCTACAAAATTTAAAAAAGAGTGAACTCACTAATATATATCTCCAAAGATTAAAAGAGTACTAATTAATAAGACTTAGACACATATATAAATCATATTTTACTATTATTTATCAAATATTATACATTATACAATAATATATCAACAATAGAGAAATATTTCAAACAATATATCTTGTTTTAACATTATAAAGATTATAACACCTACAAGAAATCACAAAAAAAACTTTAAATAGCTCTAAAATTAAATATTTTTTGTATTATCTTTTTTTTGGAGCTGATTCAAGATGAGCACGATTAATTTGTTTCGAAATAATTGGATTTAAATATATGTTTTTAAGAATTCTTTTTTAATTGTACAATGATATTAAGCGTCAATTGGCTTTAAAATCACACATTTCTTGTGATTTTGTGGATTTATTTCATTCTGGTTTAATTTAAATAGGTATTTTAAGAAAAAAAAATGATTTTTAAGATAAACGTTAATATGATGTAATAATTGACATCAAATTCTTGCAAAACTTGTAATTTTATGACTTCGTATGTTTCTGAATTTGAAATGAAATGTTAGACTTCTTCCTAAGTTATTTGATATGTTGTAGCAACTCTTTTAATAATAATAATTTAACGAAATTTTTATGTCAATAATTATTTTCTTTAATCATTTATTATATGATATAACAATTATTTAGTGTAGGTTTATTACTTTATCAATTCAACATGACGTTGAATGAGCAAATTTATAATAGAAGTTGAGAGAACAAAAAGAAAAAAACAACTTTAAGGGGATTTAGAATATGCATGCATGTAAACATGAAGATGAAAAAGAACCCTGTTCCGAGTTACTGATTTTTGTCATCACATGTCTTGTTTTATAGTTTTGTTAAATTTAACTTATTTATTTTTCGCGCATTATAGAGAAGTGGTTTGTACCTATTTATTGGTCATATGAGTATAACCCTCATTTTCATAGATTTTCAAGAAAATGTAAACGACATATTTAGAATGTGCATTCATGTAAAAATAAGATGAAGACAAACCTTGTTCAGAGTTAATGATTTTTTTTTAGTCATATATCTTCTTCAGCTTTATATTTATTTTCGCGCATTATAGAGAAGTGGTTTGTACCTAGTTATACCATCAATATTCTTACTCCTTGTGGTCAGCGAATTGATTGGCCATATGAGTATAACGTTGATTTTCCTATATTTTCAAGAAAATGTAAACGACATATTGCCAAAACGAAACCATATAAATAGTTTTATAGGTCATATATGCCTATTTTGTTGGTCTGTGGCACAATTTATTATAGATCATTGTAGGACAAATAACAATTTAATAAGAAATTTAATGTAGAATAAGATTAATGTAGTACAATTGCCCTCGAGAACAAATAGTAGTTGAAGTACAACCATAAGTAAATAGTAATATATAATACAAGGAACCAAATTAACATTTAATAAAAAAATAAATCATGTATTAGAATTCCCACAAAACAACCTTCGCATAACAATTCAGTTCTTTACTAAAATATTTGCATAACTTTATGTCAATTGAATATAATGACCCTAATTTTGTGTGTATTTAAATAATAAAGAGTAATATATATAAATAAACATTGTAATTTAATCGTCTCAACTAATAACTAAAAAGCTTTACTCTCTGAATACACACTTCAGTCTATCTTCAAATTTCAAAATGATCATTTTAACGTGCATTTCATTTTCATCTTAGAATGATTGGATGAACAGAGATCCACAAAATTTGATTCCAGCACGATTAAATTAAAAAAAATAAAAAAATTCTAAACGCACTTAAAAACTATTAAGTTTTAGGAAACTTGGAGGAACACGAGAAAATTTGGATGTTAATTATGAGATGACCTCTTCTTCTATATGCATTCGACTAATGACAGTTTAATTTATATTTTATGTTAAATTGATTTTTCCAGTATAGTATTTAATATGAGTTATTTTGAGTCGATACATTACTTAAGAAATAAAAAAAGACTTTTGATATTTGTTTGACTATAATTCATTTCGTTAAGAGAAAAATAGACATTTGCTGTAAAATTATTACTAAACATAGAAATATGTCATTTAGAGTCCAGAGCCTAAAGGGTGAAAAATGTTAACAAAAATTTCAAAACAGCATATGAAATTTTTTTTTAGCCAAAACAGCGTAGCGCGGAAAAAGCAATATCGCTACTATAGCAGCGATTTGTTGAATTTGATTTTTTTTAAAAAAAAATTAAAACAAAATCGTCCTCGGGAGCGAAGTTATCAAAATAAAATATTTTTTAATAATTTTTTTCACAACGACTTAAAGTGATTTTTTAAAAATTATTTTTTGCTTTTTTTTTTCTTGAAAAATGTTTTAAATCAATTTATTTTATTTTTTAAAATCATTTTAATTATTTTTTAAAAAAAATAAAATAAATTTAAAAAAATATTTAGCGATTTAATTATTATTTTTTTAAAAAAGCAAAAAATAATAGTAAAAAAAATTTAAACTTAAGTCGCTGCTGAGGCAGTGCCATATTAAAAAATTATTTTGGGAGCGATTTTGTTTAAATATTTTTTTTTTAAAAAAAGTCAAATTTAACAAATCGCTGCTATCGCAGCGATTTTGTTTTTTTTCCGGAAACTTCATTAGCGATTTTACCGTTTTGGTTTAAAAATTTTTTATACCATTTTAAATTTATCAATATTTTTCACCCTTTAGGCTCTGGACTCGGATTATTTGAGCTTCCGTCTTTCTATAATTAAACTAACATGAGAAAAGGTTTGCTATCTCAATACATATATGCACATAAACTTATACGATCAACCAAACATGATATAAATTTTGTTTCAAGAATATTGCTATCACATTATTCAACTAGCCCTAATTAAATTACAAGTATGGATATAGATAGGGTAAAGTTTTTAGTAGTAAGCTTGTCATATTATGTACAACGAAAAAGTTGTTAATAACGGTAATATTCTTGATTACTATCAATGGATTAGAAGATTGGGAGAAGTTAATGAAGCAATCAACCAAATCAATGTGTTTTTTTAATTTTAAACTATAATATGATTTAGTAAATATGGTAAGGATTTTTTTTTTCCAAAATAAAATCCAATTAAACCGCATAAAGTTTATTGAACTTAAACAGTTGGAGAAAGACTGAAGGAGTTAAATTAGAATTAGGTTAATTTCCCTTGTTATATATAATCCATAACTTATATTTTTCTACAATATAATATGTTTAATATTTATTTTTTCTTTAATTTTCTTTTTCTATATTAATATAATAAATATATATTAGTATAAGTGATATTTATAAATTTTAATAATTGGATTATCACTAAACCTATGTTCAATAAAAACTTAATTAAAAATGGTTTCGTAACTTTTTTTCATAAAAAAAAATGCAAAATTCAAGACATATAAATAAACCAACTTAGCTTATAACATTTTACAACAACAATAAACATCTTACAAATTCATAATCCATAGTTCCAAACATGAATATATTCACTTCATGATTAATAATACATTAGTAAATAACTAAAATTTTCAGTTGATTGTACGACAGTTCTTTCTAATTTCACCCTTCAACTCAGTCAGAGGATTAATATTTCCCATTTTCACCATAGACTTAGCAAAATGACGAAAAAAAATCGCCTCATTTTCAGCATAACTCTTCACCAATTCCTTAGTCTTTTTTACATTTCCAGTTAGAAGCACTTCATCCTGAGTCAAAAGACATTGCCCACACCAACACCACCCACACCACCCCCACCCCCACCCACACCCACCATCCACCCACCACACACCAAACCCACATAGGGGCAATAATGTGAAAATTGTGTTATCAAATCTGATTGGTGATGCAACATCTAGAGGGCACTATTTGTCTCCACCAATTGTTGAAAAATTGATTTTAATCTCATGTAATAGTTTCTCTAGAGTTACATCTGGTAAATTGTCACCTTTTTGATTGTATAGTCTTTGTTTAAATGACACACATCTTGCCATACCTATAGTGTGCCCTCCTGTTTAGGCATTAAAAAAAATAAACATATATAAATGTTTTCGAAAAAAAAAAAATGATTTTCATGCATCGAATACAATTTGTATAAAATTGATGTAACTTACCAGAAAGTGCAACAAGGTCTTGTACATTAAGACCTTGTTTATTGAAGAGGTTTATAAGATTTTGGATTGGGTTGACGTATTGTGAGTGTGGTGGATGAATAAAGGTTTACATTTGCTTTCGTTGAAAAAGTGCTATCTTTGATTTGGAGTATCCTTACCATAGTGGTACTTCACTATGGTCCACCACTCTATTTTCCAAACATATAAGTAACACCACATTATATAAGCAAAAATCTTGATTGCTGCTAGTTACGAAATATTATATTCTACTATATAGTCAAGTGAATTTTTTTTTAGATAAAGTTCAGTTACGATAACCTGATAAATCATTATAAAAGTTTTGTTTAAAGATAAAATAATTGCAATCTATGTAAAAAAATGTACTAAATTTGAAAGATTCGACATGTACGCATATCTTTTCAGTAGTATCACACATATAAAAGATTCTAAAAGAACCCTAATTTTGGAGAATCCATATACACACACATGTTGCCAAACTTTTCAAAAATATTGCGATATCTGTGTAAAATCATTCAAAAATGTACTAGCTTAATAAGATCCGACACGCATATGTTATTCGGATTTTTGAAAAATGTTGTTGTATAGGGGGTTATATATAAGAATCCTCTAAAAATTCATTAACTTTAAACACGTATATATAATTATTTTTGAAGAATCCGAACAACGTAATTTGTGATCCTTTTCGTGATGAAATGAGAAAGAAATGTTGGAGTTTAGATGTATGCTTACTAGGACAACAGAATCACGAGCAGAAGAGCTCGCATATCGCCACAAGAGACCGGTGTCGCCCCCCCCTACGTGACGGCACAAAATTGTTATAGTTTCGCTTGATTCATTCACTTACTTCCTATCCCTTAGGAATTCCCTCTGTTTGGGTCCTGCTTCCTTTTCACTTTTGAATGCACTATTTTTATCCAATAATATCGATGCATCACAACCCTACAACACAAGTAAAAAATAATAATTAAATTATCGATGAGAAAGGTCCAAATTTAGCATCTTAAACATTTCAATATTTATCATTCATCATATTTTGGAGTCATTCATACCCTAATCGTCTCGTATTTGTCCTTGACTTTAATAGATCTTTAGTATTAGGGAGATAAATATGAAATGAATAACCAAATACATGATATGAATGACCGCAAAATATAATGTATAGTATAGGAAAATGTGTATAAAAGTTTATACCTGAACGAAGCAATCATGGAAATGAAGTCTAAGCAAAGAAGCAGCCATTCTTGGATCTTTAGCAATTGCCTCTTCTAAAACAGACATTACAATTTCATTTGCTTGAGGACATGAGAATTGGTACAACTCTGGGAATAGACCACCATAATTGTTGGAACTAGAAACTGGAAAGGCTTGGAAAAATGCACAAGATAAAATAAACATTACTAGACCAAGAGAAGCCATATTATAAATTGGTGACTGAGGAATTGAAATATCAAATTGTTGTAAGATGATTTTAATTACAAATGCATGGGAATATTTATAGAGAGATAATGTGACCAAATCAACTAACTAGTCTTTTACCTAATCCTCTAATAATAGTAAGTTAAATTACTTTTCATGATAGTCAACTCAATTTTTTTACATACTTTATAGGAAATAAATGTCTCTTTTATCAGGTGATTGAAGTGAGTCTTGGAGCAACAGTAAAGTTGTCTTTGTGTGATTTATAGGCAATAGTTTCGAGATATGAAAATAGACACGTTAGGTTAAGCTTTCTACGTCACACTGCTTAGTATCCGAGCCTTTTCCAAACCGTGCTTACGACGCGAAATGATTTTTGCACCAAATTTTTGTTGTTTTTAGTTTGAGTTGTAGTTCTACCTGCTCCAATGAACAAAATATGTTATAAATATAATACGTCAACCACGTTATAGAGTTTGAACAACTTTTGAACTTTTCTTTTCTTGTCTTGGCTATTTCTTTAGAAGGTTACAATTGCAATTCCAATTCATTCATTAAATAATGTCTTGTAAAAATGAGGATTAGTTCGAGTTTGTAATTAAGAAATTAAGTAAACAAATTTGGATAAATTTATAGGTTCTTGCTAATCCACTCAAATCGCACATTCTTCATTAAATAAAGTAATTAGCTAATAATAGATTCTTTAAAATAATATAACATCACGGCTGTTAGGTCGATGTGATAAAAGGGGTCTATAATTAAAAGAACGACCTTGTTATCGTTTCGAATACTACTACTCAAACCATTTGTGAGTTGAATTTGATATCACTCCATGCCAACCAAAAAGAAAGAAACGGAGTTCGATAAAATTCAATAATTTTACCTGATTCTTGTAAGATGTATAAATAACTTTACAGAGAAATGTATGATATTCAAACCACAGACAGAATGCATTGATCAAACAAGCTAGAATCGACTATATCACTTCATTTAGCTCATATCACACTTCTATATATTATACAAAGTAAAGTAGTGAGTAAACGAAGTACATTATAAATCTGGGACAACAAGACTTGGTAAAAGAAATATGAGCTAAAGTAAATGTACTAAAATGACTTTTAGACACAGAAGAAAGCTACTACTACAAAGAAAATCATCTTGCTGATAAAACAGAACATTCCCATACAGCTCACATAGACAAGCCAGGTCAAACTGCGCATGTCACGCGATCAACTGTTTAGGAATATTAGGTCAATTTGTACAATGGGGAGAAGGAACAGTGTAACAAAGTAGTTACGTGTGACGAGATATTTCTATGTACAGAAGCAGCAGTTGGTGAGTACAGAAGTACGAATAATGTAAACCAATCGAGCACAAATTCCTTTGAACAAGCATACCGGCTTTTTCTTCAGTCAACGGATTGCTGATGTGAGGAGATGGATGACTTCTAGTGATTCTTGTTTACTATTGTTATGCATGTTCGTCAGAAGCCACAATCTGGAGATTCTTGTGTTGGGAGTTTCACATTCATCATGTACTTGAGTTTTAATTTATGTTCGCCGTAATCATGATGTGCTTGTGTTGTTGCACTTCAAGTATACGTATTTGGTGACTTGAAGCAATTATGATACACACATTTGCCTCATAGGAGTTAGAAGTCTTGCAAATCGGAGGGGAACATGTGCTCTCACCAGAGTTCCTTTCTCAGAGTATTCCTATAAAATCAAAAAGAAAATAAAGGATGAAAATTATGTCTTTATAATCTGGGATAGTAGGCAATGTTAGTACCATTTTGTCAAAATTATCTTCGTATTGCTTAAACCAATGTAGGAAACGAAAGAAGAAATGGATCTGTCTCACTATCGGTAATCAGTTAGTTTGTGCTAGGTTGTTGGCACACAAATCTTCAAATTCTAAACCAGAATTCTAGAGCTTTTTGTAGAAAACTATGGAGTGAGTTCATGGTGATACAACAGCCACACCTCAATCACAAGCTAGTTTCATAGTGATAATAGTGAAAAAGAAAACAAACTATCTCATGAACAAGGACACTTTAAAATTTCAGCACAAGTGACAAGATAGGTGGGGATTCGTTACTCTCACTTCCCTTAAAGTTTAAAGAAGTGTAAAGAGTGTGTAGATGGAGGGGGTGGGGGACAAGTGAGGCGCTAAATGCAATGGGAAGACATTTGAAAATGACTAGAACTTTTAAATTACTAAGAATATGCGGCTTACAGTTCTCTCAACCATTCCAACTTGATGTATCGTACTGAGGAGTTCCCCTTTATCAAAAGGGATCAAGGCTTCCACCCATACCATTGCATCCTGTCAAACGAGTAAAGCTCTATCCATCAAAATCAAACCGTTCCGAAAACAACTGATTAATCATTATCCTCTATCTAGACAGCAATGTATATGCCTTATTTTCTTTTGGTGAAAATAAAACAAGTCATATACCTTTAGTCTATTCTGGATTTCATTGCAGAATTCATCCAACCCTTCACCAGTTAAAGCAGAGACGCAAACCACATCATTTCTCATCTTGGCTTCTAACTTGATTTTCTCTGGATCTTCAGCTTTATCAACCTGTCAAAAGATAGTTGTCTGATTACATAGTAGTTTCACACTTCAGAAGTCAGGTTGATCACATACCAACCGTCTTTATCAGCAAAGTTATCTATGGTGGTAAATGGGAAAGATAGGGAAAATGATACCAGTTTAAGTTTATCCATAGAAGACGCTCATCTATGCCACATTCAAACCTAGACCATCTAGTTTAGGCAGGAAAAACAATATTTTTCAATGTGCACTGAGGTCAGTGAGGAAAGGACAAACAACACATATGTTACACGAAGGATTTTCTTTAAAAGTAAATTGACAATTCTTGTACAGTAAGCATCATTAAACAGTAGCAAGCAGACAATAAACCAACAACATTCAACATTAACAGGGAACGATATAAAAAGAAAGGGTTGCAGGTTCAACACAAGAATCTAGCAAAAAATATCATGATCAGTTGGAGGAAGAACAAACTAATCAACAAGAAGATGGCTTAGGATTAAGGAAGTAGAGTGCTCACTGCAAATAAAACAGTATTCAAACTAAATGACATGCAACACTAGTACCTTGTTCCACAACATCAACTTTGGTATTGATGCTGTATCCAGTTCTGAAAGAACTTTCTCAACAGCCTCTATCTGTTGCTCTGCTAGTGGGTGACTAAACAAGATGGCAAAAGAAGATAAGGACCTTATGTTGGACATTGTATTAACAACTCACTCTATCAAATGGATTTACTTTACCTGATGTCCACAACATGCACTAAAATTGAAGACTCAGCGATTTCTTCAAGTGTTGCCCTAAAGGCTGCAACCTATTGTAAGAAGAACCATATGAAAGACCAATTTCGTAATATCTTAACTTATTAAATGAGCGGATGTTAAAACTTGTCTTTAGCAAGAAGATGTAAAAGATGAGCTATCTGTACAAAGTTGCAAAGGTATTTACCAGAGTTGTCGGTAATTTTTGGATGAAGCCAACAGTATCTGTAAGCAGGAACTCCTTCCCATTCTTCATCTGGCTCAGAAGAGTCGACAACAAGCACAATACATTACAACCATACAGATAACTAATTATACTTATAATGCAGATATGATCCAGATGCACATAATTTTCAGCCAATGAGGTTTTATGTGCTTGAAAAGGGCACCAAATATAGGAAACATGTCCAAGCAGTGAGTTGAACTGACATGAGGGTTAATCCTCAGTCATTATCCTCACCTGCACCCTTCTTGTAGTAGGATCAAGTGTAGCGAATAATCGATCCTCGGCAAGAACATCAGCCCCAGTCAACTGGTTAAGAAGTGTACTTTTTCCGGCATTTGTGTATCCAACCTAAAACAATACAGCCCGCCCCCCCAACTTCTAAATAATTTCCCTTACTCGAGCATGGTGATCAACTTCTACAAAAACCAAATCCATACCAAAGATACAACAGGGACAGGTACAGAGACACGACGGTTCCCTGAATTGTTTTACCAGATGCTTCGCGAACTACAGTTCTAGCTCTTTTTAGCACACCAATCTGCCAAGTTAAGTAAATCTACAGTAGTCAAAAATGTGACAACAACATACCGCAAGAGGTGATTCTCAGTCTAGTCCCACATGAGAAAGGTGCAAACAACATACCCCGTGTGATCCCATCCCACATGAGAAAGGTGCAAACAACATACCCTGTGTGATCCCATCCCACAGAAGAAAGGTACAAACAACATACTAAGCGTGATCCCGCAAGATAAAGGTGCAAAAGTGACCCAAAAAAACTGTGCCTCACATTTACACTTATTAGCAATAAAGTATAGAGTGAGAACCATCCAAACAGATGGAACTAAGAACTAGACAGAGGGTTAATCACAGGAAAAAGCAGGTTCATCCACTTCTCCAGGTAATAATCGATTAATTGATACGAATCAGGAGCTCTGACAGAGGAAAGGCAATCATGACTTATTGGTTTAATCTTAAAAGCACAGTCATCACCACGAGACCTGGTGTAACTAAGCCAAGGAATTTCACTATTCATAGAGGTCTCATTAACTTTTTGCATGGTCGATAAGCAACAAGATGGAAAAACAAGACAGAGAGCTCAATTCAACATTAACACACATGTTTGCAAAGAAAGGACAAGATTTGTTTTCAATTAAAGTTCCGGCAGTGCATCAGTGAACTTTTATATACCATCTCGTTAAAATTTGATGCAAGCTGGTGCTTGCACGAAGCATTTTACTGTTGAAATTTGGAAGATGCCAAAAGCATGTCACTGAAAGGCCACTAGAATATGACTAGTGCCAGTAGCGAATTGAAAATTAACAAATATCGAGGGTTAATATCTAGCTCTAGTTCAATTTGGATGGACCAAAAGTTACTTACAATACACAAATAAATAATTTATGCTAAATCGGTAAAAAATGCTTACTTGAGTACGTAAAATTCTCTTGTCTACTTCGATCTGTTTTTCACCCATACCCTTGACCTGCCCTCCAGCTTGACGCTCAAGGTGAGTCCACATACGGGTTAACCGTGGTAATTGGTATTCCATTTGTGCCAATGACACCTGAACAAATTCAACCGGTTATGTAAAAGTGCAAAAATTCAGGATGCAATACCGATAACAATAGTGGACTTGCCTGTAAAGATGCTTCACGGGTTGCTGCACGCTGGTTGAAAATATCCAGTATGAGAGCAGTGCGATCACACACTCTAACATCTCCACCAAAAGCCTTCTCCAAATTACGCAATTGTCTAAAAAGAGAATCATTAAACAATCAGCCTATTGACTGCCACAACTTGAATTTACCCTTTTTCAAATATAGAAATCGATGAAGCACTACCAATTAGAATAAAAAATAACCAATTACAAGTAGCCAGAGTGGATAAAAAACTGCATAGGACCAATAGCATTGCAGGAAAAAAGGAAAATTACAGAATATAACAGCAACGTCCTTGCAAGAATAATAATGTAATAGGAAAAAAATTGCTGAGAAATACCCCGGTGAAAGTTCATCATCAAATATAACAGTCTCAACATCAAATGCACGAATTGCGCTTTTGATTTCTGAAACCTTTCCAGATCCTATGTAAGTCCTTGATTGGGAGAAGATAGCCTATAAGAAAAGATAAGAGTAAGCTGAGGGAAAAGAAATTTAACAGGAAAAGAAAATAATGTATTCTCTTGCATCTTGACAGTACCACCATCCCAGCAAGTTTCAAGAATAAATAAATGAGATAATGTGGAAAACAAATTCTATGATTACACAACCCAGATCCCACGCCGTAACCAAGGTAATAATATTTTTGTGACAACTCCAAGTTAAACAACTGTAAGAAAAAGATGCCTATGCAGTTAAAGTGACCTTTATGATTAGCGGACCTTAAACTATTTACATTTTGATCTATATAGGACTATACTAACCAGGACTTATGAAGCTAAGGTCAAACAAACCATCACTGGTATATCAGAAATGACTATAGTACCAATACTTACTTCTGATATGTAGAATCAACAACCAGTAGTCCGGCAGTATCAGCCAGCTGAGCCAATTCCTTGAGTGATTCCTCTATACCAAATGAATCTTCTGTATCACCTTTGCACGCAACACCCACTAGGTAGGCTTTCTCTTCAAAAACCTAAAGCAGCAAAAATTAAGTCCAAGAATAGAAAGCCAGAGAACAAAAAAATTTGGTTGGCATTGCTAAAACTGTTTTTTGCATTGGAAAATCAACAAAAGGAACAAAGAAAGTCATATGTCATATCGAAAAACTTATGCATACCAATAAATACATAACATTCATCATTCTGTTCACTTAAACTTGAATGGATATATCATGGTTAATGTGGGCACACGACCGTAGAACTAAAAATTTAAAAAAATGAAATCTATCAAATGCGTATTCACTTCAACCAGTATACTCAAATCAAAAGATTAGCACCATTTATGTTTGCAGACTAGCACCACACGAAAGACTCATTTGCTATGGGAATTACAAAAGAAAAGAAAACATATCACAGCTTGTTTTGTGATTAATGCTCTTCCTAGTGTTTTTTTCTTTTGATTCTCATCCGGTGTCCAGTATCAGTATTGGAGCCTGACTAATCCAGACAAATTAACTAAACTTAGTGTATGCATAGGGCTGCTGATAAACTTTTCTCTATGTAAATATTATAAGCTCATTAAAATCAACTTATTCATACAAAGCAGAGGGAAACAGCAAATACAATACAATACAATACTTCAACCTGCTAAGATTTAGCCCTAGAAATTAGAAAATAATGAAATTCGAGAAATAATCTCACCTCTTTACCATTACGTAGCTTGAATCTACTAGAATTTTCATCTTCCTCATCCAATTTTTCCTTGTTCTCACTCTTACTTATCCAAGTTTGAGCTTTTTCTTCAGCTACAACACTAGCAACTTCATTTTCTACTTCATTCACCTCGGTTTCCGGTACCGGTTCCTCTTCAATTACCGGATTTCGCTCCGATAAGCTGTCGTCCGGCGATAGAACTCCGATTCCTTCTCCGACGGCTTTAATGCATCCACGGTAACTGTACTTTGTTTGGATTAGCTTAGTGAAGGAAACGGGTCGGGTACGGGTCTGAATCCATCGGAAATCGGACTCCGGGAAGAGAATTGATGGTTTCAAATTGGAGCAGAAGCATAAACTCATGATTAAAGCGATTTTTTTGTGGATATTATGCCGTATTCTATTTTAAGCTTTAATATCTTGAGTCGTATTTTTATTTTTGTTTACAAATCAATAATTTATTATTTTTATCAGATATTATAAATAGTGACCAAAAAAATTAGAACTTATTATTACTACTACATGTTCCATTAATAACATTACCTAGAGATGTGCGAATTTTGTATTTCTCTTCACAAAATCGAAATATTAATTTTATATGATTATTTGCTGCTATGAGGACAAGGGGTCACGAGATCGACGGAGGTTAGTAATTTTCTTCTCTTTTTGGTTTGGGAGTGTAGTACTTTTCTAGTAATGTCTGTGAATTTGTTAACAATGCATGCAAAAGCTTAAACTTTTAACGTGAAATAAAGCTACCACATAAAGGCTATATATGTGCTAAACATAAAAATTTCAGACCATATAGTAAAAAGCATTACACTCAGAAACTATTACTATTTCTTAACATCATCAAGTACTAAAAAGTACATGAAATGCCTTCCATTTCAAGCTACATTTGTTTGTTTTTGTAGACAGTTTCCGAATTGTCACCTAACGTGTCTTATTCACCTTTTACAATCCATAAAAGTCATTCTTCATTCTCTCAGCTTCAAATACCCCTAACATCACAGAAAAAAAAAACATTCAATCGATTATGACAATAATCGCGACTATAAACAGACTCGTAACTAAAGACTAAATTTGTTACGATCGAGAGTTTTTGCCTTTTGAGTACCTAATGGCACTCACAATAGTTTTGACTAAAGCTAGAAAATGACAGATTACATCAAATTAGAAAAAAGATTAAAATTCAAAATTGTTTTTTGAGCTTAAGTTTGCTTGCTTACTTCATTCTTCTGCAGAATCAGTAACAGCTTCTCTGTTCAACAAATTATCTGATTCAACTGAAGATTCTGCAAATTCTTCCTTATACATTTCCTCAATCATAGGCTTCCATAGCCTAACTCGCGCGTTGATAAACCAGTTGGAAACCTTATAACAAGATCATCATAACACTAAATTAAATTATGAATATTGACCATTCGAAATGTTATGTCAAACTATATGTTCTTCATAATTACCTGATTTTTTGATAAGCCTGTTTGAGATGATAACATAAGCTTTTCAGAGTCATTTGGATATCTGCTTAAAGTACAAGCATTTAATAGAATACAAATGTTGCAGACATACATATTAAGTTTTTAGATGAGATGATCAGAGTACATACGGATGGAGAAAGTGTTCGAATAGCCAAGAGCGAAGAATTGCCACTGATGTCTCTGGCAATCCTCTAATTGGTCGCCAAGCTTGTCGATTACTTTGAATGATTCCAAGTTGCTGAAGAGATATTCTGTTCTGCAGAGTTTCTTTCTCAAAAAGACTCAAATGTGACAAGCCATTACTGATTTTCGGAACGTCTCGTGGCATTTTTTGTCTAATGACATTAATTTGAGCTATGATGGAATCTCTTAAACAGCAAAAATGTCTAGACATTGCCTGAAGTGCAAGTGCTGTGTAAGCCTTTCCTGCTCCAAACCCTGCTATTACCTCAAATGTTGAAGTAACTTCTTCCATATGTTGATAATATTGCTCATATCTCCTTTCCACCTGAAATATCAGCAGCATTATTAATTTAAGAGTCGTTTAGTAGAGTGTATAAGAATATTACTGAATAGCGCGTATATTAATAATGATGAGATTAGTCATACATAACTAGATACATCCTACCATCAAGAATTCGGTTGTTATATTCACTAACCTCCTCCAACAAGGCTATGAGCTTCATGATTTTAACATAAAGTTCATGTCTTTCATTGAACAATTCATTGCTTGGTGGGATTTCTCCTTTCAACATAGCGCGAAGGCTTAAAGATCCTTTCTTGCTATTACGCGATAATCGCCTAATAAACTTCTCATTACTTGAATCAATAGTCTTGCCACCAATACAAACCAATTCCTCCAGAAGGGACTGAGTTGGTTTCAAGTACTTTGAGTTACCAATAACAGAAACAAAAGATTCAGTTCCACAAACATTCGAAAAAGATTGATTCATTGCAGCTGCAGAAAAGGAAAACTCATTGTTCCTTTGATCAATTTCTTGGTTCATATAACTAGGATTATTAGTAAAAGTTGAAACAAGTGAATGTGAACCTAAAGAAAGTGAGAGTCTTTGTGCTTGTTGGTTAGTATTAGCATCATGTGAAGCTCCAAGAAGATCCATCAAATGTCTACTATGATTAACATCATGTGAATCAGTAGTAAAATCAGGATGATTAACAAACTCTATGGATCTGGACAGTCCACCATGAGGCTGATAGGCAGTAGTAGTATCAGATTGATACATGTCAAAATGTTGGCTACCAATTTGACTAGTCATGATGGAGTCTGAGTTTATAAATTGATGTAAAATGCTTGAGTGTGAAGGTGGGGGTGACTCTTTTGAAACCATTTTAGCTATAAAGTTCACAAAAATCAATGATCAAGAAATGTTGAACACTAGTAACCTATGCATTGCAAAGTATACATTCAAACAAGTACTTGTATATAGTTGTATTATATACTCCCTCCGAGCACGGAGTTTAAGAAATAAAGATAAACTTGTTGTCGACTTGAAAAACAAGAGTTAGTAAAAGTAAGACACTTAAATTGAGACGATCGACGAAAGAAAAAAAAAACCATAAGTATATGAATAATAGAAAGATGACATACTTCATTGAATGAAGAAAGCAAAGATTCCCCTGTATGCACACTCTGAAGTTTAGCATACCCTATACACTAGCAGCTGAAAGCTATAGAACCTATAGTACAATAGACCTTCTTTCATGTTCATAATAAAACAAGTAAAAGTATGGAACTATCCAAGCAAAAAATGCTGAAAATGACATGAAATTTATGGTCCCCCACACTTGTCTTTTTTTCCCCTTGGCTAGTAAAAAAAATAAAAAAGTACATAACTGTTGCATTTCTTTGGGACACTCAAAAAGCACATTGAGAGGGGGTTAGATAGAAAGGAAACAAAAGCAAATATAGATGATAGCAGTTTTGTGCTGAATAGATTTGTGTCATATGGGAGAAAAAAAGAAGGGAAAAAGTAAAGTGTCTTTTGCACACTCCCAGTCTTAAGATTGTCTACTTGTGAATCTGTGATAATATATATATAAATATATTAGAACATTTAACTTCTTTTTCCTGTTTTTCTTTTGTTTTTTTTATTTTACATAAAGATGTTGAAAGGACATTGTATGCAGAATCCTTCCAATGGAAAGTGTGTCAATCAAACCAATGCCTCTTATACTTAACTTTCTCTTTATTTTCTTTTAAAATGGAGTGATTAGAGGTGTCGTATAACTAATGTAAAGTTATTATCATGTCTCAATGAGTCAGAGAGATTTAAGTAGTGAAAACAATTTCAAGAGTGCGCAAAAATCTATCATTTGTCCCATACTCCCATTTGATTAACCTATATATTAGAAAATCTATCCTTTTGTCTCAATAATAATGTACAAATCTTATTAAATAGGGTTTTTGAAGATTTGATTGAGATTGTATCACTATGGATAAGTAAGTAAATTGATATTTGGTATGGTGTGCTTATGTGATTGATTGGTTTTGGACAGTTTGATTGAATTCCTTTGTCAAGATTTAAAATTTTCTTTTTAATCTGTTTAAAAAATAATAACTTTTTATTTTTTTGATAAATTTTTAATTTTAATTTCTTATATGACATTGTTTAAAATCACAAAATTAAAAGATATTTTGATACATTCTTTCTATCCTTAGTTTAAGATTCACAAGATTCAAGATCAAGTCAAACCTATGAATGTGCTCAACAACTTGAGCAAACCTCACTTGTCGGCAAAACTAATTAAGAAATAAGATGATTTTAAGTGACATATATATTAAAAATTCTGGCTCGACCACTGATTTTGAGTGGATGAGTAGTTGTGAAATTGTGATGGTGGTGTAATGATTACTATCTTTGTTCTATTGGCCTTTCCAGTTGTCACACTCTCATTCCTTAATTATATTGGTTGCTAGAAAACCTACTAAAGGCCCACTCACTGATTAAAGTGCCTGCAACAAATCTGAATAGCTGAATGAATTTTATCAGCAGAAAGTTGTGCTCTTTCATTGTAATCTTCTTTGGTGAATATTAACATCATCAAAAAGATTCACTTTTTACCCTTTGAATCATAATGACAAGTTACATAATAAAGATATAGTGACAAAAATTAACACCACACCAAAATATGAGTGTGCTAGAGAGTAGTAGTGTACAGGCACAAATCTAAATGTTACAGAAAAAATTGTCAATCTTAAAACTCAGAGCCCATAGCCTCCACAATCTACAAGTCATCAAAACCTGTACAAACTCTGAATAGAGGAATCAAATAAGTGCAATCAACAACAACAAATGTAGTGTAGTCTCCTGAGGGTAGAAGTGTACATAGACCTAATAATCTCCCCCGAAATAAAGTAGAAGAGAAAAAAATCTTTTATTTTAATCTTAAGTGCAACTCCAAGTATCTCTCTACACTTATGTCTGAGTTTTTCTTACTTGACTCGAGGGCTGAAACAAAGTGTCTCTTGAACAAGGGATGTGTTTCAGATTGATCATGAAGAAGAACGTCTCCTGATCACTCAAAATTTAAGAATCGATACACAAATGGTGGAACAGAAACTTACAATTTCATATTCTCTGCAAGCTTTATTCTCATATTCAAATACAAAATTACAATATATGTATATCAATTGAGGATTCTATGTCTAAACTAACATTCACAATGTCCTCACTATGATACAGATGGATTATCCAATAGTATATTTACATAATTGGTAACCCACTTCTCGTTGATACAATAAGTGGAAAAAAGTCTTGTAACCAATATATGCAAGATATCATTTTTTTACACTACAAAATCGGATAGAAGATGAGAACTTGAGAACCTTTCTTGCTGGTTTACTGGATCGATATAGTAGTACTCACCTTTACTAATGTCCACATGAGTAGAATCTGTCTTCTCGTCCTGTCTCAACTGTGGCCTACCAGAGATTGGCTGCTGGTCCATTTGACTGTTTTGCAGACGCAGAGCGAGTGATACTTGATTGCCCATTATGTCACCTAACATGGAAGGATGGTATGTATTGACAGGACCAATGATGCTTCCATCACTAGTCGGTTTAGGACCAAAGCCGTGCGCAATAGGAATTTGTTCGCTCTGCAACTTATTTGATCCACAATCAATCCTATCATGTTCGTAATCACCGTCTTGGAAGCTAAATTTGGTTGTAAATGAATTGTTGTGTACATTAGTAACAATATTACTTGACTCGTCAGATGGGTCGAGATGACTGCAGTTAGCAGCTGGAATAGTAAAGCTTTCCGGAATATCTTCTCCTGTGTTTTCAGCTATTGACTTCTCTTTGGAGTCTACCAGTACTCGTTCTGGTGAAGCTCCAGAACCTGCTTCTGCCACACCAAACTCTTCCTTGTACATATCTTCAATCATGGGCTTCCAAAGACGCACTCGAGCATTTATGAACCAGTTTGCTACCTGACTCAAGCACAAGTTTCATTAGTTAGATAGCTGACTATCACTTGAGCATTAAGATGTCTTCTTAAATTGCAATGCCAAGTTCAATATGAACTAACAATTAAGATAGACAGTTAGAATGTTATATGAAAACACACGGATATAGGTTGTCCGAGAATCTTTATACAGTGTAATTGGAACAAATCTTTGATCCAAAATCAATACTAGATTTGTCAGTTCCACACAAAGAAGAGTGTTAAGTAACTTTTATGCTTCAAAGTGGAAAAACCATGGATTAACATACCTGACTTCTCGTTAAACCTGTCTGCCTCGCCAACATGATTTTCTCGGAATCTTTTGGGTAGCTGAAGAAACACCAAAAATAATGTTATCAGAATGTATGTTAACAGATGACATGTCACTCGGAAAAATGAAGAGGAGAGAATGAGAGACGTACGGATGGAGGAAATGTTCAAAAAGCCAAGCACGAAGGACTGAAACAGCAGTCTCTGGAAGGCCCCTCTGTGGCCTCCAAGGCTGGCGCATCATACCAAATTGCTGCAGAGACCTTTGCTGCCTCAATTGCTGGTCCACATAACGGAGACGATATAACCTTTCCCCTTGACTATCACCCTGCTCCCCCAAGCTTCGACGAGTAACTTGTATCTGCTTCTTGATTGCATCCCTCAAGCAGCGAAACTGGCGAGATATGGTTTTAAGGGCAAGTGATGTGTACGGTTTAGCTGCACCAAGTCCAGCAACCATCTCAAATGAAGATACCACTACTTGCATCTGCTGGTAATATTCTTTGTATCTTCTATCCACCTACAACAAAATTATAATCACCATTGACAAGGTAGCTTTTAGACAACTTATCCGCGTCAATATAAAAGATAGAGGTCAAGTGGAAACTGAATTAGTCCAAGAATGTACAAAGAATATCATATAACAAGCACTAAAATGGCACAACAAAGGGAAACTTTGAAACAAAACCTATGTATGAGTTCAATATTGGGAATGAAATATTTCAAGTCCTCGGAATTTCATTTCAGCAAAAGACAAACAAATCCTCTTAAAAAAAAGAAACATTATTTTGGAGATTTAATTCTTCTGTAGACTATTTCCAGTGAAGTTATTGAGCTGATGTTAAGAAAGACTTGCAAAGCACAAAAGCATGGCTTTGGACATGCTCTTTGTTCAACATCTGTGAAAGAACAACAATTTTCAGATAAGTCCTTTGTGAATATATGACAAATTTACCAATAATGCAAATGCTTTATGGATATTTAGGAGCAACGGAAGATTAGAGGAACATACTTATTTTGCAATTCAACCAGATGTTAAAGTCTATAGGTGAGGAATACAAAGGAAAAAAAGAGGGAATGTAGAGCCTCAGTAGTCACATAGAAGGAATTCATGTCAAGGCTAGAGCCGAGCGAATTCCTAGTTCACTCTCCTAGGCAGTTAGTTTTACCTCTTAACACATTATTTGTCAAAACCAAAATACAAATAAATCAGCTTGCACATGGATCCATGCTAAGAGATCAGTGTGACATGTATCTAAAGACATTACAAGCAAGAAATTTACCTCATCTAACATCGAAAAGAGCTTTGTCATCTTGCTCTCAAGATCGTGTCGTTCTGTAGCTGAAAGTTCACCTTTAGTTGAATTATTATGATCATCAGATATACCAGTAGCTGAACTACTAGATTTAAAATCAGCTTCTTCTGAGCGATCATGGCTGAGCAAATTGAAGTTACGTAATTTATCTGATTGTTTCAGAGCTTCTTGAACATTAACTACTTCATCAAGCAAATCTTGAGCAGCCTTTAGATATTTGGAATTGTAAATAGCTGCTGCAGCTCCTGATCCTACATGTGAATGTACACCAGAGTTCAATTCTCTAAGGGTCATGGAGCTTTGGGGATTATTTGCAGCTCTACTTCCTCCAGCTAGATCAAATGACAAGTACTCAGCAACTTTAGATTCCTTGTTTTCCGATCCTTGCTCCGAGTGCAAAACATGGGTACCCACCAGAGAAGATAGACTAGAATTCGTATAGTCATCTTGATATGAATACACATGAAGCGAAGGAGGAACTTGTGTACCCAAACTAAGAGATAATCCTTGATTTTGAAGGCTTTGTTCACCGTTAGGCACAAGAAGCTGTTTTATTGGAAAAGAATGAGGATCCATCATAACTGAATTCTCCAAAAAGTTTGGTACAGCATTCACCGCCCTACCGATTGGTTGCATACCTCCTGATTCACTGGTTGGTGGAATGAATAGCATCTCATCTTTGCCTTTCATTGTTTGAACTTCACCATAGTTTTGACTAGGCAACTCCGAATATGAGACTGACGCAGAATGCTGGTTTAGATGAACAGGACTATCAGAAAGACCAGTTGACTGATAAGAAGCAAATTTCTGGTCCGGCAAAAAAGACATTGGCAAAACCTCTCTTTGATTGGACAAATTTGAATAGTAAGCAGACATTATATCTATTCCCTATTTATGTCTCGATAATCACAGGTTCTCCTCGAATGACTCGCTTGAACTACAAATCATTAGCCTCTTGCCGGAAGAAATTCTTTACGAACTGTCAATGAAGACGAAAACAGAATTCAGCCAACATATTCCTCATCGCAACAAAAACCAAGTTTCGAAGAAACAGTATCATCAATTAACCATTTTGAACTACTACTTAATATCAGAAACAACATCGAAACATGTTTTAGACAAGTGAGGCTTGCTTAAGTTTTTGAACACCTCCACTGATTCTAGTCGTGTAAGTCGGAACACTATTGATCCTCCTGGGGGTAGGGAAAGACAAAGAATCATCAACAGAAAGTTTATTTCTTTTCCATCAGATTATCATAAAGGTTTAAGAAAATGAAATATGATCAAACACCACTACAACAACAGTAGGTATAGAAATTCCACCATATTAAAAAACAACAAAATCAAATTCCATCATCATCATCATAATAATCAAGAAAAGAACTTCATAACATTACTTAACTACACAAGTACTAATAGTAAAATATAGAAATGAAAAGGATAGGGCAAAGAATTGAAATTACCTGGAAAGTGAAAGAACAAATCTTTGTGCTTTCAATAGAGGGAGCACACACTGCACAGAGAAAAAGAAAGAGAGTGATTGAAAAAAAACACAACCCCTAATTGGCTCAAAACCAAAGCTTCCCAATATGGAGACAAAAAATAATCTCAAAGATCCTAAATCCAACAACCCCTCCTTATCATTGAAACAATGACACCAACCAAAAAAATATTCATAAAACAAACAACAATCATGAAAAAAACAAGAAAAAGCAACTCCAACCTTCCATTCTTGAAATTACATCAAAACCAACAACAATAATAATACTATATTCCTTTTCAATAATACCAAACTTTTCTCAAGTGGGGTCTCCAAGTACCACCTCAAAACTCAAAAAAATAGAACCCCAGAAGTTTCTTTTCTACAAAAAAAAAATATATATATTTTTTCTTTTGAGGGGTTTTTCCTAAGAACAAAAAATTGGTATTGTGATGGAAGTTGTTTTTATCTTGGTGAGGAGAATATTGTGATTTTTTTTTTGATGGTTAAGGGTCTGAATCAGTAACCACCAGTTGGTAGACCTAAACCAAGAAAATAAAAATTTGATCTTTAGTCTTAAAACTAAACTATTAAACAAAGTTTGTTCTTAGTAGTTACCAAAGTGTTGTTAAACAGTTTGATGATACAGCTTGCTTTGGTTAGGTAGTTGCTTCTTTTTTTTCTATTTTCTACACATAATAATATTATATTATAAACCAATGTATAGGTGTGATACACACCATACACTATATATTTCTATATATCTCTAAATTCTTTAAGGTGGGTCCCACTTTTTTACAAAACAACTATATATATAGGAAAAAAAGTGGACCCTTGACCCACTCTGTTTTGTTCAGTGTTGGAGGAGAATTGCCTCGGAGAAGATATAATGGAAATAATAATTGATAGAATAGTACTGTTATTTAGTTTGATTTTGTTATTTTTTATTTAGATATATGAAATAAGAGAACTAGAGAAGGTTTTTGTTTTTTTTTACATAATTTGATTTGGATTCTGTATACTTTTATACAACATCAAATGTGGGGCATCAATACCAAAATAAAATAAGTAAAATGAGTAATTTTATTGCTTCAATTTATGCGATAATTTTTTTTATAGTCTATATATTAAAAAAAGAATGTTATATATATCATATTTTAAAAAATTTTGTAGCTCGATTGATAAGCTACCTACCATTTAATTGGTGAGAATTCGATTTTTCACATTGTAATCTCCTCTTGTTTCTCTTATATATATCTTCATTTTTAATACTCTATAAATGATCTAGGAAATTTTAAGTACTAAATAGTCCATGGACTATTAATTCCTTTTATTTTATCCTTACATTTTAATTTTCAATTTAAGAAGGAAAAAAATTATCTACCTATGTATATTTTTAAAACACAAAAATTCTCAAGTGTGGGGCCCTCGTTATCCACCTGTTGTTCACTGAGTGGAAAAGAGATTTTGAAAAAAAGTGGTAAGGAAGAAAACAATGACAAATGTCACAAGTCTAAATTAAAGAGACGTGTATACAAAGGGTAATGGGCTAGAGACTCAGATTCGTAGCTTTTAAAATAAACGAGCTTTACAAAACATCGTTTATTATTAAAAAATCTCTTTTAGATTTTTTAAAAATTATTTTTAATTTTTTAAAAATTAATTTTATTTAAATTTATCGATTTTAATTTGATGCTGCCAAATCAACGGACGATATCTTATGTGCATATTTCGGAAAATACAAAGCGGGTTACGTGTCTTTTTCAACTTTTCTATTTAATATAATAATAATGATTTGGAATTTAATGGTAGAAACTAGAAAGAATGTTATTCAAACGTTACACTGCACGTAATTAATTTTTTTTAAGTTGTAGGTATATATAATTGAAATTGAATACTTAACAATTTTCATATTTAATAATTTTGAGACTTTTGATCTGTGGATAGAAATCTAAATATTGTATATTATTATTATTAAATTTTTAACTTGTCATATAAGTCTTGAATTGAAATTTGCATGTTGTGAGATAAGTTAACCTAATGGTAATTTTTTTTTAAATAAAATATTCATAATTATTAAGGAGATTATTAATTTATTATTACAAAGTACACATCATCAGAATACATTTGATTAATTTATATAGTGACAAGCCGACCAGTTTGGTTGTTTCCTTGGATCATGTTAATAGAAATATCTTTTTAGTTTTTTATTTATTTATTTATTTTGATATGTTAAGTTATGGATAATCAGTAAATTATATCTAGATTGCCAAATATTATGACGTAGCGATACGTATTTTTTCATGTCTTTTGTTTAAATAATTCTATGAAGTTATTTTAAGTTGAGAATATATTACCGCTCTCGTAAATTAAAATTTTAATAATATAAATTTAAAATAATCAATCGCAAAATATTATCGCGCAACAAATAAAAGCGAATATTCTAAAGGCTACAATAATAGCTTAACTTTTTAAAGCATTTGCCGACTTATTATTCCTTGAAGAAAGCGTAATAACAAAGTTCTCAATAGTCAGCTTTTCCATTCTTATTGTAAAAGAGATGATTTTTAATTAAATAAAAAACAAAAGTATTTTGACTTTAAAATAGAAAAAAACCCAAGGATATTCTAAGAGAAACTTTAATTTAATTTATAAAAGAGAGAATTTTATTTTAGTGAAAAGGAAATGTTTGACTTTAGGAATAAACAAACCCCTAAGATTTTTTTGAGAGAAATATTAAATGGATATGTTTTAGAATTAATTTAGCAAATGACTGCTTGGAGAAAGATTTTTAAATGGTTTTTGTTACTTGCAAAAAGTCTAACACCAAAAGTGAAAAGTTGGTATAAAGAAAACTTGTAATTTTGCCACTTTCTGTTTGGTATGTATTTATTTTTTTTGGTTAAATATATATTAAGGTAGGTAATTTCTTCTAGTAGAACAAAATGGAAATAACTTTTCAATATTAAAAACATATTTTTATGTGAATACATATACAAGTTGCCAAACATGAGTTGAAACTGATTACAACAACGTGTATCCAGTATAACCCCACTAAGTAACGTCCGAAAAAGTATATAAAAACATATGCAAAGAGACATGACGGAAGTAAAGAAATCATGACAATGTACTACCAAAAGCATGAAAAAGCCCCCGGGGGAAAAGGAACAGTAACTACAATAAATAGCGCGATAATTGAAGCACAAGAGCAATAAATTGAAGGACAACAAAAATACAGGAGATGTGTTTAAAACTGATTGTTCACTAATAATTCAATAACCAAAAATGGCATCTGACAAAGACTAACATAAAACTACTTGATCTGCCTCAAATAAGCGCGATTTTTGTACAAAAACTAATCGAAAAATGTTGACAGATACAAAATTGCAGCTCCAAGTACAATAAGAAGAAAAATCTAATCAGATGTGATATATGTGACTGCTTAACAAAGAATTGTTTGCTACACATGTTGCTCTCTTACCAAATTTCATGTCATTTTCCTATAACAAGAAAGTTTTTAGCTCCATGGTATCCACATTAGTATAAAAATTCAGTCAAACACATACTAAACAGTCATAGATAGTGTGCTGAACTCTATTTGCCTTAACTTTTACTCTGGTAATCATTCGGACATGGAAGATAGCGGAAAACCTCTTTCCAAATCAAAGCAGTTGGAGAACATATCAAACTGGTCAATATCAAAGCAACCATAAACATAAGTTGTTACTTAAATTACAATGAAAGCAACAGAGTTATCTTTCCGTTTTCTTAATTTTGGGAGGATGGTGGGGTAGTGGTTGGGAGAGAGAAGGTACCAGACAGACAAGACACTCACCGGATAGAGTTAGTCTAGTCGTCCTCTGATTGTAGTTGTCCTCCGAATTTCCTCAATGCAAGAGAATATATTGCTTTCCGTTTCATCAACTTTCCACTTGCTACCAACTTGACTGCCTGTGATCAAATGATATCTTTTAGGTAGTGAAGATCAAGATTCAAATCATACAAAAACTAAGTGTTGCAATGAAAAACTTCTGCGATGTAAATATCACCTAACTATAAGTTGCATCTCAATGAACCGTTACAGAGAGTTATTAGGTAAACTCAGCCATGTCCATCAATTTGTTGCTAAATATTGTAAGATCCAGTATCATTGTCAAGTATATATCTAAATCATTCTAGTTACATCCACTTAATGAAATTTAGTTTCCTCCTTGCAGAAAAGAATATAAAACGACGTGCAAGGAAACCCATGCCTGAGCAGCAAAACTGCTCTTGTAACTATAGACTTAAATCATCAGTAAAATGAGATATCAGAGAGGTGTTTTGAGACAAATTTTCCATATAACAGCAATAGCATTTACATATTTACTTGAAGGGTGTTTTGATTTAATCAAGTTAACCACGAAAGTGAGTAAAAAATAGGATTTACAACAAATTGATGTGACGCAGCTTCTGAATCTTTAAGCAAGTGAATTTGCAGACATGGTTCTTTCATGGAATCAACCACCAAATTTTGATGGTAAAATGTAACTAAAGTAAACATCAAGAGAATGGGATGGTAGGTGGAGAGTTCTTATTAAACAAGACCATAAGTTACTGAAATTTCGATTAGCATAAGAAAGTAGAAACAAAAATTGTGCTTAGAAAACAAAAAGTAAGTATTAATGTTTGGCGACCCAAGAGAATTTTATTAACATCTCCAGACAAGTTATTTATAAAGACATAGTAGAAGGATCTTTTCAGTAATATTAAAGTGCCTCCTCAATAGATTTTAAATCAATACAGGATCGTACTTCAAAGGTACTGAAATTTTGTATGGTATAAAAATATAGAAGCAAGGAAAACTAGAAAGAAAAATCATGCTTATAGAACAAAATGAAAGTCTAACAATATGGCTGACCCATAAGATTCCATTACATCTCCAGAAAAGTTATTTTTACGCAGAACACGGTATCTTTCACTAATGATCCAAGTTTCCTACCATCAATGTATTTTAACGTCGATTAGGTCCCATTGTGGGTTTTCTGTCTCAGATCAATATAAGAATCCTGCACTAGATGGACCTAATCCTTCACAACCTAGCACCAGAGGCGTAGGCAAAAACCTTCCAAACCTTTACCAGAAATCAGAACGACCAAATAAATTTAAGAAAGTTGATCAAAATAAGTATGTAATTGACTCCTTAAGTCTCTCTGAACAACTTCAAATTAAGTGCTTTTCAAGGTAAGTGTGATAACTATTAATCTTAAAACTATGTGTTTGAATAGGTATATACAATCCTATTCTAACACTATGTAAACACTCGAAAAAAATTCGATTTCTCTACAGAGTAAGATCTGAAGAAACAAAATCTGCACATTGGGAAAAGTTAACTACCATTGAAAGAGAATGTCCCTCCGCAATCAGCTCTCTCAACTCGTTCTCCAGCTGGGACTCTGATGGGCCCTCATCTGTACTGGTCGATTTGCCTTCAATCAAGAAAGTAATTTCACCCTTCGGGTTGGGTGCGCCGATGCACTTTTTGCTTTGTCCAATGGTGCGACGCAGAACTAATCATGTGAATACATAACTAAGTAAGACATCAGACCCACATGCAGTAAGTACAATAGTGATTGATTCTTCCCTTTGTCCTTTTGGAATGAGTCAGTTCTTGTCAATTGAACAGCTCAAAAAGATTTTTAAAATCACTATCAAGGTTGCAGTGTTACATGCGAAGATGCTTCACTAATCTAAACATCAGACTATCAGAGCATTAATTCAGCAGAGGAAGATGTGTGTACTCAATCACAAAGTCTCAAATACTTAGTATAGTTATGATGCATAAAATGACTGGTAGACTGGTCAGTGAGATGATCAATTTTTTATGTCTATAATGAGATTAGTTTCTTTCTTGAGGAGAGTGTTCCACCCCCTTTCTGTATCTTTTAAAACTCTGTTTACAGTGTAGGTAGCTACTTTTTTAAATAATTCAAATCAATTGTACTAACTATACGAGCCAGTGCTGACATACAACAAGAGAGTACACCTGAATACATGAATGCTTAACCAACATATGAACTATTTTATAGCGTTGAAACATACAATACACAGAGGAAAACCCAACGCGGTATTCTTCCAGAAGAAACAAATATTACGGTCTACCCCTCTTCGAAATATCTATGAGCTCACTTATTCCTCTTCCAGTTTAGATAGTTTCGTATGCACTAGCTTTTAGATATAACAAACATGATAATGAAAAACGGAAACTTCCTGGGATAGAAAGCTTAAATCATAAACTTACCTCCTCATGAACTTTGGTCATCTCCCTAGCCATGACACACTGCCTACATTGAAGCATAAAATGTAAAAGAGTAACATGTGAAAGTAACTGAATTGTAAAAGTGGAAGAATGCATTCTTCTTCCCTAACTTTTATATTTTTTTGAGAAGGGGGAAAGGGGGAGCTCGGAGGGACGGTGAGGAAATGTTTACACCCTCTCCCCCGCATGTTGAGGTCCCTCCACCAACTTAAGGAAGCAAAATTACTACAGCAAATTTCTGAAATTTAGCAAAGAGGAACAAAACAATTGCAATCACTGATTTCCATGTCATGCAGCTAACCAAGATATGATGAGGATATTAAAGTGTAAGTGCCAGTTCTTATTTGATACAAGCAGTGTCAGGGCACTCTTAGATTTGTGCACACTATAGTTGAGTATGAAAGCATGAACAAAAGAGATTTACCTACTCTCACCAAATATAGCAGCAGCCTCTTCAAGAAATTGAGAAAGCTTGTGAGGCGGAATGAAGAATATTTGTGTGGCTGATTCATTTGCCGAAAGTATCAGCCTTTCCTTCCTCGAAGAATTATGTTTTGGAAGAAAACCAACTGCATAATGAGACAACATATGAATCAATTTTACCTATATTTCACTCAATATCTTGAAATTTAGAAACTAAAAAAGACAGTGTATCAGAGCATTACCAAATGAGAACTCGTTCGTAGGTAAGCCAGAGGCTGAAAGAGCAGTTACCACAGCAGAAGGCCCAGGAATGGGAACAACAGGTATATTTTTATTCGCACACAGCTTAGCCTACAATTTAAAAAATACTTCACAAGCATATCTTTCAATAGACAAGATGTGGGACGTGAAGCCTGAGAACCTAATTACTGCACTTTCCGCAAATATATAGAGAATGTTCACGTCAAAATATTCCGCACTGTATGTCACAACCATGGTTCTAATGGTACACAAACAACCACTAATGATACATAAGATTGAATGATATTCAACACATTTGGAAGTAAGAATGGAATGATACATAAGATCATTATCACGGATTTGCTTGCTCACCAGTTCCATTCCAGGGTCACTGATGCCTGGTGTGCCAGCATCGCTGATCAGGGCGATAATTTCACCATCTTGTAATTTCCTCAGCACCACTTGTGCTCTTTGAGACTCGTTAAACTTGTGATAACTGAGCTGAAACCTCAAGTTTATTCCTTGACACAAACAAGCACTCTAAGAAAAGCACCAAGCATAACCCAAAAGTGACTTACAAGAGGAGTTTTAATGTTATAATAGTGCAGCAATTTTCCAGAATGCCTTGTATCTTCTGAAAGAATCACATCTGCTGATTTCAAGACCCGCAAAGCCCTGTAAGCATCGAAAAAATCACCAAAAAAGCCAAGAATATAGAAGAAAAAAAAATTTTGACGTCCAGATTTCAAGATTAGAGCTTCTAAAACACCAATAATTAATCCATTCCTAAGCAGAGGCAAATACATGTAATGTTCACGAACTTATTCTAAATACATTACATAACTTATTCTAAATACAATTCAAATCGTTCAACTATAATATCTATTATACTTTTATCCAACACATACAGAGAACCTCTAAAGTTAGAAAACTCATATTAGAATGGAACTAGGTCCAAGTGAACAGAACCTGAATATTCGTTCATATAGCAAACCCTCGACTAGCTCAAGATTGAGATGCAATAGTAGTTGATTTATAACATCCACAAAATTTTACAGGTGTAATGCTATTCTTCCACCTTGTGATATTAGTTTTGAACTTAGGGGTCGTTTGGCAGAACATATCAAAAAAGATAATACATATATTAGTCATGGTATAATTGAATCCTTTATTTGGTAGGATTTTCAGTACATGTATAAACACCCTATACAATATTGTAGGGTGTATAACTAACATGGACTATTAATACATGGATAAACAAGGTTAAATACAGAACTTCCCTTAGTACACGTAATCAAACAGTGAATAATGTATACTAGATAATGTATAACTAATCTCAAACATTACTAATACTAATACAGTCTATTCAGTACTATTCGTACACACTCTACCAAACAATGCTTGTTTTCGAGTATTTACTCAGCTATATGTATAGTTAAGGCCAAAGGGGCAGGGTGGGTCTGTACTAGCTACTGTAAAGCATCCAAGTGATTTACCTGAGAGTAATATCTTCAAGATTGCCAATTGGGGTTCCAACAAGATATAAACCTGGTTTCAAAGGGGACTAAAACATAGGGAAAAAGGAATTAATTCACACTGGCACCAGCTCAGAAAGTTAAAATTTGAAATCAAGAAAGACAAAGATAGAAACTTTACTTGTTTAGAGTTTGATAGCTGATGCTGCAGTTCATCAGGGGCATCAGGAGTGGAGGTTTGAGCAGTGTTAGAATAGAATGAAAGGGTGAAATGTCTAGGGAGAGTGGTAGAAAGAAGGATGTGGGGTTGCAGAGAATGAGTGAATATTGGAAAAGGGCATCTGTAAAACTGCTGCCGGGGAAATGAGGTGAAGACGGAGGAGGATAACATGGCTATGGGATTATAGCGCAGTATCACCATTCTTGATTCTTCTATTCCAGAAAAACAAGAGCCCTTTTGCAACTTGCTTGAATTTTTGGGGGATTTCCACTAATTAGAAATTTAACTATTATCGAAATTTAATCGAAGCTCCATACATTTAATTGAAAAAAAGGATGTGTTCGTATCTCAAAAAATATTTTCTTGAAAAATAGTAACTAAGTATAGATCTAAGATGGGGTGAGAAGTGTAATTCCGGACATCCATTAAACGTGAATGAGATATGAACTTGCAAATTACTTTATAAACTTATTTTTTCCTATATTCATTTAAAAAGACACCTTATTTTAAAGAAATTTTCAAGAAAATATTTGACCAACCAAACATTCTCGATTATAAAGATGAAAAACTGCTTTCTTTGCTAAAAAACTTCTTTCTTTGCTTAGGATTTTTAGGATAGGAAATACTAGTGACTACGGATTTTTTTAATAGATTGATGCTCCTTTACATTTACCTCTGTAATCTATTTATTCTTAGTTGTTCTCTGGTGAAATATAAAATCAGTACTAGTTATGTGAAGAATTGCATTCTCTAAAACGATAGAACATAGAATGGTATAAAAAGCTAAATTGGAACATAAATCTTAAATCTTAAAACATAGTTTTGGCTCAACACCTGAAGGCAACAACAACAAACCTAAGTGTAGTCCCATAAGCGGATTTTGAGAGGGACCTTACACTCTTACCTTGTGAAGGTACAGAGGTTTTTACCGAAAGATACTAAAAATTTTTGGTTCAACACCAGGCAATGATGATAAAGTGTTGCAGTTACATTCAGAAAATGACCACAAAGGTTGTAAGCTTAGCAAATCTTGTATTTCATCGCAGAAGATCACGCCACTGGAAAGTCATCTACCGTTCATGTAAGACTATGTAACTCCAACTTTTATCAGCAAAGCAAGTAGATACATAGGTCCATCGCCAAACGCAGCTAAGGTGTGATCTAATAAGGGCTGGGTTTTAAGGCCACAGCCATTATAGCATAAAACACAATTTTCCAACCTATGCTTCTGTATCACATTCAACCAGAAGCACTTACACTACTATACAAGTAAAGGCTGCTTTATAGCAGCTTTAAAATTTTGCTCAGCATACAATGCAAACTGGCAAATTAAGAATGTCGGTTGTTCTTCTATTACTATTTCTTTTATAAACCAAATTCTCTTTGCTTTTTGGGAGGGAAAAGAGAACTTTTCAGTTGGTATGGGAGTTGGAGTCACTACTGTTGCAATCATGTGTAGCTAATGTTACTACACTTTATCGTCATGGAACCACCATCTCGTCTCTTTGGGAGACCTGCCGTTTTTGCAGTTCTTCACATAGCGATCGTTGTCCGCAGGACGTTGCTGTTGTACCCCCAAAACAGGCAAGGTAAATATGAGGTCTTGATCCAAAGAGTTAAAAGTCCATGACAAATGTAAAATTCAATTGAAATGTAATGCTAACGAACCTTCACAGTTGAGCTAGACAACATTGAGAGAATGCTGATGCAGATGGAACTTACAGTCATGGCAGGGGACCATGAATCATACAGGATATCTGCAACCAACAAGCAGCAGCACAACAGTCAATACTGAATCATACATATTATCACACATTTTTTTGGTTGGGGTGTTAGCATATTATGACAACACGATAACCAGAATCCTGTGCAGCGCATAAATTGACATCATACAGAATAATATTTGAGTAATATTTAACCATATAATACATAAGTCTGTTAGTTGGAGAAGCGGGTGGCTTGCTATAAATAAGTCATACTCCTCTTAGTAGAATTTGCTAATATAGATCAGTTTAAGATCATAACATGCTCATGTTTCTGTTCAGCGCAGTAAGTTTGTGTTTATCTGAAAGTATCAGATCTAGCTTACGGGTTGTGGCTCCAAAACCAAAGAGCTAGACGTTCCAGAGGAGCCAATATATATGCTGATGACTAAAGAGTCTATTCCCCACCAACATATACAATTATACAAGAAGACCTGACAATTTCAGTATGCACAAACATGTGATTGAAATAATGGTACACGTTCTGCTCATACGCACTACATCAGCCTGGTCTATGCAAAATCAGTATTCTACAGCACCACCTGACACCTCTTCCAACAGAGCATGTTACAGAGGTGAGTCTACCTAAACAACATGGCAGTATCAGCAATAAAGGTTAACTACCCATACTAGTGACCACTAGCTAGAAAAATTCAGGTCCCCAATGACCACCACACCCCACCCCACACCCTTCTCACAATAAAAGATAAATAAGAACAAAGTGGATAAAGACAGAGTACAACAATGTGAAGAGAACAAGAGGATGATGCCAAGTACACAACATAATAGTTTATAACCTTGAGTTAAATGATGCCAACATGTAGAAGGATGATCTAGTCATGAAATTGGGAATACAAGAATCCGTCAATTCCTAAACATGCTAAAATAGAAGAGTTATTGCAGCAGTTCATGAACCCCAGGATTACTATTTTTTATAACTGAGAAACCCCGAGGGCAAAGTAGTGCACGATTCGAAACTCAGTAGATAATGGACCTGGGTTTTTCTACCCATCTAAGCTCGGGCTTAAACGTTATACTTGTGAAGGAAACGTTTATAATGATTATGAATATCTAGTTTATGAGGAACTCCTCCAGACTGATACAAGAATGTTACCAGGAAACAAGAAAACTAGTCTTAGAATAATTGTAGAATTGGCGCTATAATATACTACTCCCTCCGGTTCATTTTATGTATCTTAGATTGACTGAACACAAAGTTGAAGGTGTGTATAACATACCAAAAGTACCTTATGAATCTTGTGGTCTTAAAATGGCATGTCATTCTTACAAAGAAGTGTCATTATGTGTAAAATAGGAATCTTAGATTTGACCAAGCGGGTCTAATTTAAGCTTCAAATATCCAGGAGATGTTAAACGCTAATTTATTTTCATATTCATTTCCACAAACATGAGTTCAACAGACACATACACAAATGAAAGAATGCACCACAAGTCCACAGAGCCAAATCAAAATAACCATATATAGGCTAGATTTAATCATTACTCAACTTGCTTGTTGAGAAGCAACATACTAGAACACGGAACAAAAGAAAAACAGAGAACCATAATCAAGGAAGCAACAGGGGCAACAGCACAACACTTAGCACAATTGCAATCAAATAATCGTACCAATTCAAGATACCGTTGTTTTTGGACCAAAAAAAAAAAGAAATGGTATCTTGAATTGGTACTATACCGTTGTGAAACTGCCATGCTGAGGAAATAGGGGGAAAATGCTTCTCAGTTCTCACTCACCTCATGTTGTACAGTCATAAGATATATGCCGTTTTTGTTCCTTACGTATTCAAGTGCCACATAGATTACTTTACGCATTTGTCATCGTATAAGTATTAAGAAGACCAAATGATAAACAAAATGTGTCCCCTCATAGGATGGGAAAACAAACCTACTATTGATCCATTTGTCTATAAATGTTAGATGCAATGGAGCTGGATGGATAAAAACAACCTGTCAAGTCAAGAGATAAAATAAACTTTTAAAGAAGAAAATTACTATATCAAACAAGTAAACTAATATTTTTGCAACCAACATACCAACAACAGAAGCAGAACTCCCCATTGACGTATTTAAGCTGTTTAAAAACAACACAAAAAACCATTTATATCTATATATATAATATATACAATAAGTATTTCTTATTATGTTATTATAGCCATAAATAATTCTCTCAAAATATTCCCTTTTTAAAATGAATGTTGCACTTCACCATACTGACAAAGCCTAGAAATTTCTTAATATAGTAACTGAAAATATCTACTGCTTATATCTTCAACCAAACAAAATTTTGATCCTAAAATTAAGCTACAACAACAGCAAGACACAATTTTCTTCACAAACTATACTTAAAAAAACAGCAAAACTCACTTGAGGGGCTTCCATAGGGTAATGCTCAGGAAAATCAACCTGAAGCTGATACATCTCATTAGCATACAGAGTTCCTGGTGCCCCATTCACTTCAATGATCCATCTACCACACAAAATCCAAACAATTCATGAAAAAAACCAGTAAAGATGAAATTTTTTTTCCTTTTTCCAATCTACCCTTTTCTTGAAATTCAACACAAAAATCAATTTCATAAAAAAATATATATATATACCTTTGAAGATTATCAGTAACTTTATGTTTAAATCCAGCAGGAGGATTAACCTGCCATTCCATTAGCTCCTTTTGCAACCGATTACAAGCGATCTTGCTCAAAACCTACTACATTTCAACTCAATTAACAACCCCATTTTACCAAAACAAAAAAAAGAAGTTCATATATTCATAAAAGATTCAATTTTTTTTAACAAATAGACATAAAAACAAACCTTGCGAGATGAAGCAGAAGGACTAGTCATGGTGTCGATGGGGTGTGAGTTCTTACAGAAGAGAAAAAGAAAGAAAAAGGAACTGGTCTGCGTAGAGTGAACGTCGAGTGAATCAATTTAAGTAAAAATTTATTGAGGGTATAAAATATAAGTGATGAGAAATTTTAGGGGTTTTTTTATAATTATGAAAAGTGATTGGGTTATTTTGCAAATTAAAAAAGGAGATTTTGTTACAGAAATTGATCAAATCGGGTCAATGGGATTTTTTCTGGTGAGATGGATATCACGTGAGTTTCACCGTTAGATTTGGACACGTGGAGAATGTTGTAGGAGGAGTCACGTGACAAAAGGTCCACGTGGGATTTTTGGAAAAAGTTCTATTCGTTTATTGGAATATTAAAAAGTTTTGCATTATTTTTTGAAGCATAAGATTTGGAAGAAAGAAAAAAAGATTTAGTCTAGATTTGTTATTTTTGTTTGATTCCATATATTTCACATTTCAATTTACATTTTATCTTATATGTCACATAAAAAGTAAATATGAACTCAATTGCATACTAATTCGGCTAGTTGGTTACTGAATTGGAGATCTTAATTAGTGAAATCGGAATTCTTATTTGAAAAAATATATAAATTATTGCATTAAAGATGCTTGCTTGATCTATGTAATGTCATTGTTATATGATTACTCAATTCAAAGCACCTCTATGAAGCAGAGAGCTCAAATAAATCTATGAACTCATTAATATTTATCTTTTATAAATTAAAAAATGACAATTAGGACATAACATTGATTAATTTCATCTGAAAGTACGAAACATGATCTTTTAAACGGCTTAAAACAACATAGGCCAACAAATCTTTATATCATATTATTGTTGAAAGAATTGATTTGGGCTTAAAATTTTGAAAACTGATTATATAAAAACTATATTTATTAGGATTTTGTATTTTAAAGAGTTATTTGAAAAATAAAAATACATAGATTTTGAACTATTGAACGGAATAAAAGGGAAAATAAATAGGGTTTGTCAAAGTTATAAGGTCTCAGACCAAAAGAAAAAAATTCATAAGGTCTTATAGTCGAGTAATATAAATAAAAATAAATATGAAGAAGAAGAAAAAAGTCAAATTTCATAAAATTAGATAGCAAAACCCGTTAACATTGGGCTTATCCCCAAAGCATATTGAGAAAAAGAGCCCATTTATAAAGGAAGCCCAATTCATATTGGGCCAAACCGCAGTGATTAACACAAATTGGGTCCAGCCCAAGAAGCAAAATACGCACTAAATCTACCGCAGAAATGGTGATTGATATACACAAATGTCGTCGTGCTATCTAAAAGGTCAATATTATTATTATTTTTTTAAAAAGACGAAGAATCATTTACTAAACAATCATCTTTCGAAAAAGGAATAATCCGAAAGAGTTCTTCAAAATGGTTCCTAATCTTGCTTTTAATAGTATACTCTATAACAATAATTCCAAGTTGCAAATGCAAAGCTTCTCTAATTATTATAATTTTTTTTGTGAAAACACAAGTCTTTTTCTACTTTTATTATATTTTTTTGTGAAATATTCTTGAAGATGACCTCTTAATTGATAGGTCATATTCGAAAAAAATATTAGGGTCCTCCAAATAATGCAACGTTTATGCGTGCAACAATTGACCAAATTAGATACAACCACTCCTCAACCGTACTACACTTTTACAACTAGAAAAAAAAAATTAAGAAAATTACAGAGTAAATACTTTCGCGAGCGAAATTCATATGTAAATTTATTATAGAAAATGTATTATTTTTCAAAGTGAAATTTTCTATACAAATTAAAATTAATCGTCAAACAATAAAATAGATATCAAACATCTTTACGTGAAAAAGAAAAAAGAAGAACATAGATTAAACTCGAAACCCAATCATTGGGGATGAAGATTAATTTCTTCTTTACTAAATAAATAAGTGAATTAATAATATTTTGCTCTTTTTTCCCACTTGATATGTACATAAAATACACTAAACATGATCCTATCAAATCTATACTAACTAATTTTGATCTCAACTAATCCTAAATCCTATTAATAACTACTAATACCAATTAATTAATAGGTAATCAAACGTCACCAATTAGCAATATTAGGATTAAAAGAAGGCATAAAAATCCTTTGGCCGGTTGCTAATATATGCCTTGGATCAAACTCTAATTTTCTTTGTTGAAATCTTGTCCAATATTTTTCTCCAAAATGGTCCCTCCATTCTCTTTGATTGTCATAATGAGGCAAATATTGTTTCACATTTATACTTTCATCCTCACAAAACTTCAATATTTCATAATTTTGATTACTTAGGTAATCCAACGTTTGCGTCTCATCCCCACTCTCCAATGCTGACCTCAAAAATGCGACCAAGTAAAACACATCTTCTTCTGGTGTAACTACTGAACTTCTATCGTCCCATCTGAAATACACAGAATTTTTCGTAAGCGATAAAAATCGAATAAGTTTGATGTATTAATTGGACTATATAGTACTAGAAGATAATTTTCGAATGTTATACAAGCCAAATAAAATTGGTCCCGTTAAGGAAGATCCTCCTGACAAGAAAATCTTGAATGTTTAATTTGGACCATTTCTAATTAATTGTTGGATTTTTTTTTAAAAATAGTTCTAATTATCCTTGCTGGAAAATCATGCATGCGTGCCACGTGTTTAGCTTGACATGCCACATATCATACAACAACAAAAATAAACCACTGCCCAGGGAGTGGGATATCGAAACTGTCGCGGAGTCAGAATTTTTTTAAATAAAATTATAAATATAAAAAAGTAAATATACGAAAAAAAACAAAAAAGTACAATACCCTATTGTATCTTACATAAATTAATAATATATGTTCTAGCAAAAAAACTCAAATAAACCTCTAAATATATATTTAAAGCGCGCGTCAATTATATTCTCAACTCGATCCCTATTTTATTGACTTTGTCTTTATTCCTATATTGGATTCGTTCGTATTTACTTTAGACAATTTTATTTTACTGTTTGTTTGGTAGCTAGAACAAAACAAAATTACAGCAAAACTCTGCACGAAAAAGTAGACACTTTTAAGCTATAGGGACCATTATTAACAAATGGACCATATACTATACGAATGTTTGTTGAAAAAATTGATTCTTTTACGTATTTCGTAATTTTCGATAAAATTGAGAAAATTGGGTGAGATGTCTGATGAACATATAATCCAAATTTGTGAGTAGTATTCCATGACATGACATAGACATATCACTAGTTCTACAAAAGTTTGTGTCATGACTCATGATGATGAGTAAATTAATGGCACAACAAAAGTATATACATTATTGTATATTCATTATACATAAAATCATCTACATAGTGTTTTAATTTGTTGCATGCATGCAGGACAATCAACGTAAGAGAGGTAGATGACTGTACAAGTATATCATGTCAATATATATAATTGAGTGTTTTTTTACGATCAGATTAAACTTTTAGATAATATAGTCATACACTTTAATTAGAAGAGACGAACATACATATTATTGTTGTATTTTACTATCATCATATTTTAACATGTTGAAAAAGATTACCTATATGAAAAAACAACCGCACATGCTTTAATTTTACTAGTTACGAGTGTGACAGAACATGATAGTTTTGGTCAAATTTCTTATTTATTCTAAAAAAAACTAATCAATTCATTAAGAATTCGCTAGATCACTGTTTTTAATATTTAGAACTCATGAATTGAAAATTCTAAAACGATTTTTAAGGGTATAAGAGTAAATTTACAAGGGATGAGAACTTACTTGTTTTTGTTCATAGGGTATATGAGTATTGGACCACTAGTTTTGTTTCCCAAAATGCCCTTAAATACTCCTTTATCAAACTCAGTAATTCTTGATTTTGGTACAAATAAATTTAGCCATGGATGTGGCACTTCCCATAAACCTTTAGACCGGAGTTTTAACTCGGCCTTGTGAACCCGGTCCAAAAAATCCACGTAAGGAAGGTCCGTTGTGAACTCCGAAGCTGGAATATAATTTATTTTTTTCAATAATATTTCAATCTCCTGCATTTTCATTAACAAAAAAAAAGTATGAAATTAAATAATAAAATCAAAGTACAAAAAAAATGAACTTTTATCTTTATTTTAATGAAACTCTAATTAAAAATTGAAAAAATTAACAGAATTATTAGACTTAAGGGAATAAATATTGGTGGGTGGTCACTAGATATAATTAAATAATCATATATTATAATAATATATAATACTAATATTTTTTTTTAGAAAAATAATTTCTATCTTAGGATCTGATAGGTTATGGAAGATCTTCCATGTTTTCTTGTGCATGTTGTGTTCCATCTTTTTACGTAAAATTCTGTCATCAAATAAAATAATTATACTTTAAAAAAATATATTGTTTTTTTTAAAAAAATATTGTTTTGGATATGTACCAAACAGGAATAACGACAGATAAGCTTTGTAGAATGTTCTTATTTTTCTAATGTCAGAATTTAATTAATTAAATAACATACCACATTTCTTAATCTTGCTAATCCAAGTCGTTTGGCTATCGACATGGAATAGATAATAATATTTCATAAAATTAGTTATCTCAAGCCTATTATTGTAATATGAAATAATTTTTCGGAATAATAAATTAAATATTCATGATCAGATACAAAATAAAATAATTTTATAGTACAAGCTATTAATATCTAAGAAGATTGAGTAGGTAAAATAAAACAAAGAAAAATAGGAGTCTAAGGTATAGTATCGCCACCTATTAGCAAAAATATTAATTGTATACTTTACAGGCTTTATTCGCACTAAACATGCATTAATCAGAGAGCTAATTAAAGTTAAAGTTTATATAGCATCGATAGATCATTAACTTTATCCATCTTTTAATTTCAAATTAGTAATAGTGTGCATCATGTGTGAAGGAATCAAGAAACTAATTAAACTAAAAAAAAAAAGACACTTTTTTTTACTTAAGTAATCTATCAAGAAAACATAATAATGATGTAGCAACAATAGAATATATTTAGCAAAAATATGTATAACTTTTAATTGAGTTAAAGTTATACGCATATTTTAAACTTTTTATATGGAATAAGACGGATTATCTGTTACAATGGATTAATATAATCCTAATCTTATACGAGGTAAAATTTATTTTTGTGAAATTATACGAAGTATGTTGTCGGTGTTATTATAATTTTCATTAGAATATAGTGGGAACAAACCTGATCAATGGTATCAGCATTTGAAAGGTGATAATTTTTTGTGATTTCCAAGCAATATAAAACACCTCCTTCAGCTTTAAGAGAAGAAACTTTGACAGGGTTACTTGGTGAGAAAAATGAAGACCTCCAATTGTTTATTAACCCTTCATCAACTATAACAAATCCTTCAACATAATCAAATTTTTGTGAAGCTGGTTTTCCATGCAATGATATTAAATATTCTTGGTCATGTGTGAATGTTGAAAAATTTGAATATAGTACTCGAATCCACCTCACCTGCATACATATTAAATAAACGAGTTTAACTTTTTATACACTAATAATAATAGCAAAACTTAAAAAATTAAGATAGTTTAGAGGATTTATCTCGTCATGTATTGAAAAAATTATATGTTTGACTATCACCCTATACAATTCTCTAAATAAAAATTATGATAACATAACTTTGTGGAAATTAAAAGTGATGTCAACATTAACAGTGCCTTAAAAACAACGGTTTTTTAAAATGAAGTTGGAAAAAGCTACATACAAAGGACCCATTTTTCATCTCATATGTCATGAATTATGCCACCTCTTTTCGTGTCTTTGTCCAAAAACTAATACTAAGAAGAAAAAATAATTAAAACACCACCATGTAAAGTATAACAATAACAATATATTATTTTTATTAGTGACATTGCCAGTTCAAAAAAAGTGAGATGTACGCAGATTTTATTTTAGTACAACGTATATAGAGAAAAAAAATTATATATATATATATTAATACCCTTTGAGGAGCTTGTTCAAGTGCAATTCTTGCTCTTGTTATGATCCCAAATTGCCCCTCATCCACAAGACCGGCTTGAACAGCTCAATTGTCTTTTTCTGCAACATTAATAGCTTCATTCACCGCTTACCTGTTTTCAAAACCTATAGTCTCGCTCAATTATGATAAAATGGTACTAATTAATCATATAGTACTAATTTGTTTCCAATTTTATCTCAATAATTATGACAATGATCTTAACATAATTATTGGTACTTGCTAATTACAATGATTATACCATACCTTATAAGTATTTAAGCTTAAAAACAAAACACCCCATGTGGTAGTACATCCACAATTTCGTGAAGTACGTACATAATTAACCACAAATAAAGGTATTGTACCCATCTAAAAATATTACAAAACAAAATATTATCCTAACATCCCATGTTATTGTTCTAAAGTTACATATCTGGCAAACCACTTTCATTCATAACAAAATCTATTACGAAAAATAAATTTTATATATACACTGACAATATAAAAAAAGTTAATCGTACCTGTAACAACATCGAGTTCATGGACATTGCTAATTTGAGGGCCATGATTAAAAGCTTGACCACTAATTCCAGCATTAGAGAGAGTACCACCCACGGTTAAGTACAAATAATCAGTCCATGATTTCGGTGCGAGACCATATTCTAACGTGGACGTCAACACATCAATCCATAATTCTCCGCCCCAAACATCAGCGTACATGAATTTCTCCGAAATAGTCAACATCTTATTTTTCGAGCCGCCGCTCATTTGAACCACAACGCCATTTCTCGTCATGGCTTGACCGTTTATCGAATGTCCATGACCTCTAGCCGACACGGTGAACCCACGAGCCGAGTCATACACGGCCTTTACTAGCCTCGCTACATCCTCGGATGTAGCCGGGTGAAGAACCGCCATCGGCTCGGCTCTATACACTCCGCCAAAATCCACCGAAGCGGATTGTAAATCGGCTGGAGCTGCGCTGAGTTTACCATCGAGCCCGAGCCGTAAAAGGTCATTCGGGTTAAAAGTAAATCCCACGGTAACAATTAAGCGACATATCGCTAACGTTAACAATAATTTCGTAGCCATAATTGTAAAGAGTGAGGATGTAAGTTGTTCGTGTATATAAAGAGACGAATTTAAAATTTGAAATAAATATCGCGGCTCTTGGAAAAGGGAACAAAATCTTGTGGCAGGAAGAGAAGTACCAGGATCGTCAGCAGAAGCGTGGGACTAACGTAAGACAGATTACACTTTAAAGATTTACCAAAATCGAAAACATGCAAAAGATTCTCAAAAATCCTTTTTTTTCTTAAGAGAAAATCATTTATAACGTCAAAAGATATTTGAAGGTGTAAGAAATGTTAATATTTTCAAAAAAAAAAAAAGTTTATAGTAAAGTTTATGAGTTAATTTGAGATTTTGTCTATGATGTGAGATACAAGTTGGGTATTTATAGGACAAAAATATAGAGAACAGAGGAAAGTGAAGATGGGAAGAGAATAGTCACGTGCGAGGATGAGGCCTGACACGAGTGAACTTTGATGGGCCCGGGTTTTAATGGGGCCCATTAAGGGATACGGACTGATCTCGTGGGACACTACAAAGGAAACCCTCACGTGGCGGCGGAAGGACCTGGTTCAACGGGGGTCCGCGTCTTTTGTTTTCCGACGAGTAAACTACGGTGGAAATTTTTAGGATAGTTGTTAATTTCAAGTTCAAAATATTATATATGTTTTTTCATTAGGCTTATTGTATAGGCCTTGTTCATTATGATTTACCTTTATTATATCTAGATATATAAACGCAAAGGCTAACGACCACGGTTTCTTGTTATATTTTTTTTAAGGGCAAATGACATAAATACATATTTTTGATGTAAAGTTACTATTTGACCCTTATAAGTTTATAGTTATAGAAATTCTATAATAATATAAGTGCTGATATAATAATCAGATGTGCGAGATATATTAATTGTTAAGTGAGATACATTATATTTTATACATGACATACTAATTTGATGTATATTTTATATATAACACACTAATTTGATGCACGAGATACATTAATCTGATGCACGAAATACATTAATCAGATACGCGAGATATATTAATTTAATGCGCGAAATACATTATTCGAATGCGTGAAAGTGAGAGATTGTGAAATTTGTAAAACTAATAGGGAATATTGATATTAAGAAAAATGAAAGATGAATTTTTTGTCCATTTTTTATTTTAATGTCTAAATGATGTTCATAAGGTAATATATTAATAAAATATTGAGGACATTGGTGCTAGGCAATAATAGCCTGGAGTTGCATTATAGTATTTGGAACTAATTAATAGTAAGAAATTAGACCTCCATTTAATAAATTAATTAATACTAATTGATTAGTGTCTATCTTCCCTGAACTGAAGGAAGAAATATTAAGTTAATGATGATTGATGAACATATGGATTGAATTAATAAAGCTATAAAACACACGAAGGAAATCTAAGCATTGATTATGGATATGCCTTACTAATTTAATTGCTTAATCAGGTTAAAAATTAGAAACTAGTGGTGCCTAATTGTTGCTTTTAATGTTGCTACTAATTAAGTTAAAAATATGATTACGAAAAGACTCAATTAAACAGAATTATTTAGCTTTGTCGCATTCCTATTGGTCCTGGTGGCACCATGTTTCCTACGGAAGATCACTTTTTACAACTTTACATATATATATATATATATAGATATATAAGAGATATAATATATATATATCATATACAAACTTCTTTTACTATTTCACCAAAACATATATATTAAATTTAAATTTAAATACAATATCATACTTAAGGCTTAAATCCAAAATATCTAATTACAGATAAATAAATATTTATTAATATACCACAATTCTGATTGCTGTTTATATATCGTATATATAAATACTTCAGAATATCTATCTTACCAAATATCATCCAAAAACAATTAAGTGGGAGAAGAATGACTATAAAGTATTAAATTTAAGTTTTGAAATCTAAAATATTATACAATTTTCTCTTATAACACCATAATTATCAAACAAAAAAAAACAACTAATAATCAACAACAACAACAAAAAAAAGTAGTTATGTATGAACAGTAGAAGAACTTGTTGAGTACGTATTAGATTGAGTCTACGTCTTCAATAGTTAGCTATTGTTAGATTTCAAATAATTGACCAACTGCAATATTTGTGACAATAATTAGGTCCACTTGTTGAGATATATAGTATATGTATAATAATTAATGTATACATACTTTGACTGCTTAATTATTAACGTGTCCTACCTTCTAAGCCATACTTTTGTTATAATTAAGCTCGTATACTAGCAATTCAAAAGTTTAACTTATATATAATGATATAATAAATAACTTTTACACATGACATATTAAATAACTTTTATACCATGAAATTATTTCACTCGATATAGACAAATTTATCAGTAATAACATAGTTTTTTATAACATTATACTACATTATTTAAGTAATAAGTAATTTTAAGATTACAAAATTTATTTTTTTCAACTAAAAAAAAAAACTGTAAAAAAAAAATAGTATGAGTATATAAAACTATGGTGTTAGTACTATATCTTAGTATTACCCCCCCAACCCACCCTACCAAAAAAAAAAAAAAACAAGAGCACCTAAAAAAAATCACTAAAAGATTTTCCAAATTTCATGAGTTGCCTAAAGTATATTGACCAAAATCTAAGAGGACTTTTTAAGTTTTCTTCCAAATATATGTGTATATATATACAATAAAAAAAAGAACTTGTTATAGACGCAAGTGGATACAATTAGATATGGCTCTTTCCAAAATACCTACTAAGTTAGGTTTTGTGGACTTCAACATAAATGTGCTATAATCAATATGTATGAGTCTCTTTCTTTTTCCTTTTATTTTGTTTTGCATTAGAAGTCGATATCAATATTGGTGTCTGACTAATAAATTTAATTATTACAAGATTCATTTTTAGAGGTGATGCTCTTAGCTAACATCCACCCAATGCCAAAGTATGTGATTATCAATAAATGTATTACGTATATATCGTTTTAAATATAAATCTCTGGACCCATTTTTTATTTATCAGTTTCTGACGATCACGTGCGTTGCAGGTGTATCACGTGTGAATCAAAGACCAAATTCTAAGAATAGTATGTAGAATTATTAATGTGAATCCTTGGCCCATCTTGAATTTATTATTTTCAACTACTTGTTTCTGTTTGTTAGTAAAGAAAATGATGTAACTTCATTGTTTCTTTTAGTTCCTCCATAACCACCACAAATTTGTTTCTTAATTAGTCTTTGTCAATAGAAGAATTTGATAAACATTTATAGGTCCTAATATTCAGATGGTTAAATTAATCAAGTATGATAAACCCATTACGACAACACATATTGGCATTATTTGATGTAAGTAATTGGAACATAGTATGTTTTCATGTTCTGTAGATCACAACCTGAAGGACATAACAAAACATTAGTCTTAATCCAAATTATACGTCTTGACTTGATTGACGATTAAAATTAATTAATTTGACTCTATCAAATGGTGAATGACCAAGACGTTTCATTCCAGATATAAGATCTAAGCAAAATTATTGAATTTGTATCTAATATAAGGCCAACATGTTTTTTTTTTTTAAAAAAAATATCTTTTATTAAGTAATGCTAAAGGGAAGTGGGAAGTGATTAGTTTATATTATAATTATTTAATCTTGTTTATAAATACGTTGATACTCATTTACTAGTCCTGACGTACATTCCAGGTAAGATTTTAATGAATTATTTTTGGTTAATTATTATTTAAATAATTAAATCAATGTCAAATACAAAATTAGGTAATTTTTAATTTCATTCTTATATAGGCATCTTGCTATTTGCTAATATCCAATTAATGTCTATGTCATCATATAAATGATTCGTTACCAATATTATGCCCTGAAATTAAAAAAGATACCAAAATAAAATCTGATTAAAAATAGAAAAAAATCTAAGGATTTTGACCCCTTTGATGGATGATTCAAGTTGAAGATTATGACAGTTAATGTGTATATTTTAGCATAATTATCTATCATCATTTGTATTTTAACTATAAATTATACATCTAGCTAGTCATATAGGTGTATGTAGTGTGGGGGGAAAAAAGGGTCATATAGGTTTTGTCTATTTTTTCATTTATTGCTCTTAGAATAAAGTTTTTTAAGCTTTCATAATCAAATTATACTTTTAATAATATTATTATCATTATCCAACTCAACATTTTATATCTTTGGGAAGACATCCTCATGTAAATTCATCTTGTTTTTAGTGGAAAACACACTAAATGAACAAATTAAGGAATCGAGAAAGAATATATTCTAAAACTCTAAAAATTAAACGTGGAAAATGATTCATCAGAGTGATAATGGGATGATTTGTAGCTTATAGATAAACTTTATAATCTTACACGATTAATAACCAATAAGAAATAAGACAAGGATCTATTCTAAAACTCTAAAATTATAAGTGGAAAATGATTCATCAAAGTAATAATGGAACGATTCATGACACATAGATCAATTTTACATACTATAATTAAGATTATTTTTTAAAAAATAGATAAATATGAACGAGTACAATTATTATTTAAGTTTTAACAAAAGCGATTTCCCAAAAAATAATATTGAATAGTTGAAAAGCCTAAAAAGTATATTTTATAAAGAGGGTAGGGGTGCAAATAATAACCGTTAGAAAGAAATTCAAGAAATTAGTGCACCCTTTAAAAAAAATACTAAAAATTATAATAACAAAAAATATTCCCCATGAAAGAGGCAACAATAGAAAAAAAAAGAGAAATTATTTGACCATATTTATGAATTATGATGTTTGCAATATCTTCCAAGTGGACTTATGTTTACGTAATGTTTTTTTTTAATTTAATTTTTGTCAATATAGTCTAAAATACTAGTGATGGGGTTAGTGTTTAGGATAGACATAAAATTCTAATGCATTAATTTAGGAAACAAATCTAAATAGTATAATTAGATGATTTACACCCAATTGGAGCATTTTAAAATTTGGGAGGATCAATTCTAGGGCCCAATAATTGATATGAAAGAATAAACTTAATTAAAAAATAAATTTAAATCATCTTTAATTCGTTATATTATTCAACTCGTGAAATGCTTATATATAGTAATTTATTAGGTTGAGATTTGTCTAATCTTTCACTTCGTTGAGTTATCTTTACATATATTATTAGTCGTTGTAATTAATAAAATTTTATTAGATATTATTCTCGTTTTAATAATATATTTCTGCGCACGGACTTATCGTCGATAAAATAAATATATTTTACTTAACGGCCTTGAGATGTGATATTTCTAGGTTTTTATAATTTTAATTTGAATATTCATAACGATACTATAAACGTTTTAGAGAGTTATCGAGGTATAATTTCAAATATACTGATAATTTTTTTACAAAACATTTTATTTTAGAGTCTTGTGCATCGACTTGGGCAGTATGTGACAAAGGTAAGTTTTTGTATTTTTCTCTCTTTATTCTATTCTATTATGAACCACAAAAATTTTGATACTATCATATTCATGCATTTATGATTTATGTGACTATATGAAATTATTTAAACGTGTTTTATTTACTTATTTGATACTAAATAAAACAAATCTTTATGGACCTATGGAGAGGTATTTAATTTCTGAAATTGAAAAAAAAAAATTAAATAATATATGAATAACTAACTGATATATATTATGTCTTTTTAGGAAAAAATGTAAAAAAAAAAACAACTTATTCACTTATAAATACAAAAAAAAAGATTTACAATATTGATGTGACTCATATTTGATCCTTTAATCCTTGTTTTTAATCTCTGTATTAAATAATTTGAGACAAAGATCCTAAATTCAAGTCTTTATAACATTATGTTAAAAAGAAAAAGTTAGCTTCAAACTTAATCAAAATAAGAAAACTAAACCCTTTTAAGCTAAAGTTTTTTTTCCTCTGCTTTTTATCTTTTCTTTTGTATTTGTTAATTAATTACTAATTAATTAAAGTACTCTTGCTTTCATATCCTTTTTTTCAGGGAATGAAAACACTCTATACGCTAATGAGTTTGAACGCGACCCAATTGTTTTTTATCCTCATTATGTCCCATTTTTTTGGTCTCCTTAAGTTTACATTGAATATATATTAAATTTAATTACTTTAAAGGAAAAAGGAGAACAATTCAAGTCTTCTTTTTTTTTTAAAAAAAATTCATTTCGTTATCTGGTGTTCATGAGGAAGCTCGATTATTCTGGATTCGCGTTATGTAGGACTTCATTCAGAAGGAGAGGAGGGATCGTTCCCTACAAAGGAACTTTTATATATATATTCAAAATTTGAATTAAAGATATCTGATTAATAAAAAAATAATCTCATTCGCAACAACCCGAAATCCAATTTCGTTATAATGATTTCTTCAATACTTTTGTCAGACAAAAGTGCAAAGCAAGAGGCATAACAGGAACCTATAGATGCAAAGTGCAAAAATATATTTTTTTTAAAATAAATTTTTAACTTTAATATCTTACTCAAAAGCTATTGATAATATTAAATAAAACAGGAGAAGAATCTCTTCACTTTTCTGTTGCTTCTACCTTTCACTTACACAAATTATTCTTCCTTAGATTTGATTCTTCTCTTTTTCTCTACTTATTATAAAGTTTTTGCATAAAATATTATTGCATAAAAATAATATCTTGTGCAACTTTAGGGGTACCATAATCAGAAAGAAAAAAAAAACTCGTAAAAGTAAAAAATAAATCACAAAAAAAGTAATTTACCACATGGAATGTGACTGAACACAAAAGTTCTTTGCAAAAATTTTACTTTCCTAGTCAGCTTTGTAACTTTAATGCAATCAATTTATCTATTGTGATATATTTTACTATTCTATAGTAACATTATATCTATAACAGTAATGATATTTATTTTACTATTCTATCTGGATTCAAATCTAGATTCCGTAGATGGATTTTCTAGCTTATATCAGTAACAAAATAACACTTAACTATTTTTAATAGGTGCACATTTTATCAGTTTATTAAAAATAAATTTATATATATATAATTTTTTCAAAATTACTGAATGCACGTGTAACACACCTAGAGAGATGAGTCTGCTTCTATTGCTACTTGAGGTGAGATAAAAGAGTCAATTTATTAAGCAATGCAACCTTCAAGTGGAAGGTATTGAATATCCTTTTGCTGAAAATTTAGAAATCTATTTTTTTGTCAATATCATATATATAAATCAATTGAGATTTTAAATTTAACAAGTATCTTGTTTTTGTTTATAGCCAAACAAGGTACGAAAAGTAATACTATTACATGTTTTGTTTGTATCTGCTAACATGTATCATTTTAAATGTTATTATTGTAGAAAAGTTTGACCATAACGAAAAAAATAGAAAGTATTATTTCCAATTTTGTCCGTGAGAAATATATAGAAGCATGCGGCATTTAGTCTAATCACGTAACATTTACGTAAAATTTGAGTTTAATTTTGTAGCATAGTCCAATATCCAATTAATTAAGTTAGACAAAAAATGTTTGGAAAAAGAATCATGATCATGTGATGAGTGCACCAATCAAACAGAAAAAACATTTGACACATGATGACAATGTCACACAAAAATTATGAAAACATATAGGAGATGGACTTGTCGATCAATTATTTGGATACTTGACCTAATTTTTAATTTATCAATTAGCCAGCTAGATTCATGTTCAAATTAATAATGTTTTATATATGTTCAATTAAGCAGCTGTCAGCAGGGATTGAATTAGGGACCTAATTGTTTATTTAAATTATTTATCGAAAAATTATACTATATATATTTATTATTCTATTTATCTACACATAGGTTTTGTCTAGAAATAATGGCTTACCTGAAAGAACTTTTCATCTAAATTGATTTATGATGACATGTCTCTAAAGCATAGCATTTTTTCCAAGAATATAATTAAGACCAAAATATTGACAATTCCACGTCTATGTACAACAACACTAACATATCTGTGAAATCTCATCGATGAAGTTTAAGGGAGATAATGTATACACGCATCTGATAAAGATAGAGAAACTCTTTATGGTACACTCTCGACTCAACAACAAGTTTACGTTCATGTATAATTTAAATTTATGAATTCTAAACTTTATTGACTCATAACTGGTTATTGTTTTTATGATATATCACAATTGTTGAATTAAGTCTTAGGCCTAATTTCACATGGTATCAGAGTAGGGCCCGTCTCACCCGATGTTGGACTCCCGAAAATTAAAATTGTCCATGCATCAATTGTTAAGCACTGGGCATGAGGTGGGGTGCTGGAGAATGACAAAAGTCCATATCTGTGGTTAATGAGATGTGCGTGAGTTAGGCCTAAGACCTAATTTTACAAGAACAACATATACTTCTATTAGTTTCCGATGATTATTTTTTTATGTGTGGCAGAGAAACATGAATTATAAAATCTTTATACCTCAAATATGACTTGGTTGGAGTTTGAAGAGACATCTTGATTGAAATGAAATATATAATTTATTTAGTTCTGCCTATATTATCAATTAATCTTAAGCAAATGGATTGAGTTGAATAAGAGAACATCAAAATAAATTGAGCTAATAAGTAGATGAATCGTTAATTTGCTTAAATATTATTTGATTCGAAGCAAGTTAGGTTAAAACGAGCAAAAATCGGAACCAAACCTGTCCAAGTCTAAGTAAATTTCGAAATTAAAGTTTGGTATTTTATAATTTGCTTGAGTATTTGATAAACTTTTGTCTTATATCATGACTATATAAAATATATATTAGAACAATTTTAAAATGAGTTGCTCTAAACAAGTTAAAATGGATCTAGTTAATAAAATAAATGATCAGTAATATTATTAACCCTGTCTAGTATAAATAGAGACAAACATGATCTTATGGACAAATTTTGACATCTTGAATCAATCATGAATAGTAAATTAAGTAATGTTGTCATACTACAAAACCAAATGTCAATCAGAATAAACAGCCAACCAGAAAATAGCATTCAATCTCAGCCGAACAAGTGGGCATTGGGGCATGTTAATGAGGATCAAACTAGAAAGAAAAAGAAAATGACCATTAAAAATATAAAATGACAAAACATAATACTTATTGTATCATATGATGTTTAAATAGTGATTATAACTGATGAGTGTGTTATTTGTTGGTTTTGGAATTTTATAATGACAAGTGACACAATAAATGTGGCATGTCCTACCAATATAATTAATGAAACCCTAGAGTACTCTAATTTATGATTGGCTGGCCTAGTAGTATTATTCTAAATTTAAATTATACACGCTGATAATATAATTATCTGATAGTAATACATGATAGCATGTTAGTTACGATTATATTTAATTAGGTTACTATTACATTATCATATGACCTTAATTGTGTAATCATTTTACAATATTAGTGCTTATATTGGTTAAAAATAATTGTTATACGTTCCCAAAGAGTATATTATCTTATTAACATGGATTGTGATAGATTGATAAGTACTCATTTATTAAATGTCTCAAGTCGTTTAAGTCCTGAATCGTATCATGAAACTATACGACGCGAGTTCAGATTTAATTGGGTCATATACTCACTCCTATTGGCACCAAGTGGCAACCAAATATTGTTAATTAAAATAAGAAGCATATAATGTGTTTATACTGTTACATATTAGTGGCCATTGGCCATCATGGAATAACATTTGGTGCAAGAAAATCTAGCTAATTAGAGAATAATTAGGAGTTGCGCACCCACAGTGAGTTGCCCACTTCATGATTGTGAACATTTGGGACCATTTTTATTTATTTATAAATAAATATTATTACTAGACATTGTTCACTCTTTAATTTGTTGACCTAGTTTTGTTTTGATGGGGTATATGTCCACTCCTTGTTCTTTTTCCTCACAAATTATAGAGGTGCAACAACATTTAAAACACATGATAAATGGAAAATTATGACTCAGAATTCTTCTATCGTTAGTTAGAAGTCTCATAATCGACCTCTAAATATGAAGAAATCGTTAAATATACCCTACGATGCAGGAAATTTGGATTATTCGGTGGACCATTCAATTGTTTTAGTTTTAGACGCTAATGGAAATAATATTTTCATTTGGTTCGTCCCCTCAGATTTTTCATAAACTGTTAATCTCCTCTCAACTGGAAGAGTTTATGTGACTGAAAAGTCAATATTGCTTGCTAATAATTACAAAAATCTAACTATATAGTATTATTGGTTTCCTAATTAATTAGCTTAATGGAAAAAGAAGATTTTGTAATGGTGGGCTTACACATATGTTGAAGGGACCAAGTCAAAGCCCATCAGAATTCTAGTCAAGCCCATTAAAGCTCATCTTTGTTGACTACCAAAAGCCCACAATAATACAAAAATCTTTGTAAGAGAAGATGGCTTTGAGGTTCTTTGAATGTCCAATAAGTGTTTTGCAGATTCCTGAACCATATCACACTTAATCTAACATGTGTTAACTTGTGCAAGGCTCGAACTTGTACCTTACCACAGTCCCCTTGAACCCTTTGTTGATTGAGTCCAAAACTAAAGTTTATATTGATATATAATAAGACATCATATGTTCAAAGGAGTGTACAAAATCATTTACTAGCCAACTTGGGAACACACCAGACATCATCGCGATACAGAAAATGGCCTATCTCTGCTTAGGACCACTTGTTTGATCCCAGAAGAAGTTTCATTGTCCCATGGCTTCCCACCTTTCTCCACCAGTACATGGAGCTGGATGTTTCACTATCCATTGGACTCCTCTGAGAATGAACGAAAAACAGAGAAAATAATAGAAGAAAACAAATCGACTTTTAACAATGTGCATTCATCAGTCCATATGGATGGAGGTGACTTATTGACTAGACTAAAACTGAGTTAACCTTCTGTTAGCGGAAACTTAAGCAGTCTATTAGGCATATCATTCAGAAAACAAGCATCAAAAGTAAACAAGAAAAATGTTGACTAACTACACCCTTGGGAAACACTTGCTAAAGATTACCTCTTTAGCATATGTACAATTTGATACAGAGCTTATGAACTACAGTCATAATTGAAATTTCTCTCAACCATTTACAAGATCTGACCAAACTCATTTACAGCAGTACAACATTTGAGTTGTTACGGTTAGCACCATCATCTATACATTGTCAAAGAGGATCTTTACCTCATGCAAAACTTTTCTTCGGAAAACAGCAGATCGATCAAATCCTTGGGGAAGAGGAGACTTGTCTGCAAGAAAATTACTGTTCCTGGCCACTTAACTACCAATAATTGCCACAGGAACAATAACCATCCTTAAAGTGATGCAAGCACTTTGAGTCATGTATGTATATTTCACGTTCATATTTCTGAGAAACAAGTTTGGCAATCCTATGGCAATCTTCACACATTCTGAGGTTCTTAACAATTCGTATCACTCGAGAAGATTGAGGACTGTTAATGAGGGCAAAAGAAAGGGCAAGCTTCTCACTATGAACTCTAGTAATATCTTCGTTCTCCTCTTCTTTGATGCAAAGCCTATTGCAAGAGCTGGATCCCTCCATTTTTACTTCCTTTCTTTTTATCCAAGAATCTGGAACCTCAGAATTACATTGCTGACCTGAGGCAAAAGCATGGACCACATTGTTGATCTCAGTCCAGCTCCAACTAAGAGGCTCTTCGTGATAATTTCTTTTTCTAGGTCGCATCACTGTTTCTGATTCTTCAGAAATCCCACGTAGTACATACAACTGTAAAAGTAACTGATGGATCACTACATTTCCAGGATCCAGTTTGAGTAATTGTTCCCCAGCATGGATAGCTAAATTCAAATTACCATGCACACGAGAAGCAGTCAGCAATGCACCCCATATAGATATATCATGCTCCATGGTCATATTGTCTATAAAATTAATTGCTTCTTCAAGTTTACCTGAGCGTCCATATAAATTAACCATAGCCACACAATGTTTCTAGACACTGAACAATATCTATACTCCTTCGACATGCAGAGACTACGCTTGCCCCTCTCAACCATTTTGGCTAGACCATAAGACAATATCACACTGGAGAAAGTACCCCTATTTGGTTTAAGCCCTGCCTCTTCCATTTTATGAAATAACTTTGTTGCTCACTGGAAAAGCCATGTAAAACATAACCAGCAATCAATGTGTTCCAAGAAATGATATCTTTGGTTGACATCACGTCAAATATTGTTTTCGAGTATTGTAATCCCCCAGACTTGGAGTATGTGTCTATAAGAGAATTAGCAATGGACAGCTCATTTTCTAGATTGCAACGCAAAACACAACAATGGATCTCTTTCACCTTCTTTGCGCCAATTAGGTTTGCACATGCTGGTAGGATGGACAGAATGGTAACTGTGTTTGGCTTAAAACCAGATGACTGCATTTTCCGGAATATACCCAATGCTTTGTCTTTCTGTCCATTATGCAAATAGCCAGCAATGAGAGCATTCCATGAAGCAGCATCCCGCTCAACGTTCCCGTCCTTCTCCATCCTCCAGAAAAGATCCAATGCTTGATCCTCATCACCATTTTGCATGTGTCCTGTAATCAGCACATTCCACGTGATTACATTAGGTGATACCGTAAACTCATGCATCTTCATAAAAAGATCATAGGCCTTTCCACAGCACCCAGCTTGGCAGTACCCTCCAATCAAGGAATTCCAACTGTATACATCTTTCTCTGGGATCATATCAAAGACCAACCGAGCAGCTTCAAGTTTACCACACTTGGAATATAAGTCAACCAAAGCATTCCCAACAATTACCCCTCCATCAAATCCCAACTTAACAACCAAGGAGTGGAGCTCTCTTCCCTTCCTCAGGTCCTTAAGAGATGCACAAGCCGAAACTGTGCTTGTAAGTGTAACTTCACTTGGTGTAACCCCATTCGAAATCATCTCCCGGAACAATTCTAGCGCCTGCCTGTTCCTGTTATGTTGAGACATACCTGAAATTAGACAAGTCCATGTAAAAACATCAGGCATTATTCCATTACCCTCCATCTCCTTCATAACCTCCAGGGCCTCATCACACCTGCCTAGCTGATTATAGCTTGCTATCAATATATTCCAGGTAATCAAACCTGGTTCTACACCTCCAAGACGCATCATGTTCAATAACCTCCGTGCCTCAACAATATCACCCTTGTGACAATATGCCATTATAATTGAATTCCATGACACTGTATCTCTCATCTCCATACCCTCAAAAATCTCTTTGCAGAACCTAATAACCCACATTTTGCATAAACAGCCAGAAGCGAATTATTTACACGAATCTCAGAACCCATTCCACATCGAATCGCTATAGAATGAATCAACATACCAGTCTCAACATCCCCACAATTAGCACACGCTTGCAAAATCTTTGGGAACAAAAAGCTATCAGGTACCACACCATCCCCCATCATCATATAAAAAAGCTCCATAACTTCACTCCATCTACTATCTCTCGAACAAGCACCGATCATAGCAGACCAAGCAAATAAATCCCTTTTACGCATTTTATCAAACATTTCATACGCTTCTTGTAAAGACCCACATTTCGAATACATCCCTAACAACTTAGTTTCAATAAAAGGGTCAACTTTTTCTAGTAAAATATTCATTTCCTTATGAAGTTTACGACCTAAATACAGTGACTTTTCATTGATGCAAGATTCTATCAGTCTTGAAAAAGTTTCGGTTTTTACCTTATACCCATATTGGGAAATGGATTCAAGAGTTGTTATGGCTTCACTGAGGCGCCCATTTTTGCAGAGATAATCCAAATGGGTATCTGTTAATCTTGATTCCTCTGTATTGGGTACAAAATTGATGGGTACTTTTGTTTTTGGATGATAATTTTGAGGTAATTCTGAAATTGTTGGAAAAATTGATTTACAAGGAAGAATTACACTCTCCATTTGAGAGTACCCAGTTTTTCCTTCTTTTTTTTTGGAGTTTATGATCACTTTGAGTGAGTGATGAATGAGTTGCAGAGAGCCATAGGAAGTGCAGCCATGATTCTACTTTGAACCAAACAGAAATTGACAACTCGGATTATCCATAACTAACCTCACTTGGGCCAACGCTTGGTTAGAAACCCAACTTCAGTATTGGGCTTACGGCCATTCCGAGTTATGCCTAATTAACCATAACCCCTCACGTTCCCTGGTTTGTAGGCTATTACACAGTGAGGGGTTTATCCAAAGTTATGTATATATCTTGATTACATGAGATTAAAATTAGGGGTAATTTGTTCCACGTACCTTGTATTCAAGTGGATTCACATGTATTTAATACATATATCTGACGCGTAATGTATCTTAGATACATGATGTTAAAATTGAGTGTAATTTGTTCTAGATACATTATATTCAAGTGAATTTACACTAACTCTCTCGCTAGTCGCTAGCCTCTCTTCTCTCTACTCTTTCGCTCACCTCTCTCTATGTGTTTCGATTCCAAAATATATCTGAAATGTATTTGTTATCCTATATGCATGTATCTAGTGTGATTCACATGTATTTTGGATACATTAACTTTCTCACTCGCCTCCCTCCTACTCGATCACCTCTTTCATTATGTATTTGTATATCAGTATATATTTGAAATGTATTTGATATTAACAAATTCATATATATTTAATATACCAACTCTCGACTCACCATCATATCTCTTTCTTCATATATATTTTGTATGTCGAAATATACGTGAAAGCAAAATTCCGCATTAAAAATTGTCCACTTGTCCATGAGACAAAGCGTAGGAGTGAACAGTCAAATCCATCACGACCAAAAACCAAAACAAGATTGAGATTAAGCTCTTGGAAATTGAAGAAATGAGGAACAAACGGCGGAAGAACGGTGTATGTTGCTGCTTCTTTAAGTTTCAAACACTAAATTATTGGAACAAACAACATATTTCGTCTAGAAAAAAATAACTCAAGCATATACAAAATCATTCAGTCGTTTGGTTTATGAAATAAGGTAAAATATTATGTGTATAATTAAGTTAGGAGCCATTTGGTTACGGTATAAGAGAGTTTGTTATTCATGTATAAAATATTGTATTAGTTTTACAATGTTTGATAAAAGTTTTTTATTTGGTTGAAAAGTCAACGGGACTTATACTATGTTTGGTTGTATTTTTGTAATCCTATATAATTAATATCAACATAACTTATGAGAGTGAAATAAGTTATGTGGGTATTAGTTATACATCTATTATTACCGAACCACTATTTATTTATTTTTTTGTTTGTATTGATACTTTATTATTTTCTTTCCTATAGATTAGTTTGTTCTTTATTTCCTTTTTTTAATATTCAAGATCATTTTATTTTTTTAATTGGAACTTTATTGTTTCCTATCAACATGTGTATTTTATTTTTTTATTATATTAGAATATTTTTTAATGAATTTCTTTTTTATTACTTAAACATTTTGATTGATTTAACAATATAAAATATTTTTTTAATATTAGAAATTATTGTACTTTTTCTTAACGTTACATACTTCTCATCAATAGTAACATTATATATTACTCAATATTTCACATTTAATTAGGCATGTATTATTTTTTGGTAAATAATATATCTAATAATATTACACTAAAGTTTATATATTCAATAGTTTTATAATTCAATGTATTGTAATCCTCTACGATCACTAAATAATATCCACCATAAGTAATACCCTGCCATAACTCACACCTGCATAACTTTAACCAGTAACCAAACAGCCCCTTAAAGATTACAGTTATACCCTTTTTGTTAAAGATATAAGTAATTAATCTCATAATAAGTTTATATTCATTTGATAAATGAGATAAATTAGTCAGAGAATTATAATGACATGACTATAATTATCTCAAATCGAAATAAATTTGTCCGCAAACCAAACAACCAACATGGCTGCGTTGCTTGCCCTCTACAATATACAGCTTTGATTAAACGTCAGGAATGTAGTTTGAACATTTGAATCAATTATTAATAACGCCAAGTAATATAGGACTAATATTGTCTCACCATATTAATACTCCATTTGGTCTTTCTTTTTTTGTTATTGTTGTTTGAAATTATATAATTTAATACGTCCACTAACAAAATTATTTAATAACTGTATTATAAAGGTTATAATATATATAAGCTTTTATTTTCTTTCTTAATTAACCATCTTTTCAAGATTTTTTTTTTTGATAAAGACTATTTTAGAATCTGTTATTTGATTGTTTACTCTTGAAAAATTAATATTCTTGGTTTTCTAAAATAATAATTATTTTCAATAGATGAGAAAAATTCACAATACCCTTTATCTATCTTAAATAGCTCACGTAATTAAGTATGAATTGAAAAATAAATAAATAATTAAAATATTTTATTTTATTTTGAAACCTCAAATATTTCGAAACACATTAATTTGTAACGACTAAAATTTCATAGAGGAGGACATTTAATCAATAAATATGAAAACTAGATCCGATATTTGCTCTCTAACAATATAATATTCCCACTGTCATTTAATTTCACACTTTACTAGTGCAGCTTGTTGCCATAGACCGTTGAATTTGTTATACTAGCCTAAAAATTAAATACTATGATTTTTCAAAAAAATATATTTGTATATAATTTAGACAAACACCGTGAGAGTTAGGGGCAGGAGCGGAGCTAGCATAGAGTTAGGCGGTTCATTCGAATCTCTTGTGGCAGAAAATATTATTATTTATACACAGTTAAAATTATTTTTTTACATATATATAGTAGATATCGAACCACTTTCAATTAGTTCGTGATTTACTTTTTAAAATTTTGAACTCTCTTATTAAAAATTGTAGTCTCCCCACTGATTCAGGGTGCCAAGCTAGGGGGGGGGGGGGGGGGGGGGGGGGGGGTGGTGTGGGTGAGATGAAACTTTATGCTGATATCAGGAGGACACAATTAATTAATGTGGAATGTCAGTGATGAAACTTATTTTCCCTATTTTAATAAATAACTTATTTTTAAGGTGCTTATTTTCACACAAAAAAATAATTTCTAAAATATTCAACCAATCAAACATGAGAAAATTGAAAAATATATTCATTCTGAAACTGATGATAAGGAAAACAATAGTTCATAATAACAGGGATGGAAGTACGTAAGTACTAACGTAACCCTAGTTTATTTTTTGTCTAATATCGAATGTATGATGAGACAACATCTCTAACAACTTAAAAGACGGTTTTGTACGTCAAATATTTATAAACCATGCAAAAAAAAATGCAAATTACTACATGTTTAATTAATGTTGATTGAATATTATATATAGAATACCGTTGAAACTCAAATCTCACATTCAATTATATATTTTCACGCCTCAAATTATTTATCATAATTTAAAAAGATAATTATCTCAACATTGTTGTCGTTTATAAATACCTTTATTACGAGTAATATTATAATTATTCAAATATCAATGAAAATAAACAATTACAATTCTTTTTAATTAATATTTTAAGATGAAATGTGAAAAAAATTATGATGGATAATTTTGAGAAGAAAATAATAAGCACTAAATTTAAAGATGAACTTTTACAAACAAAAAAGGGTAAAATAAAAAAAAAAAAAGGGAGGCACACTTCAGATATGGGGACTAGATAAATCTCGAGATCTACTTTAAATTTGAACATTATTTATCTATTTATTTGAATTAGTATTGTTTATGATTTACATTTACTGTATTATTATACGATATTTTCAAATTGATCTAACAAAAAATTTTAATCTTAAAAAAAGAACTGATAAAAATAATTTTTCAAGACAATAAATTAATCCACAACATGCACTGATACACATGAAATCAAAAGGCAAAAAGAAATTGAAACTACCTATATTAATTATTATCATATGAAATTGTACACTTATATATATTATTGAGAATGGCTCCATTTATGAACATTGGACTCTTTCTATATTTTATGTTTCGATTATCATATTATTTGTTATTATTATTTTTTTACTTTGTATTTTTCTTTTCAAATTTCTTTGTCATACACTAATAGTAATAAGATCTTTTGGAATTAAATAAACTTTTTATCTCCACGAGGTAGACTACGTCTGTGTACACTCTTTCCCTCTCCGTAGCTCACTAGCTGATGAGCAATAAGAATCCAAACAGCACCATATATATTGCCATTCTGCATACTATAATTCTTGACTCTCTGTATTACAAGTGTTGACAAAAAAATGGAGACAAGTTTAGTTTCCAAGTTCCTAAGTTTATCTTTTTCTTTGGTTAATGTAGTCTCAGTTTGGTCTTTTCATTAATTTACTTATGTAAAAGGCTATTAATGGCCAAAGAAGAATTCTTCTATCTGGTTCCATACATTATCCTAGAAGCACCCCTGAGGTACGTTCACTTTCTGTTAAAATGTGTGACCATCTCGACTAAATGTTAATGTACTGATGAATTAAATGAAATGGTGGTGTTGCAGATGTGGGAAGATCTTATAAACAAGGCTAAAGATGCAAACTTGGATGTTATTGAAACTTATGTTTTTTGGAATGTTCATGAACCTTCCCCTGGCAATGTGAGTGTACAGTTTGTCCAAAAAGACTTGATCTTTCTTTCTGTTTGGCCTTATTGCTAGATACAAGATTTGTCTTTGTGGACGTATAATTTTATGGGAGATTATCTGTAAGGTTTATAAGACTGTCTAAGCTGTCCTTTATGCACATTTGCGCATTGGACCTTATGTTTGTGCTGAGTGGAATTTTGGGTAATAGCTTTACTTCGAGGGATCTTTACACGAATAGATGGACAGATTATAATATGCACGATCATACACATATTATACATCTGTCGGCTATTTTTAGTTTAATATATGGTTGATTTCAAGAATGAGCTAATGAGTCTATGTAACCTCTCATTTGATGCAGAGGATTTCCGGTATGGTTGAAATATGTTCCTGGTATCAGTTTCAGAACAGATAATGAACCTTTCAAGGTTTGTGCATAGTCAAAAATGATCTTTTTGTCGTGTTAAAGTAACTGAACTTTATTCGACTATGTTGTACAAATACAGCACCAATTATACCGATTGATAGATTCTGATCATGAGTTGTAGTATTGACATTTCAATTGTTTTATGGTAAAGGCAGCAATGCAAAAGTTCACCAATAAAATAGTTGAAATGATGAAGAGTGAAAACTTGTTTGAATCTCAAGGAGGTCCCATTATACTATCTCAGGTATGAAACTTGTGGAATTTCTGTTTTCTGTAATGCATGATATACCGCGCAATTGTCTAGCTGAGTGTTTTGAAGTTGTGTTTGGTTAGATTGAAAATGAATATCAACCAGAAAAAGAGGCGCTTGGAGCAGCTGGTGAAGCATATGTCCAATGGGCTGCACAAATGGCTGTTGGATTAAATACTGGTGTTCCCTGGGTAATGTGCAAAGAGGATGATGCCCCTGACCCTATCGTAAGTTTCTCCCGTTACTCTCAGTATATATAAATAGCTCGGATTTAGGCATAACGTTCTTGAAACTACTGACTGAGGGCTCTAAGCATGTGTCTTAATCAGATAAATACATGCAATGGTTTTTACTGTGATGAATTCTCTCCCAACAAACCTTACAAACCAACTATGTGGACTGAAGCTTGGACTGGCTGGTAACATCTTCTTTAAGAAACTTGAACATTTCATAAGGTTCATTTTCATCAATTGGTTCACATCTTCTTTTGTTTTGTTGACGGAAGGTTCACTGAATTTGGTAGCACGATACCTATGAGGCCAGTTCAAGATTTGGCATTTGCAGTTGCTCGTTTCATACAAAAAGGTGGCTCATTTGTTAATTACTACATGGTAATGAACTTCCTCCCGAAAAAAAGAAGAAGAAGAAAATCCAACGTTCATACTGAACATGTTGATGCTTGAATAGGATGAATGATCGTGCTTGTCTTAATTATGTCTTCTTTTAACAGTTCCACGGGGGAACCAACTTTGGCCGTACAGCTGGAGGACCTTTTATAACAACAAGTTATGATTATGATGCTCCCATTGATGAATATGGTGAGATTAATCAGCTCAGTCCATGATGGCTAGAAAGTCCTTTTACGCATGAATTTAGAACACTGAATCTCTAAGTTATAATCCTTGTCTATCATTATCGCTATGAAAGACGTTCTATTTCATTTCATGACATATGCTGAAGTAACCTGATCAAACTCTAGATTGAACTTTTAGTTATGAGCTAACTTCTTAACCTCATATGTAATCAGGTTTGATCAGGGAACCCAAATATAGCCATCTAAAGGAGTTCCACAGGGTAATCAAACTATGTGAGAGCGCGTTATTATCTTCAGATCCCACTGTTGTTTCACTAGGAAACTATCAGCAGGTTAGTATCAATTACAAAGGTTCTTAACCTCAAAAAATATGAAATTTGCTTTACTTGTTTGTCTTGCTGAATCAAAAAAGTCATTTACGCTAGGCTCACGTATTCTCGTCCGGCAAAGGAAACTGTGCAGCATTTCTCTCAAATTATGACAGTAACTCTGCTGCTAGAGTAGTTTTTAACAAGAAGCACTATAATCTTCCTCCTTGGTCCAGCAGTATTCTTCCAGACTGCAGCCATGTTGCGTTTAATACAGCAAAGGTAAGCAAGATTTCAACAAGCATTTGTACAATTGCAAATTTTAACCTTGGTCGCGTACTGTCAAAGACACTATTCATTGTCATTCAATCTCATTTTTGTAGCTATGCACTTTGTCTTTCAGCTTATTAATTTAAGACATCTTTTTCTTGATAAGGTTGGGGCTCGAACTTCACAAGTGCGAATGACACCAACTGGCTCTCAGCTCCACTCTTGGGGGGCTTATAATGAAGATGTATTTTCTTTAGAGGACAGTTCAACATTTGAAGCTGTAGGACTTTTGGAGCAGATAAATATCACCAGAGATAGCAGTGATTACTTGTGGTACATAACAAGGTGAGATTCATAAATAAGTCGAAAAAATCATCCAAACATAAGTATATGAACTTTTCTAATATTGACAATGAATTCACTTTCTTACTTGGAATGCAGTGTCGATGTTAGTCCCTCAGAATCATTTCTACGAGGGGGAAGAAAACCAACCCTCAACGTCTACTCAAATGGACATGCAGTTCATGTTTTTGTAAATGGGAAACTTTCAGGTAATGATGCTCATATGCACATAATTGGTAGAACAGCTAGTAGGAGACATTTTTGATATAAGATTTTCATGACAGTAGCCAATTCGTGATTTTCAGGATCTTCTTATGGTACTCGGAAGGACACAAAGTTCACTTTCACAGGACCAGTTGATCTGCAGGCCGGAAGCAATACAATAGAGCTACTGAGTATTGCTGTTGGCTTACCGGTTAGTTTCTCATCTTTGTCTACAGTACTTGCCATCAAGGCAAAAACAGATTCAAACTTTTGTTACTCTATGTTGCCAGTTTTTTGTTCTCAATTGATGATAATTACACTTATTTCCTTGAAGAACATTGGACTGCATTACGAGGAATGGAATACAGGAATACTCGGGCCAGTTGTTCTTCAAGGTCTCAACCAAGGCCATAAAGACCTATCGTCACAGAAATGGACATACAGAGTACTGAATCTTTACCAAATCTTTTGCTCTTCTGTTTGTATTTAAAAGATCATTGACAGTTGAAAGAGGTCTTTCAGGCTGGATTGAAAGGAGAAACAATGAACTTGATCTCCCAACATGGAGCATCTTCCATTGAATGGATTGGTGGTGCAGTAGCTACCCAAGGACAGCAACCTCTTAAATGGTACAAGGTAAATAAATGAGAAAAAGATTTAAGTTCCTTACAAAGGCGTACACAGAATTTTGGGAGTGGGATCAATTGAACACACTGATCATTTCTAGTATAGACCATATATATGTATATAGACCATATTCTCAAAGAATTTCGAAGCTTGAAGCTATTATGTTTACATACTGAATCCGCCTCTGCAGGCTTATTTTGATGCACCACAAGGAAATGACCCTGTGGCACTAGACATGAGAAGCATGGGTAAAGGACAAGTATGGATCAATGGACAAAGCATAGGTAGATATTGGACAGCAACTGCTAACGGCAAATGTGATGATTTCCACTATGCTGGAACATACAGACAGACAAAATGTCAACTTGGTTGTGGTCAGCCAACTCAAAAATGGTACTTATTGAATTTCTACTGATTCTTTCATCAATCATACCTTAGATTTCTTTCATATCATCAACAACACAATTGCATTTGCTAACAATTCCTTTGTCTATTCTGCTTCTGTAGGTACCATGTCCCAAGATCTTGGTTGAAACCAACACAAAATTTGTTCGTCTTGTTCGAGGAAATAGGTGGTGATGTATCAAGGATATTGCTAGTGAAAAGGACAACTTCATGAGTTAGTTTATTTGTTCTGTAGGCTTAGATGATGAGTTCCATCACATTTCTTGGAAAATCCAAGATCTGCTAGAATTTCTTGTTTCTTTTCATTATTAGAATAAACCATTATGAATTTCCACTATGCTTGGTGGATGTATATGTTTGATGTCTTCTGTTCCCAGTACACAGTATGGTATCTCACATTCTTTCTGACATTGTGTAACCCATGACCTTTATAAAGAAAACAAGATCAAGTACCTAGACAATATCTCAAATCGTATTTTATATCCATTTATGTATATGAGCAAGAGGGAATAGAATCACAAATCTACAGTAAATACACGTTTTGCAGCGCAATTCATGTCCAAACACAACTTCAAATTCAAAAAAGTATACTTAGTACACTTTTTTCGATTCACACCTGCTCAAAGGTGACCTTAGATGTTGATAATCTACAAAAACAAAAGATTTATGTAATTATAAACAAGTCTAGAGCAGAAACGGGAAAAGAGTCTTTTGATAGAAATGGACATATAGCCTTACACCAGCAAACACCATATGCACAAATGTCAGATTCCAAACACCAACATAACAAATTTTTCAAGAAAGCAGTAAAAATATGGTGGATAATTAAAAAACAACCATCCAGAGTTATTACAGAAGACAAGACTAAATATTAAGGCTCAAGCAGTCACAACAGCAGGAGCAGCACCATGCTTCTCTATGGTCTGAAGCAATCCGTCTTTATTGGCACCAACAACCCTATCCACTTCTTTACCCTCTTTAATGAAGACAAAAGTTGGCATTGCCTCCACATTCCATTCCTCTGCAACTTCCTGCAAGAAAGGTTACGTCGATTTACAATCACAGTCACTGATTACATTAGTCAAAGAACGAGTACAAAATTGATGCAAATTTTTATCGGAGAGGTACCTTCAGTTCATCAACATCAACCTTGAGGAATATAACATGGGGCACCTTCTTAGCAATGTCAGCAAGAATTGGGGCAATAAAACGGCAAGGACCGCACCAGGAAGCAGTAAAATCCACCACCACCTGGATCAACAAGTTGTATTTTACATGAGTTATACACCAGTTGAAAGAAAAGATTTATCCCAACAATTTCTAAAATTCTGAGGCATATTTAAAGACAAGACTCATTCTGTACTAATTCTACTTGGTCTAACTAACAGCTAGGGGCAGATGTACAGTGACCTCAACTCGAAAATGTACATATATTTAAAATGTCCATAATTATATCATATACTAGTTCTTGGAAACGTGCCTTGCACGTTGACCTCTGTTACTATCGAAATTTATCTAGTCGCCCACATATAAAATTGTTTTTCAACATTGACCTGACGTATTCCTATATGTTCTTTTGTGCAGATAAAATAAACTTTTTTTAGTGTTTCCTTTTTCCTAGAACTTAAATAATCACAAAAAAATTTGTGACTGATGACAACTTTTAAGTCTAGAACTAAGCCCCAAGATTGAAATTTCTTGGGACAATAATACCCAAATAATTTAAAAAAAAAATGAAGGACACAAACCAATAAGAAAAAGTGACCAATAACAAAAAATTTATTACAATAACTATTATATTTGTGTTTCTCAAACAACCATGAATAAAAAATGAACGAAGCACAAATCTAACGTCCAAGCTAAGCCGTTGCGCGCTAGCAGTTACTCTTAGAGATTTGGAATCCAAGCCGATCACCATGGCCCAAGGAGAGTTCAAGGACTTCTCTGTTTCAATAAGAAAAATAGTGACCAATAAAAAATCCTAAAGAACTATTGAGATGAAAACAAAGTGTGTGATTAATATTTTTTTATTCACTTTATAAAGGGAAAATTAAGTAACATGACAGGTTGTGGCTGAATGTGTTTAATGTAGAAGCTAAAAAGTTTTAAACATCAAATTCTTAAGAACTGGAGAATGATAATGTAACACTCTATCATGTATTTGGCTATTTTAAATTGTCATTATTGATTTAATTTTTAAAAATTAGTAAAAGAATCTTTAAGTTAAAAATTGATGAAGGGTTAATTGTCGTACTCTAACTTTAACCTGAAAATCTTCCCACTTATAACTAAGATATGATGATATCTATATATCTATATATCTAGTGCCGAAGTTCTAAGCAATGGCTGGTTTACAAGTAAGATTTACGCCCAACAACTAGAAATCTGAAGCATATTTAAGCATACCATCATCATCCAGACAACTACTATTTGCTCTAGTAACTACACTAGATGTATAACGACTCCGGCTCAATTTTTTTCGTTCATGATGGCGGTAAACGAGTCAAAGTGCAGCTTGACTATTCTAACACGGTTACCATCTCTACCGTCTAAGACTTAGGCAGGAAGAAATCACCCCTACATACTTAGACATCACCTAATATTTTTGCATCCATTATGCTTCTCCCCTTCATTAACCACTAAACCACCTGACTGTCCAGATCAGTAAACACACCCCAGGCCAAAAAGAGTTCAACATCTACTATGTATACATTTTTTAAAAAAAAAAATTAACCCCCTCAGCCCTAACCTGGCTCCGCCCCTGCCATACCATCGGTGTGGTGACTTCACCTCAACTTATATAATTTAAGGTTTTACTAAAAAGAACTATACTAAGTTCGTTCGAGTCCATGGCACAACAAGTTAAGCATCATATCAACTTTATACTGGGCCATGTCTTCAAAAAAATACATCATCAAATCCATCAGTTTCTTTACATCCTGCTCAAACAACCTTCTGAACCCATATACAACAATTTCGGTTGAAATTACACGAATTGCATATATTTTTCCACAAGGGGTCCAGATAGCGACCCAGCACCCCAACCCCACCCCACAAAGCCTAATCAGCAAAGACACCAACTTAAACTACAAATTTGTTCCAAATCACAATTAAGCCAATCAAATGGGTGAGAATACGATTATATTAACATCAAATCATACGTTAGCATATTACAATTAACTGAAAATCAAACAATAAACTTTAGGTAAGCATACAAAACCCAAAAAAAAAACCACCGACGAGCCACCACTAAAAACAAATCAACAAAATCTCATACAATAAATCGAAACAACAAAAACCCATTTCACAAAATCAAATTTTAAACAAAACCCACAACACAAAGTCAAAGTAACAAAGCAAAATCGCCATTATCAAAGAGAAAAAATTCGAAATTATACCAGTTTTTTGGTCTCCGCACCCTTCTGGAGCTGCACCTTCCACTCCTCAACCTTGTGGCAGCCGATCACTTGTCCTTCCTCAGATGAAGTAGCCATTCTCAAAGATATTAGAAATCAAAAATTAAAAAATAACACCAAACAAGTCCTTAGCTCTTCGTAAAACTAACGCACAATGCACAGCATCTTCCCTTTGACAGAGACTTTATACAAGAAAGGGACATGGTAAATTACCAAAATGTAATGGATTTCAAACTTAATTACGAATTTAGGAAACGCGTCACATAGTGTGAACATTTTATTCAGTCGGTTTAATGGTAAGAGAAATCGAATGCCACGCGACGTGGAAACACGTGGGCAAATTGGCAAAGAACAACTTGGACTCTTGTTATCAATTCGAAGAGCGATAAATATTTATTTATTCTTAATTTAATATCATATTTGAGACTTTTTAATAAAAGATAATCTTTTATCAAGTTCTAATATAAAATTTGAGAATAAATTTGTTTTCTTAATAAAAATAAATATAAATTTATCTGATTATCAAGCTTCAAAAAAAATAATGACGAAACAACAATTTTTTTGTGACATTAAAATTAAGTGTCTATTTGTGTTTAATAAATCTTAGCAAAGTACATATTGTTCTATTTAAAATTATTTTATTATTAGTCGGGAATATCATTATTTCATTATCTAAAATCATATTAAAAAATCAACGGATTAGGAGAAATTTTTATACTTAGGACTTGGAAACACGGCATCCCTTTCTAGTTTTGATATGGTAAAATATATATTAAATATGAGCTCATCTTTTTGATAGGTTCTTTTTAATTTTGATATCATATAGAAACGCATTTTTTAACTTGTTTTTATCTAATTTTTATGTCTTTTAATTATATTATCTATGTAAATTCAATAAGTAGAGGTACACATCATAAATGATATAACATGTATAAAACGTGAACTGCTAATTTACCACATAAAACGTCACGTATGATGTAGGGCTTGAGAATACTTATTGTCATTGACATTGTTCATATTTGGATTAAAAGAGTAATCGATAAAGCATAAATGGAGAGGGTAGTTGGGCTGGTCTGGCCCATCACGTAATGGCCTGACATGGCCCATCGTAGTTAAACAAAGGGCCTACCTTTAATGTGGCACAAGCCCCAAAAAATGTGTTAATCGTGGTGGTGATTGGGGGTAAAACTTACTCGTATCGAATGTTTTATAACAAGTCAATACATATATATCATGTGTTATTTTTATTTCATTGAATTACGTAATAATAATAATTATATAAATTTGATATAAACACTTGATGTGAGTAAAAAAAAATTTCTGAGTCGGAGACAAAGTGTTAACGGGACCATCATCTATAAATTATGTGTACTGCATAAATATTTGCAAGTCATCGACTTCAAGTTTGAATTTAGGTGTTGACAAAATTAACATTCATATAAAATTTCTAAAATTGCATATGACATTTCTACCTAAAGGTCAAAATATATATGATAGAGCTAAATTATTTTTATCTAAAATATTTTTTTACGTAACTAAAAATTCAATGAGTGTTTCTTAAAGTTCAGTTGTTTTTACTCAAAATTCAAATACTTATCCTTAAAGTATATTCTTTTCATGAATCAAAATCATAAATGTAAAGTTAGTTAAATGACATAATACATGAATATATCTCTTAACTTGACGTCAACGGATAACTATGACCTTTAATTTTGAGTCTACACAAGTAAACACTTAAATTTGTATAGAATTGAACAAATAAACAACTTAATCCTACATGACACCTACATGAAAATTTTGTATCCTACGTAGCGTCTTACATGTATTATATCCTATAGGGCACATATTCAATTTTTACATAAATTTAAGTGTCTACTTGTGCATATTCAAAGTTGAAAGACATAAGTGTTCATTGAAGCCATATTAAAAATCATGTTTATGTATTATGCCTAGTTTAATCAGCGGAGTTTATGTGCATCATTCCATCAAAGACGTAAACGGATAATTTGGTTTCACAAACCCTGCTAAAGAAAGCTTGAAGAGTGATGGAACATGTCGAAGGAACAAGTTCAACGAAGCAAGCTGGCGAATATGACTCTAACTCTAATTCGTCAACCTGCTTCGATAGACCTGTTCCTTTAAATATTCAATCAGTCTTCGAGCTTCATTCAACAAACTCAACTATCGATTCCTAGCTTTATCACCCAAGTATATCCATTTCCTCATTCATAGCAAATCATCTACATCACAACTTCTCCAGAGTTACTATTTCTTACTTTACTATTTTTAAAGAATAGATTATTCTTTTATTTTTCGTATATGATATTAAAAAAATTGAATTTATATCAAAAAATTTCTTATCAAAAGTAAAAATCTATTTTGAAATTCAAACATGAAAAATACTTATCACTTCACTGTAATTTTCATTAGTGTGAAATTTTTCCTTTTCTTATAGATGATCTATGAGATTGTTTTTGTAGGATGGAAAATGAAAATCGAAATAATTGATGTGGCAAATAGTATTAACCATTCAACATATCAAAATTGCCACGTAAGCTGAAGATAACATATTTCCACGTGTAAATGTTCTCACCACACTCAGATATATCAAACCCCCCATGGATATTTTTAGGTTTAAAATTTGTGTGGATTTGGATACAAACTGATTCATTCTCCCCTACTACTTCTTCGCTTAATCAAGAACCATTCTTGATCTTTTTCTTCATCAATGGCTACTGTTTAATTTTTCAAAGATTCCATTTTTATTCCTCTGGTTTTCATGGCTTTACCTCAAATCTTACCTTCCCCTTCTTCATCATTCACTCACAAAACCCACTTAAACCCTAGTAATTTCTTCTTAATCCCTCAATTTAATAACCCCCAATGTCAGTTTTCTTCTAAATCATTACTCCAGCGCCGGCGACGGTGTAACTCGAATGGTATTCGATGCTCTGCTTCTTCCTCCTTCCCGGAGAAGCACCACACTGGTTCACCTAAATCAGACGATGTCGTTGAGCTACCCCTTTTCCCTCTTCCTCTCGTTCTCTTCCCCGGTGCTATTCTCCCGCTCCAAATCTTCGAGTTTCGTTACCGGATAATGATGCATACCCTTCTCCAAACTGACCTTCGTTTTGGGGTTATTTACTCCGATAGCGCCACTGGCACCGCCGACGTTGGATGCGTCGGAGAAGTCGTTAAGCATGAGCGGCTGGTGGATGACCGGTTTTTCTTAATCTGTAAAGGGCAGGAGCGGTTTCGCGTCAATAAATTGGTTCGGTCTAAACCGTATTTGGTTGCAGAGGTAACGTGGCTGGAGGACCGGCCGTCGGCGAATGGGGAGGATGATGTGGAGGGTTTGGCGAACGAGGTGGAGAGTTATATGAAAGATGTGATTCGTTTATCAAACAGATTGAATGGGAAACCGGAGAAGGAGGCAACGGATTTGCGGAGGAATTTGTTTCCAACGCCATTTTCGTTCTTCGTGGGAAGTACGTTTGAAGGGGCACCAAGGGAACAACAAGCATTGCTTGAATTAGAAGATACCGCGATGAGATTGAAGAGGGAGAAGGAGACTTTGAGGAATACTTTGAACTATCTAAGTGCTGCTTCTGCTGTGAAGGATGTGTTTCCGTCTACCTGATTAAAATTGTGTAAGAATTTTTGGTGCTGAATTACCTAAAGGGGTTGTTGACTTGTTAGATTACTATGGTTTCGTAATGTATACACAGTGATGAATTGTCTTATGAATATGTAAATTTTGATGCCTAATACTAGTTCCACAAGGTTTTATAGTGTTGGGTTGATTTATCTTTTGCTGCTATCAAATGGTTTTAACTAATATTGATAATGTGGTTTTGTTTTTCCTTGAGACGCGAATTAGTTTGTACGCGGATACATTGAAAAGCAGTGATCTTTTTAGGATTGGGAGTGGCATTATACTTATGCAAGTAGCTGATGCTGCAATTGGATGGATTAACTTGTGTTGATAGTGTGGTTTCTTTTCCTTGAGACCCGAATTAGTTTGAATGTGGATACTTGCAAAAGTAATGATCTTTTTAGGCTCGCGAGTGACCTATACTAGTGCAATTCATCATTGATTTCAGGTATTAGCCATAAAGGTGATCTAGGATTCATCAGTTTCAGCAACTCGTAGATTGTTAGCTAAACTAGTATTCTTTGCGTGTGGGACTTTAACATCTTCTCTTGCTTATTAATGTGTCATCTCACAGACACATAGATGCTGCAATCTTGCATCATGCTTAGAAGTATTTTACTATGCTAGCAGCAGTTTTATTACAATGCCTACCATTGGAAAGACACTGTGCAGCAATTTTGTCCAACTACGACAGCAAGTCTGCTGCAGGAGTAGTTTTTCGTAACAGGCACTTTAGTCTAACAGAGTTCTTCTGGATCACAACAATGCTGTCTTCAATACACCGGACGTGATGAGTAATTTTAGTTGTACCATTTCTTAGACCTCAATAGCAGATGGCCAACACACACTAGCATTCGTCTGTTTTTCTTTTACGACAATTACTAGTACTAGTATGCTTCATCTTTCTGCTTTATTGGTTGCCAATGTTGGGAGTAAAACTCTCAACTCTTGGGGGACTTAATAGCGAAAACACATCTGCTTTAAGTGACTGTTCATTATGTGAAGCAGTGGGACTGTTGGACTAGAAAGATTTCACCATGAGAAACATTTCCTATTGTATGTAATTGTCCACATAGTAGTTCACTTCTAACCTCTAAAGCTCAACTAGGAATCGGTTTTGCTATTTTCTGTTGCAACTGCAAGTTTTTCGTGGAAGTAGTCAGCTTCTAATCCCAAAATTGCAAGTTTGATGGATCTCCTTGGGTACTACTAGTAAGCACACGCGAGAGCCACTTAACCAGGACCAGTTGCAGTTTGCACCCATTGCATGCAGCTACACTGCTCTGTTTAGATGCCAGCCCTTAACCATTATGTTAGCTAATGATTTGTACTCTTAAGCAAAAATATTCTATATTTGTTATGTCTCTGTTTCTACAATAGCTATTGCATTTTCCATAGAACCTACACAAAGACAATATACTTGGGAGAAGATGAACTGTCGAAGCAGTGCAAAAGAATAGACCAACAAAGACGTAATCTCATCCAACAAATTGCAAGTTGCAACAACAACAACAACAATGCATTCAGAAAAAAAGGAACTGGCAAAACCCAAATTAACTAACCAAGAAAGTAAATAAAATCCCTCCAAAATCACCATTGTTGAAAGAGTCAAGCGCACACATTTATAGCTTCTTCAACTCTACGTAACTTTACCCTACCTTGGGAGGTAGATGATAGCAAAGTTGTCATCTAAAAACTGGAAAGTCTGAAATACTACTAAAATACAAGCTAATAATGTGGTACAAGATGATCATCGTCTGACCAGCAGCGACTATACCAGTTCTACAAATACAAAATGATATCCAGCAACAATAATATATGTGGAATTACTAAGGGGTAACTATGTACGCCACAAAGTAAATTTGTAACACCATGAATATGATAATGATGTTGTGCCAGGCTCCTACGCCTAGAAAGGGTAAATAAGACCTCCGAATTTCCCAGTAAATGGTTCCTTCTGAGGCTGTTGCACTATAGTAGCATTGCTCATTCGCTGCATTGGAAACATACAAAAATGTGAACAGTAACAAAAGGTGAAAGGAAATGTATAAATGTAGCACATCAAGAGAGAGATTGGTATGACAATGGCAATGAGGGAAACTTTTCATAACCAAGTTTGGACTGGAGATAAGACGCTTAAAAAAGGAAAGATAACTCAGAATTACAGAACACTTGATAACAAATTGAAAGCAACTGTTGAAGCTTGCATGTGCACAAGAACTTGAAGCAGAAGACAAAATTCTCATAAAGCATTATGTAATTGCCCGTTGGTTGGATATTTGGATTCTTACATTGCATTATGATCAGTTCAATGGGAAACTCTGTACTCTAAATTGTTTTTTCCGTGTTGTATAGGCCCTAATAGGATAAGATATGCATCAAATACAGAAAGGAAATACAGAGGTTGAGATGTACCTTGAGGCAAAGGTTCCGACTTGTGTCACAAATTGGATAATCCTGTGGGCAACAGTGGCGTCCATCATTACAACACACTGCTGAATCCAACCCGCAACATTTCCAAGAAAGGCATATTCCAAGAAACTTCAAACCACAGCAACAGGTTTCGCCTTGACCACATGAGGTGAACATGCTGCATTTGGATGGACCAGGAGCTGGAGGATTTGGTGGATTTGGGCTAGTCTTGGTTGGATATGAAGCTAACTTATTGACCCCGCAGATCCCTTCTTGATTCCCACTATTACGCTGCATGTGGATATAACCATTTATTCCCCAGCTTGTTCCCCATGAGTTCTTTATAATCCAGTAGTCAAATCCATTTTCGGAACCATAGCCCACAATCAGTACCGCATGATCTAGTGCTGTAGGACACGGGCCAGTGAATATCCCCTGCAACACAAAGGCAACAACTTTACATTTCTTTCCCACAAACTGCCTAAGATGATTAGGAGATTGCTAATTCAGAGGTGGAAGAGACCTTTGAATATGATTGAAAAGCTCTCGCACTACCACATATCCCAACACTCACAGGTTGAGTTGCCACTGCCTTTAGAAGCTTGTCCTCATCATTTTGAGGAATATCAGTATATCCATCAATGGTTACAACATGTCTTTGTAGCTGCAAAGTCGACAAGTTAAGCAAAGCAATTGTTCTTGTTCATAATTGTTTTACCTGGAATAAAACTTTCCTAAGTTCCCTAAGATAAATAAGGAATTCAGATTCAGAGAATATATAGGCCAAGGTTTTCTGCCATAGTCACTTTATTTGCACCATCTTCTAAGTTGCCAACATTCCATTCAGGTGCCACTGATAAATATTAGCTTCAGATGAGATAAACCCTGTAATATTTTCAGCCTTCGAGCATATATTAACTCACAGTTCCATGTCATTGTTTCAATTGTAATTACAATTCATTTGTAAACCCTTTTAGTAGATCTAATCATAAAACTATACAAGAGGATAATTAGGTACCTTGTTTTTGTTGCATGTTCCTTCCCTTTCTCTAAAAGGATAATCCTTTTCGGTGTCAATACCACCATTCTTTATGACAAATTCAAAAGCATAGTCCATCAATCCACCTCCACAACCTTGATTGTAACTTCTGTCGCAATCAATTAACTCCTGCTCAGAGAGGCTAACGAGAGATCCAGTGGTAATCTTATTGATACCTTCAATTGCTCCAGTGGCCGAGAATGACCAGCAAGCACCTGGAAAATGAAACAAAAGTAACTGTTTTTAGTCATGGCAGCTAGTAGCTGAGATTAGGTCAAATATTATGGCAATAGAAAGACAATGCTGTAGACAATGAGTTATAAGTCAATAGTCGAAAACAGGACCCAAAAATGAATCAGCTTATATTTATATTTATTTCTATGTTAAAGAGTTACAATACTGAAGCTGGTACTCCAGCTTTCCATTGCGGATGTAGAATAAACAATGAAAGTAGAAACCTTTAGAATAGTCTGGTAAAGTTTATGTTCCAATAGCTAAGGAAAATGATAATTTAACCATATTTTACTCCTCTGCTATGTTCATGATCTTTGTAATACTTTTTTGCCTGTCCATCAGTCAATATAGCTAGAGTATCAGCATGTCCAGTTGCTCACATCTTCTAGTCACTCTTAAGATGTGGTTTCCACATACATAGAGACAAAAGTTGAAACTACAGAATCAAACAGTACTTTTTTTTTCTTTGATAACGAGAAACAAACAAAAGAATCATTCTTAATCAACTTAAAATAGGATGAGCTCACGAGGCTCGATTTCAATAGCAACAACAACTACTACTACTACACGTCAAGTGAAATTCCATACTTACCAGCTTATGAGGATAGAGGCTATTTCCGGGAGACCCTTGGCTCAAGGAAAGCATAACCAACAACAACTACTACTATCAAATTAGAATTTTGGTAGGTGTATGAATTCTCAATATTGATTCTACTCCATTTTTCATTCTAATACTTAAAAATTTGTCTTATAGGACAACTAAATAGCTCCTAAACTAAAAATTCTCTAAATCCGACACTTATTCCCTATACATAAACTGAAAGTGTTCTTGTCAAATACTGGACCTAAAGTAAGTGATGAGCCTTGGTTACAATAAAGTAAATTAGTCTAGAGCTTTACGACATCTCACAAAGTGGGGACTGGAGGGTAGAGTGTATGCGCACACCTCACCCGTAGAGAAGTTGTTCGATATACCCTCAGCTCACTTGAAAAAAGGAAAAAAGGCAGCTGAAAGTTTCAGCACATTTATCAGAATTTCAACTCAAAGACAACAAAAAAGAAACTAAAAGAAGCACCACAAACTCCATTTTCTGATGAGTAAGGTCATCAAAATCCAAACTTTGATTAAAAAGAACTGATTTTGCCACTTAAATACAGCAATAAACTCAACATACCACAACTTCCTTGATTTTTGACATTAGTAACAGCTCCTTTCTCTCTCCAATCCAAAGAAGAAGGAGCATCAACATCACTCAAAACTCCAGTTGCAGAAGAACCTGACCCTCTACCTTTCAACCTGATGAAATCATTAGCAGAAGAGGAAAGACCCAAGAAAGAATTCCTAAATTCATGGTGAGTAAGATCAGAATAGGCATTGAGACCAAGGGTATAACTGGAATTACCGTGCTATTTGCTTGAATATAAGAATAGGTTTCTTCAAACAACCTTGAATTTTTTTTTTTTTTCTTATAAATCCTTTCTTGTCGGAGAATATTTTTTACATTTTGCGACACCAGTTTCCAAAAAGATTCAGCACTTGATGACAAACAAGTGCAAAAGGGTTGTTGAAAAATTAGCAAAACAATAACTAAAGAAGGCAATAACCATTTCATGATCAAAAGGGTGCCAAAGAAATTGGAGATGTGAGAGAAAAATGTGAAGGAGGGGTTTGGTTGGAGTCAATGTAGGCAACTAACCAAGGAATGGAAGAAATATGGGCTTGTTTTATTGGGTATAGAAAGGCTCCAAGTTTCTGGTTTCTTAGCCTCTAAAATCTTTACAAAATTTAATTAGGAGCGTGACCCTCAAAAGTTGAGCTTTGTAGTATTCAATTTAAATTTAATTGGGATTTCAATATGTTGTATGTCACAAATTGGGAAAATGACAGTTCCGCTAATATTTGGTTATAAATTTTAGGGTCAGATTGAAAACTTGGTGTCAAAGAAGAAAAACTTCAAGTTTCTGAAAATAGATTGGTTTTTTGGGACTTCGCTCACGAAATTTCAATTTTTTCAATACAAGCCTAAACATACTTTAATAACTCAAATTCTCAAATTTAAAATCAATGACCAAACAGAGTGATTATAACGAAAGGATGAAAGTTTTGATAGTGTCTTACCTTTTGATATTGGATTTTTTTTAATGTACATCTAAATTTAATCAAGCTATAATATGATTATCGAATATAGCGAGAAGAAAAATATAATACAAACATAGGTCATGTGTTACACTTCATCTTATTGTTTGATCCAACGATATATTTGTGATAGAAATTGGCATATACAGACATAGGTCATGTGTTACACATGACAATTTAGTAATAATTGGGTACGGATTGAGCCATAATATGTTACCATATGAAATTTCAACAACCACTCGTCATTTTTGTCCTTTTTAATGCTTTGACGTGTTTGTTCAAATTATGTACTAGCATTTTCGAACTAAATAAATACACATTGACATGTTCATTCTTATTCATTTTTTTTCCTTTTAAATAACATATTTACTGATGATAGATAATTGTATACGACAAATTAAAGCGAAAATGAAAATAAAATAACATAAAAAAAAATGACTCTATTATTTGTTTCAAATTTGTATCAACTACCACTTAAATTTTTGGCGAGTCTTTATTAATAAATTAATTCCATTCTGTTTTCCAAAAAACTCTCTGAAATAGCTATAAAAATCTTAGGCGCATCTCCTGAAAATATAAGAAAAATAATTTAGAATATGTATTGATTAAAAAAAAAACAGTACATCCAATATTTGATCGTAGCTTGATTTAAATTCTGCGATACCTTTTTTTAAGTTGGATCCAAAATATCAATAGCATATATTTTTATATTAGAGACTCTTTAATTCTAATAAATTTTTGGTTTTATTAATTAATAGAGAGCGTACATACCGATTTGAGCAATAAAACATTTTTCCGCCTCTTTTCTTCCTTTTCACGTTTGCACTCTGCACACCAGTTAGAAAAATCTGTTTGGTACTTCTTCATCTCTCTAAACACAGAGCTGCAAGTAATTAATTATTAATTAGCATTAAAATAATGATGTTAGTGTAATCTGAAAATAGTAATTAAGTATTCAAAAATACCTTCTGCACCATATTAACAAGTTGGTCCTCCTTCCTGATGTTGTTGCTCTAGCACCATGTCTATGGCGACCACAATGAAGAATTGCATGCCCCCCAACATGAGAATAATCAAAAATCTCCTGTAAAAACAACAATTACTTTGATTAATTCACTAAATTATAGATATTCTACCTAGAAATTTAAAGATCGTGGGTGTTACTTTCTGCCGTGGATTGTATTCGTGACAATAGAGTTTTTGTATCTATACTTCTACTGATTATTAAGTCATTTTTACCATGGGATGTTATTATTTTCCAAATCAAAACCTCGGATACTAGAGGGGGGGGGGGGAGGGGGGGGAAAATAATTTTCCTTAAGGGGGACACTGTGAATTCAGTAGATTGATTTTCTTTCCCAAAATTATTGAAAAAGAGTTATTCCAGATTCTGGTAAGTTTTACAGATTCAATTATTTTTTTACAAATAAATTTTTGTTCATCTTATTACTAGTCTAGAAATCTCAGGTAACTTCCGTGTTTCTGTATTGATTTTATTACAAAACAAGTAATTTCCGATTTTCATAAACAACACAGATGACAACGGAATAACTCAAATAGGAGATAAATGATCTATTACAACAAGTAACAATTACCTCTGGTTGTGTTTCAGTGTTTACATGTTTCTCGCATCGCACACCTCGAAAGAACAATTCTCCACCATCGAATTGTTTTCCCAAGCACACATTCAAAGTAACTTCAGCATCATCAACATGAAAACCTGATAACTAAAAAACTGTTAAAAGGTATCGAAAGAAAAAAAATGTTTCAAAAAAAAATTATTATTTGACTCACCTAAGTCAACATCTCTATCTGTCCCATACTCAACAACAAAACCATTCGATGCAATTCGAGTTGTTGATTCCACCAACTTTAGCTAAAATAAAACGCAAAGATTATTCAAAGAATATTATTAAGTATACACGTGACTTTAATTTTATTTTTAGTTCATATAATTAATTAGTTGTAATTATAACCTGTAGAAATGGGACGTATAAAATCCTCCATAAATTCCTGAAGCATGGTTTGAAGGCCAAAATCATCAAGAACTGCTCCATATTTGTTCATTGAGTTTGGACGCATGATTCTGAATTTTGTTTCACGAATCCATTTTTCAAAATTTTCTACCTAATTAATTAACAATTAAGAAAACATATGTCACCACCCTAAAAAAACATCCGTATATATACGAGGAAAAGAGATGATATCTCAACTTGTTAATTAGGGAAAAAGTTTGATATAACTATGCCCTGGACGTTATGCCAATAGTGAATCATTACTATCATCAGCTGTAACTTAACTGACAAGTTTTTTTGAGGGGTGTGCGTCTCTTATTTATTTTATAACAACTCTAGATGACAAAGTTGATGGGGGTATTTAGGACCCTTTTTTTTCACTATATTTACTACCGACATATTCCTTAACTTTGTTATTTGGTTGCTGAATTGACCCCGTTATGAAAGGGGCTCATGTATTATACTTTTTTACCGTCATAAGGAAGGGTTGTTTTTTCCCTATACCAATATTCTAAGATGACAAAGTTAAGGGGTATCCTATTTACTATTACATATTCCTCAACTTTCGTTTTGAAAGGGGCTTCCTTATATATCTTTCCCCGTATGACTAACCAAGGTGTGAGGGGGTTTATATACCACTTGTACGATGTTTTTTTTCCATAGGAATACTATATATAGTGTACCCCTCCAAAATCATGTCACAAAACGTTCCTTTGTGTTTGAAGCATTTGAAATGTTACGCAAGTCCCCGGAGGAGGCCGTGCATGAATTTTCTCCCCCCCCCCCCCCTTCTTCCCCCCCCCTCCTCCCCCCTCTACCTGACTATTTCTGAAGCTTTGTTCGGTGTTCTCAGAGATGGCCTTAAGAAATGAAAGGTCAACAAAAGGAGAAATTGTTTGGGTGCTATTGGTCATTCATACACCCTTGTGTCTAGAGCTGAGATTATGTGGAAAAACTCATCCCCCAATAAAGATTGAGGATTTATTTTTTATATATTTTTGTGGTTCCACAATTCAATTTTTCTTTAAATGTATCACAACTATTTGACGATTTTGTTGATTGTAATTACATACCTGAATATTTGACTATTGATCTCCGGTTGTCTTATTGATTCCTGTGTTTATTGCCTCTGTAGTAGCAAACACGGATGTGACAAAGATTTTTTTTTTTCCCGTATCTTCCCCTGTATCAAGAATCCATTGATTAGGCAAAGCACAAAGAATAATACACCAGTTACATATTATATAGTACAGAAAATATGTAAAATTGTATATATATATTAAATAATGGGTTCTTGGTTCCGGATCAATTCTGATTCCATGTCACTTTATATGGCAATGGCACACTCGGGCAAGATGGGGCGGTGTCCGATGAGCTGCTATCCGTGACAAATTGTTTATTCCAGCTCCGACTTGTTTATTAGCTTAATTATTTTTTTAGTTTCAACCCGTTCAACCCCCACCCCAAGACCCGCCCCCCCATATAAATTTTTGTAAAACATTTTCTTTCTAGTGATATTTATGATAATAAAAAGTTAAAACTTCATTAAACATAACATTTTATCTTTTCCCTTAACTTTAGTAGCTGATTATTTGTTGGCTTTAAAATTATTCTTTTTTTCAGAGTTCAATTGGGAAATTATATACATTTTATGAAACTATATGTTCCCGAATTATAGACCCCCGAAACCCGCCCGGTAACCAAATTAATTTTAAAAAAAAAACTCACCTCAAACCCGCATCTTCTCATGCCCATCCCCTCGCAGTCAAACCAAACCGCTGTGCCCCCCCCTACAGTAGCTTTAATACACCCGCTCCGCATACTCCTCCCGGCCCCCCTTCTCTTCCTGCTCCATTGTACATTTCAAAAGTTTGCAGGCAAGAGCTTGTTGGATATTGTTCAAATTTTAATTTTCAAATATACTTTTAAAGTCAATTTAAAAAAATTACTTATAACAAGCAGTCTGATTTAACTCTAAATCTAAAATATAAAAAGACTTAATTGCACCATGATAAGTCCTCCGTTACAAAGGGACATATACATACAGTGAATTCTGTTCATCCATAAACAAAAATACAAATCACCTCCCACCCTCTCAAGCATTTGTTTAACCAAAAAATCATCAATTTGTACGCATATAGAAATCAAGGGAGCCAAAAAGTGTAGCTAACAAATGAATATTCATGCTAAGGTAAAAATAACACCCGCTGAAAACGCATTCATCTTATGGTTTCTGCGATGGGTTAATTTCGTCATACCCTGTGTTGGATCCTCTACGTTATTTCCACTTTCAACATTCTTCACTGACTTGCGTCGCGAGGCGGCTGGTTTCAAGCCGCATCGCCAGATTTGCTCCTTCAAGTCTGGCCTCCCTCTCATCCGCGTCCTCACCCCCACCCCCAGCGCGGCTGCCTTATCCTACGTACCCGGCACCGATACGGCTCCTGAGCCGTGCTATTACTAATAATAAAGGACCAGCTTCGTATCCCCATTATCTTCTAATCATGTACTGTCCTTGCTTGTGCTTCTAGCCCCTGGTCGTCTTGTGGTCCTTCTAGCGTTGCCCTCCTCGATGCCCCCCCCTCTTTTACCCCCCATTCTCCCCCTCATGTTCTTCTTGTTTTATTTATTATCCCCCCCTAACTCTTGTACCTACTGGTTACCTCACCCCTTTTTACTTTCTCCACCCACCCCTGACTGTGTTTACTTCTCAACCCCACACCCCTTCTCCTACAACTCTCTCCGCTTATGCATATGTGGTCCTCATTCGGATTCTATCCACCCCACCCGTGTTCCCCTCCACACCTTGCCTCTTTCTTCTCCATTTTGTATGTCCCTTTTCCCTTGACCATTTGGTTGGCCTATCACTCCCAACCCAACCTTTCCTCTCTCGGCCGCCAATTCCGCTATTCTGATCTCCTTACTGTCTGCACACCATAGCCAACTTGTTCTTTCTATTATTCTGCGAGATGCTCCATATTGAGAGGTTATTCTTCTCTATCTTGTGTTCCCTGAGTTTTCTTGAGGTGTGGACGTTCGCGTTTAATCCTCACCCGTACCCCCTTGTATTTGTATTTGGGCTTGCTCTCATTTAACAATTAAAAACATATAGTATTACGCATTTTCGTCTCCCTCTTAGAACTTAAACCTACCACTCCTACCTCACCGATGTGTCCACTGAATTTTCGTAATTAAAAACTATCCATATATTACCGGCTTAGTACCCTCCAATTTCTCTATCTCGAGAGTCAATCCCCCATTTTTTCTTCCCTTTCTCCTTCATTCATATTACACTTCACACCATCCATCCACATACATTGCAAATCGAACACTTAACCCCCTTAGTGACTAGTGCTTCCACCCAATACCCATTCAATTCCTACTCACCTATGCCAAACCCAATACCTATGAGCCCCGTCGATAATTTAAATCTTGTACCATAACTCCATGAATAGTAATTAAAAATAGAAATCTATTTCTAAATTTTACACTGATAGCAATGACCCTTTTTTATGGATTCACCTTTTTCATTTCATATTTACAAGACCTAATTTATTATCACTAGAATATTGAAAGAGAAAATTATAACATTTGGATAGGTAGTTCAATATACAATTCAAATAACAGTATTGAAAAAATTATAACTTCTGAGAATTGAAAAAATGAAGTAAATCAATTTTCTAATAGATATTAGAACAACTACCATAATAGACTTGAAGAAAATGGTAGTAAAAAAATAACAAACGATTTCAAAATTTTCATAATACAGGAGACAAAGAAGCAAAGCGAATCTAATGGGATGGGCAGAAGATAGTTAGACCTCTGCAGCTAACAACACATGAAGCTAGGAAAAAAGAAGGATTATCATAACAGTAAGGTAAAACTACGATAAGGACAACAAATTTTTATGAGAAAAGTCATAGTGCAAAAAGTTTTAAAAGATTGTTAAGTATCCGTTTTTTGTTCTGTGATAACAGACATTACAAGTTTTAAGAAAACATTGAAACAAAGTTTTAATCTGTTCTGTGATAACAGACATTACAAGTTCACAATGATAGCAGAGTTTGTACGATTCGAAAAGGAGTGTTCATTTGTATGACAGACTCGATTCAGCACAGCAACCATACCACACTCATCCCAGCAGCACCTGAAAACGGAAAAGACCCAAGTGTTTGTTTGTATGAAAGACTCAACTTCAGCACAATAACCGTACCACCCTCATTTCTGCACAAACTGAAAACAAAAAAGAAAAATGATATAGGGTATATTAGTTATTTCCCTGATACATACACTAATAGATTGGATCAAGAACATTATATAAACATTACTGTTCCTATTATTTACTACCAATCATCACAAAAACAAACATTCAATACAAAACAACTTACCCCTGCCATGAATGTACACGCAATTTCCCTATTTCTCCTATCCTTCTCCTGCTTACATTCGGAACACCAACTAAAATCACCCAGTTGCTTACACACTTGCCTAAAACCAGCGCTGCAAAATGATTATAACAGTAATTAGCTAGGTAATGATGCACTAAAGAACTAGAACATAAGTCAAATATATTTGTACCTTTTGCAGCCCAAAACCAAATTATATCTTTTCCCAGCTGTAGTCACCTTAGAAAAATGCCTATTGCGACCCTGATAGAGAATTGCATGCCCCAAAATGTGTGAATATTCAAAATTATCCTGTTGAAAAAAATATTGAGAAACCGATATTACATTTTCTCATCATGTTGATACTAAAACTCCTACAAATGTTATTTGCAACTTCCAATACCCTTTTACAACTTTAACTTTAACTAACATACATACTAAAGAAAACATAACAACTAATGCTTTTTCTTAACACAAACAAGTCCAGCTTCACTAACAGAATTAATCTTCCCCTTTCACTTCTTCCCATTAGAATTAGTTTCCTAAACTCTAAAACAAAACCATAACAGATTAGTTTCCTAAGCTCTAAAACAAAACCCGTCAAACTCAGAGTTGACCATGATGAAGCTTGGGGAAAACTAAGCCTTCAGCCCTTCGCCCATCGGCTCAACAGGCAAGCTATATCTTGATCCGCGCATTTTAGGAAAGTTCCCCTCTGACTATGTAGTTAGCTCGACGTCAATAAAAACATACCTAGCATCTAGTATCCCACAAAACATTCGAACTTCACTAACAGTATCAACCTTCCCCTTCAACTTCTTCAAATAGAATTTAACATATCTAAAACAAAACCCAGAGATATTAGGTAAATAGAAAAAATTACAAAAAGATTGATCATTATACAAAGATAAACAACAATCTCCCAAAAAGGGTCACAAAATTAACAAATCCATAAATAAAAAGCAAGTAAAATTTTCTTTTACAGGATCACCACCCTTATCAGGATTAGTTTTAGTGGCAGGTTTAGGTAAACTTTCTTGAGATCATCTCGTGAAGCACTGTTAGGAACTCCCAAGATCTCATAGTACTTGGTGCTATCGCTCTTCTTTGGTAGCAATCTTTACAGTAAGCTTTCTTGGGATCATTTTGTGAAGCACCATTACTTACTCCCGTGCATGATTAAGCACTATGTATAAACCAATTATTTGGAGTACAATTTAATTACCTCAGGTCGTGTCGGAGTGTCCACATGTTTCTCACAATATACACCCTGGAAGCACAATTCTCCCCCAAGGAATTGCTGGCCCAAGCACACATTTAAGGTAAGTTCCGCGTCATCAACTTGAACAGCTGAAAAAAGAAAATGTTAAGGGTGCAGAAAAATTGTTGCCTAGAATCTACGTGACAACAAAATAGACTATTCACCTGATTCATTTTCGCCATCGGTATGACACTCAACAACACACTCATGTTCATTAAGGGTAGATCCCCCAACCTGAGTGAAAAAAACTGCATAATACCTCGATTAGTGTCTGAGAGCATTACTTTGCAAATGTGAGGTGATTAATCTCTTATACATCTTTTGAGATAGATGGATAGATTAGTTATTACCTTTGGAAATTGGACTTATAAACCTTTCCATGAGATTTTGAAGCATATATTCCATTCCTAAATCATCAAGATACGTCATGTTGTTCATATTGTTCCGATGCTCGGTTCGGATGTCTGTTTTCTGGATCCAGGTTTGAAAATGGTTTACCTAAAAATTGAATACTATTTGATCAGCAACAAGACAGAACAAAAAGAATTGTCAAGCAACAACAGAACAACAAGGCTTCAGATACCTCAGCCACCAACATCTCACAATACTCTGGTTGAAAGATTTCAAAGGTTAAAATACCCGGAGAGGGCTCAGAAATGATATTGTTGAACCTATCCTCTGTTTTCTCATTGATTGCCTTGATAAAGGAAGGGACAAAAATTTCTGTGGGATTTATAGCATATAAGTTCTCGTGTAACCGCTGAAGGATAAACAAATAATTGTATTAGTACGTTTATATTACATATATATAGAGAGAATAACAATGTGAAACGATAGAGGGTAACAATACCGGATATTCTGATATGATTTTGTCCCTGTATTCTCGCAGTTCAATCTGAATCGTAAAACATATGTCAAAATTGAATGAGACCTAATCATAATATTACTGAACTTCCTCCCTGTACAGCTTTTCTATTTCAAAAACCAAATGTCGAAGGAGTATATAGAAAATGAGTGTACCTCTTTCTGACTAGGAGCATATTGCATGAGTATATCATCCGAATAAGCGACTTTTTCTTCTATGGATTTTCCTCGAACATGTGGCGGTAAATATCTATCCATGGCTGGGTATAGTTCCGGAGTGGGAAATGCCCGCGGTATGTTGTCGTAGGCATCCATATCCACTGGCTCAGAAGCACCTCCATCCACCGGCTTTGACAAAAGTCTAGAAGTCCCTGATGCTTCCGCATCTTCGCCAAACACCGGATTCAACGGCGTCCGCATGCGTTTACTAGTTTCTCCGGTCTCTTGCGTCGGCTTGCGTTTAGTAGTTTCTGCTTCAGGATCTTCGAACTCTGAGTTTAGAGACAGAGTACTAGCTTCTGATACATCAGTATCTTCCGCATTTTCATTTTCATCCATAGCCGGTTGAAGAACTTTGGGAGTTTTGGAAATGGAATTTCTCTGATCACAATTTTGGCAGTTTTGGAAGGCGGGAATTTTGAGCAGTACTGATCATTGGAGCGAGTATTTAAAGGAACGGAAAAACTAGTCATGCTTTTGTGCGTGAAGCGAAAAAAAAAAACGAAATGGAAAATGCTTTTTTAACGAACTACACTTTGGCTTCAGCGGTAGAGAGAGGTTTCAGACCAATGGGAATGAAGATGAATCTCAGATGATTTATTTCCGTGCACATGTGACATGGCATCGTCTAGAACCTTCTTTTTCTACACACTATTAGAGGAAAATAATATAATAGGTGAAAAAGTACGTATTATTTTTATGAAATAAAATATTAAATTTTTATTTATTTTTAATAATAACGACATATAAATAAAAATATACGAAATATATATTTGTCAACCAAATCAAGCCTTGGATAATACCTTAGCAGGTCTGTTTTAGAGTTAGATTGGCTAGTACTTTGAAAGAAAACTTTCAAACTAAACCACTCTAACGGAATCAGCTAATGGGTTATAACTAATCCTTATGTCATAACGGAATCAGGTAATTGGTTAATTAACATTATTATTTTGCTCTTTATTTATATTATAAGTAGCCTCTTAAGAAAAATTGGATCTTCAAAAGTTGTTTAAACTTTCAAAGCAGAGTCGTCAATACAGGCTAGGTCCGTTGGATCGGCCTGGTCTAACTCGAAATTTAATAGGGTTGGACTAAGATTTTTGGAGCTCATTTAAGAAAAGAGTTTTTTAGCCCGGCCTGAATAAGTCTGTTGATTTGATGGACTTGAGAAATATAGGTAGGACCGGCACGTGGGTCAATAATAATTAATTGAAAAAAATATAATTTAATATTAAATTTTAAATTAGAGATCCAATTCAAAATAATAGGTATTAGTTTTATTATCTATTTATATTTTATTGAAAAAAAGCTAATAAAATAGAGATAATTTCATGAGACCTTCCTCCATGCTTCGCTCTCTAACATCACATTCACCTGTGATTTACGATATTATGTCACCCTTATTTTGATTTTCTTGTAACCATGTTTAAAGGACAACTTTCACATATAAACAAACAAAAAATTCATATTTGTATTGCTATAGCAAAACTTTGCATAATTGAGCTTCCATAGCAACATAAAAACTGTATAATTCGTATATACAAGTGTATAATTCGCTGGCCTAAATTGATAATTAGCTGGCCAAATTGTATATTCGCGGTCTATTTTCGCTGCAATTGTATAATTAGTTTTGCTACAGTTGAATGAATTAAAAGTATGTATATTGCATAAATATAAAGTGTATAGCAAGAAGTATATGGTATTCTCGCTTTATTAACCAAAACAGAAACCACAATATTAACACTTAGTTGTATAAAAAAGCTAGAAACAATTGTATTTCACTGCAATTGTATATCTTTGGCCTTTTCTCTGCAATATTTGAGTAAATGTTTGTAAATTATATAATTAAGTGGTTAACCGAAGATATACATTTTTGCATGTGTATATCAATTTTCTCTCGCTTTATACAAAACAGAAACAGAAATTATACACTTCTGTGTATAAAGCGAGAAGAGGGCGAGATGAGGAGAGTGGCGAGCGGACTTCTGGGAGAGAGACGCATGGCAAATTTTTGCAACGTTTGCTTATGGAGCCACAATTAAATCAAACCATAAGCTAATTCCATTTAATTTAGGTTATTAGTTTGCTATTATATACAATTTTCCCTTGTAAAGATATTTAAATAAAATAAATAATTAGTTATTTAACATTTACCCTTATTATGAATGTTTAGATCTAATTTCAAGATTATCTTTATTCGTGGGATCATGTTTCTTCTTCGCTTGTGTAATGTTTACTAGACAAAAATCTTATTGTTCTTATTGAATTATTTCTTGGGAAGTTACATTTGGTCTTTATTTGAAGAAATTGTGCCGGAAAATGAAGGTATTGTGGGAAAAATTTACGTGAATTGGTAAGGTGAAATAGAGATAAAAAATTAATATTTGGTAAAATGTGAGTCACTCTTTGTTGTATTAAAAAACAAGTCTTTTGTGGTAATTTATTTTTAAAGTATGTCAAATGAGTTATTTTTTATATAATATGATTAATAAGAAGAAAATTTATATAAAAAAGAGTCAAATTGTCAAATCTTATTATTTATATTATATTAAATAGGTTTAAGAATTGTTACAATAAATGAAAATAAGGGAGGTTAGACGTAATATCGTAAACCAAAGGGGAGGTGAGTGTTATAGAGAGAAAACATGGAGGTCTGAACATTATCTAATAAATATATAAAAAAAATAATTTTATTTTGATTTGCTTAAACAAGTACTAACATTAACAATGAGGTAATATGTTTGTCGATATTTATGCTAATATTTTTAATAATAAATTTTAAAAATTTAATTTAATAATTATAAAAAAATTATAACTTTTTTTAAAAAAGTGGACTGGTCCGTCAAGCCTGTAGCCCACGTACTTGTGGGTTGGGCCGACCATTTTCTGGCCCACGCCAAAAATGGGCTAGCCCGACCTGACCAGTAAAATGTCAAAGCATGTTTAGTTTAGCCCGAATGGGGTGAGCTAGCCATATTGACAACTCTATTTCAAAGTTATACTAGTTGTAGGGATAAAATGAAAAAAAGTTAATTAATTCTATTATTTCCTTCGTTTTTAAAAGAATGATCTCCTTTTCTTTTTAATCTTTTTCAAAAATAATTATCTTTTTTTTAATAACTTTCTACGTGACATGTTTAAGACCACAAAATTAAAGGATAATTTTGTATATTTGACATAACTTTAATGTAGGACCACATGATCAAAAGTCTTCTTTATTTTCTTAAACTCTGTATCAAGTCAAATTAGATCATTCTTTGTGAAACGGAGTAAGTATAATTTAGTAAGTGATTTAGTAAAATAAGAGATAAATATTTTTAATAAAATGCTCATTTAATATGGGTCATACATAGTAATTATTTCTAACATTTTTTTATTTTCTTGTGTTCAACCGTTGAATATTCATTTCTGTTGAAGTTTCCTCTCTTTCCTGTCTCGCCTTTTTCTGCTTAATACGCATTAATTTTCGTATAAATCAGCTTGTGTATATATATATATATTTTCTTCAAAATTCGTGAAAAAAATGCACTTTCTTCGCTGAATAAATTTAACAAAATATTTTTATTTATTTATGGATAATATATAAATAATTAAATTTTTGTATATCTAATTTATTGATTCGATTTGGTTATTTTTGCGATTGTTTTTTTAGTAAAAACAAAAACTAAATCAAATAGTATTGATTTACAAAATTAAATTCAAACTAAATTAACTGTCAACTTTTTAATCGATTTGATTTAGATTGTGATTCGATTTAATTTTTTAACTATAACCATGAGCAACATTAGGCGTAGGTTAGAAAATATCATTACTTTGATACATAAATTACGGTGAGCTTTATACGATAAAGAACCTGAATCACTATCTTCTGGAAAATAATAATTTAGCTAACGTTTGATCATAAATTTTAGGTCAAATTTTAAAGATATATCTTCTTACAATTTATTTAGTCATAAAATTTAATCAGATTTTGAAAAAAAATTTACACATATTTTTAAATTTTGAAAAATGTGCTCTGATCAATTTTTGAGATTTTCACTCATGAAAATTATTTTTTCCTAGATAAAATGTATATATAATAACATACAAACGCAACTTCAAAATGTACAGCAAAAGGAGAGGTTAATTACAAGTAAAATACGGCGTGTCGTGTCCTAAATCCTAAACCAAAGTGAAATTCTATTATTTTTTTTTTAATTTCAACAAAATAATATCCAAACACTTTACTTAAAATTTGCTGTTTGTAAAAAAAAGAAGAAATCTTAACTTTTGTGACAGTAAATTATACTTGCCATAATAATGTTCCATTATTTGTAAATAGTGAAGTTAGGAGTTTACAAATAATGGCTTGACTATTCATATAATATTTAAGTGAAATAATAGTCCTTGCTCACAAAACCTTTAACGAAAAATATAAGTAGAGCTGGAGATAGAAGAGGTATATTGGGTAATTTAGATTTTAAAATGATAAATCTAAAAAGTATTGTTCCAAAAAAGGAAAAATATTATACCCAATGTAATTATATGGTACATATGTTAAGTTGAGCTTTATGTTTGTGCAAACTGCAAAGATCCTAAGGAAGAAAAAGTAAATATCACTATTTTATTTGCAAAAATAATAATTAGTTATTAATTTTGAAATTTTTTTCATTAAACATTTTTAAATTCTTAAAAGTTAACTACACTTATAAAATTTCATTTTAAAAAAAAAATACGTACGCAAATTACATAAGTAACTTCAAAATTTATGATTAAACGCGAATTTAATTACCAAAAGTCTCACATATCACGTTTCTCTAGTAGACTTTACTAGATAGACCCTTTGTGCCGAAAAAACCAAAAGGAAAATTCCGCAGTCTTTTTCTCTGCTTCAATTTCTTATCAAACTCCGAACGAATAATTGCAATTTGTGAATAAAAAAGTTCCTTCTTCCTTTTTCCCAAACCCCAACAAATATCGAACGGGGGGAGACATAAAAAAATAACAACAAAACAAGAAGCAAGACCGCCGATAGAAGAGGCAATGAGTTGGAAAGGAGGGTGAGGCGGAAGAGGGACGTATGGCTACACCGGAAGTACGCGAAAGATATGAAGGGCTGGTGGAAGGTCGCTGGTATTTATGATGGAATGAATTGTATGAAGGAAAGTGTGGGATAAGTTGAAATCCGGCTGTAGGAGGGTGTTGGTGGAGGAAGGTGGTTTTTGAGTTTGAGGTTGGCCTAACATAATTAGGCAGCCCCTTTTGTTCGAATTTTTGAATCTGTAATGGCCAATAATTGACTTTGAGAGTTCTATTTGATGATTGAGTAGTTGTATCTGTGGCATTGTTAGTTTTTATATATGGGTTATGAATTTGATGAATAGGCAACAGGAAAGGGTTTTGAAATTTGGTATAGTTATTGTTTTGGTTGAAGGAAAGGAGATTTTAAGTAGGATGAGAGTTAGTGGAGAGCTTTGGAAGAGATAGAGAAAATATTGAGGGATTTAGAAGACAAGCAATAGTAACTATAGCCGAATAATGTGACAATCAAAGCATAAGATAACATATAATACCAACAATCATATGAAAAAGAAACTACGAGAATAATGCTGCTACTACTGGTATGATTTGAGAAACAAGTACTGTGCACCAAACTACCACCGGGTGGGATATTATGATGCTCGAAGTTACTAACAAAGGACAAGAACAGACCTAAAACATGAGGTGTTGTCTCAGGATACTTATAGTCTCTTGTAATTAATGTAGGTTCAAGGGCAGAAAACAATGCAAGAAAATGATATATCATATATAAACGATACTACTAGTTATTATTATACATGCATTAGGTCTGGTGTACGTTAGAAGACTTGTTTGTATGTTAGTGTAGGAATAAGAGGGAGATTTAGAGAACTTGTTACATAGATCCTTTGATTATCCTTAAAGAAAAAATGTTAGTGTTTATGATGAAATGGGCTCAATTTGAATGAGTATGGTGGATTCAAGAAGCCGAACTGGTTTGAAATATAGCCAACTCCGTCTGATATGGGATTGAGGACTAGTTAATTGATTGATATAGGTTTAAAAAGTTTGAGTGTTAGATCGATAATAAGAAAATACTGAAAATAACTTATTGTCAGAGAAGTTTGTTTTGTTTGTGGGCTCTCTTTCATTGTTCTGTCTTGGAAAACTTATAAAAATTAAATGATCTATGATTTAAGTGGTTTTGTATGGTGTCTAACTTGTGATTTGCTTATTGTGGGATTTCTTCCATAGGCTGTCAATGACAATGATGTTCACAGCATTGTCATGTCATATCTCGCGCATAGCTGCTTTACAGACACATTGGAATCATTTACTACCTCCATGGGCATGAATCAGACTGCGAATCTGGAGGATATGGAGAGGAGAAAAAGTAAGTGATTGTATTCTTGAGGCTCATAATTGTTGTTTCTCATTCTTTTCATTGTGTTGGCATTTACACTCTTTAAGCCCTTTTTCGGGTAGTGGTTTACTTCTAAGCTTTAAGAATAGTTTTCCAGGATAAGTATACCTCTTTCCCCCTAATGAGTACTTTTGTTTGAGAAATAGCCTTGTTTGTAATATATATATATATTTTTTGATATTATGCTATTTTTCTGTTGGTTTTCCAGAGAGATATCATGCATCCCTACTGTCTATTGTGCATATCATATGTTAAAAGCCTACTATAAGCTTGAGGATTAGATGGGTAACACAATGATTGAAGGAAGGTGTTAAAAGTAGACGTGATAGACCCAAAATAACATGGAAGGAAGTTTTCTCCAAGACCTATAATCTCTAAAGTCCGTTTGACTTAGCATAAAAAAAATATAATAAGGTTTGGTCATTGTTGGCACATGTATATAAAGTCTACTGTTTACCAAGAATATTTTCACAATGGTTTAAGAATGATGTGTCAATGTTAGAATAAGTGTGCAATGCAGAGTATATTTATTCTTACAGAAACTATAGTAAGTGGCAAATTATTGAGTATATGATTGAAATGTGCCCTGATGGAGCAAAATGAATATATAGAATTTAGCTAATCAACCCAATTAGCTTGGGATTGGAACATTGTGTTGTTCTATTCACCTGCAATGCATAGGAACAATAGATGGTTTTACCTATTACTAAAGAAGGAGCAAATTAAGTAATGTTTAACATAAACTATTTTGTTTCTTTTTCCCTTTCCTCTTTATAATTTAGTTTACCCACTTCACATTTAGAAGTGTTTGATTGATGGTCCTAACTATAAAGTTATATCCAGGGATTTATCATTTGGCATTAGAGGGAAGTGTTTTGAAGGCCATTGAAATCACAGATCAGTTCGCTCCTGACTTATTAGAGAAAAATAAGGATTTGCATTTTGATTTGTTGAGCCTTCATTTCGTTGGACTTGTCTGCTCAAGAAAATGGTGAGCACCGTATGCCAATGGCTTATTTGTCAAAGACAAGTTACGTTGTCTGACTATTTCTTCCTGTGGCAGCACAGAAGCTCTGGAATTTGCGCAGGCAAAGTTGGCTCCTTTTGGAAAGGTGCAAAAATATGTTGAAAAGCTTGAGGTATGTTTCTTTCCTAATGAATCTCTTAGATATTCTCTTTCAAATACCTTGTACTTGTCTAAATTTTGGAGCTTTGTGGCAGGACTTCATGGCTTTATTAGCTTATAACGAGCCAGAAAAGTCACCTATGTTTCATCTATTAAGCTTGGAGTACAGGCAGCAAGTTGCCGATAGTTTGAATAGAGCAATACTTGGTGTGTTTTTACGGTCTTTCTGATATCGTGATTTCTGATGACTATAGTTTCCCTCCTCTCACTCATTTTTTATGTCATGCTGCTGGCAGCAAATTCAAACCTCCCCAGCTATTCTGCGGTTGAAAGGTTGATGCAGCAAACAACTGTCGTAAGGCAATGCTTAAGCCAAGAATCCAGTAAGGTTTGGTCTTAGAACTTTTTTCAGTGAAAATTCAATATCATTCTGTGGAAAGGGAACATAAGAGGTGGAAGAAGTGTTAAAAGAGACTCTTGAGATTGGAACTACTAGTAGTTTATCCCACGAGCGACACAATTTTGCATATCTGTTAGCGACCCCTACCCTTGACATTCATGCAAACAATGGCACAGCTAGAATTCTGGCAACAACGTTCAAAAACACACAAAAGTTCCACACATTGGAATTCGAAGCTATGACCTAAACAATTTTTTCGACACATTTACAAATACAGTAGAAGCTGCTCTACCGTTAAGGAGATTCAACAATTTATATATATGTGCCAAATCAAAATTGTTTTTATCCTATTTGCGTAGTATAAAGGCCCCACCCCCTTCCCAATAGTTAGCTTCCCCATGCAGGCAAGGTTTTACCAACCTGCTGTTGGACCAAGACCACTTGAAAACTTTGGTAGTTCAAGATTCTTGATGACTGGATAGAGTTGCAATACAACCTTCTTTTTTAATTACGAGAAATCCCGAGGTCCATCACGGTTCAATACTCGTGGATAATGGGCCTGCCCTACCCTTTAATTCCCACTTAAATACTAACTTTTGATGTCTGTCATGTTGCAGGAAGGGTATCCAGCATTTGCTTTGAAAGACTTTTTGAAGAGCTAGAGCCTAGGTGAGCCAATTTAGGGACATGTTTCCAGCACTCGGAGTAGCGATTCTGCACCTTGAAGTCGTTTAGCAGCTAGATTTGCCTACTTTCCGAAAGCAAAAAAAAAGGCATGGCTGATCATGGGTTCTGTGACGTTTTTAAGACCTCCCGAATCAGCCTTTAGGGCAACTTGTGGGAGTATTAAGTTTTACTGAATACCACAACAGCACTTGTGGCGATTTGTTTATACTTGAAATGTCATAAGTGAATATGTTAGTCAAATGCTTTGTTTAAATGAAAATTCTTAAGCGTTCCATATGAGAAGATCAGCCTATTGTCTCTGTCTTCTACTTGATTGAATTTGTTAGAACTTGCTGCCGTTTTGGACACAACTTCTCTACCATCATAACGCAGTGATAAGGTTTGCACATATTTTATCCTCTCGAATTTTCAGAATTACTAGGTATGTTGTTGTATGAGAAGATTAGCCTAATTAAATGCTCGATAAGTAGATTGTATTACTTTAATTCCCAGTTGCATTGATTTTGATTTATATTATATGATAGAAGTATTGCCATGAGCAACTACATAACTTCCCAATTTTATAATTTTCTTGTATAAACATGTGTAGTTTCAGAAATAAGTGTATTACTGTTGGACACAAATTCTTTACATACAAACCCCTACAACAATTTTCCTAAACCAAAATTCAAACACTCATTTAAAAAGAAAGAAAAGAGAACTTTTTATTATTAAACACACATAAATTATTCTCACTCTCTTAATGTTTATCCAAACCAAAAACTACTACTATATCGATCATAATAGATAGTAACTTTTAATTTGACTGTTTTATATTTTTTAATCTTAAAAATATTAAATAGATATTTAAATTTATATGAAATTAAATAAATATATTATATAAATTATAGGTCAGATAATACATATAAGACACTATATACCTAAAAAATAAATACATAAAACCTTATGTAAGAACAATAATTATCAGATAGGACGTGTGTGCCTGTACGTCCCGACTATAGGTTCAATATATGAGGGACTAAAATTATCAAATTCCCATACATTAGGACCATTTTTGTCATATTATAAAATAGTTTTTTTTTTTTTTTTTAAATTTCCCTTTTAATTCAAAATAAAAGAAAATAAAATAGAATAAATCCTCTTCTTCTATCCTGAACCAAAAAACAAATTTTACTACTACAATGGCGTCTATGGTCTCTCACTGCTCTTCTTCTTCCTTTCTCAACCTTAATTTTACCAATGATTCCTCCTTTTCCTTCTCTGCTACTTTATCATTTTCTCGCTCACAATTCCCAAATAGGTACGACTTACTCTTAATCTCGTAGTTTCCCAAATTAAACATGGTTTTGTATACATAGATATATTCATTGAGCTTGTATGAACTTTGATTTAGTTTTGCTTGTAAATTTTGTACCACTGTTAAAAAAAGCTACTTGACAGCTAAAATGTGTATACTTGAGATAAAAGTTGTTAATTTCAAAAGATTACAATTTGTACAGTGTTGAGATAGTTAGCAATTTATATATACTTCAATTGTGTTAACATATAAGAGTTGTTCTGTTCATGTTCCAAGTGTTTTTGTTTGACTGAGCACGAAGTTTATGAAATTAATTAAGAGTTATAAATTTTGAAATGTTAAATTAAAGATGTGTGTAGTACTTTAATTTTTGTGGTATGGAAAACTTAGGAGAAGCCTTTTCTTGGACGGACTAAAATGGAAAGTAAGACTTAAATTAAGAATATTTTGAGAATGTACGTGGTGAGAGGTAACAAATAACTTGTGTAATTACTCGAGGTGTGTGGAAGCTAGCTTGGATACCATGATTATAAAAAAATCTTGAGTCATTTACATATTACCACAATAAAAAACTACTTATCCAAAAGAATAGAAATTATGCTTCAACTTTGTTAAGCAGTTAAGGTGTGTAGTAAAACTTCCGGAGGGTTGTTCTGTTTAAGTATTAGCGAGTACTGATTTATCATTTCATGGATTTGGTTGTTCCTGTGGTTGTGTTCCTATTACATTCTTGTTGCTATAATTTACATATTGGTCTTGCCTTTACAGTGCTTCTCAAAAAATGAACAGTAATGAAAATTATAGAGGCTATATCGTAAAGTGTGCACTTGCAAAAACCAGAATGCCTCCCTCGCCCGCTTCTGATGCATATATAAGAGAACCCCACAAATATTTTGATGAGGTGGTTATCACAGTTCGTGCTGGAGATGGAGGGCATGGTGCCGTTCTTAGTATGCCCAACCAGAAAGCTCCATCTAAGTCACAAGGAAAATTTGACAGAGATAAGACAAAGAAGAAAGCCTCTTATAAAAGGGACTTTGATGGTTCAATAATCCTTCCAATGGGGGGACATGGTGGCGATGTTGTCTTATATGCAGATGAGAGCAAAGATTCACTGTTGGAGTTTCACAACAAGAGCAAACACAAGGCGAAGCGTGGAGGAAATGTTGATTCTATGGGTGTGTTAACATCTCACATGCAAAATGGAGCTACTTCACCAACATTGCGAATTCCCGTTCCACTAGGTTTGTTCTCCCTTTGGCTCTCTAGTGTAATAGCTCTAGCATGCGTGGGAAATTCCGGTGACAATTAGACTTATCAACTCATATTCGAAACTGTTCTTGAATTATGATTTTTTTTTATTTTGAAAGATATAAATGGTTGTGTGATGACTTTTCATTTCATGTTTTCCCATATTTTCCAGGTACTGTTGTCAAACTTAAAAAAGGAAAGTTTTTGGCAGATCTAGCTAATCCAGGTGATGAAGTTCTTGTTGCGAGGGGAGGACAAGGAGGGTGAGAAAAAATCTTTGGTCTCTATACAACTACTACTGTTGTGGGTGTTTTGTGCTTCTACTAATTTGAGTCAGTAATCTCACTTCTACCGTCTACACCACAACCGTGCCCACGCAACTATAGAAAAAGAAAAAAAGAAGATTTTTGTCTTTTTTTATGTGTTCTTTGGTGTTTGAAGTATTTCATTGTGAGTTATAGATACTGTATCACTTATTTGGAACTGCATGCCTGGTCTTTAATTCTGCACTACATGGTTGTGGCAGATTAGCTTGTTGGAAGTTCCGGAGTACAAAAGGAAACAAATGACGACTTTAACAACAAATATAATGAGAGATGCCACCGATAAGGTTTGTATAGAACTTATCTTTAAGAGACATCTTATTTTCATATAATCCATTTGTCGTGTTTGCTACTATGCCAATGAACCTTATGATGCATGTGATAAGGAGCTTTTTAAAAATTAATTTATGCACTTTGCTGAATTAATGTCAGCTCTGCTGGCAAAAGGTCTCTTTCTAAGTGATTGTATCTTGATGTAATAACGTGCTAATCTGACTATGTGAACAGCAAAAAATGCGTTGGAACCGACAAATGTTTTGATAATCTAATCAGACTTACTCAAGTCTAGTATGAATATTGCTAGTAGTTTTTGGACTTAATATACTGTACCTTTGTTAAGAAAGTTTGACAACTTTCCTGCATGTTCCCGGTTGACTGATATGATTTGTTTCACTTTCTTACAGGTTTTAACTTTCGGACAGTCTGGGGAGGAAGTTAGCCTGCAGTTGATACTAAGAGTTGTTGCTGATGTGGGTCTTGTTGTAAGTATCTTTATCAAACTTTTTCTGATTCATAGATATGTGTATTTAACATTCTGATATCCATGATTCACTTGACATGTACTAATATATGCCAGTATACGCTGATATATCAATTGATATTTCATTTCATCAATTTGCACATTTAGCTTGGTTGTTTACTCAGGAACTCTGCAAAATTTCTTATTACTGGGTTCCTCACATTGTTAAATGAAATTATGTACCTTTTGAATGCTGTACGGCAAAATTTTGAACTGTTGTAAGTCATATCGGAGGCTTCTTTGTTGTAAGGAAGGGATTTATCAATGTTTGTGGCATATCTTTTAGAAACGTTTATATATAACCCTTGAGAGCACCCAAGGTTTACCTAGCTGTCAATGAAGTGAGATGACAACCATGAAAGGCCAGATTATTTCTTCCATCTTTTTAAGCCTTGGTGGTTGGCAGAGATATCCGGTACCTGTTCTGGTGAGAGGTAGCAGGTACCAAGCAGAATAGTCGAGGTGCCTGCACATTTCCCTGACACCTTCACTACAAAAGATATATTGTTGAGAAAAAAAAGAGATTAATTTTAGAACCATTATCCCCTTAATTAATTTAAGCATTCGTAATTGCTTACTTTGTGAGCCTATATGGTTAGATGCTATGCATGCTCAGATATCTATGCATCTTTGCTACTGTTAGAATCGAAATGATTTCTTCACCTGAGGCCACAGGAAAACACATTGCTTTTTGGTTCTTGCTCGTTTGTGTTTGACCTTCTTTGTTTCTTTAATTATGCATGTTTGTTATGCTTAAGCCCACGAACAACAGTTTTTAGTGACTTTTTAGCTTTTAGATGCCCAAGGACTTATTGTGTCATTTTTGGGACGAGTACAATAAGTAATATAACATATAATACACAGATTATAATGGTGGATAGTAGAATTTATTTGTAGTGATACTGATACATCTAGATGCTATAACCTGATTGGTTCATCACACTTAGTGATCATATACACATGCAATTCTATCTATTATTCTTCAGTTATCTCCATACTCTTTGACTGTGCTCTTTCAATTTTCCTAAGGGACTTCCAAATGCTGGAAAATCAACTCTATTGGCTGCTATTACACATGCAAGGCCCGATATTGCTGATTATCCATTCACAACGCTGATGCCAAACCTTGGACGTCTTGATGGCGACCCAAGTTTAGGAGCAGACAAGTATTCATCTGAAGCAACTCTAGCAGATCTGCCTGGTCTAATAGAAGGTGCACATTTGGGAAAGGTATTTTTTATTATATTCAGCAATCACTTCACTAATTTAACGCCTCAAACCTTGTGGTTTTCTGTTTTACTTATTTTTCTCACAAAAATGAAATTTAGCTATGCATGTGTCCCTAATTATCTTATCAGGGTCTAGGGCGTAATTTCTTGAGGCACTTGAGGAGAACAAGATTGTTGGTACATGTCGTTGATGCAGCTGCTGAAGACCCAGTTGGTGATTACAGAACTGTAAAAGAGGTAAGTCTAAGTGCACTCATCGAATATATTTTTTGTTTTAATTGATTAGTTATAACTCCTTAGTTGTACCTTAACAGAAGAAACTAAGTTCGGTCACAGAGATTTGACAAGAAATAACAACTTTTGAAGTTCTTTCAATTTGACTAGTTTGCCACAAATGCATCTTAAGGTGAAAGTAACTCTTGATTACTATTATAGCATTACGTAATGCAGAATTTTGTTCCTATTTATTTCCGTAGAATTATTTCACCATGTAAGTTTCTTTCTCTTCATTTTTGTATCGCGGCATGGTTTTTTATTTAATCATTTCAGACTAAGCAAGCGCTTAGGTGGACAAGGAATAAAGTATAAGTGATGCGTTGCATGATTTCCTTTGTTGTTTATTGGTTACTGAGTTGTTATATATATATAACCTCGTTTTCCAACTAAGAAACATTTTACTTTGCAGGTATATTAACCATTATATATTAAATTCTCTTCTATAACCATAGAGAGATCCAATTTGTATGCTCTCTAGCTCATGCCATTTCATTCGTAACCAACTCAGCACTCGAGTATATTTAACCTTGGTCTTTTTACAACGCCACAAAAATGCTTAGTTCGCGTTGTTGTTTTCTAGTTCGCATAGATGCTATTGTATATTTTTGCTGGAGATATAGTTGTTTCAAAGCTACTTCTGTTGTAGCCAACATTGCTTGCTATATTTTGCCAACCTTTCTGACTAAGTCGTCCGTCTTAATGACCTCTTATTTTGCAGGAACTGCGGATGTACAATCCTGAGTACCTTGACAGGCCGTACCTTGTAGTGTTAAACAAGATTGATAAACCTGAGGTATCTGGCTCTTATCATTTCTGTCGCACTGTCAGCTGCCTTTTGAAACAACTTGCTTTCACTTGCAAAACAATTGTATCTTGGTTCCGTTTGAACATGATTTGAAATTAGATTGATTTGAAGGTAAAATTTTGTTTGGACATGCAATTTGGATTTCCTAAGTTGTAATTTTACTCATAAACATGATAACCAGACAAATTGTGAAAATATCAAAACTTACCCAATTTTTATACAATCTTACCGAATGAGCAAAAACCATAGTTCATAAACAAAACATCGGGATATCCTAAGGTGCAACATAGATAAATAAGATATTTCCATTCCCTTCATAAATAAACCTTTGCTGTTACAAACTTTTTCAATATGGCTCATTTTTTTCTTTAACGAGGTAACATATATGACCAGTTTTATAAAAATCACTGTCAACAGACTAAGTAGTGACAGCTTATTGTCTTTAAATGATAATTCCTTGTCATAAGGTATGGACAATCTCTTCATGCCGAGCATGAGTCGTCTTTTGCAAATTTTTTGATGATTGGTCTTTTTTTACAAAATATAAACTTATGGACAAGTTTTACATTTCAAAAATTTGAAATCAAATCCGTTTTCTGAAAATTTTGGGATTTGAAATATTATCCCAAATTGCATGTCCAAACACCTACTAATATGCACATCGTCATGGATTGTCAAGTTTGTTATATATGAAAGATATGATTATCGCTTTGACAGGCAATAGACAGGCTTCCTACCTTGACTGAAGAAATATGGAAAATTGGTTGTGAGAGAATATCTCCGAAGTGTGACACAAGCTCTAGGGATGTAACTGAGTCCATTTCTGTTGACGAGAGCCAAAATAGTGAGTTTTCGAACAGGTTTTCTGCTAAGGATCAGAAGGTTAAAGAACTTGAAGAGTATCCACGCCCTCTTGCTGTTGTGGGTGTTAGTGTACTGTAAGTTTTCTGTCATCTCTCCTTATCCGAATTTACGAACATTCAAGCCTCAAAAATCATACACAAACTGTATGAAAAGTTCGTAAAGCTCACCTAAACCTGTCCACTGAAGTTCAGATTTCATGTTTACATTCACGTAGTAAATCCTACAAACAATAATCATATCGTTGTAAGATAAAGAACTCAAAGCGATTCTTCAAAAGAGTTTGTCAAAAGTTAGTAACACACAAAAAACAATTATGAGTAACGAAAGCTTTCGTTTTCTCTCATAATTCTTATAAACCCCTTGCATAATATGTAACTAGGAAGTGTATAAATCTTACTGTTAACCCTGGAATAAGGCATAACTAGGAAGTGTATGTGCTGCCTGATTTTTGGGGGAGACATTCTTGTAGACACTAATATGTCCATTTTGGGAAGCTAGACATGCATGTGTGAGATAGGGTGCTTTGGAGTAACTGGTAAAGTTATTGCCATGTGATTAGGAGGTCACGAGTTCAAACCTTGAAAACAGCCTCTGACAGAAATGCAAGGTAAGCCTGCGTACAATAGACCCTTGTGGTTGGGCCCTGCACATAGTTGAAACACTAAATGCAAGGTAAAACTACCTACAATAGGTCCTTGTGGTCCCTTCGCTGACCCTGCGCATAGCGGGAGCTTTAATACACTGGGCTTGCCTTTAAGACATGCATGTGTGACTTTTTGCCTGTACAATAAGTTTCTTAGTCCAAATTATTTGTCATGTTTAAGACAAGTCTTGATTGTCCCAAAAATGTCAGGTTCATAATTTTTGGTTAGAAGGTTGATGCTAAGGAGTTCAGGGGTAGCTCAAGGGAAGGCTAATGAAGCTTTTGCTTTACGCTCCAAAATATTTGAGCTCCCAAAATTTTAATTAATAATCAATTTTATGATTTTATTTTTGCTTAAATAATATAAAATTTAAGATTTAAAAAACTATACTTGATATTAGATAATATTCTAAAATTTTGAATTAAACTACTCATATCTTCATATTAATAAATAAAATTTTATTCAACATAATTTAACAAATTGTATAATAACAACAATAGAACATACACAGTTTATTGTAAATTTTATACAACATGATCCGCCAAATTGTATTGCAAATAAATGACTAATATCCGCTAACTTGAATTAATCTTGACCAGTATAAATATTAATAATAATATTACAAAGTAAAGTTAAATTTTTTATGTTTTTTAACGATACTAATTATAAATACGAAGTATGGGGAAAAATAATGAAATATTGACTTTTTATCAAATTTTGATTTGTATTACAAATTTTATCGAGCTAACATTGATGTTGTTAGGTCGGTTAATTATGAGATCATTCAAGTCATTTGATATGCTATCAAGAAGATATTTGAATTAATTTTTTGTTATTACACCAAATATTAGGGAAACTGTTTTTGAAAAAATACTTTTTCATTTCTATAAGTTATTTTCTGATGTATTTGACAAATACAATATGTTATTCTTTAAAAATAAAACAACAAAGTTAGACTTTACTTTCAGCCTAACCTCTTCACCTAATATAAATCTACTATTATTTTGATTGGCCAACGGAAATTTCTGTTATGTTTGTTACTTGTAGGAAAAGGATTAAAGTCAATGAGATGTTAAAGGTGATAAGAGCGGCGTTACGGGAGTTCCTATGATACAATAGCAGTCAAGTATTCATTTTTACGATACATAAATTTTTTTTAATGTATAATATTTAAATCAATTCAAATGATTGGTTGACTTAACAAATCAAAAGGCTGCTATAATTACATATATGATTATTCTCTATATATTCTTACATTTTTTGATAAATTATTGAGTATTATAGAGGCAAAATTTGTCAGTCTACCTAAGAGAATTATGTGATATAGCGGCCGTGTATATATGAATATTCTTGCGGCCCTCTTGACTCATTTATCTAATGTTTTTATAGATTAAAAAAATATTTTAATGAATATTCTTGCGGCACTCTTGACTCATTTATCTAATATTTTATAGATTTAAAAAAATATTTTATTTTGGTACATGTATCTTTCATGTTATAATATTAAAATGTCAATTGTTTATAATATTATGTTGTTGGATTAATATTAACTTGATATTAAGTTAAAGACAATACATCATAACTTGTTTTGAGATTTCTTCTATGTTATAATATTAAAATGTCAATTGTTTGTAATATTATGTTGTTGGATTAATATTAACTTGATATTAAGTTAAAGACAATACATTATAACTTGTTTTGAGATTAAGGAGTACAGAATTGAAATTTGATATCATAAGCATATACACATTTTCTTATAGAGTCTGGTTTTCGTGATACCTTGACATAATAATTGTTCTTTTTTCTTTTAATTATTGATTGTGATCCATATTTCATAGTTTGGTTCTTTTCTTTCCGATTTTCTTTTTACTCATTCCATGATTGGCCTCTATTATGACCGTGGACTTACCTCGTTTAATATAATACTTATTTGCATTCAATCGATATTGATATTAAATCAAGTAATTTAATTTTATTATTTATAGAAGACATAGTTCAATTTTATGTAGTATTGATTTACTATACTCCCTTCCTTTCATCTCAAGATAGTGCTATTATTTAAATCTTGTTATTTAAAGCTTGCTATGTAGAATGATAAAATTGGAAAATTTACTAAAACTAACCTTATTAAGTATTCCTTTCCACCTCAGATAGTGTTATTATTTAAATCTTGTTACTTAAAACTTGCTACGTAGAATAGTAAAATTAGAAAATTTACTAAAAATAATCCTTATCAAGTAATTTTTTGAGACTTTTTTCATAGCGTAAAATAAAGGATTTTTTAAATGTTCTAGGCATATTTTTTTCTTCATATTTACCCTTTATTTTAATGAGGTTTTTAACCACTTTACCTTTTCTAAAAGAATAGGAATAATCAAAAGAATAATAGCGTGAAAGTGACTTTTTATTTTTGTCCTCAAATATTTTCTTAACAGACCATCTAATAGCTAGTTAGAGTTATACATATATTAATAACACGAGCAAATCTAATATTACTTTATCACATATATTATTTATTTCACCTTTTATCATACATTAAAAAAATACATAAATCCCCTCATAATTTATACATACATTATTTAGATTTCTAAATTATATATATAAAAAAAAGACCCTTCTTCTTTTTTTTTTTTTTGTTGAAACGTATGGAATTTAACATAAGATGCATATAAATTTGTCATTTAGCTATAATTTTTTATAGGGAAATGTAGCCAACCCAAAGTATTTTGTAAGTAGCGGGACACAAAAGTCCGACAATACAACGTAGTTTCCTCGGACTCATTCACAAGACTAGTGTGAACATAAAAAAGCTCCTCGTAAACTTGCATTTTAGTTACCCACAGAATTGAACTACTAAGTAGTATTTTGCTTCATTAATTAGTTATGGATGGTCGTATTTTCTGGTATTTGGTACTATGTGTAAATGCTTTTAATGAATTCTGAACTAACTTCCAATTATGTACAACTGTATCCTCTTCATATTTTTTTTCCATATAGACACGTATAAAAATGGGAAAAATACTAAAATAGCCAGCTTGTTACTCTTTGTCTATTTCTTTAGTTTTTTCGAGTTTATCCTCTTAAAAGACTTTTTTTTCTGGAAAAAGGAAAAATGAGCTAAGCATTTTTCTGATTCTTTGTTTTTGTTTGCTATACATGCCAGTTTTCAATAATTAAAAGCAAGAAAATTTGGGTGATGATTATTGATGAGCATGTAGGATAGTATATGTTTTAATATGGATTAGTGAGTTTAAATTAAGTTGGACTTGTAATATAAACATAGGATTAGGAGCAAATAAGAGACAATTTTGCTTGCATTGGAAATTATGTTTTACATTCTTAAGTAGTGGTTAGTGGTTACAATAATTTGTAGGGTATTAAATGGATAGATTGGAAAGAAGTTGGGCAAGTTAAAATGGGTTGCGTTAATAAATAGATTGGACTGTAATGAACACAAAAAATTACTTTGGGTTGAAATTAATTCAAAAATTACTTAGGCCGAAATTAGTTAGCAACTAACATTGGATTGGGTAATAACATGTCAATTTTATTGAGTGGTCCACTTCCTTCTACCCTAAAACGAACTTGGAATTCAACTCCAATTTAGGCCTTGAGACTCGAGCATTGATCTGTCACTTGTCAATCAAACAACTCTAACCCGAAACCTGATCTTTGGCCTTGATTAAGATCTACTTTCGATTTGAGACCTGATCTTGACTTGGACTTAAACCCTAAATTCAAAACTTGATCCTTAACTTAGGACCCGATCTCAAATCCTTTTCAGGGACTTGAGTCGAGATTGATCCTTATTCAATGCCAATAATCAAGCCCAACACAGGACTCGAGACACAACATTGTCTCAAAAATTGAGATTCTGTCCTAACTCTGACTTAGGACTTGAGCCCTAATATAATATCATGCATGATTGCTTTAGTCATACGTATAATGAAATGTTATCATAGACAATTATTTCAGTTATTTAACAAGACACTCCTCAATCCTCCATGAGTATCATCATATACTATGGTATAGTATCATAAATGACTACTTTCAGTAACCATTGAATGCTAACACACAACAACTAATAATAAAATTATGAAAATATGTTTCCATTAACTTAGATTTTTATATAAGCCAGTGACTTTAGTTATTTATGATATTCAAATGGTGTATATCATATACTAACATGCTATCATGAAGATTGGTTCATTTTTCAAAAACTATATTTTCTATTAAATTAGATTTTATAATTTAGTGATTTTAGTTATTTTCTCTTAATTATTTCTTGCTAGTTCTTTCCAAAAAAAAAAAAAAGCTCAGTCCTATATTATCAATCTGGTTTATTTATATATAGACAGAGTATCATCTATGAATATGACTCATTTATATATGTCTATCATGTTGATATCATGCTCATGCAAACCTTTAATTAGTTTAGGCCGAATAAATATTGAGAAAATAAGAAGAGTGGATAAATCACGGTAATTGATTTACTTTTATGGGATAGTTTATGTAATTTCCTAATTGAAAATCACTTTAAAAATGAGTTATGTTGGATTAGATTAATATTGAGTAACTTTCACATATAATATATATAAAATTATATTTGTATGTTATAATTATATTTATATATAATTGAGCTTTATAGTAAACATAAATATGTATATTTTGCTGTACATATACAAAAAAAAAAAAAGACAGCTAAATAATTCACTATACATATGCAAAGAAATCAGTTGTAAAATTTACTATACATATACAAAAGAAAACAGTTGTATACAAAAGATTAGTTATATAATTTGTGTATGTATAAAACGAGAAAGACAGAAAGACAAAAGAAAACTAGGCAGAAAAATATTTGTAGTGTGTAATTATAAGTGTATATGATGAAGATATATGTATTTGCATGTGTATATACAATTTTATTTCGTTTTATACAAACATAAACACAATTTATATATTTTATTTATGTTTGTATAAGTGAGAGAGGCGAGGGTGGCGAGCGAGATCTGGGACAGTAAAACAAAAATATATGTATATATATAATTTCCTCTCGCTTTATACAAACACAAACACATTTTATACATTTCCGTTTGTATAAAAGTGAGAGTGGCGAGCGAGCGAGAGACGAAAATAGAAACAATTTACTATATGGTACAATTAAATCAAAATCTATTTACAATATTTAATTTAAATTAATAATTTACGATTTTCCTATTAAAATTAGCCTAATATAAAATTATCTTTACCCATCCATAAAAGTTTAGGCAAATTAAGTAGGCCATCAGTTTTTGGGCCATAACACCCCCAAACCCCAACTTTTTTTACCCTTCCCTCAAAAAATAAAAAGGAAAAGAAGAAGAAAACTATAAACTGTATACTGAGCTGTAACACTTTCTCTTGGACACCTTAGCTTCAAAACAAAATAAACACATAAGCAAAGCCCTTGTATAAACTAGACACACAAATTAGGGATGATCATCTTGAAATAAATAATAATTAAATAGAAATATGATCAAAAGTTACACTTGACATGTATCATAAAGTTATCCATGTAAGCAGCCACGTATCGTATAACACTTGCAATATTTAGGCCCAACTTCCTGCTTCACTCACCTATAAATACCCTCTATCTCTCTCAGCCCATTTTCATTTCAAAACAAAATTTCCTTCAAATATTTGTACACAATGTCATCCAACTCCAAGAAGTTGATTCCAGCTACATCCCGCAAGGGATGTATGCGGGGTAAAGGTGGGCCCGAAAACGCTAATTGTACGTACAAAGGTGTACGTCAACGAACTTGGGGTAAATGGGTAGCCGAGATCCGCGAACCCAATCGCGGAGCTCGGCTTTGGCTCGGCACCTTTGATAATTCTTATGACGCTGCAGTTGTCTATGACGCTGCAGCTCTTAAGCTCTATGGTGCCGAAGCCAAACTCAATTTACCCCATCTTTACAACAATCAGGCCCAGGCCCAAGCCCAAGCCCAAATCCAGAACTCTAAGCCCATTACCATCATGAGCCCATCACTATCTCCCGTTTCAACTACTACTGCTCAAGCTTCTTCTCCGTCTGTAACTTCCGTTTATAATGTGGCTTCGCCGTCAACTTGGAGCGTAGGAAGTGATGATTCATCCTTTTATTTCAACAGCCACGATTTCGGTATCAATAATGATATTCCATCTGCATTTAATTTAATCGATATTAATAAAACAGCTGATGATTATCCTGATGATTATGCTACTAACGATAATCAAAGCAGTCAAGTACTTAGTGGAGAAATGTTTAGAGATCTAAACATGAATTTACCAGAAATTGATGATTCATCAATTTGGGAAGAAGCTAAGGCAACAACTTCATTTCAAGAAGCAGTGAATGATCCAGGAATAGGTGGATACAACTTGGATGATGACCTTAATTTTCCTCCATGGTGTGGTTAAATTATTATTATTATTATATATATGGTAAAAAAATATATATATAAAGGAAAAAAAAATCCATGCAATATATATATATGTATACTTGTAAAGGTATTAGAGCATGCAAGTGGATAAGGCATGTTGAAGTTTTTTATTTTATGTATATAGAGAAGAAGCTACTACTAAAAGTGTATAGTCATTAATATGACGTGTAATATAGTTAGTGTGTTGAGAAGCAGTATATATGTATATGGAACTGTAAAAATGTTCAACTTGTATTTAAGTTTAAGAAAAAATAATATAGATATATGTAAATATTATTTTGTATAAATCTACAAGTTTAGTAAGAGTAGTTTTCTATGGTGTTGTTGTAGTTAATATGTTTCTTGGAGTTCGTTTCTTTTTTCTTCTAATTTTTTTTTATTGAATTTAAGTGTTGAAAATAATCGACATATATATCGTGCTGTAAACTTTATATTCTCACTCTTTTTTGTGTTATTTGGTAATTAATATAATTTTTTTAAAAATATATCACGTGAAAGTTGTCACTATAAAAAAAATAAAAAAAGAATCATTTGCTATATATATGCTTTCTTTACTAAGCTATGTATATAGGAGGAGATAGTCAATTAATTAAATAATTAGATGGGCGCTCAATTTTTGCAATAATAGTTAATATCTCATCTTTGTGTGAAACATGAATTGGACGTATATACGACATTGAGTATATATATCCAACACAGTTTATAACGTATGAAAATACGTGATGTTTACGTTTTTTTAAAGTTATAAATTTCTGATTTATATTTTGTTTTTACCGAAAGAGTGAAGTTTTAATGCAAAATAAGAATGTGTTGGTTATCCAGTTTTAGCATATTTTTGTCGTATTATTTTTGTCCTCTTTAGCCCGCTCATCTCAACCTCCTCCGATCATCTCCCTCGTTCTTCTGATCAACCACCATGACGTACCTGCTATTGCCACCACGACTTCCTTCTTCTTGAGACTCGATCATGAACCACCTCCTTGCATTTACTCCTACCCAAAATAGATTTCATTTATTTTGATGTCTCTATGAACTCATCTTTTTTTTTATTGAATCATCGTTGTTATCGCCATTTCCACCACTTCTTCCGGCCACAATAACCTCGTCCTAGCTCTTAATCCCTCTCTTTTTAGATCCGTCCATCACCACCATTTTCTTCTTCTCCTACTTTAGGTGTCTCCATGATTCATCTTTTTTTTTTATTCATCGTTGTTATCACTGTTTTCACGACTTCCTCCTGTCACAGGGACCTTGTCCTAGCTCTTAATCCTCTCTTTTTAGATTCGTCTATCACCACTATTTTCTTCTTCTCCTACTTTGGGTATCTCCATGAACTCATCTTTTTTTATTGAATCATCGTTGTTATCGCCGTTTCCATCACCTCCTGCTGTCACAATAATCTCGTCCTTGCTCTTAATCCTCTCTTTTTAGATCCGTCCATAACCACCATTTTCTTCTTCTCCTACTTTGGGTGTCTCCATGAATTCATCTTCTTCTTTTTTATTGAATCATCGTTGTTATCGCCATTTCCACCACCTCCTGCTGCCACAATAAACTCGTCCTAGCTCTTAATCCTCTCTTTTTAGATTCGTCTATCACCGCCATTTTCTTCTTCTCCTTCTTCAGATCTGGCCATCACCACCACCCTATCAACCTTTTTTTTCCATCCCTCCTTCTAAACTTCCCTCAGATCCAATCATTGCCACCAATTTCTTCTTGATGAGGCTAAGTGCACAGGTATTTTCAGCTTGTATTTTATCAAATTTTAGTATAATCAAAGATACATCTAATGAAAATTGAAATCACCCAAGTTAGAGATTTGCATTACCTTGATTATTATTTGAGAGGGTAAAAATGATAAAAAGTGAGTTTGGAATTATAAATTACTTAAAGTGAAACAAATCAATTTCAGAAGAATTAATTATATTTGAAAGTGTTACAAATAGTCAAAATTTCTTGATGTATTATTGAAATTAAATTTTACTCTCCACATGTAATTTTCTAGGGAAATACTATTTTATTAAAATACAATTACATCTTACTCACTAGAAATAAATAAATAATTTACATTCCATGAGATTATGTTAGTTAATTGATTAAAACTAGTGCTGATTAAATCAGATGATTTTTCTTCCTTAGATTGTGCTAAAAAATGTAAATATTTCTTGCGAATAATTAATATTTCTATGTTTCCTTGAATTTGATTAGCACTATTTATTACATCATTTCTTTTGATTCTATCTCTTTTGTGAAAAACAAATTTTTTTTTTTTTTGAGTTATTAGACATACATATCGTTGAGTATATATATCAAATATACTTTTATAACGTATGAATGTGTGTGTTGTTTACATTTTTTAAATTTATGAATATTAACTTATATTTATGAATATCAGTCAACTGTGTTGAATCTGTTCCTTTAACATGTTTCAATCGTCAGTTTCCTTCTTTAACAGTAATGGTTAGAGATCGTCAAATTTACTTGATATATTATTAAAATTAATTTCATTGTCCCCGTGTATTTTTCTAAGGAATTACTATTTTTTTTTAAAAAACATCACATTTACTCACTACAAATAAATAATTAACACTCCATGAGATTATGTTAGTTAATTGATTTAAGACTAGTGCTGATTAAGTCAAACTATTTTCCTTTCCTAAATTGTGCTAAAAGATAGAAATACTTTGCCAATAATTAATTATTTCTATCTTCGGTGAATTTGATTAGGTATTTAGAATAATGCTTATTTTGTTAGATTCTATTTCTTTTTAAATCAAATCACCTCAATTGAATTTTTATTTCATTGTATTGATATTATCTTTTCAAACACTTAACGAATTGAACCTCATCAGGATTGATAGCACCAATAAAGCATTCAATCAGCGTAATAATACCACTCTGAATTAATTCTAACCACCAGAAGCAAAAATAATAATATTAAAAAAAAGATTTTTTGCTATATATATTTTTGTGTTATTAGGTAATTAATATAAAATATTTTAAAATATATCACGTGAAAATTATCACTATAAAGAAAATTAAAAAAAGAATCATTTGCTATATATGCTTTCTTTACTAAGCTATGTATATAGGATGAGATAGTCAATTAATTAAATAATTGATGGGCGATCAATTCTTTGCACATAATATTTAATTACCATCTCTGGGTGTTGTGTAACATGAATTGGAGTTAGTCGTATATACGACATTGAAGTATATTATACAAACCACAGTTCTATAACGTTGAAATAGTGGATGTTACGTTTTTCTAAAGTTATAAATTTGTGATTTATATTTTATTTTTATCGAAAGAGTGAAGTTTTATGCAAAATAAGAATGTGTTGGCTATCCAGTTTTAGCATATTTTTGTCGTATTATTTTTGTCCTCTTTAGCCCGCTCATCTCAACCTCCTCCGCTCATCTCCCTCGTTCTTCTTATCAAACCACCATGACGTACCTGCTATTGCCACCACAACTTCCTTCTTCTTGAGACTCGATCATGAACCATCTCCTTGCATTTACTCCTACCCAAAATAGATTTTATTTATTTAGGTGTCTCTATGAACTTATCTTTTTTTTTTATTGAATCATCGTTGTTATCGCCGTTTCCACCACCTCCTCCAGCGACAATAACCTCGTCCTAGCTCTTAATCTCTCTCTTTTTAGATCCGTCTATCACCGCCATTTTCTTCTTCTCCTAGTTTAGGTGCCTCCATGAATTCATCTTTTTTCTTTATTGAATCATTGTTGTTATCGCTGTTTTCACCACCTATTCCTGCCACAATAACCTTGTCCTAGCTCTTAATCCTCTCTTTGTAGATCCGTCCATCACCACCATTTTCTTCTTCTCCTACTTTAGTCGTCTCCCTGAATTCGATCTTTTTTTTATTGAATCATTATTGTTATCGCCGTTTCCACCACTTCCCCTTGCCATAGTAACCTTGTCCTAGCTCTTAATCCTCTCTTTTTAGATTAGTCTATCACCACCATTCTCTTCTTCTCCTACTTTGGATGTCTCCATGAACTCATCTTTTTTTTATTGAATAATAGTTGTTATCACCGTTTCAACCACCTCCTGGTACCACAATAACCTTGTCCTTGCTCTTAATCCTCTTTTTTTAGATTCGTCTATTATCACCATTTTCTTCTTCTCCTACTTTGGGTGTCTCCATGAACTCATCTTTTTTTTTTATTGAATTATTGTTGTTATCGCCGTTTCGACCACTTCCTCCTGTCACAGTGACCTTGTCGTGGCTCTTAATCCTCTTTTTTTAGATTCGTCTATCACCACCATTTTCTTCTTCTCCTACTTTGGGTATCTCCATGAACTCATCCTTTTTTATTGAATCATCGTTGTTATCGCCGTTTCCATCACCTCCTGCTGCCACAATAATCTCGTCCTTGCTCTTAATCCTCTCTTTTTAGATTCGTCCATCACCATCATTTTCTTCTTTTCCTACTTTGGGTGTCTCCATGAATTCATCTTCTTTTTTTATTGAATCATCGTTGTTATCGCCATTTCCACCACCTCCTACTGCCACAATAAACACGTCCTAGCTCTTAATCCTCTCTTTTTAGATTGGTCCATCACCACCATTTTCTTCTTCTCCTTCTTAAGATCCGGCCATCACCACCACCCTATCTACCTTTTTTTTCCATCCCTCCTTGTAAACTTCCCTCAGATCCAATCATTGCCACCAATTTCTTCTTGATGAGGCTAAGTGTACAGGTATTTTCAGCTTGTATTTTATCAAATTTTAGTATAATGAAAGATAACGTCTTATGAAAATTGAAATCAGCCAAGTTAGAGATTTGCATTACCTTGATTATTATTTGAGAGGGTAAAATTGATAAAAAGTGAGTTTGGAATTATAAATTACTTAAGGTGAAACAAATCAATTTCAGAAGAATTAATTATATTTGAAAGTGTTACAAATAGTCAAATTTCTTGGGTCTTATTGAGAAATAAAGTTACTCTCCACATTGTAATTTTTCTAGGGAATACCTTTGATTAAAATTACAATTACATCTACCACTAGAAATAAATAAATAATTTACATTCCATGAGATTTATGTTAGTTAATTGATCAACTAGTGCTGATTTAAACAGATGCTTTTTCTTCCTTTAGATTGTGACTAAAACATTGTAAATATCTCTTGCGAATAATTAATATTTCTATGTTTCCTTGAATTTGATTAGCACTATTTATTACATCATTTCTTTTGATTCTATTTCTTTTTGTGAAATATGTATTAGACATAGATATCGTTGAGTATATATATCAAATATAATTTTATAATGTATGAACGTGTGTGTTGTTTACATTTTTTAAATTTATGAATATTAACTTATATTTATGAATATCAGTCAACTGTGTTGGATCTGTTCCTTTGACATGTTTCAATCGTCAGTTTCCTTATTTAACAGTAATGGTTAGAGATCGTCAAATTTACTTGATATATTATTAAAACTAATTTCATTGTCCCCGTGTATTTTTCTAAGGAATTACTATTTTTTTTTTAAAAAAACATCACATTTACTCACTACAAATAAATAATTAACACTCCATGAGATTATGTTAGTTAATTGATTTAAGACTAGTGCTGATTAAGTCAAACTATTTTCCTTTCCTAAATTGTGCTAAAAGATAGAAATATCTTTTGCAATTAATTAATATTTCTATTCTTCGGTGAATTTGATTAGGACTATTTAGGAAATGATTGCTTATTTTTTTTAGATTCTATTTCTTTTTAAATCAAATCACCTCAATTGAATTTTTATTTCATTGTATTGATATTATCTTTTCAAACACTTAACGAATTGAACCTCATCAGGATTGATAGCACCAATAAAGCATTCAATCAGCGTAATAATACCACTCTGAATTAATTCTAACCACCAGAAGCAAAAATAATAATATTAAAAAAAAGATTTTTTGCTATATATATTTTTGTGTTATTAGGTAATTAATATAAAATATTTTAAAATATATCACGTGAAAATTATCACTATAAAGAAAATTAAAAAAAGAATCATTTGCTATATATGCTTTCTTTACTAAGCTATGTATATAGGATGAGATAGTCAATTAATTAAATAATTAGATGGGCGCTCAATCTTTGCAATAATATTTAATACCTCATCTCTGGGTGTAACATGAATTGGACGTATATACGACATTGAGTATATATATCAAACACAGTTTATAACGTATGAAAATACGTGATGTTTACGTTTTCAAAAACTAGTGAAGGTTATAAATTGTGATTTATATTATTTTTAGCGAATAGAGTAACAGTCTTTATGCACAAAAATAAGAATTGTTGGCATCCAGTTTTAGCATGATTTTTGTCGTATTATTTTTGTCTCTTTAGCCCTCATCTCAACCTCCTCGACTCTCTCCCTCCGTTCTTCTTATCAAAACCCCATGACGTACATGCTGATTGCCACCACAACGCCGCTCATTTGAGACTCGCATCATGAACAATCTACCTTGCATTTACATCCTACCCATAATTATTTTATTTATTTAGGTGTCTAGTAGTGAACTTACTTTTTTTTTTAATGTGAATAATCGTTGTTATGCGCCGTTTCCACCACCTCCTACAGCGACAATAACTCGTCCTAGAGTATTAATTCTCTCTTTAGATCGACTATCACCGCCATTTTCTTCTTCTCATAGTTGAGGTGCCTCCATGAATTAATCTTTTTTCTTATTGAATCATGTGTTATCGATGTTTTCACCACCTATTCCTGCCACACAATAACTTGTGCCTGCTCTTAATCCTCTCTTTGTAGATCAGGCCATAACCACCTTTCTTCTGCTCTTACTTTAGTGGTGTCTCCCCTGGAATTCGATCATTTTTTTTTTTTATGGAATCATTATTGTTATCGCCGTTCCACCACTCCCCTTGCCCTAGTTAACATTGATCTAGAGTCTTCAATCCTCTCTTTTTAGATTAGTCTATCACCACCATTCTCTTCTTCTCCTACTTTGGATGTCTCCATGAACTCATCTTTTTTTTATTGAATAATAGTTGTTATCACCGTTCAACGAACCGCCTGCTGTGGGTAACCACCAATAACGTGTCCTTGCTCTTAATCCTCTTTTTTTAGATTCGTCTATTATCACCATTTTCTTCTTCTCCTACTTTGGGTGTCTCCATGAACTCATCTTTTTTTTTATTGAATTATTGTTGTTATCGCCGTTTCGACCACTTCCTCCTGTCACAGTGACCTTGTCGTGGCTCTTAATCCTCTTTTTTTAGATTCTTCTATCACCACCATTTTCTTCTTCTCCTACTTTGGGTATCTCCATGAACTCATCCTTTTTTATTGAATCATCGTTGTTATCGCCGTTTCCATCACCTCCTGCTGCCACAATAATCTCGTCCTGTGCTCTTTACAGCCTCTCTTTTAGATTCCGCCCTACCATCATTTTTCTTTTCTACTTTGGGTGTCTCCACTGAATTCATCTTTTTTTTTTTATGAATCAACAGTTCGTTATCGCCTTTCCACCCACCTCTTCACTGCACAATAACACGTCCTAGCTCTAATCATCTCTTTTTAGATTGTCATTCACCACCATTTCTCTTCTCCTTACTTCCGATCCCCGCCATCACATCACACCCTATTACCTTTTTTTCCAATCCCTCTTGTAAACTTCCCTCAGATTCCTAGAAAATCATTGCACCAATTCTTCTTGATTGAGGGGGGAGATAAGAGCGTGTACAGGTTTATTTGTCACCTTGTATTGACTATCAAAGGGAGTTTCGACATATAATGTAAAGATGAGCACGGGGAAGTCGTTGTTAATGCGAGCAAGTGTGAAAATCACCCAATGCAGGGTGTCAGAGACTGTTTGCTTTAAACTTGATATGAGTATTAGCTGAGAGGGTAAAAATGTGCATAAAAGAGTGTGAGTTGTGAGAATTTGATAAAGTTAAGTTAAACGTGACAAAAGCGAGGAGATCAATTTCAGAAGGAATTAATTATGATTTGAAAAATAAGGTTAACGAAAATAGTCCAAATTTCTTGATGTATTATTGAAATTAAATTGACTCTCCATCATGAAATTTTTCTAAGGGAAAGACTATTTTAGTTAAAATACAAATTAATACTTTACTCACTTAGGAAAGAAATAAAATAATTACAAATGTCCATTCGAGATGACTGTTAGGGTAAGTGAATTTTTTTATAAAATAGCTGTAGTTGATTAAATCAGATGATATATTTCTTCATTTCATAGATGTGGCGGGTAGAAAACTGTGGTAAGTTATTTACTTGATCTTATCGTGCGAATAATTAATAATTATATGTTTCCCATTGAATATTCTGATTTAGTCCATCTATTCGTTAAGAGAATAATACATCATTTATGTTGTGATTATATTTTATGTTTGGTTGTGAACTAGATGTATTAGGCCAGCTCATCTAATCATTCGTTGGTTAGAGTTAGTGAGACGTACAATATTAATTTGTTTATACGAAGGATGAAACGCATGGTGTGTGTTTAAAGTTGTTTCAATATTATGAATATTAATGGATATTACAGGAGAATATCAGTATCAACTGTGTTGGACCCTTGTTCGCCAGATTGTGACAGTGTGTTGTTCGCAATCGTCATGTTTTCTTCCAACAGTAAGGGTGCCGAGCTGGTCAATATTTACTTGAAGTACTATTATATAGAAATCATAATTTCAATCTACCCGTGCGTATGATTTTGTCTAGAAGGATACACTATATCCTATTTTTTGTTATGATGAAAAAAAACATTACATTTTACTCACTAGAAATAAATAATTAACACTATATGGGATTACGTTAGTCAATTGATTTACAAACTTTTAAGGACTAGTGTTGGATTATAAAAGTCAATACTGTATTTGGTCACTGTGTTACATAAAATTGTGCCATAATAAAGATAAGAAAGTAGCAATTTGGAAATTAATTTTAATATTTCTATTCTTCAGTGAATTTGATTAGCACAATTTAGGAAATAATACTTTTCAGTTGTTTTTTCGATTCTATTCTGTATTAAATTACACACTATCAGCCTTAGTTGATTTTTTTTTTTATGTCAGTGCTCCGTGGATTATATAGTCGTTTCAAACACTTAACGAGAATATCGAAGCCTCATCACGCAGATTGATAAGCTGCACACCAATAAGAAAGATATATACAATCGCGTAATTAATACACATCTTGAACATTATTCTAAACCAACCAAAAGCAAAATAAATTGTAATTAAAATAAAAGAAATATTGTTTTGATTCATATAATTTTTGTAGTTGATTTAGGGATATATAATACAAAATCCTGTTTTGAGAAAATATCTATACAGCGTGAAAGTATGCACTATAGAAGGAAGATTGAAGAAAATGAATCAGGTGCTATATATAATTGCTTGGGATTACATTAGAGACTAAATGTATATACAAAGGAGAGAGTAGTACAATGAAGTAAATATATTAGATGGCGCGCTCATCTTGCAATAGTATGGTAATACATCATCTTGGTGTGAAAAATGAATGGGACGTATATACCGCATTGGATGTTGAGTATATATCAACGACACCAAGTTTATAACGTACTGAAAATAACGGTGATGTTTACGTTTTTTAAAGTTATACATTTATGATGATATTTTTTATTTATCGAAAGAGTGAAGTATTCGGCAAACGAAGAAAGTCCCATGTGTTGGTTATCCAGTTTATTCAGCCTTTCCAGGAAGGTGGCCCACACACTGGACAGGGGACAAGGAGGGGGAGACTAGAATCATTACTTCCCCACTGCGAGAGGTGCACCTAACCCACATTTATTTGCATATTATTTGTCCGCTATGTATTTTGTACTCTTTAGGCACGCTCATCTAACCTCTACCGATCATCTCCCTCGTTTCTTCTGATCAAACCACCAGACGTACTGCTGATTGCACCACAACTTCCTATCTTCTTGAGACTCGATCATGAACCAGCCTCACTTGAATTTACCACTACCCACACAACGAAAGATTTTATTTATTTAGGTTGTCTCTACAAGAGCATGCCTCTTCGATTTATTTTACTCCTTTGCCCATTGGAAGGACGATTATTTCCCCAAATGAGAAATAATCCATAAAAAAGATTGGAGATATTTTGCATTAAATGTGTTGTTTTCATAAATAACTGAACATCTTGCTTTTCATATCTCCCTAAAGAATTACTAATGTAGAATAATATGATAACGTCATCTACATTCTAAGTTGTAACTGATATACATTTTAATTTTCACTAGTAATAACATTTGTAGAAAAATAAGTTTTCTACAGATTTTCGTACTAATCCTCACAAAAATCTCCTTGTAATTCACAGTTTTCTTGTATTGGTACGATTTTCAGTAACGCGATAAAAGGACTATCTCATTTCATGAAATAAGCTACAGAGGATTGTTCCAGTTTCCAGTATCTGTTAAGAAGCCATAAAGAGTCTGCTTCAATAGCGAATCCATCATGGTTACGATGCCAGACAAAATAAGCATGAGTTGTGTTCTTGATATCCAGTATCCCGTGCCCAAAGCTTGCTTCTCTATAGGCAGAATACCTTGCTTGTGGTTGTGTCATCCTGCAACAAATGAAGCGAGCCATTTTTTTTTTTTGAAACAGACTAAAAAGGAAAGTAAGACGATCGATCAAATTGAAGTATATATACTCTGTAGCTAATCCCTCTTGATTTCCTCCATCTCCAATGGTAATATATACCGGGGCAGACTCATCCTTAACTGGACTGCACTTCTGATTTATGATATTGTAAGCAACGTTTGATACACGCTCCTAAAGATGCAGATAACAACATACATAAATTAGATGAAAACAAAAATTACATGTATGGTAAGCACGGAGACTTACTGATCGTTCATAGGCATGAACATGACCAGCAAAGACAACGTCCACCTTATACTTCACGAACCATGGTTCATATATAACTCGCATTGTTTCCCCTTCCATATAGTGATGTACATAACTATTGTACATTGGACAATGCATGAGTACAATGAGCCATGGTGTCTCACTCCTGTTAACTTTAGGTAACTCGTTCGTTAACCATTTCCATTGAGGAGTATATTTACCTAGACATAAAGAGAAACAATTATAGCACGACGAAACTTACTTACAACTTATTAAACAAATGCTAACTTCTTACCAAAAGCTGAGTAAGAAGACATGATGATAATATAGGCTGAAGCTCTCTTTATAGAGTACCAAAGCGGAGAAGTACTTTGTGATTCTTTGTAAGGCGTAGAAAATCGATGCTTGTAAGGTATGAAAGGCTTAGATTCACCCTGCAAAAAAAAAAAAGACTATGCTGAATAGGAATAATACTATCAAGTTACTATCATTGTTAGAAACCGTCATCTTCCAGAATAATATGAATAGGATGCTTACAATTTCAGGAAAAAAATCAAGTTCATGATTTCCAGCAGTCCAAATCCAAGGTTGATATGCTGCACTTCTCTCGATAAATCTCCCCCATGTATCCCATCGTATATTGTTATGAAACGGATAATTATCAGCATAAGAGAGGTCTCCAACGAAGAGTAATGTCTGGCCTTTTAGAGGGCTCAACTCGTAATGAGTCAGTGTGCTATTTGAGTCGTATGTCTGGCCAAGATCCCCTGTTAAATAAACAGAACGAGTCGAAAAAAGTCTATTGACTAATGTAATTAGTTCAAGCTACATGCTCTTAAAGAAAGATATATAAACATCATCGTCTCGAGGGACCTTAAGACCTGAGCAGTACTTTAGACATTACCAATTAGACCAAATGTATAAGGAACATCCGGTCCAGATTTCGGAGGAGTTACAAACCAAAACTCTCTAGTTGTATTTCCCAACCCCACTTCATAGTAGTACTTTGTATCAAACTGCAATAAGATCATCAAACATATCATTTTCTTAAGCATTTCTAATTCTTCAATTCAAACATTACGTGCCCAAATGGAATTACATTGTACGTACCTCTAGATCCTTGATGGTACAGTGATGAATATATCCAGACGTGTAATTGTGATACTTGTAGCTAACAACAAAGCCCTCCGCGAAGCTCTTAACATTACTATTTTCTGCCCAATATAGGACTGCATTTGAGCCAGGTTCATCAGTTGTAGTCCAAGAAACAATCACACCGTTTCCTTCATGATCTCCTTGTGTTATGTAAACCTTCAACATTCATTTGATTGAATGAGCTAAACAAAATACACAAGGAAGCACCATAGACAAGTAACTTGAAGTACTACATACTAATATGTTTCATCTCATCACGACACTCGAGAAACAATGGCATTATCAACACTCAAAAGCATGTGGATGCTAAACACAACAAAGCTGAGCTGAACTAGAATCAACTAATATAGACATCTATATGAAATTCTGCTCCCAAATGCCACAATATTAGCAATGAGAGAAATACACCCCTAAGTTCTCGTCAAGTTTAGGGGCGTTATAAATACTCCTCTCGGTTTTTTATTAACAGTCTAATGTTCCTGAGACCATTTGTTACGTCACGTGGTAGAGCAGGGTGTAGCTAAAGGGGCCACAAGTTCAAGGTGTTTTCAATACTTAAAAAAAGACAAATGTATAAATAAGAACTAATGAATCAATCAGTTACACCTCAATCACAGATTAAATAGAACTCTATTAAGATCAACTTAAACCCTGGATTATACTTTTCAAGGAAATTAAACTCAAAAATTAATAAAATAAAAATCAGAAAAACCTGCTGGGGAGCATTGTAACCAGTTGGCACTTGAAATACATCACTGTTCAACAACATATCCCCATTAGAATTATAATTTCTTACATAATAGCTGCTAATTCCCCTAAACAACTCAATTTTGGTACTCAAAACTAAGCCTATAAGTAAACACACAAATACAGAATAAACCCCTTCAATAACCATTTCTTTGATTTGAATATATTCAAAAATGTTTTTTTTGGGGTCAAACAAAGATTTTATTTGTAACACATTAAGGAAGCATTAGTAGAAAGAGCAAAAATAAAAATTGTTCGGTTTAATTTGTTATATTTATGGGTTTAATTGAAAGGGGCTCCACGTATAGGCAAAAGTGTCAAAACTAATTTGTTTTACATAGTGATTGATGTATGTATATATCTGTATGATGTAAGAACGTGGAAAGAATATTCATTATTCCTCTGGAATAATGTTTTATTTCATTATTCTATCATCAGTACAAATAATTCGATAAATTATCTCAATACATCAAATTAGATACCAGATAACGTTAATATTTTACAAATTTTAATTCTGACTAAAGATAGTTATTTTGGGTGTGTCAAACAATTTCATTTATTTGGATTATTTTTTTTAATATTCTAGTTATAAAAAGTGATTTTATTTTTTCATGATAAGTTTTATTTTATCAACCAAGAAAAAAACTATATCTGAATTCAAGATGTTGATTACAGTTTAATCCTTTTGCGCTAAAATACTAAAATGAATGTAACCCAATTATCTCAATGGGCTTGGCATTCACTTTCAAACCAATTATAATCCAAACCATGGTTTTGTATGTGTTGAAATTCCAATTAGACTGAACAATTAGTTTATATACAAAAAATGTGCAAAAATTTCTTCTTTATATTTTGGTTTATATGTGTTGAAATTCCAGAGTTAAAATACTTTGCAAATGTTTTCATATATTTTTTCAAAAAGTTGCAGTTCATGTTACATTTCATTTCAATTCTTATTTCTCATAACCGGTCGACGAATGCTGGAAAAAAAATTACCAAGCAAAATCTTGTATTACATCACATGTACCAATCATACCTAACAGTAATTGATCCATTCCTGTGAAGGAAAATCTAATGATTGTTGTTCAGTGTGTAAAGCAAGTAAAGTTGTTACGTGCTTGCTTTCGATAAAATGATCCGCCAAAGTTTCCTCATCGACTCGTGGTAAATTAGTTGCAAAACTCTCCTTACTTACACGGCTCACAACCACCATTTTACCTCAACAGCACTTCCAGAGCTGTATGTGAGCAAAGGAAAAGAAAAAAACAGGATCTCGTATTTTTCGTCATCAAGTAGACTATTGAATCTTTTCTTGACACAACAGACCTGTGCTTCGTGATTTATTTTGCAGATTCTTTTGCAATATTTCACCCTAACCGTGACTAAAAATCTGAATGATACAGACAAACCAAGCTTGAATGTGTTACGGGAGAACGACAAAGGGGACATTCAGGCTTTTCATTGCACCATTCCATTATGCAGTTCCTGCAAATAGTGCAAATCAAACAAAAAGGTAAGAGCATTATCTCTTTTCCCTCTTCTTTCACATTTACTCTCTTTTTTAGGTTTTCTATAAAGAGAAACAGTCAGGAGTCAATACCAGCAAAATACATGACCACAAGGTGTGGCTGTTGGATGTTGGCGGCTGCTTAGACAAAGCGTGCATTTGCTTGGACTGTTTCCTTGAGACTGAAACAGCATAAGAGTAATTTGTTCAAATAATTAAATAATTTAAGCAAAGGAAGTTTATCACTTCTCTCTAAGGCAAATCACCTAAATGAGTTACCTAGAACACTTGATTCTTAAAAGTAAAACGAAATATACCTCTGAGGTTGATGTGGATTCAGCAACCAATCCATACTTCTCAGTTTCTGCAGTTATTAGATTGCCTTCCTCATTTAAAACAGGTAAACCTCGGCCTAGAGATACAAAGAGAAAAGATTACAGCCAAAAAGTGAAAAGAAATTGACCCACGATAAGACCAGAAGAAAGGAAACACTAACACAGAGAGACCAAAATGTTAATCTACTGGTGTATAGTTACAGACAGAGAAAAGGTGCATGACTGAAAAGAAACAAAAAGTAACCTTGAAGACGAAAACCAAATTTTGTGACTTCACGAAGCATAATTACTAGTTCTGCCATGATCTCATCTTCCAAATCACAGAAAACTGCATTTTGAAATTAACTCCTCCTCTCCTCTATTGGTGTCGAAGCCACAGTCACACTCACACCCTTGGAGCATATGATGGAAGTCTATAATGGGTACAACTATTCGTTTTCTTCAAACAATAAAACATTTTGTATTTTGGGGTGACAAACATAAATAAACATTTAGTGCATGATACTCAAGAGGCGTAGTCGCGAGATAAGTAGTATGAAAAAAGCTGTTACCCGGCAGAGTTTGTTATGGTATCCAAAGGGTGCTTGTTGAGCAGAAGTTGAAACCGATGATAAACTACTACGTCTCAGACCTTCAGCAGCAAGAATACATAATTGAATTAGAAGGAAGACCCCTAGTATTTGATATCTGCACGAAAAGAACATGTGAGCAGCCAATAATGTCCAACTGGGATCTTTCAGAAGACAAGGAGCCAAAAATCACTATTTCAGAAATGACTATGTGCGACATAGAATGATCCATTACTGTGAAGTTTGATACAGAAAACGTTTTAAACAGTACATTAAAGTGAAATATCTGACTGCCCACACCCCAAGGCACATATATAGAGTCGAAGACACGTCCAATGCCCAATATTTTTGGCAAAGCTAAAGAGTCTTTCCTTTTGAAGACCAGTACTCCCAATATTTCCTTTAAAATACCAGGGAAAAAGCATTTAAAAAAAAAAAAAATTAAAGACCAGAAGCAGCTGGCAGAAAACTAATAAGCACTGATACAAAAATATAGTCCCAAGGTCAATGAGGAATGTCATTTTTGTCAAATGAAAAGACCATTTTTGTGCAACTTTTTCCTTCACAAGGAAACGAACAAAAAAGATTTTATAGCCAGCAATCTACCAAATTTTGTTAGAGGGACAAGAAATAATTTTTCAAAAGCAGATATCTGATGCAAAGAGTTAACTGACCATACAACTATTTATGCAACAGAAGCTTGAAGCAATTTACCTAGGTCGCTGGTTCATAGGTTTTCCAATGAACACATAGTGTATGCCTGCAGCACGTTTTGATATATGATAATAAAGTCCTGACACAGAGAGAATTTACTGACTTTAGTATGTGTTTCAGAAACTAGCAGCACTTAATTGGTTTATTGAGTGGCAAATAAAGTCACCTTCAAAATAGAAGAACATGAGATTGGCCCTAATAACCAATTGCAAGATTTCACGAGCAAGGGGAAGCATCTGCAAGAATCAGCAAGAATGTATGTTGTTTTACAAAAACATTGAAGTGTGAACGATGTGATGGAGAGTTGCACCAAATGTTGCATACATAGCTTTCAAGTTCTTCTCAAGTATCTTGAACTGTAAAACTCTGTTTAGCCACTTTAGCAAGCTACAACAAAATAAAGGAGTTGAACATGACAGTCAGCAGTTCTGGCAGCTCCAAGGTTAGCCATCAGCAAATAGGGTTTTGTCGTGCCACGAGACATTCTATTAGGGTTGAAGTAATTCTAAACCTTTGTCCTAGGTATATGGAATATCACAAATATTAACTGGCAGTAATGCTCCACGAGGACCTCTAGACTTAACAATTGGTGAGTGTACAAGATCCAGAGAGTTAAACACCAGCCAAAAGTCTAAAAAGTGTTGCAAGAAATCCAGGGAGTTGTAGATGCTTCATAAAGTTCCAGAGAATGTCCAAATTGCAGTATAATTTTTTTTTAAAAAAAAACAGATTTCCAACTCAGAAGAAATCCAGCTTAAGATTTAACTGAAGCAACTTTATCCATAGAGTTTTGTGGATAACATCTATGACAAAGAGTTATATATACAAGTGAGAGAGACACACTAATTAATGCCCAGGCTTCGGCAATCTGAGATAACAAAAGCTTATGAAGAAAGGGGTGTACCGAAGGCCACCTTCGAACTGTATACAACCAGAAATCCCTTATCTTGGCTTTCAATCTTGAAAAAGCTGAAATTGATGGAGTGGATGTTGAAGATGAGCGTATCTCAAAAGTGGGTGATGCCTCAGCTTCGTTGCTTGAAGTAGGATCATCCCTAAATGCATAATCCACCATTGAATCAGCCAGGGTGATGCCATGGGAAGCTGCTCTAGAACTGAAAAACAATAAATCATAAATAAAAGGCAATTAACATTGGTGGTCTGCAAAACCATAAATAATAAATAATTGTTACAAGGTAAAGTAAGAGGTATGTATATCTATATATGAAGTCTCTGAGAAATGTAGATGAACCTGACTCTTTCTGCAATATATGGAACAGCTGACTGATAGAAAATAAAAAGAGCACGTCTTGCAGGTGTTGGCGAAAGTCCATATGGTCCTGCAACCTGTAATACCAAATTGTGATACGATCATAGATACTTTTGCACAGAAGAGCAACAAAATTTGCTGATGCAGTAAATCAAACGGAAAAAATCATATAAGTTAGAAATGTAGACCTATTTTTGCATTCTTTGTATAAAAATATTTTCGACAAAGACTTGTTACTTATCAGAAAGAAAGAATGTTCTAGTCTAGCACTTCATAAAATTTCTAGTTTGTGTTTGGGTTAAATTCAGCAACATAAACTTAAGGGGAGAGAGTAGTGAACATGAGTAAAGACAAAATCCACAACAGGAGAAAAGCCAAACGGCTCAAGACACTTATCCACAATGTAGAAGATAAGCAGACCAAACTAGTCACAGTTCAACATGAGTGAATGATCCCAGTATCTTCCCTCCTAATGTTTGCTTCCCTGCACCTGTTGTCAGCATATAATAGAGCATCTGCCCTAAGAGTTTTGCCTGAAATGAAAAATGCACCAACTTTAGTATTAGGAAGTAATGACTATCCTTGCAGTGTAGATTCTAGGTTAACAACTTATAAAATTAGAACCGTTAGGCTTCACAAGTAAGACCCACAGACTATCTCATGTCGTTTGGCTCCACAAAAGAAAAGGAAAGGGTAAAAGAGGAGAGAACTAATACAATTAGTTTTGGTGTTAGGCATGGTTAGAAGAGAAAAACATGATTCTTCTTACCCATCCAATTCTACAGCAAAGAGTAGAATTACGAAAAACCACCTAATTGATAACATTGTCGGTCATCTTCATGATTAAGTCGTCAAGATAAGCAAGTTGCTCTTGAGCTATAATATCACACTGTTCTCGTGATGCCAGGTCATTCTAATCATTTTCACTAATTTAAATTGGAACTCCTACCCAAATAAAAGGAGCACACAAAGTTTTCATCTGACTAATACCTACAGTCATTTTCAGATGTCACTTGTAGTTTTCATTGTTTCTTTGATATCCTAACCCATAGAGTACTTCAAACTCTAACCACCAGGTCTTACCCAGGCCAAAAGAGGATCATTCTACGAAGCTTCCCACAGTAATGAGTGGTGAGGGTGTGATTGTTGCGGTAAAAAACTCACACCATTGCAGTTTTCTCAAGTGATTTCAGACTTATTCAATTACCTCAATGGCAAGTGTAAAAGTTCTTTTTGATTAGTAATATATCACTTGGCAAATGGATTTTTCCATGAAGTTCATTATTCTACTAAACAGAGTAATCAATCACACAACCAAATGTGAAGGTACATACAAGGTCCTTATCCACTATCAACAATAACAAAAACTGAAAACGAACAGAACTTGGTTTTTTCAACTCTTAAGCAACAAAACTCAAATAAAAGTTCCAATACTTTTTCATTAGTTAACAACTCATACAGACGCAAGTAAGCTTAATAAAAAGAATTACCTCATTCTGGTAAGTTACAGCTACTCTTGTACCTGAAAAACAACTACTTTAAGTTTTAGAAAGATATACATAGTAAAGTAGTGAAGGTAACCACAGATAGGGTAGTAAGAGAGACCGAAGAGATGACGAAAAGCATCACGGCAAGCTTCATAGACGAAGGAGGCATACTGGTCATCTTTCTCGGCAGCTCTCATAATCTCCGGCTGCGCTGCGAGCGGAAATCTCTTGACGCTGCTGCCGGAAGTTGATGCGCCACCGCCGTCACTGTTTCCGGCATTGGTTGAAGTTCTAGAAGGTTCTCCCGATCCCATGGTTCAGAATTCAGATATACAAATCGAGGCTCAACCCTAAGTAGAGCCAAAAAAAAATTGTGCCTCAAAAATTACAAAACCTCGAAAGAATAAAAAAATCCCTAAATTGAGTTCGAGTAAGAGCCAGATTACGAAGGAGAACCAAAGCACCGAGTTACACAAAAGGACGTAAAGAGGAAGCGATAATGCATTTGCAATAAGGACAAAAACCACCTAAGTAAAAATAGTGAGTAATTTATGTGAATATGAAACTTGAAATCATAGTAGCTGGTCTTTTTTTGAATTAATTTTTTCTACGATAGATTAAAATGCAACTTTGTTTTAAAAAAAAGTTGTTGAGATTAAGTTTTATTTTGAGTGTGTTTATACATGTCTCAAGCTGAACTATTAAAATATTTTGATTGGTGAAGGAATTTTGAAAATTAAATAAATGAGGTGAAAATGAAATTATGATTTAATAGAAATAGTTTATCAAAAGTCGTTTATTTCAATGGTTTTTAGACATGAATGATTAACTATAGCTAGTTGTATTGTGATATGTTGTATGATAAGATTATAAATGCTTTTGCTTATACATATCGTTCAGAATTTACGGTTAAATATTATATAAAGAGAAGTTATAGATATGGCTTGTCTTCAAAAATGACTTTTCACCTGTGCCTAAAATTTTCTTTCCTAACATTACCTTAGTCAACTGTCCGCTGAGCCGGAAATATAAATGAATAATTGTGAATGAAAATATGGGTTATAAGTCTAAGTTTGAAGGAAATATAAATGAATAATGAATAATTGTGAAATTAGATATTAGGCCTAACTCACATTCCAAAAGCTAGCTCAAAGGGAGGAGGATTGTTCAAGCCTTATTAGGAGTCCACCCATCTCATTAACAATTGATGTGGGACTTTTGTCATTCTTTAACACCCCCAGTGCTTAGCATCTGGTGCGTCCCCTTTGATACCAGCTGAAATTAGGTATTTACCTAACTCACACCCCAAAAGCTAGCTCAAAGGGAGGAGAATTGGTCTAGCCTTATTAGTAGTCCACCCATATTATTAACCACCGATGTAGGACTTTTGTCATTCTTTAACAGTAATTAATGTAAACAAAAGTCTAAATTTGAGAGTGTACGCATCAAACAATGAAATACTATTTGCAGTGATTGGAAATTTACTTATGACTGGACATATTTAGAGGAATTGAGGAAGATCTATCTCCTAGGGTAGTGAATGTGCTAGAAAGGGTAAAAAGCAAGGTAACGGGCAAAATGTTCTAACAGCGGAAGGTTGGGAGTTTGAAGCTCTTCAGGAGAATATGCCTGAGTATGTGGGCTTAATATGAGTTGTGTGCGACTAGTTACTCAAGGAGATAAACTTGTGGACCAAAACTAGTCCACGAAACTTCAAGGTTAAGAGTGCTTGGGACTTATTAAGACAAACAGAGAATGCTATGATGAGGATTTGAAGCTTTTATGGGCAAAGGATTTACCTTTCAAGTTCTCTTTCTTAGCGTGGAGAATCTGGCACGTAGCTCGACTGATGCATTCTTAGAATCCTCATATCTCTCAATTATGCCAGACCAGCTGGTATTTTAGGCACAAGGCTGAATTTGAAGCAATTTATAAGAAAATGATGGGGACAGATGATAACGAATCGAACTAAGGTGGTGATTCAGGCAGTGCCTGTGATTATTTTATGGTTCAAATTTTGGAAGGAAGGTGGGATATTCCCTGGAGTGTTGCTTTGGAGGTGAATAAGATTAATGAGTTGAGGGGATGTGATTGATTTTTCATGCAGGTGATTTCCAATTCAATCAATATCATGACATCCCAAATGAAGGCAAAGAAATACCAAATATGGACAAAACAGGCACACCACATATCAGAAGAAGCATTACTAACTATTAACCAACATTTTTACAGGTTATTAGTATCACAGAAACAACTGTTACGAGTTGAACATATAACATTCTTCATTCATTTCCTATTGTCAAAGCAAAGGTAATTGATGGTGTATTTTGTTTTTTTTTTTTTTTTTTTTTTTTTACAGTCTTTGGGTGTTCGGGTGATAGACATCAGGACATAGGATTGAATAAAGGGTGTTTATCTTTGGCTTTGTAAAAAGTTGCAGAGTTATTAGCAAAGATTTCATCTATTAGCTGTTAATAATTGTAGTTGTCATCCAAAATTTGGAGGTTGGATGGTGGTATCAATCTCTATTTAGGAATAGATTCAATCCATTGAGGACAAAATGCTTAGTTGGTGAACAAACAAGGCATTTCGGGTCCTTAGTAGCTTTCATTTTGGTTTTGTTTTTGGTTTTGGTATCTTTATTTTGTTTGGATTGAAGCTTTGCTTGGTCTTTTGTTGTAAATTGGGCTTTCGGCCCAATCTTTAAAGGAAAAATTACATAAATTAATACGTTTAAAAAATAGTTACTGATTTTAGTGATACTTTTTATTATTATCATTTATAGTAATATTATGATAAATCTCTAATATGTATTAAAAGTGAATTATGTATGCATATATTTGAATTATAAATTTTTTGAATATATTATGTTTGTTTGGTAAAAATTTGTTCATTGTTTATAAGTGTATTAAAATTGTGTGATTAAAGGTTTATTCATCATTAAAAACTTAATTATATGTGAACAATAAATGGTTCTTTGTAATGATATTAAACTGTATTCAAAAATGAATTAAAGTGGTCCAAATGAAAACAAAAAATGTGTATTGCTATAAATGATAAATATTTTTATTCTGGGTAATTTATGAAGTTTCCCATCTTAAATTAAAAAGAAAAAATAACATAGTTGATAAACATATAATATATGTATTTATCAAACTATTATATGAAAATTCCATTTTTAGTGGTTTAGAGTCGAGCGAATGATATATAGGTCAAAAAACACATCTTACTTGATTAGACATATACGTTATATTTTTGCTCCTTTTAGTTTAATTTGTTCTCACTATTCACACAAACTAGACAAAGAGCAAGAAGGCAATAGTCATTGTACTATACCATATAGTATGCCTTTTTCATCTATTTCTTACTTTTGTCTTTCGAAAATAACTTTTTAATATTGATCGATATAAGAGAAAATCGTGAAAAAAAATATAGATAAAAGGATGGATTTATGTATATAAAAGGATGGACAGAATATTGAATCTAGCAAATTACGTATAAATTATAACCATACACTATCATTATTCATCATTATTGCTTTTAATTTATATTAAATATATATAGTGGCATTAGATTTTTAAATTTTAAATTCATCTTTGAATTAGAATTTTTTAGTGGAATTGAAGTCACATTTACGAATATATTGAATTGATTTTCTAGTGCCAGTTTTAATCACTATTTCCTCCTTTAATAGGGTCATTACTTTCTTTTTCACTCTCTTTTACTTCATTAAATTAATTAAAATAAATAACAAATCGTGAGATCATATTTCATTAACCAAATTTTCCAATACAAAAATCTTTTTCACTGGTAGAGTATTTCCCGTAGTGGGAAAATGTCTTTTTAAAAATATAATGAGAAAACTTTGTAAAATGAAAGGCACAATGTGATATATCATGCTTAGCATGGTGGTGTTTTCTCATCAGTCGGGTATATATCGCCACTAACTAAAAAATAGGCATAGAGTTTAATAAAAGACTTTGCATTCTTTTGCTTACTAGTTAGTCATTTAAACGTTTAAACAAAAGTGTACGTGAAGCACCCTATTAATCTCGAAAAATATTATGTATATATTTTGAAAAGTTATCATTCTGATCTTCATGTCCCTTAGGCCCTTGAGCAAGAGTATGCGAGTTCGAGTTAGATTGTATTTTTTTACAATGTTTAACTTGTTTTATATTTTAATTGACATATTGAAAAATAATATTTTTATCATGCTCAAATTCTGAATTCGTTTATAAATTTGGACATATAGTACTTTTTTATATTCTTAAAGTATTTCTATGAGGGGGATCAAAAAGTGTGTTCTGAGACTTTAAGTAAATTAATACCAGTGTAAATGGGAGACATAATAATGAAATTAAAAAAACAAATTAGATTAATGTAAAGCACAGGAAAATGTCACTGGATGCCATTCAAATCATTAATAAAGGGAAAAGCATGCAATTTGATATAATACTCTACTATATACTTTTGAAAAATGCACTACCACTGTATCAAGTATGATTAAATTTTGCACTCTTTAATCATGTCAACATCTTGGGATCTGCTAATTAATTTATACAACTTTTTTTTTCCTAGCTACTTTAACTTTTATATGTGTTTTCTCCATCGAAAGGCTCATAGGAAACTCGAGAAGTTTGTATATATTATTTGATCCTATTCGAATCTTCTTCGTCATAATACATGCTATACATATGAAACTTATTGAATTTTGGTAATATATATCTTAGATACTTAAACTGTGTACTATCCTTCATTTCCAAGAAGATGATTTCCAAAAAAAATCTAACATTTAATCACAAGGGGTTTTTTTGTCACATAGTCTATGGATTTTACATAATTAATTCCAATTCATAGTGCCACCAATTGATGTAACAAAAAGATCTACTAGTGATCATTTTGGTACGTTACAAAATATTCCATGCCACTCACATCATAACAAAAAAGTATTTGGTAATGATGTTATATTAAAAAAATCGACTTTCTTGTTTAGACATATGTAATTATCATTTTGCAAAATTAAAAAAAAAATAAAAATAGGGTCCACTAATAGCAATGATAACAAGCAAATTTTTCTTTTTTCATTCATAGATTAGTACATAAAAATTAATTAAACATACAAAAAAACCAACTTGGGATTTGTATGCTTAGACCCAATCCAAAAATAGTACTTCATCACATCCCTTTAAATTGCTACTAAAAATATAATAAAAAGGGGAACAAAACCTACACTAGACCAAAAACAAAAACAAAAATAAAAATTGCGTACACACCAATCTTTTTCTTCGTTCTTTCTTAATAAAATATGAAGGATAAGCAAACCCTTTTTTTCCTTAAGCATTTTCAGTTGAAGAAGCAAGAAGTGGCTGTGCCAAAGAGGACTTAATGTGACTTGTTGGCCTGTTGTTACAATTATCCACTGGTGATTGAATTGCAGCTGCTGCTGCCTTTGCAAATTTGGATTCTTCATTTTTGCCCCATAGAACAAAGTACAATCCTGATATGATCAACACCGCTCCGATTATCCTGTAAAATTTAATTTAATTTATTTATACTGACATGTTACGATTACATAGATATATATATGCAATTATTTGATAGCGGTGCGAAATGGAAATATTAATTTAGAGAGAATATGATGGACCTACAAAATTTTGTTTGAAAGTTCTTGGGTGATTCTTGAGGAACAAAAGAAAGTTTGACACATAAATTATAATATATAAATATATATATTCATGATCAATGTAACCTAACTACATGTAATGGCATGAGGTGAAGGAATGTGCATTGTGGGGTCTTTTCAAAAAATGCATAATTGAGGAAAAATGTAACTTTCTTTATTTTATCATATTCCCTTTGGAGTTACACACGATCAGTGATAAAGTCAGATTTTTTTTGTCGTATTACCTTAGAATTCAATAATTTATATATAACTAAACTAATTTGTTTTTACCTTTTCCCGACTATTACTAGGCGTAACATAAAAAATATAAGAATTTAAGTTATATACACTGACAGTATAACATAAAATGAGACAAGTAATATACCCGCCCAAGTAAAACTCCTCGCCTAACGCGAAGGAAGCCATAAGAGCAACAACAAGAGTCTGAACAGGTTGATAAACAGCAACAAAAACTGGACCCCCTCTGTCAATGCACCATATCTGTACAGCAAATGCTACACCAGATGCCACCACTCCCTGTATAATTATAAGTTACAATTAATTCAACTTATCATTTTCGTATAATAATATAAACTGATTAATTAATAAAAAGGAAAAATAAATGAAGTACACAAAATATTGCTGTCATTTCACTATCTATAACTAACTATATGTCCATCTAGTTATTATTTTGTTTGTCTTATTGCATAACTACAAGAGAATAAAGTGTGTAGGGAAAATATTTTGCAAAAAAAAAAAAAAAAATCCATTTGTTTGACTAATTATCTTATCATGTCACATGTTTTATTCAATTGGAATTTATGATCGTATTTCTGGTCTGTTGTTGATTTACATACATTTATGTCTCACAAATAGCTTGTTTTTATTTTATTTTCAACCAAGTAAGTCATTGTTTGAACTTTAATTTTTAACAAAAGAATATTTTGACATGAAAAAACTCACAGCATAGAAGACACTGAATAGTTCAGCACCAGAGTGAACTAGCCAAGCCTGAGGGTCCCTTTCACAGAAAGCCGCGATGATCAAGAACTGTATGACTCCAAGGAACAACTGCACGACGGGACCGGAGTTGAGGCCCTAGCCTGAGGCGTACTTCGCTTGAGTAGGGGGGGGGCTGCAACACGGAGCCACCCGCCATGATAAAAACAAGGTACTTGATCAAGTAGATGCATCCTAGAGTCCAATTTTTACCATTAGCATCACCTAAAGCAAGTAACATAGGTGAAGTCCTCTGTAGTGGTGGATTTGGGCTGTAAATTGTTGGGCCTTTGTATAATGTAATTACTGATGCTCCAGCTACACATAATAATGTTCCACACACTTTTGATATACCATCTTTTCTATTCAATCTCACTGTTTCAATCCTGAAATAATGAATCAATAATTTATATATACTGACAGTATAACGAAATAATTAAAATATGTTGCCATAGTAATAATTTCATTTATTGTAGAATAATAAATATTATTTTTTATATCGATAGTGTACAAATAGGGAGAACTTGCCTGAGTAGTACTGCCATAGAAATGTTATGGCAGGTACGGAATTTTGTATGGCAGAAGCGAAAGTAGGGGAAGTATTGTCCAACCCCAACAAGTAGAATCCTTGGTTAGCAGTAATTCTACAAAAATAAAAAAAAATAAAAAGTTCATTTTTTTTCATAGCAATTATTATTCTTTCCGTCTCAATTTACGTGACACTTTTCGTTTTTCGAAAATCAAACGGTTTAAGTTTGGAATCTGCACATGAATTCAAAAAATTGAAATAATAAAATTATATATTTGGAACTACGTTAAAAACTAGTATGAGTGGCATAATGTAGATTGATAATCAAAATATAACAAGATATATGAAGTATAGATATGTTTGAATACCGAAATGCTAAAGGGGTACGTAATAAATTAGGACGAAGGGAGTTTTTTTTTTCCATGATAGTATATCCTACCCAATAACTGCTAGGAGGAAGAATTGAATGGTGAAATTCCAATTAAGTTGTGGCCTGTCTTTCCTGATCAAGAAAAAAACAAACACACAAGTTATTACTTTCAATCCATGACCATCTCAAATCAATCAGTGACGGAGTCAGAAATTTTACGTACTTTTCAAGAAAGTAAGCAAATGGAAGAAGTAGAAGCAAAGCAAGAATGTTTCTATAAACAGGGAAAACAATCTTGCTTATTCCCATATTAAGTGCAGCTCTAGAGACAACATGAAAACCAGCATAACCAAATTGCAAAGCCAACATGGCTAAGTGAAGTTGCATTTTTTCAGGCATAGCAAAACCCATTATTCTCTTAGTAGTGGATGAACCACTAGTATCTGCCATTGAAGAAAATGAAGTAATTTTTGAGATGATTATAGTTAAAGAGAGAAATGAGTTGTGATGGATGTTTTAGGTTCTTAGAGTTAGGGAGGTATAAATATAGCTAAATTTTGGTTGGACCCTACACTATGGGGTCCTTAAAATATGTTATGTCAACTGTTTTAACCTTCTTATGTTTTGGGGTGTCTCCCACATTCTTCCTTCACTTAAAATCTAAAAAGAAGAAAAAAAGATTATTTTTTTTATAAAATGTTATTTGAGTTAATTTACATTAGCATATTTACTAACTATAGTGTAGGCAAGGAAAGAGTGGATTTCTCAGACGGAACATTTAATAAATAATATTATTTTAGAGTTGATTTTTCGGATGGGGATTCAGTTACTAGTGTTATTATTTCATAAGTCATTTTTTTAAAGTATTGAAAATATTCTCGGACTGATGAAATTATAGTTTCATTCCTGAATTGCTAATCACGATAACCTTAAAAATACTCAAATTTGTTTTTTTTTTTTTTTTTTTTTAAAAACTTGATTAACTAACTTAAATACACTTCTAGGATCTGTCAGATATAACAGAACAAGTGGATTCAAGTCTTGTAGATGTAGAGAAGCATAAACTTTAAAGTAAGGGGGTTTGAGGCAGTCATCAATTTGGGGATGAAATTAGTGATTCATATTGAATTTCAAGATGTTTTCAATATTTTCCTCTTTCTTTTTTTTATAAAAATGAAATAAAAAAGAAGAAAGAATTTCTACGGAACTTCACTACTAGTAATACTAAATTGTAGTACACCACACATATTTTTTATCATGCACACCATTGAATAATATCTGAATCTATTGAGTCTATATTACATTTATGTTAACGTATATCAGATAACTTTGACTATTAAAATTCTATCATATTAGAAAAATCGTCTAATTGTTTTTGTGTTTGTTAGAACTTAAAATCTAACCTTCTCTACTTTTTACATATTAAATTTATTGATAGTGAAAGGAATAGAAATAAGAAATTTAATTTCTTCCCAACAAGAAAAGAAGAAAAATAATTTTTTATTTAATAATAAAGTAAAAAGCTCAAAACCATTCTCAGAGGATGACAAGACAACCCAATCCATGAGACTCCCACTATGAAAGGAAATGAGAAAAAAGAAGATCACAAATACAGTGTTGTGTCTAAGAGGTTCTGTTTTGGAAGCATGCCATTAATGATGATGATAATTGATGAGTTGGGGGTAGGGTCAGGGGCGAATTCACTGTGTTAGATTACACATACGATCAAACTCAATAATTTATAGTAAGAAATTCATTAAATATGTAAAAATTATTAATTTAAAAATTCGTAGTGTAAAAAATTAAAATATTAAATTTATAAATTTTAAAGTCTGATTCCGCCTCCGAGTGAGAGTGGGGGATTGTGTAGGGGTAGGTGGTGAGCAACATCAATGGATAGAGTGCACGAGGGGTGGTGGGTACACACACCCAACTGCATTGCTGAACGTAGTCATAAAAAACCCCCCACTAATTAAAACCCCTTCCACCTAAAAATCCTCTAAGTCTACGTTGGGGTTTCATTGGTGGCTTTATTTGTCTGCTGCTGTGACGTGACGCCTATCTTCACGCGATATGATCAAGAGGTGGTAAATAAGTGCGTTAAATCAAGTATGAACAAGTTTAAATTCAATAAATAAACATGTTTTCTTTAATCTCACGTCTTGTGATTCGTGTAGGTTCAAATATTAAGAAAAATAAAAAAGAGCTGAATTAATAAATAGATCGTATTTAAACTTTCTTTCGATCAAATATTAATTTAGTTAAAATAAATCAAGTAACATGTCATAATCCAACAGGTTCAACATGACCCAACTTCTCGTTTGTTAGCTTATTTTTGGAAAGAAATTAATGTATTTTTCTTAAATTATTGATTTAAATTTACATAATTTTCATTCTCAAAAAATATTCATATTGCAATTGCATTTTGATTCGTTGGGTCAAAAATCGACGTAGAGTTCATAACTTAACCGTTTAAATTAATAAAAAGTTATTTAAATATAAACTAATTTTTTTCACTTCGAATTAAGAGTTCAAATCGTAAAAAAAGATGTATCACATAATATAAAGTAAGATATCATAAAACTTATAATTTAATATGCTAACTAAAACTGAAGTTTATTGAGAGGTTAGTGACTATATAAAGCTCCCTTTTTAGTCCAATGATTTAACTTTAGTGTTTTAAAATGTCTAGCCTAGCTAGTCTACTCTATAATTTTTATTGTATAAAAAAACAAATACAGACTATACTAATATTGCTTCTCATTATTTCAAGAATTTAATGAAATTCAAGTCACAAATAATTTTAATAACTTTATATATATACCACATGTTGTTATAGGTATGGACACATTGTATGACACACAAACTTGTTAGACCCTCATTATCATACATATATCACATCACTTTAATGAGTCCAGTCAGATTCCATTCGTGTTACCCACCACCTTTGACCAAATCAAATTTTACAATTAGCCAATGACACAGTTTTTTCTTTTTAAATTGACTATAACTTAACGAACCATCTGTGAACGTTTTAAATTCTAAATCCTCTCTGGTAAGTCACGCCGATTAAAACCAATAACGGAATAAATATACACAAATATTACGCTAGCTAGGGAAAGATTAGATTTCATTATTCCACACTAATAACGGCATAATGACAACTTGATGAATTCATAGCTTTGTTACAACAAAAAGATGTAATTATATTAAAAATGTCTAGTTTCACCTAAGTGCACGTTCAATTAGAATCTCGTATTAATACTTAAAAATAGTTTGCGCTAATAAATTAAAACTACTAAATTACATGACAGGAGGAGTTCACCCTAATTTTGACTTGATCGAGAAATACAGTATATGTAAGATTAATAAATATTATTGCATAAGTACAAATTATTATGGCGTTAGTACCTTAGTTCTCATAAGCTATTAATTTCGATAGCTAAAAATTCTAAATTTTTTTCTTTCTTTTACCAAATTACAATTAAAATGGTTTAGATAAAACACTATCTTTTTGAAAACTTTTCATCCTTTAATATATTGTCAAGAATTTAAGTGAACTATTTGGTCCACAATATATCAAAAAGAAAACGGAAAGAAGATAATTTAAAAGTAGCAGCCAACATAAGGAAAATCCTTTTTTTTTTCTTTTGTTCACTTTTTCCCCAAAAGATTGATATAAAAAATTTCTTATAGTAATTACTAATAGTACGATTAAGTCAATTATGATGTCTCTTATGACAAATTTATAGTTTAGAGTTTGAGTTATATATGTTGTCAGTAATATGTAAAAAAATTTATACTATCAGATCATTCATCTCTGATAATAAATTGAAAGTTAGAAATTAAAACGAATTTCTTTGTACAAATACTGATTTTGTAGCTTAATCTGTTATTATACTTGAAGAGGAGAAAGTATGTTCATTCTAAAATTTAGAGTCATTAGCACAGTTAAAACTTCAGAATTTCACGTTGGCTACATTTGTACATAAAATAGCTTCAATTGTTTAATTTAATTAGCCTATTGATTAATGCAACTAATGAAGTGTTCTTGACAGTGGGTTTCACTCCCAATAGGTCTTAGCTGCAATGTGGCATGGCTATGCTTCCATATCTTTGCTTTACGAGAAATTGTTCTCCCAATCAATTAACACCATCATTATTCTTTAAATTCTTCAAAGTTTTTTTTTTCTCAAAGAGAAAACAAAAAAGATTGAGAATATATTTATTTTTTTAAAAAATAAAAATTAATAGCCTTTTTAATCCTTAAAAGATGGATTTTTTCTGACAGTCATGGCTATGTCATGTAAAAAGAGCTATAGTTCTTTAGCCAGATTCTCTTAGGATCCATGGCCTCGTACCCCTCCACGTTCATTTTGAATATCGAACACTCGTTAAAAAATAATGTTTGATAAATATATTTTATTAAAATATAATGTTAAGTGATGTATAATTTAGATAGAGAAGCAAAAATAAACTAATGAAGTATTTCTTCCGTCCGGCATTTTTTGTCAAGATTTTTATTTTTAGAGTCAAACATAAAAAATTTACAAAATATTTAAGATGCAGTTTTTTATCATATTAATATGCAAAAAAATTGTTAATTTATAATATTTTCAATAGTTTTTAGAATATCTTAATTTTTTTTTTTAAAAATATCGAATTATAGATTAATTTTTACCTTAGTTAGAAAAATTAGTCAAGATGACTTTAGAAAGGCACAACATGACAAACATTTCCGAACGAGGAGAAGTAGTAAAGGTAGTGAGTAGAAGTGTGATATTTTCTAACAATAATGTTATTAATGTATAAATTTTTTTTTCACTCAGTAATTAAAACACGCTTCACACTTTCATACTAGTCTTTACTCTTGCTTTTAGTATATTTTTTTTTCTATATTGTCATATTACGAATTAATTTGACTAATTTAAAAGTTAAATTAAATAAATTATATTAATTCAATATTTTAAACAAAAAATTAAATATTCAAAAACTATACGAAAAGTACTATAAATTATAATTTTTTTGCATATCAATATAATAAAAAAATATATATCATAAAATATTAATCAAAATTTTTAAAAAAATCATAATATTTAAGTGGACAGAGATGGTACAATATAGGAGCATAATTAGCCTAATAATTAAAGATAGGATATATACTATGTGATATATGATTATAGAAGATGAGCACAACCTTGTATAGTCCTATTAATAGCATGTTTGATTTGACTTTTTAAAAAATTGCTTCAACCAATTAATTATTATGTAACAATTATTCAAGTGAAATTTCTTAGCACAATATGTATAATCAACATGAAATGATAAAGAACGTATACAATAAGAAAAATTCCTTAGCATAATATATAGCTCGATAAACATGATAGCTAAGTTACTGTCGTATGTTAAATTACACTGACAATATATATGTGTTAAATCATTTTTTTCGAGCTCGATTTAGAGATAAATTTGAATAGGAAGAAGAGGGAAATTAAATTTTAAAGGAGATTTTTTTTTTTTTAGGAAAATGAGGAAGAAATAAGGAGGGAACTGAGCCGGACGTCAGTAATAAGCCGGTCGGACACCATCCAGACCAAGCCAGGTTGTAAACGATATGAATGGTTTTCATTACAATATGCATACTTTGATCCTCTTTTAGGGTTACAAAATTCCAACCGTACATATATTGATAAATGGAATAAAATACCATATCGATGACAGGCCTACGATAATTTTGGGCTCCGTATAAGATTTAGATAATTCTTCTTGTTAAAAAATGACAAAAATTTTATATCGGTGATTAATAAGATGGGTGGATTTCTTATAAAATTTAGGCAGTCCTCCTCCCTTTGAGCTAGCTTTTGGGGTATGAATTAGGTCTAAAATTTAATTTCAATATGATATCAGAACAGGGTCTATCTCACCCAATGTTTAGGCCCCCAAAATAAAATTGATGTTAAGGATTGAGCATGAAGTGGAGGGTGTTAAAGAATGACAAAAGTCTCAAATCGATAATTAATGAGATGGGTGGACTCCTTATAAATTTTGGGCAATCCTTTGCCCTTTGAACAAACTTTTAGAATGTGAGTTAGGCCTAAGACCTAATTTTAATACTTCTATCTTTGAGATTGTTTTTGAAGTACGTGAGTTAAACTCAAAACACAACAACAACGTATGATCTGATGTAAGCTTCCACTACAAAGGGGGGAAATACATTTGATTTATGAATATGCTCGAATTAGATCAAAAGATCAAATCCAGAATATTTTGATTTTGAACATATGAAAGTGTTTTAATAAAGAATAAGAAATCTGAACTCGTTATAAGATTTGAACACGTAACAAATAGCACATTGGCTGACAGCTACTAATAGTTTTTTGGATTTTGTTGGCACGAGGGAATCTTCGTGCTGCGTTCGCCCTGTGCTTTGTAAGTCTCTTCGGTGTTGCTAGTAGTTGCATTAAGTAGGAATGTTAGTTTCAATGTTTAAGTTGTTATGATAAAATACACGTGGCATGCATTTAATGTCTTGATGTAGTGGCAAAAAAAATCTAATAATAGGATCAAACTACTATTATAATATAAAAAAATAATATGTAGCTAGCTATCTACGCGTAATTTTATTTTTTAATTAAATTTATTAGATAAGATTAATGTTTCGATTATTGAATTGATGGAGGATATTCCGATCCATAACCTAGGGCCTCATCTAACCGTAAAACATGATATTGACATTACCAACATCTTCCCTCAAATATGTGAACATTCTTTCGTGTAAAAGATAATTAATCGTGAGTTAAATATCAAAATATCTTTTTAAATTATATTTTTTATTGAGTTTTATATCTAAATTATAAAAGTTGAATTTTTTTTTTGATAATACGAGTTAGTTTTTAGTTTGAACCACGTTCTATTCTCGTATATCATTTAATCCTGTATGTGTAATACACTATCTCCATTTTTTTGGAAAAATTGCTAGCCACTCCACATGGACAAAAGAGCCAAAACCTTGACAAAAAAAAATAAAGATAATGATGAGGATTAGCTAAAATGTAAAAATTTTTAAAAACTATTATAAAAAGGAATATTGGCGGTATAAAAGACAAGGTTAAAATATGTTTCTTAACCCACACCATTTTAGTTTTTTATTTGCTTAAATTCTTTTAGAAATGATTTCATTGTTGGCTTCATTTCCTCCCCTCGTCAAATACTAATTTAGATGATGGTATTTTCTTAAAAAGATAATTCAATCTACGCACTTAACCCTCTGCTTTCAATTCCCCCCCCCCACTCGTGTTTAGTATACATATAAAACTATTTTTATGTGACGTTCGCCCGACTTTTTATTTTTTTAGTTGTTTATGTTATATCGGTACACTGGGTATAGAATTTTTTTTCTAAAAATATATACACGGGCATCTATTAACACAAATAAGGGGACAAACGTTTTTAAAACATAAACATTAAGTGAGCGAAAATTAAATGACAGGGAGTTTTTTTAAAATACAATAATATCAATTTTTTCTATCGCGGGGTGAGGTGGATGGGGAGGATGAATATGAATTTTTACACAAAAAATTTTTATTTTATAATAATGTTTTTTTTTTTAAAAAAAAGAAAAACGTTGTCGCATGGGAGGGGGTACATGGAGAAGGTGGTGGAGTGAGATAAGAAAAATAATTTAATTTTTTATATGAATAATAATCTTTAAATTTTTAATTAATATTAATTTTTATCTAGATAAAATATTTTATCTATGTGAAATGTCATGTGTCAAAGTTTTTTCATATAAAAGAGAGAGTGCACAACACCACTGGAGTGTGTTTCTCAAACTAAAAAGTAATAGTTTAGATATGAAACTTACACTTTCAATAGTTTAAGTATGAAACTCATAAAAAATTAATAGTTTAGGCGTGTTTTTGACACTATCTCATTATAGAATCATTTTGACCTTGTTTTTTTTAATTAGTGTAAGATAAAAGAAGAGCTAATTGCTAATGAAACACCAAAATTTAGTAATGTTTTAGCCACAAATTGAGTACAGTATTTCTTTTCTTGAGATTTATACGTGAGAAGGTGGTACGTAATTAAGTGTAATTAATTAGTCAAATATAATTATGAATGATGAGTTGACTCATTAGACTGTAACCGAAAGATCAACATCATAATCATGAAATTCACAAAAGTAAAAAAGTTGTTTAGTAAGTAGACAGCCATTAATTATGTAGTTAAATCCAGTGATACATATCAAGATTAAGATTTAATTAACGCATGCTTGTCTACTTAATTATTATTTCTATATATAAAAATCCTCATTCGTGCAATTTAAAGGTAATAAAGGATACAAGAAAAAGAGAAAAAGCATGCTACAGTTTGTAGATCATATAGCAATCTCAAATTAAAAAACTTCTGCAGAAAAATATTTAATATTTTAAATTTTTTTTACACCACTTCATTAGAAGCTCCAACTTCTTTTTCCTTAATGATTCGAACTCACAATTTTAAGATTAAAACTGAAAAGTGCTTACAATTCGAATAATTTAAAAAAAAAATTAATTTTAAAATCAAGAAAAAGGAGAAAGAATATTCATAAAATATTTTCCACCTTTTTCTCCTTTTATTAATTTTGAAAGATTAAAGGGAAAGAATATTCTTAGCAGATATTTATAAATGTTTAAAGCTGATCACCGATGGATCCTATAAAATGTTTACTCATTTATCACGGAAAAAAAATAGAAACCTTCTGATATTGCAATTTTTTTACTTTTTCTACTAAACACTTTTAAATTTCAAGAGTTAAATTTTTATATTCTGCTCGTGAGTTTTGAACATGAAATTCATAACTTTTTTTATTTTTTTTAAATATAAATTATTACAAATTACAATAATTGATGATTCAAAAAATTTGAAAACATAAGAAAACTTTGATAAAAGAAGAAAAATACTTAAATTCAAAATTTTAAAAATATTATATAAATTAAGATAGAAGACGGATCAAATTAAAGTTTTATTGACCAACTGATCAACCGTTTAAATTAATCATTATATTAATAAAATATATTTCTGTACAGATTACACATGAATAAGAAGAAATGATCACTATCATTGTTCCTCTTCCCTCATGTTTTCTCTAATAGTCCAATTTTTCCTTTTTCTTCTCTACGCACATGATGGCTGAAAAAAGTTAATTTGGTAATTATAACCACTCATGGGACAAAAATATATTGTGGGTTGGTGGATGAAAAAGTATTTGACACTGTAAGATTTAGATTTGGAGAGTTTGGAAAGATTTTTCTCTCGTGTTCGATATTTAATTTAAATTATATCACATAAATTTTATTTAAAAGAAATAATTTTTTTGTTAGGATATGCTTTTATTCTTAAAGTTTTTATTTAAAACTTTTATTCAAAATGAAAAAATCTTATTTATCGTATTACAAGATGATAACTCTTCCCTTTATTTCATTTTCTATTTTAGACAGAATTACTTAATTAACATTTAGGCACTTTAACATTGTTAAAATTAATAAATAAAGTCGGTTCTTAAACTAACTGAATAATATAAAAGATATTTTAGTAAAATCATTGCATCCACAAAATTATGCAGGTTTTACTTTATCTTTTTTTTTTTTTAGCTAAAGTTGATGTTATTGGGAGAATATAGAGTATAGTCAATAGTTCACCTGGAGTAAAAAATAAAATTAAAAAACTACCATCCAGTCTATAGCTAACAAAGAATAATACGTAATGAATATTAGTACACTAATTATTAGTTCTAGACTAAGGAAAATCAAAGTAATTTTTAGACTTATTAATCAAATTCTTTTCAAACCTCACTCGTAAAATTAAACTCGATATTGTTATACAATTATTTGTTGAAATAGGCCTGAATCCGGACCCGTAATTAGCGATCAATTCTAGCTATGTGAGAACCCAGCCCTGTATAGAGAGTATAAGCTTAGCACTTAGATTAAGACGCTACTATGGCCAAACCCATATTCTGTAATTCTTTTTTATGGTTTCTTTTTTGCTCCTCCATAATAAACTGCTCCCTACTCTTCCCGTCTGCGACGTAGCCAATTATATGAGTGAAACCACGTAATCTGTTATGTCGATGTTTTTCGAGTTTATATTTTCTCAGCTATTATCTACAAATCCGCACAACAAATATATATCTCTAGACGATGGCAAAAAACTTGAATGAACATGATTTAAATAATCAGAGATATATAGATACATCTCCGACTTCGACTTTTTTTTAAAAAAAAAATCTGATTTTAGGAAGTCATCTTTGTTTACAACATCCATCAATAATCTATTAAAAAATTCTCTTAGTTACGATCATTTCAGCTACAAATTAACGACAAAATTCATGACTAACTGCCTTTTTTTTTGTTTGGAGTGAATTATACAGTAATATAACTTTGATGCAATCTTAATTACGTGAATAATCAAGGCTCTTAATACTCAATCATAAAAAGGAAAAGAGTGTTTGACTTCACGCCAAAAAAGAATAAAAAACATTTAAGCTGAGTCATTGAGATTTTATATGTATGCATAATGCATGCATGTTTCCATTTACACACAATGGCCAACAAGTAGACCTACAAGAAATTAAAACAAAGGTGCACATCAACCTAGACGAATTCAAAATTTTAAATTAATAAACAAAAAATAGTAATCGATTAATTTTATGAGATATAATATGTTAAATATGGATTCAAACGAACTTATAAACATTTACTTATATTATATATACTTGTGTATATATTAAAAAAATTAATATTAAACTTAGGACTAGGACTGAGCTGACGGAACTTCACTTCAAATCATAAACTTCTAATTATATCGCCCTTATCTATAAAAATATCGACCCTAAGTATCTTATGTAGTATTTACATATATGGTTGCACTCGACTAGTCACATTCACTAACTATGACGATTCACACTTTTGAGTAAACGTAATACTGTCCTTGCACTCTAATGTGTATTTCTTGCTCCGTAATGAGTTCATCTATTTCCTAAAGACTATTCACGAACATGGATATTTTGATAAAATATGCATTTCTTTCGTGATTATGGTGTTCGAACCAGCTTTCGCACACCTTGACTGGTATCACGAGATATCAGTCACCTCCCACCAACAACAGATACCAGGTATCTCTGTCTACAAAGGTTATGACAGATAGAAAAAGATAGGGATGAAAATGCTATCTTATTATTTTTAAATGGAAGTGCAAAATCCACTATGAACAAGTAAATGTCAATAGATTGACTGGAGTAAAGAGCACAAATGACATAAATTGTTGCAACAATGTGTGACACTATGTGACCCCATGACACAATGCTATCAGGTGAAGGCGTCCCTGTTTGCCTCAACCAACAGTAGATAGTGGAGAAAAAGAAGTGAAGCTATAATAATCAAATTAATGAATCATAAAAAAAGTTGTGGCTGATAAACTGACTGTAACATTACCCATATTTCACTTAAATATCCCATGTCCCATTTCTTGCGTGAACGACTTCTCATATTGTTGTTCCCTACACTACGACCACATAGATATTCCACAATTATATATATGGTAAACTAGTCAAAAGTGTCACTTTTAATTTTTTTGACAATTATTATGAATATTTAAGCAGTTTAGTTTGTAATATACGCCTATGCTATAAGTAACTTTTATTCGGAATGTAGTCGAAAAAGCGAAAACATAGCCAAATTGTGGGAATGATTCATATGAAGGTAGATTCAATGTATAGCTGTGATACTAGTCATATATACATCGAACCCATCAAAAGCATCGAAGCATGGGAACGAATTTATAATGTTATGTCAACTTCTTTCAATCTTTTTCATGGTTACAAAGCCCTCCCGGGATTGTGTTCTCGAGAACCTTTTAAATACATTCAGAAAAGATGTTTACGTGAGTTATAAAATAGTTTTAACACTAGAGTATATTGCCGTAACGTTCCCTCATCTTAATCAAAGAAAAAAAAAAGTAAATTAAGTGAGAAGAGAAGTAACTAGATCAAGAAAGTTGGGTCAAATCCTCAATCACTTACTAGGTTTGATGCTTGCCCCTTTATTCTATTTGACATATTATCTATACCTCTTTCACGATCCAATGAATAATTAGCTTTTACGAAACATTCACATGAATTTTATTGAGATTCTTTATTTTGGGGAAGTGTTTGAATATAATTCTCAATCCTACAACTTTTTGTCCCTTTTTTCCAATTTCTATCCCCATAAATGCTAGTGGATTTATTTGCACTCACACTACTTTACTGCTCTCTTTAAGCTTCTTTAGATAGAAAATAGACAATCACTACAGTTAAAGTACTACTGATGCCCGCGAATTTATGCATTATAATAGTATATATATAATAAATGGAATAAATGTTAATACATTCGTGTTGTACTATATACGAGTCATGAATTCGAGCCCTGGAAGCATCTACATCAAACCCATAGAGGTACGGCCCTTCTCCGGACCATGAATATAAAATGCTTTGTCCAACAGATTGTCCTTTTTATATCTTAAACAAACACAAACAAACAAACTTGATAAGTTCAGACAATTCAAAAAGCAAAGCAATGTAATTATCCAGATAACTACCATCATCAATTGTTGAACTAATCCATCGCTTTCATTAAGATAAACATTTTTAGTTAATTATGGCATAACCAGTTGCCAAAATTGACCAACAAGCACTACATTACATTAAAATGTCCTCCTCACGCTTAATAACTGCAAATTTGATTTTTATAAAATCCTACACGTAATTTATAGCACTATTTATGCACAGAAGTGCTCATCATTAAAGATGCGAACGAAAGTGACGAAACAATATGTCGCTGCTAAACCAACCACAAGCATACTCCTTTTCTGTAATCAACAAGCAACGTGATTTTCTCACAGGTTCACTAGACTAAAAGACCTACAGGCATTAAAATTAAGTTTTTATTCAGTCTCTAAACACTAATCAACTGCTTGTATTTCAAAGTATCTTCACAGAGCACGATATATTAAAGAAACTCCAATCACAGTAAAAACAACTCCAACTAAGGATTAATTGTTATTGGCATTCAGTGCACATTAGGTGTAAACATACAACATAATCCCCAAGCTTAGAGAGGGTATAGAGTGCCTATGCAGGACCTTACACCCTACCTCATATGCGCTAGAGAGTTTTGTTTCTATGATAGACCCTCGGCTCAAGGAAGGAATCAGCGTTGTAAAAACATAGTATACCAAAAAACATGTGTGCTACTGCCAGACACCAGGACCAGCCAAGAATATATGGGACTCCAATAGCATTGGTCTCCAAAGTGAAGGAGTAGAAATGGAAATAGTAGAGACTTAATTAAAGTGTAGGGTCATTGTTATGTTCATCAAAACAATCTTGAAAATGCCCTCTCATGTGGTTAGCCACTTCTGACTATCCACATTCATGGAAGTGACAAGGTCTCCATGAACAGTCGAATAGATGCATGATATTAGGTGAAGGGTCCCAATACTAGGACACCATTACATGCAAAAGTCTAATAAAGTTGATCTCTAGTCGCAATTACAAAAATGAGAAGTTGGACCAATCAAAAGATGCAGTAACGATCTTCCAAATGTGACAAAGAAGATCCCTCGTTGGCCATTTATCATGACCATACCTCACTCATGAATAACATGTTGCTCAAGAAGGCATTAATCAGTGGACAAATTGGTTGGCCAAAGTTCGTTATTATCAGCAAGGCGACATAACATATTCTGCCCTATGATTGCTGACATTAATCATAGGCATCTCAGATACAGATATTATTCTATCAACAAATACATTCAGTTTATAACTAACCTCGTCCGGATATATTATGTCTGATATAGCCGAAAGCCAGTCGTAAAGAAAAAAGAGAGCATAGAAGACAATCTTCTTAACATTCATGCTAATTCAACCAGACAAACAAATATAAGCAACTTTAAAAATACAATATACATCAAATTAAGGTCCGGAAAATTTTTCTACTACTCAATGGAACACCACTGAACTTCTACATATTCAAAAATACATTGAATTTGTTATCACTAGTCCAACTTCAAAGAAACAATAGCATCAAAAACTGTCTGACAAAGCTCGCAGAGTTTTACTCTGAGAGTATCAATCCTACAAGCATCATTCATAATACAACTTCATAAGAAAGTGAATTTTTCCTTCGAAACTGTTAGACAAAACTAACCATATAGACCTAATAAGCAATGCTTAAACTATTTCGGTTCTTTTTCTTTTTTTCCTTTTAGGCAAAAGGGACCCAAGCTCCTAAGATGACCTAAATGCCGCACTATCATGGGAATCTGCATGGTGCTCATATTCAAGAAAAGGACTACCACTACACAATAACTTTTAGAGCACCAAGCGTCATTTCAATTTTCCACTAGAATGCTGATCAAATAATTCAAATCCATGTCTGGGCTATAAATAGAAGTATAGAAAGAATTTCCCCAGATTGCGCCTTTATGGGACAATAAGGGGAGTCTTAACACCACTCATAACATATTTGAAATGTAAAAGTTCCATAGAAGGCCATCAAAGGTGGGTGAAACATATATAGAAAAGCTGAATGCGAAAAACCCGAAGGATCCCGACTTACACAAATACTGTACTCCCTAAGCTAGTTTCGATCACTCCATCTGAGTACACCATAAAGAAACCTTAGACTGAAGTTTGTATTTCTATAGACCTAACCAATTCTAGTGCACGCAACAATATTTTATCCCACATTCCGGTCACTTCAACTCCCTTAGTTTATGCTTCAACACGAATTCAGGTTTTCTATTCACTTAAGAATTTAAAAGTATACATACTGATTTCACAGAACTAATTCAACTAAAGAAGCCTTATTAACGATCTTACTATGATCAATAGCCATTGATCCTGAAGATACAATAAAGTCAAAGGCGTAGGTCTGATACAGTTCAAGTCTGTGTAAGGTTTCACAATAATTAAAGCAATGGCAAACAATTCTAAGAGATAATGAAAATGCAGACATTGCAAAACAGAAGCACAGCCACATTACAAGGAACCTGACCAATAAATTATCTAGTTATACATAGCATAATCTGCTCCACTTACTATCTCCATTTGACACCCCCTCCACTTCTTCATTTGTAACCAGAAGATACCATATCATTTGAAGCATTTTGAACATTCTAGTTGGGTCATGGTTGGATTATGGTGAAGGAGTAAAGAATCTACCGCCAACGACAAGCAGCTTTCCACTTATACACACCCCACATTTTAATCATTTAAGGTCTAAACCACCAATTTAGAAAAAAAAAAAAAGGAAAAATATAAATGGCCACATAAGAGTCTAAACCACCATTTCAGTCTCTAGATTTAGGGGAATTCTACATATCATACGAGATACTCGTACCAGTTTAATGACTGAAGCAATGGGCTCTAGCCCCATAAGGAAAATTGGAAAGTCCACAAACTTGAAATGTTCATCTTGGTATATATCTACCAAGGACTCAAGGATTTATAATTGTAAGCTGTTGCTTATCTGATTGTCAAATGTAGGTAGCTTTCTACCTAATATTGATCTGTGTTCATCACTTGACCAAAAAAATCCCGCATATTTCCACTCAAAAAAACCATTTATTCCAATTTCCCAGTCAGTGGTAGACAAACTGAGAAGCATGACTGTTATGTTATACCCCTGCGCCAGTCTAGCCTGTTTGCCTAGATCCTAAGCAGAGAGCAAGGACGGAATTAAATTCAATGACTAGAATCAAACTGAGCATACGAATGACACTAGATATTGCAACAGAAGGAAAAGTCACCCAACCATAATTGTAGAGAAATCTACCACAAAAACTCTTTTTAACATACCCCACCCCACCACCAAAAACCTCCCCCAGCCTAGAATATACACCAACCCCTGCGCCAAGCGCCACCAATACCCAATTCAGTCACATACTACCCCTCAATCAGCCCCTTTACCAAATCAGCCCCTCCACGTCACCTTCTATCCCACCGAGGTTAAACACTTTCACATCAACCAACGACAACATTTCAACAATAACACCCCATTTGCTACCTCACAACCGCACCAACTCGCCAGAGAAATATAACCAACCCAATCCCCTAATTTGTAACTATTAAACACAAAACTCCCCACCCCACATATTCGACACCGTATCTTTTACTCTCTTCCCATCCACCCAACATCACGCCCCCACACTCCGTCTCTTTTTAAAACACCCCCCTCAACGCATACACCACCGAGAGCACTCCCCCCCTCCTCCATCCAAAGAGGCCATCCACCGGAACCATCTAACACAATCTTCAAACACATTTTCCCCCTAATCATCCAAACACCCGACATTACGCCTCTCTGCTCCAATACCACCCGAATTTACTGCCAAGATCAAACAGCTTTTTTGCACCCACACCCACACGACCCAATTCCAGGATCCTGACCAAACAATAATCGCCTTTCCCTTCACACACCAACCCCACCCCTTACCCCACCGCAACACTAGCCCTTGATACCCTTTCCCGCCCACCTACCAAACCCTCCCAACGACCTCCTCGGAAAACACCCCCAAATAGGTCCCCCCCAACATCAGTCCTTCTCAACTACCCTCCAAAAGCCTGTAAGACACCCTTCCTCCCGATCAACAAGGGCGTAACTCTAAACCTCCCTGAAGGCTCACGCGAGCAACACACGCATAGCTAGAAAATTCCTTGTATTCAATCCCTCTCTGGTCTCCGGTTTATGACGCGATTGATCCCATTCTAACTGGAAAAAGTACTTGTCAGATGCTCCTTATCACCTCAACCTGTTGTTGAACCCCATAGGAAAATATCTATATTTGGCACCTTAACTATAAGGTCTAACATTTCTTTTTGCACCCACAAATACTGAAAAATCCATAGAACAAGCACAATACCCTAGGCAGGGATTCCATAGGAAGCACCCTCCGTCAAGTAAAAACCTCTAACGCAAATGTCGAGAACACATCATTCTTGTTCTAAGCAATAGCCACCCCACCCCCTCCTTAGGTAACAAAAACTACACATTCATAATGTGGAACTCCAAGCCATTATAAACTACTCCAAAAATGTCTCATCTACTCTCACCCATGGAAAGATACCCTCTCAACAGCCTGACCTGTTCAAGGATGGTGGAAGGCACATACATGAAATGAATAAGAAATTAGATCTTTGGTCCAAATACTTCATGAGGTGAGAATTGTCTAAGATCATATAAGGAGACTATAACCCATTCCTTCAACTAATGTGAAACAATTTACACCCCTTTCATGTCCAAAATGGGTCATCTAGAGGCTAGAGCATGAACAACACATAACATAGGGCTCAACATTGGAAACACAACAATAATGATGGTTTTGGCACTGGTGACATATACCATGTAATAGAAAAGGGTCGTAACCCTAACTCAACTCCAAAAGCTAGCTTATGAGTAAAGGATTCCCACTCCTAATTACATAATTACAGGGATTTTGAACTTGCGAGGAATAGATTCTAGTCATATTCACTATCTCCTAATATTTACTTTGTTTAACAGAATTATTTGTATAATTCCAAATAAAAAAAAGCTCATGCTAAACATTAATTATTATCAATGCTCTTTTAATTAGGCAACTGATCGTTCCTTCTTTCCACATAAATGAACTAATTATTACTTAAGACTTCGCAATCTGTTTAACCCACTACTCATATATTCAACAATAAAAACTATTAATTCCAAACTAGTTAGGGCTGGCTATGGCTTATGGAAATCATTAACGTCCTTTCGCTCCATTTGAACTCATTTTATTCAAAATACTCTATCATTTGTCTAAAAAGACGAAGTAATTTTTTTCAGACTAGAATCCTCGATGTCTTTTACAAACATACAATTCTCTAAACAACTTAAGAACTTCTGGAAGACATCAAATTTAATGCAAGTGCATCAATATGACAAACCTTAATTCAAATTTATTGGAAAATCCTATCTAGAATTTTTTGTTTCATTTTGTTCTATGCTTTGCTAAGTCTACATGAATTCCTAGAGATTGTAAATATGTTTGGACAACTTAGCTCTATGACTCTATCTGATTTTTGGTCTAACTCATCCTTTTTAACAACTTCAATCATCATAGTAAGTAACACCTTGAGACAAATACATTTGGAGGTCCACGAGCAGATAAAAAACATCTCAAGGACCTTATCTTGTTTTGTCCTCCATGTATGGACCTGGACCTTTTGTTTGATATAATTATTTCTAATCTTGTCAAATTTTGTATGACTGCAAATCCAGCTTTTAATGAACATTCCTACAACACCCATTTGAATGGAAATGATGGGTCATAGAGACCCAACACACTTTTAAAATTTTATTTCTATTCTCACTACCGTGTTACAGAACTTGTCTTTCCATTAGAAAGACATACTCCTTACCAAACACCACTCCTCCAGTACTTGTCCATCTTAGGTATCTAGATCATGAAGCATACATGTTTGAATCATCCACTGTAACAAGTTCAAAACAAATAAATACACGTAGACATCACTAGAGAAAATGTGTCAAAAGAACCAGTGAAATCAAAGGTTGGAGAGGGAGCATAAATAGTGAGTACAAGTTTATTGCAACAATTGGGATTCCAGAAAATTGAACAAATTATTAGTTATTAAAGTATAAACAATAAGCTTCCAATTTACTTTTTTTTTTTGTTGAGAAGACCCTGGATCAGAACCTAATGACGACTCCAAGGAGTACAGAAGAGCACCAATTTAGACTACCAAAATATGTCTAAGCATTTTCATGATCCAATTGTGCAACTACAACCGTCCTTGGTGCCAAAGATATCCCATCTATAAAACAAATTATACCCTATCATTTTTTCCTATAGGGAAAGACCAGAAAGCTAGTGCAAAAGAGTATTCTGTTCATGCACTACACTTCAGAAGATACTTCTGAATTCTTATCCCATTATACAATCAATTAGCTATATATACGAACCACTCAAATGGCTACAACTCAAACATATAGGTCACATGCGTAAGGAATTGATATATTGTCACACTAACATCATGGGAAATTGGCCCAATACAAATATTCATAGTTACCAGAGATTGATATCAACATAATATGATTATGATTGCCATAAACTACCTATTTCTATCAGACAATAATACACCTTAGTAGAAAAGCAAAGACTGAGCCCCATTTCTTTCCTTTCAAATAAACGTTAACTGTGCACACCCTGAAAAGTTTTAAAGTAATACCAGTACAAGCATAGACAGCATGTTCAATAAATTGCATGGCTGATATTGTGGATCAAAGCTTCATAATTGCATGAAGTTGGATTTTCCCCCGAACTAGGTAGATCTTACAGGATGCAAGCTTATCACAGTAGAAGACATCAAGTGCAAGACGCAGCAATAGTTACTTCTTTCACTCCTGAAAAAAATCGTTAGGATGTCGCTGAACTCTTCCATTTTCTCCTTCACTTGGTTAGGAGGGGAAGGTGTGATTTCTATAGAAGATTTCTATATTCCAGTTTCAGTATCTCTCTAAAGGATGCAGAAGAAGAAAAGGAAGAAAAAGCAAACTGAACAGCTAGACAGAGACGGAGAACTTTTGATTGCATTAACAGCCTACATCAAATTGGGGAAATCTATTAGGAAATACAGCTAGAAAGCAAAAAAATAAAAGGCAAAGTAAAATATAGAAGATAGATTAAGTTAGCACATTCCAGTAAGCCTCTCATCCACATAACTCTATGCAGTCTCATGATTAACAACAACATTATATCAACACACCCATCGATAAATATTTGAAAATGAGAGTTCTGACTAAACCTTATCACTCTATGTTGCACATCCAATATACATTAAAACAGAGACACAATTGATTCAGCACCTGTATCCTTCGCAGATTTCTTATACTCTGGCTTCAGCTAAAATGTTCTCTTGGTTTCTTCCTCTTTTGTTACACATGCAGAGTTTATTCACCATCTCTTTCAGAAACTGTTGCAAAACAAGCAACATAATCAGGTTACACCATCTGGGATGGGATGGTTGGAAATGCACTGCATAGCTGAGAAGGACATGCAACATCTTCCAAATCATTTATGTATTCTCTCCTCTACTTGTTTTTGGTTTGGTACCCTGAAAATAGTCAAAGTACACATTTGGAGAGGGTAAAGGACTAGTTAATAGATATAAGCAAATATTAAGGGTTCAACCTACAGAACCATATACCATGTGACTAATGTTACCTAATACATACACTAATATTGTTCATGCGACGAGAACTAGCTCGCTTTTTGTTATAACTAAAATGTAAGTGTACAATGCTTCATATTGACTTCTAATTCATTTGTTTACATCTTCCCTCATGCTAATCCGGTGCAAACACGCTTTTGAAACCTTAGGATTCTTTAGAGTATCAATCATTACAAATGGGAACCCGATGCACTAAGCTCCCACTGCTTTAAGAAATTGTGATTTTCAAATAAAAGTTTATAATTTCTAAAGTTAAGGAGAATTCAGTAGTATGCTAGTAACATTATTGGAACTATATCTTTCTTCAGTAAAGTTGAACCTGGATTCTGGACTAATATTGCTAATAGATAGTAAAACATTGTATCATTAAATCTATTGTCCACATCGCTACTTGGTCATTTTAGGAGGAGTTCACAAAGGACTAACAAATCCCACTTTTCTCTCTTTCTGGCACCAAAAAAAATGAAAAAACTATCTGATGATGGAATAGACGTCGCGATTTCATGACATAAGGCAGGTTGATCAGTCTTCTAGCACTAACTGATCCAAACCCAATTTGTTGTGTTTCAAAAGAGCTTAAACATGACACCTCAAGTTCACCATGGGTCCCTCACAGTTCTTTTAACTTCTGGCCCTCTAATAGAAGCTGCTTTCTTCTTGTCCTGCACAGAGACCATGGATATACAGAAGCTGCCAGTTATCCAAATAGTTTTCCTCCAAAGATTAGAGAAGATCATGGAGAACAGTTCCTACTGTTTTAAGTTTCATGGTAAACAGTTCCCACTGGTTTAACTTTCATGGAGAACAGTTCCCACTGTTTTCAACTATAAAGACCATGTTTAAAGCAGCAAAAAAGGAGTGCATTTGTTCTAAGAAGAATAAAAAGGAATTCTATTATCAGGTGGGTGAACTCTCAAAGGCTCATGTGCCAATACATATTGACAAGTTGGTCAATCACAGCAAGACAAAGTGCGTACTAATGTGTTAACCATGTTTCCAGGAGGCCAAAAGCATAATTTTCAGGCCACGCCCATCATATGGTATTGCATATTGTGAAGGGAATCATGGGAAGGTTTCTATGCGTGCAAGCTGGTATGACACACGGCCACAAACTTGGAAAATGACATCATGTGGAATCACCAGAAAGAGGCCTAGGTTACACCTCGTAGACGTAAGTACTTAAGCTTTCAAGCAATGCCAACAAAACAAAAGTGTGAGCTGATTACAGAACTGAAAAGATAGCATTTCATACTAGTTAGTAAAGCTATGAGCCTATGATAGTTCAAAATCATACAACTAAACATGCTAAGAACTTTTGAAAGGATGGGTATAGAGGATCACCAAACAAAAGTACAAACCTACCAAACTAAACTATTCTATGCAAATCTATGCTTTTAGATGCAATGGAATTCACATTGCCTAAACACGAGGCAGCCTAACATATAGGGCTTCAAAAGAACCATAAACTTAGTAAACCTCTAATGTGTTGTCTTTTAATAAATAAAGATTACAGAATTGGTCTTAAAGTTGGAAAGTAAACCTCTTCATTCACTTTTTAATTGGTTTTGTGGCTGTGAGAAAAATTCTTTGGCATTCTTTGCCACATCTGCCTCCAGTATTGCTTCTAATACAATGTCAGACCCTTTTGCTCCATCTTTACGGTTTGGCAACAATCCTGCGCTTTCAGCAGAGACAGGAAGTACAATAATACTTCCAGATTCATCGGTCAGTTCACTCAGACCTTCTTTCTCTATAGATACAGATTTCAAAGGAGCCATCTCTGCCAATCTCGCATAAGCAGCTGCTTGGCTGTGCATATCAGATAAAGCTGAGTTCCTTGAATTATGCTCTGTAGGTGTGATAGTATCTGTTTTGCTCTCTTTACCAGATTTTTGAAGTCTATTTTCAACTATTGTAATCTCTTCATCAAATTTTTTAGGTCCATTTTCAACGATTGTGCTCTCTTCAACAGATCTTTGAGGTCCATTTGCAGTCGTATTATCCCCAGCTGTAGTGTTGATGTTGTCCACTAGCCTTGATGTCAGTGGACCAGGATTCATGAAAGAGATTGTTCGAATTTCATGGCGTATAGCTTCTAGTTGAGCCATGGTATCTTGCAGTTCCTTATGCACCTGGCGAGCTTGGGACTGCTGCATGACACTTTCTAACTGGCCACGGGCCAATTGAACATAACCAATGGAACGCCCAGCAAATCTGCCTAGTGTTCTTGCGATGATTGGTAGATCTTTAGGTCCAATAAGAGCAGCAGTAGCACCAAGCAACAGAAATACTTCTCCGTATGAAAATCCCAGCATCTCTTATTTTTTTCACTTTGTTTCTCACTTATGCTTATAGACCACCCCTAAGAAGATTGTTATCAATGACTCTTTTCGACAATTTGCTCAGGGAAGTCGTCTATGAGACTTGCTGGTGGGACGTTAGCCATGCCAGATACATGATATTGACTCTTCTGCCATAGTTATGTAGAATTCCTACCTAGTTATGACAGAGAAGGTTACACACAAAACAAAAAAAACACAGTACTTATCACAGAGACAAAACGAAAAAACGGACTAGTGAATCATTTTACAAAATACATCGAATCACATACAATGACTCAAGTTTAACAACACAAACAAGAAGCACAACTAGGTTTGTTCCCAAATCAATTACTTAAGACCAGCAAGAACTCCTCTTGTGGGTGGAAAGAATTTTACTGTCAGAAAAGATATACTAGTTAAGTGACCAACGACAAACAAAACTAGAAAAAAGTGTTGGGAGAAATTCTACAAAGTGAGCAATTGTCATGCAAAGCACTCAATTCTGTGATTACCACTTAATTTTCTATGGTTGATCACTGCACAATTATCCCTCTTGAATCCTTACAAGGATGCTGCATCATAGTCAATACTCAACTATACCAATATCAATACCAAAACCAGCCGCTAGAAAATTGATGGTTGAAATTCCAGTGGCATATAATAGTCCAGAATGAAGGAATAGCCTTAATGATAAGCAGAAAGATATCATTTTGAAACCAAAACTACAGAGATCGCTCATTCTATTCATTGGTTCACGTACATAAATTTATCAAAACGTGACCACCAAGTTAATACCCCACTCCGACTTGATCCACCCCATCTGACGGACAAGTACTTTGTTCAAGTCACTCAGGCATAGACTCTTACGCGCCTACTCCTACACCAGCACTCAACCTCTCCGCATCGCGCATCTCAATCAAAAAATTTTATAGCACAAAAATGTCATTGATAACAAAGACTATAGGCAAGTCAGATAAAACACATAAATAAACATTAATATGTTTAATTTTGCTTCTATTGCACACAGAAGGAATATGCTCAGATAAAAGGTCAAAGGTAATTACTTGAAAACACGAAGAGTCCTCGGAGAAGAGCGGATCAACAGAAACAATGATTTTAGCTACTGATTTGAAAGAACAATATTCATTTACGCTATTTGTATTATCGTTACTATTTCTACCATTGCCATGACCGTGATCTTCTTCTTCAGCAATCGCTTCCGCTTCGACGGGGCAATGAGCAATCTCTTCAGGTGCAGCTCCAAAAGTGTGAAAACAGAAACCCGACCTATTAGAGACGGATCCGGGTCGAATTTGATGCCGTAGAGTCCACGCGCGAGCTGAGATATATCAGCTGACGTGGTGTTAATCTTCTGATGTGATCCACAGAGGCCCAAACTGTGCTTTAAGTTTGCTTTAAGATCCTACTTGGGCTCAGATCAGGCCCATTAGGTTGAACCAGTATTGAGCCAGGCTCCTAAATATTGACAACACAATATCACTCAATATGCAAAACAAGAAAAGAAAAAAAAATGAAAAATGACAAAAAACCCACCTTTAAGTTCTCTTATTACCATTATCCCATATTAGTTTTATAAATTTCCAAAATTCCTCATTTTTCGGCATTAAAAGTTAATCCGCTATATCGCGCATCCGCCCATTAACACCCGGCCTCATCTGCGCATCAAATTAGTGTATCATATATAAAATGTACATCATATTAGTGTATCATATATAAAATGTAATTTATCTTACTTTGAATATATGATGTTTGTCCTTTGGCCGAAGAAAAAGTTTACTATTTTAAGGTTGAAATATACACAATATATGTACTTGCATAAAGTTTGGTAACTAGTTAATCAAAGTGTTTAGTATCGTAATTATTTATCCCTATACAGAATGACACAAAAACACATCCTCTATCTTGAGGAAATATTATGTCAATCAATCTCCTGGCCGTACATAAATAAAAAGAGTGTAAAATTCGAACAAAATAACTATATAACTTGCTCATGACATAACCTCTTAATTTTTTGTGCAATATAAACATAGCCTCGAAGATTATAAAAGTATAACGGTTTACAAAGAGGAAAAAACGTATGGTCCTGAAAAAAGATTTTTTGGTGAAGTTGGTTTGACCCGAGACATACACCAAACGCGTGCCTCAACATCTTCCTATAACACCAATAGCGCAATTATCACCCTACAATTCATATTTTTTACCAGATAAATATATATACTCATAAATATTGAGAGATTGGTGTTATTTAATTTATTCGAACTTTAAAAGAAATATATTATAATTTATATATATAACTCAATCTATTTTAATCTGTTCAAATTTAATCTAATAAATAAGTTTACATCATGTTACATCAATTTCATTTCCTTATATAAACGAAAAATTATAGCATGAAAGAGTTGCCTCCAATAAATGGGGAAAAATAATATAAATGTCTTTTAAATAACAACTTACCTTTTCTTGCACATAATAGCTTTATGTTGTCTTCTTTTGATTTCATTTTGTTGGATTGGTTGCTGGCTAGTGGATTACACACAAGTGGCTGATGAGTAATGAATGGACATTGATATTTTAGTTGTTATATCTAATAACGTTTCTTATCTTAAATTAATTTAGGTATTAGCTTCTATTTATAAATGAAGCTTAAATTGAAAGATTAAGACGATCAATCAGAAAACTGAAGAGGAAGTTATGTATTGTTTTCACTGGAAAACAAGATTTGCATTATTTTATACAAATCAAACAAATTAAGAATTAACTTTTATTTTATCTTTGCTTTTGAAAATTTTTCCCTCGATAAGTGAAATATTTAATGAAATGAATAATAAATAAAATATTTAATGAAAAGAAATGTATCTTAAAATATAAATTATGGTACGTCATGGCTGATGTCTCCTCTCATTTTTTTTCCCCCTAATTTTCTTGTGGGTTAGCAGAGTGTTTTTGTCATATTGGACTTTAACACTGACTTTAACCGATCAGCCCTCTAATCAGTTTAGATTTTTAATTCTTTTGAAAAAGATCTGCATAAAAAGTAAATATTAATTTGATAATCACGTCTAATTTGACAGGAGATTTTTTTAGTAGTCAAAGTCACTCATTTAATGACTCAAACCGCAAAATAAATATGGGTTGATAATATTGTATCTATGAAAAATTTGGTTTAAAAAAAACGGTGAGAAAAAACCCCTCAATATTCCTATTTTGGATGATGTCTATCGGAGTTTGTGATTTTTTTTTTGTTTTGAAAGAATTTTATTATAAGTTTGTTAACTAAATTCCTATTAAATTCTTATTATTTAATGTAGGAAAATTATCTCCTGAGTTTTCACTTGTCATGAAACAATTTGGTTATGTATTTATTTTGTTTATTCATCCACTCCACGTCAAATTCTAGACCTAATTTAAATTTATAAATATTTAAAGTTGATATGTTTAATCCCTGTGCTTCGAAATTCAAATGCTAGTTTGCTTTCTCGTCTGCTCTCGTTCACCCTGTAACAACTCGTTCGATTTGGGAGTATCGACCTAATTTTCTAACCCTTCCATCGCTACCTTCTTGCCACACCAACGCCGTTATTTGGTGATCAATCTTATATTTTTACCAAATTCGGATAGCTATATTATTCATTATTGTCCACCCTTGAATTTTGTAGTAGACGCGATGTGATTCCAACTACGATTCAATTCTTATTCTCAATATAAGTATAAAATACAGACCCTCCAATCGATTCGACTCCCTCTTATTCTCCAACATACCAGTAAGGACATTGTATACTTCCAACTTCTTTAATACCCCTCTAACAATTGACCTCACATATCCAGCCAGTTTGAGATTGCCAGTCCCCACAAACGACAGACTTTCGAAATAAGAATGTAGCTCGTAAACCATGACCTTCTGTTAAATCTTTATTCTGAGAAGGACAATTGAAAAGTAGTACACATTAAAAAAAAATAACTTCAGAAAACCATTAGATTAGTTTACAAAATCAAATTGTGGGTGTAAATCTTTGCACCAGTTGAGGGTATTGGAAAGAGATAAGATACTTTCTCAATTGGATTATTATTTCTGTTGGATTCTCTTGAATTTTTAAGATAATCCTTCTTAATTGAATTTTTATTTCGTCAGATTCTCTTAAATTTTTAAGATATTTTATTAAGATATTTTTTACGTGTTTTTGAGTTTATTTTCTTATGTTTTTATCCCATTAGTCAATTTTCTTTTTTTTTAAATATATTTTTTCTTTCTTTTTTGTAATATATAATTTGTATCTTTTTGTTGAGCATGATTATATATTAGCAAAAAACTCTTATAATATTATATCCATCTTATATGTATACCTTCCTATTAAACTTACAACTATGAATATAGTTGTCCAAAAGGCTTAACATTTGTGTTTATATATATTAATATTAATAGTGTCGGATCAAGTTTGTTAGCTTAAAGTCAAAAATAAATTTGAAGCCTAATTTTTAATTAATTAATTTTTTATTTTTGAGATGCAAAGTTATTTCTCTTTTTTTTTTCTTTTCTATGGTTTTAAACTAAAAATATATTTATATATCAAATATTTTTTTAATCTTGTGATGTTAAACATATCAAGTAGAAGTTAAGTTTAGAGATTGACAAAACAGAAAGAAACATTTTTTAATTTTTCGAAATGAACTAAAAAAAGCGCACCAATTTGTTTTAATTAAAAAGGAGTGTTAAGAATTATATTGTTGCTAAAAAGGATCCTCTCAATGGGGAGTATGAGTAGGGGTGTGCAATCATCGGTTCGGGCGGTTTTACATATATCGGTTCGGTTATAGGTTTCGGTTTAAAATATGTTACCCAATAACAAACCAATAAGAAATTTTTTATCCGTTATCGGTTTGATGTTATCGTTCGTTTCGGTAACCCAATAAGAATGTCGATCAAATATAATAATATTACGTATGTTTTAATTAATGTTACCACTTACGCCAAAAAAAACATAATAGAAACTTTGAATGTTGATCAAATTATTAACATTCACAAAACTACAAAAGCTCTCGCTACATTACGAACTAGAATTAAAATAAAATAAAAATATTCAATAGACAATTTTTGAACAGTTGCTTGCTCCACCAGATAATCAACAAAGTTCTCACAAATTTCTTAATCAAAAATCACATAGCCTGAAAAGCTAATAATGAATCTATTTAGTATTAAATATGTATATTTAATATTAAGAAGTTAAAGTAGTTAAATAATTATAGTCTTATTGGGTTATCGGTTTTACCCAATAACCCAATAGGAAAAACCAAAAAACCGACCCCATAACCCAATAATATTTTTTAAACCCATTAAAAACCCATAATCCAATAACCCAATAACATTTTATCGGTTCGATTTATTGGTCGGTTCGATTTTTGCACAACCCTAGCTATGATGGATGATCATTTTTAAAGATATTGAGTTGGGCTGATTATTGGTTTCACAAGAATTTGTTCATGATTTAATTTCAGATATAATCGAATATTGACGTTATTTAATTTATCTTCATCTCAATACGTGCTTCATAAAACATGTTGCTCTTAAAAATTAAATTTATAATCACTTTAGTTTTAATATTACTTGTTAATTAGACTAAACACTTACCATTGATGATAAAAAGTTGTAGAGCACTAATAACCAAAAAAAATATTATTTTTTAATTAAATTCATCAAATAAATATCATAATTAATCTGACTCTGAATTAAATTATCAATCTTGTAATATGCGTAATATTTTGACAATATCTAAATTGATATATTAAAGAAAGGAAATAAATGGTGATAATTAATTGGATCCAATTAGTTAAAGATCCTATTTTACATGGTACCCGCAAAATTCGATTTTTATATTGACAATTTCTCCTACCTACACTAGAAGGAAAAGATTAGGAGTTTTTATTTTTATTTACACATTCATTTAAGTTTCACGATAAGGCAAGAATACTTTATAAAAAATCCAAATGTGGGTCCCAGAAATGGACCCCATGAAAAGGATATAAAATGTTTTTCAAAGACACCCTTTAACTTATTAGTGATCAACGGAAGCAACCTCTCCTTTGTTGTTATATGCAAAATTGTCCTCACATCGGCACATCCACTTGTAGAAAACAAATAAAATAGTAAAAAAAGTAAAAACTCACGTAAATATTTTTTTACTTTTAATTACACGTTTCAAATTGTGAGTCAAAATTCTTTGTTAAACTTTGTTTGAACGGTTGATACATATTGTGAATTTCACAATTAATTATATAGTGTAGTTTTAATGATTATCATATTTGAATGGTAAGTAAAGATAATATGAAAAGAAAGTTTAGAATAGTAATGTGTGATTAAATAAGATGTGACTTTTAATGATAAAATTAAACAAGTACAATATATATGAAGATCAAATAACAACTAAAACAAACTTGATACAAAAACTAACAATATAACACATCACGACAGATAAAAACCAATCAAGCGCAATTTTTTAGTATAGATTTAAATTTAATCGAATTTCAAAATAAATAGAGTAAAACAGCTAAAGAGGTACCAATGAGCACACGTATCATGAGGTGAAAGTTACACGTGTCACAATCGCAATGGCTGTTGCCCATACCTACCATGTTCTCGGAGCCAATATAAGCTCGAGTCGCTGAAGACGAATGAGAAAAATATCTCCTTTTTTCCTTCTTCACTCTTCTAATGGATCGTCTTTTTCTCTTATCTTTTCTCGCTTTCGCTCTTTTCTCGTCGGCGATTGCTTTCTCCGACGAAGATCCGTTGATCCGGCAAGTTGTATCGGAAAACGATGACAACCATGTGTTAAACGCCGAGCATCACTTTTCACTTTTTAAGGCTAAGTTTGGAAAGATCTATGCTTCTCAGGAGGAACATGACCATAGATTGAAGGTATTCAAGGCTAATCTTCGCCGCGCGAAGCGTCACCAGCTCCTTGATCCTTCCGCTGAGCACGGTATTACGCAGTTCTCCGATTTGACTCCGTCGGAGTTTCGCCGGACTTACCTTGGACTTAACAAGCCCCGACCTAATCTTAATGCCGAGAAAGCTCCAATCCTCCCGACTAAAGATCTTCCAGCTGATTTTGACTGGCGTGAGAAAGGAGCCGTCACCGATGTTAAAAATCAGGTATTTTTAATATAGATATGTTTGTTTATGTGATTAATTGATTGTCCTCCGGTGATTTTGTTTCTATTTTGTATGTATCATGGATGGTTTTGACTATTATAGGGCTCATGTGGATCATGCTGGTCATTCAGTACGACTGGAGCAGTGGAGGGAGCTCACTTTTTGGCGACCGGAGAGCTTGTGAGCCTTAGTGAACAGCAGCTTGTCGATTGTGACCATGAGGTTAGTATTGTTCTTGCCGTTGACTTTTCAAAATTTGATCAGTTCAATATAATTTTGTTTTTATATTTTTCTTTATGTGCAATCAGTGATGTTATGCTGGTGTTGCTTTACATATTAGTCATTTTGCTTAATCATAGGCTGAGCCTGTGTAGTATTTCAAATTTACTCGAATTATCTAATTGTTTGAAGGGTATACGGATAGTATCCGTGAATACAGTCCATTGTTAGAAAGGGCTTATAAACTGGGAAAGGATTGAACTTTAGTGTCTTTTTGTTTAGGTATTTGTACTATTGGGGCTGTGGAGTGTTAAGGCAAAAGTATATAGGATTGTTCGATTTTCTTGGTTCTCATATCTGCCAGTAAATTAAAATGGTTACTTGATGTTCTTTAATCAGACTCGATCTCGAATTAGTTGGTTTGGTTTTTCAAATATATCATATATAATGGGACCTGGGTAAAACGTTGTGCCAAACTCTGTATCATTGAGTTTTCTTGCCAAAGCTAGTTATATCTATATTGAAGAGTAATCTATTTGGGAAAGGCTTAAAGATTAGAACTTTTAGCGTGTCTGTACTACTGGGGTTACGACCAGTGGTAAATGCCGAATGAAAAAGGATTGTTCTATGATCTTTATTTGAAATGAATCATATGGCGGTTCAAGAATTTAAAATGGTTATTATTTCTTTGATAACATAATGAACCTCAATTGAGGCTAGCTGTGTGTATCTGATTATTGTCTTTTCTTCTGCTAAATACATATGTTAAGTAATAAAAAATTCCCTTTTGCAGTGTGACCCGGTGGAAAAAAATGATTGTGATGCAGGTTGCAACGGTGGTCTTATGACTACTGCCTTTGAGTATACCCTTAAGGCTGGAGGTCTCCAACTGGAGAAAGACTATCCTTACACTGGCAGGGATGGCAAATGCCACTTTGACAAGAGCAGAATTGCTGCCTCTGTATCCAATTTCAGTGTTGTTGGTCTTGATGAAGACCAAATTGCTGCTAACCTGCTTAAACATGGTCCTCTTGCAGGTAATGTAGCTATCATAAACTTGAGGCTTAAGTTGTAGTTTTTCGCTAGTGTGAATGAGAGAAAACCATAAAGTTTATTGATTTTCTTTTTGGGTGTAAATTGCAGTGGGGATCAATGCTGCTTGGATGCAGACATATGTTAGAGGAGTTTCATGCCCATTAATTTGCCTCAAGCGTCAGGATCATGGTGTCCTCCTAGTTGGTTATGGTTCTGAAGGTTTTGCACCTATCCGTCTCAAAAATAAGCCTTACTGGATCATCAAGAATTCTTGGGGAAAGACTTGGGGAGAACACGGATATTACAAGATCTGCAGGGGTCACAATATCTGTGGAGTTGATGCCATGGTCTCTACTGTGACTGCCACACATACTACTAATCCTAATCTTTAAGATGAAATATATCCCAAGAATGTTGTCTGTAATCAACGATTTTACTGCCATTACCCTAATCTTTGTAAATATATTGGTCAGTAATGTATTGTGAACTCATGTCTTAGATTTCATCAGCACCTTATTATCGTGCCTCAAACCATGTACTGGGATTTGTATCTGTAGTTTTATACTGCAAATAATTGGAGTTGAATTTTTAAGTTATTTGCAATATTTTGAATGCTCGAAATGTCTCTTACCCCCTTTATGAGCTTAAATCTTCTGTCTACAATAGTACACTTCATAGTTCTGACTTAGTAAACATGCTGCAATGAGGACTTGTTAACTTGGTCATCTAGAGTTAAGCTGTTTTCTGTTTCATGAATGTTCCTAATGGGTTGTTTTCAAATGAACTTTTGCCTACTGGGGCTATATAGTTCTTTTGAAACTAATAACTCGTATAATATTATGATGAAAAAAAATATCAACGAACACCCTCAGAAACGACTATGAGCATCCCCACTTAAGCTTTTTAAGTATAATACCAAACACAAGATAAAGAACGATCGGGACATGATGCCATCACTTCCACATTGAAATATGAAGTAAATTGGGCCCAAGAGAATTTTTATTTATGCGATTGTGTTGCTGTGGGCTTATGGCAAAGTACTGCATCTCTACAAAAGAAAATTATCAAGTCTATCAAACATACTTTACAACAACAATATATTCAGTAAACTAAAAAGATTATTTTCGAAAGATCCTTTACTCAATCGAAGTAAATCAAAATAGTAATGGAAAGGATGAACTAAAGAAAAAATATGAGACTAAAATTGAAAGGTAGTGCGCAGAGTATAAAAGGATGTTGAAATTGGTCAGTCTGTTCTCTATGATGGGTTTTAATTGGGCTACAATTACAAAATGGGCTAATGCGGCCTTTTTGTTTATGGGCCGTATCATTTTGTATGTTCTAATTAGACTAGGAAAGAGTTCTAAAAAGTGAGAGATTTTTGAATTTTGCGTTCTAAAATCAAAACCGATATTAATAAATTTTGTGATCTTAGATATATCATATCATATAAGATAATGTTGTTGAGGGTGAAATGAAAATGTTGGACTTTCGCTTCAATTTGTTTGTTTATTTTTGCGACTCTTAATTTCTACTTTTCACATATCTTTAATGTTAGACTACAAGATTCAAAAGAATTCTTCACTTCTTTTAAATTTCGTGCCAAATCAAATCTGATAAAAATCAATCGAACAAATTAAAATGAAGGATATACTAAATATAGAAAGTGAAAGCATATAAAAAAAAACAAGGACACATTAAATTTAAATTGTATTGTTATCTATATAAACTCAAATATTACGTATTTTGTAAATGTACATCTATTAAAAATATATTACGTCAGATTGATTCTAATCAATGTTCAATTCAACATGCATGTGCCGATTAAAAAAATAAACTTCTTTAAAGAATTGAAATAGAAAATTAAAATGAATAAACTAAATAAAACACATAGTATCTAATTAGATTTAGACGTAGTTTAATTTTTTTATGGATAAAGAGATTGTCAATTCTAAAATGATGGTGTTGGCACAGTTGCAAAATGGGCCGTTAAACTGTTGAACGGACAAGAATACGATGGGCAACAGAGAATGACAAGTCATTCTTATTGAAGTAGTGATAAGATAGATAAGACAATTCCATTCAACAAAAGAAGAGTGCAACACACATTAAAAGGAGATCATGTTTCTCCACGGCATGACATAAATTTATAGATCATCTTGTAAATCATAGTACTCCGGAGAGAGTTAGCGATAGGAAGAGTATGTTCAGTATTATGAGTATTGATAAACAATTAGTGGCCCTCATTATTTGTAATCAGGAAGTTGAAAATTACTTTTATATTTTTTCATTAATCTTAAGACCTTGGGAATGAATACGTCATTATAGGTGTAAAAAAAAAATCCAATTAGATGACGACTAGGGTTTGTGAAACGCCCTGTATTCTTAAAGGATATTTAGGTTATAATAAAGGGAGTTTATCCGCTTTGTGAGAATTTTAAATGCACGTTCGATCTACTTCTGATATAGAGAAACCCGCAAGTCTGTTGCATTAGTATTTACGATTTTAATATTATAATTAATTGTGATCTCTTAGACTATTGAAATGTTTCGAGAAACTATTGGTGTGAAATGAGGGTCAAATTGCTGGACTCCATGAAAATTAGGCATGCGGTGAAGCCCATACGTATGAGAAGACTTAAGAAATAAGTGGGCGAAGTGTAGCGGTCCCATTTTCGATTATTTATTGGTCCATCATATCATATCCTCTATTATTTATTTATTTTATTTTATATTATAAATAATTTGGATTTATTTATATTCACCCCAAAAGACGGAACCCATGTCTACCACATTATTTTTATGGATTCATAATGCTGTTGAATAACGTGGAAATACATGCTCATTTTCTTGGCATTATTTACATAATATAAGGTCCCTATGAAAGAATTTTAAGTCAAATTGAGTTAGGCTCGTGTCTTCTTTAGACAAAATAATAATGTCAAGAATATTGGTTGAAAGATATGAAAATTAAAAATAATATTTGAAGTTGAAAACGAATATTTGTAAGAGATGTTCGGAATTCTATGATAGTAACCTGAAATGCTAATTGATAACTCATAATGTTACATTGATTAGCACTTGGATCATTCTCATGAAAAATTCAACTCTTGACCTAAATTATCGAGTCTTTAGGACTATTTTTTTACTAGTCACGTGCGGCATAGAGTAGCTCGTCATGATTAAATAGTATTCGATTTTTCCTTCCTAAATTCCTATGTTTGGAAAGTCTAGTCGTGAGTATTCCGAGGTTATTGAGTTCCTGGACTCAAATCTTTTAATATCATCTTAGATAATTCTCACATATCGAACTTGCTTTTGTAATTGAGTTAATTTATATCACATATCTATTTCTTATCAAAATAAACGTTAGACCCCAAACTAGAATAATTTCTTAATATTTCCCCATCCATTTCAATTCATATTTGCATTATGACCTAAGCTCTTTAACTTGATTTTATGACTTCATAACATGTTCAACTTGTGAAGTTGTTGAACTCGAGATTGGTAATAAACTGATTTCGGCGTGAGCTGCTTTGTCACAAATTTCTAGGAACTGACTCACACGTAGACGAATGTCTTCCGTTCTTAGCGTGCCTCAACTGTTCCCTCTTTTTCCGATCCCCCTTCTCCCTCCTCCTCCCCAGGTTTTACCCTCTCATTCCATTTTCTCCGTTTTCGTCCTCTTCCCTTCCCTTTCCCCCAATAGTTCGGTCCCCGCTCGTCCCCCCCGTAAAATAGTGGGATCGTTTGGATGATAGCCAAATATACAATTGAACTTGAACAAATGTCATAAGGTCACTACAAAATCCTCATGGCATTAGGTCCCAATCTTGCAGATAGGATACCATGGGATGATAGAAGAAGTGTATACAATTGTTGTATTGAAGACGTATATTAGTAGGGGTCCAAATGCACATATTATTATTGAAGGTCCTAAATTTGAATAGTAATGTATTTATGTTGGAAGTAGGACGTCTCTGACATTTATAAAGACTAAAAGTTGTGTAAAATTTTGGACCACAATTTTTTATTTTTATTTTTTAAAAAATATATTTTATTTTATTTATTTTTGAAAAGCTCAAATCAAAAATATACAGATTTCATTTTGTTTAGCAGAAAGAAGACGTGCCCGCTTGTTGGATTGATCTTTGGTGGAGGCCTCAGCCTACTATTTCCTAAATTCTCCACACCCTATTAACCTATTTGTTCATATCCTAGTGTGTATTGTATCATTATATTTGGATTTATTTCTCCAATGCCATCACTTATTTCTTCATTTTCTACTAATTCTATTTTGTTTCTGTACTTAGAACCTGAAATTCAAAAAAAAAAAACTAAAAAAAAACTCAAGTACATACTATTACTAACTAAGTGATTTTGACATAATTAGTTTTGTGTTGTTTTCCAATCTTTAATTTCTACCAATCCTTCACTCACAAAAAAAAATTTAGGCAGTTGGGAGAATTTTGGGGGAGATGTAGAAAGTTAGCAACCCTTATTGTATAGTTAATTACGCGATCAGTTCCATTTTATATGACACGATTTGTATAATAGTCGAAACTATTTAACTAAAATATTTAATAATTCAAAATGTAATATATTACAATTGTGATTTAAGTAAAGTAATAATGATATCACGTATAGTGTTGGATAGAGAGTAGTATAAGGCTTCTATGAAGTCTAATTTTTATTTTTCTTTTAAAAAAAAACAATAGAAGCAAAATACTACCGAGGTGTTAAAATAACAGGTTAACCTAAATTCAGGTGATTCAAAATGATTTCATGAGTGGGTTCTCGACTCAATCAAGAGTTAATAACTGTTGTAATCCGTCAAAATGGCATAATTAATTGCGTTTTACTAAAAAGTTGTCTGATACTTCCTCTGTCCCTATTTAGTTTTCTACTTTAGAAGTGACATCACATGTTAAGATATCAATTATTATCATAGGTTAGTTATAATTTTACCGTTTAACTTATAAGATTATGCAATCCCCAAGTATAATAAATGTATTTTCTGGTTTCCAAAAAAGCATTACACTTCACAACTTAGTGTACTAGACATTCTAGAATTAAATAAGAGAATATTAAGAAAAAAATTATCGTCCTTTCTTGATTTATTAAAATGAATAAGTAAACCGGGATAGAGAGCGTATTTGCTATCGGTAATAAAAAGTGAAAATCAAAGGTATATAGAGAAAATGATTAATAGTGTAATGTGGAGTGCCTTGAGTTTCAGGTAGGCAAACAAGTAGTTGCATTTTGACTTGAGGAGAAACAAACGATAGTGATAGGACAATACTTCTCCAATCCCCAAAACAACCCTTATCATTCATACAATCTTTACTAATTTTTTCACACTGCCAGATCACGAGCTGTGATAACCCAGAGGGTAAAAATGGAATCAGAGTAAATTTCTCAATATATTTGTATTAAGGCTCGATTAAATTTTGAATAAGTCTTTTATTTTTATTTTCAAAGAAGGGTGAAAGTATCTTAACCATCCCACTAGCCACTACAACTTATGTTGGTAAGACAATATAAACATTCGTCAAGTATTTTTATTGTACCAAGACAGAAAATTTATAAACTGCGTTGAAACAACAATATAGTAAAGTTGTATATTCGTAGCTCCTTATGAGATATGTCAAATCAATACCAAGAGTAAAAATGGACGGAATAAATATAAGCTAAATGAAAGAAGTCAGAAAAATAATTCCTCAAAAAGCTCAATATTGTAGCAGTGCAAAAGTGTAGTTTTTGTTGAATACCTACAAAAACGGTTTTTGACTAAAATTTATTATATCCTAAATTGCATAAAAGTTCAAAGGGGCACATTCTAAGTTTGAGTTTAGTTATTACGTTCACGATTATAATTTATTAATAAAATGACTTCCAACCCTAGTTATTTAGATTTTTTAAAATATTTTATTCATTTTTATTCGATGATCAAGAAGAGAATATCGTACTAAAATGGACTGACTTTCCCTCAACCAGTTAATCTATTACTAAATGAGATCAATACGAACTTTCTTACTGTTTAGCTACAAAATTTTTAATGTTTAGATTAGCTTGGTCACAAAAAGACAACTCTATACATAGTGCAAAAAAATGATATACACCCTGGATAATGTGTGTATAAATCCCCAGAAGAAAAAAAATAGTTGTTATTTGGGGACCTTATAAGAAGGAGGCAGGTGCAGGAAAAAAAAGAAAATGAGCATGTCTAGGCAACAATTGTTTCTAAAATCTGCAAAGTCATTTAATATTCCTCACAATAAATCTTCCACTTTTCTGAATTATACACTATTTTTGACATATTACAGAAACTCTACTGTACTATAAAAGCTAAATATTGGCCACAATAAACTTGATTGGGACATACAAGTAATTAATGGATAATCACAACAATGCTCATTAATATGATCAATACAATGGATACTTCCAAACTTCCACCACCTAGCTAGCATTTTTTTATTAATAAAATAAAAAAAAACTGAAATTTAATTATGAACTTTTTCATTTCTTTCATAAATCATAGCTCGTTTTAGTTACTAAGTTTATATTAAAAAATATAAATCGTACCTCGTTTTAGTTACTAAGTTTATATTAAAGGATTTACACAACATACGAAAGTACTAAACATAGGTTTTCACTCCGAATCTAATTTATAGTATGCTGTCCTATAAGTTTTACCCATTAACTAACCGCGATGCCCTGTAAACATATATTTACAAATTTTATGAGATAAGAATTAAAAATATAATAACAATTTATAACTCGCTACGACAAATTCAACTATTTAATCCTTTATGAGATGAAATTTTCAATCTATATCGTATAAATAATATACCTATATTAGTTATTCAGTATTATCGGGTGTGTACAACTAATAAATAACAAATCATGTTAGTAGACTTATTAATACAACATGATTAACGACATAACTATCCTTAATACACCAAACAAACCATAGATAAGACACAATCTTATCATATCTGACATAAACATTACTAATATATTATATTCAGTACTATTCTTAAATACTCTAACGGAACGAACTAACAAAGCATCTAAGAACCCAATGCTAGTAAAGCCTTGGGAAGAAAAAAAAAAGTAGTTAATGTGCATATTGTACTATAAGTTGTGTGCCCTAATAAAGAAGAGAGTACTTAGTTTCAGAAATTTCGAATCAAAGAAAAGCTTCTCCGCATTTTCAGCTCTCTCTAAATGAAGAAAAGGGTAGCCTATATATAGATAAAAGCTCTTCTCTTATACTGCCACAAAAATGTACTCAACATATTATACTTTCAATATCTTTATCTTTAATTTATTATTCACACCTTTCTATGTCTAGTCTAATTTGAAGAAGAACAAAAAATTTAACAAGGTTTGTTTTAAATGTCTATCTTAAAGTATAACCCCAAGTTAGGGCAGATTCAAAATTTAAAGTTCACGGCGTATTAACGATCTCAAGTTCATATATCATGTACAAGTGAGTTTATACTTAAAATTGTCTAAGTTTTCAACTCTTTTTAGGTATTTGCCTTGTGGTGCAAAGGGCTCTTAGATATTGATCTCCTAGCTCTTCTTTTGTAAAAGATGAATTATTTATTCTTATGTTGTATTGGGAGAAAAGGTCAAGCCCCCCTCTTGTAATTATTTCAAGATATAAAAAAAAATATTTAGTGTAGTTTTTTTGAAGTATTAAATTCAAGTATGGGCAAAGTAGTTGGATTTCTTTTGAACACATGTTGTATATATTCTAAATTCCTTTAAACACGTACGTAGGATTTCCTTTGACCACATACAAGTATTTTATCAGAATATCTATATCCACTTTGAACTTTGTTGTATTGAAATATAGGAGCTAACAAATGATAATATCAGATGAGTTATTAAAAATATGTACATAAAATATGACATAAATAAATTCGATCTTTATTTGCAAAAAGTTTAAACACGACAACTAATCTGAAACGAAAAATTAATAAGCGAAGGAATTCGTTGTACTATCGGTGCATATAAATATAAACTCAAAAAAATATGGAAAAATAGGAGACAACATCCCAGAAGAACAGACTTATTAGAAGAAAATGGTTGTCCCCCAATGCATTTCTAATCCAACACACAAAAAAATAAAAAACAAATGAAAATAAGTAAATGAATGGTTGATAAGAGGCAGATAACTCAGAGAATTAATTTTATTTTTAAAAAAACACAAAATCTTTGGACCCAGCCAAACACGAAACCTATCTATTTCTTCCCCATATAATCCGGTAAACTATCGGATATACTGGAAAAAAATTAGTACTAAATTCAAATATGACCAGAAATACAATTGAAATTCATATTTAGAGTTGAAAAAACCTAGAAAAAGAGAGAGTAAAAACATGAGATATACAAAATGATCCACAAAAATGTATCTCCTTCGTCTATATAACTCGTATTGACACAAATTTTAAGAAAGAAAAAACATATTTTTGAAACTAATAATCTAAAATGAGATACATAAATTCAAGCGACTATAAATTGTGCTCATCTAAAAAGGAGTATGAAAATATTAGAGAGATTTGCACTCAGTTAGACTTCGAGACTCAAACTTCTAAATTTTAATCGTAAATTTGGACATAATTCTTGAAAACCATTTGAAAAATATTATAAATCACATAATTAATATCATGAAAGAGATAATATACAAAAATTCTGATCAAAGAAAACTTGATTCACTCTTTAAATTCTAAATGTTCTATATAAATTGCAACAAAGTGAGTATTTTGATATAAAATTTATATCAAAATCTTGCCATTGTCTTTCTCATATTGAAAGATGTAATCCTTTCGAACCAATAGACCCCATGACATGATAATTAATAATAAGCATAAATTATAAACTCGTTCTTCTACTAATTCCTTCTAGCAAAATCACAACATATAAAAATGAGCTTATAGATAAGACCATAATATTAATAGTAACAAAATAAGAGTCATACTTAAAATTCCAAATATAAAACTAACATCATATAAGAAAGCCAATGTCTAAATTCATGGAGAAATAGTAGAACTTTAGTTTCTCCTTACCATTACCTAAATGGATAGGTCAATGAAGTTAAAGCAAAATCAATAATTTAATTATTCTAAAGGACTTTCTAGCTAATACTTCACTAAAACCAAAACGTTCATAAATTCTGAATCCGTCTCTGCTTAAGGCCGGGGAGGTGGAAAGAATTGCGTACCGGCCAGGAAAGCAGTAATAGGAGTTGGATACACTGAAGGATCATACATTGTCACAGCTGGTTGATGTTGGTGACCAGTGGTGGCGACTGCTGTGGTGGTGGATGTAGTGGCGCCGGTTATAAAATTCAGTGCTTGTTGAGCGGCGCCACTACCAGATGAACTCTCTCCACCACCACCACCAACGCCACCACTATATCGACCTTCTACCCCTTGATCATACAAAATTCCTTTGAATAAATGTCCACCAATATTCACAGCCGTATGATAAGCATATTGATCATCTGCATCGTCGATTGCACTCACTTTTACGCATCGAAAAACAGCTTGAGAACTCACTTCTGATGGAAAATGACCACCTAACTCTAACCCTAGCATTCAAAATCAAATAATGAAGTTCATGAATATTTCAGAGTATTAAAGCTAAATAAAGCAACAAAATCAGAACACTTTTGATTCGTCAAGTTTACTTCAATACAGTGGAAAAAAGCAAAAAATAAAAATTGAGTAATATGAAATTTATATATTAGTCTCTCCCATGAGACAAAGTTATCAATCATTTTTATCACGGATTTTTGTTCTATATGATATTTTTTTCTTCCTCTTATTTTGTAATTTAGCATCGATGTGTAATAATTAAATTCTGAATCCGTCTCTGATTACCTGACGAGATGTTGGGTATTCGAGTACAAGCAAGAGATGGGTTTTCTCTTGGCCTTTTTGGGATATTAGAGTGATGATCAGCTCTCAAGCTAAGAAGTTGAGTTTGTTGTTGTTGATTTTGTTGCTGTTGTTGTAGAGCAGTAAGTTGTTGCAACCGTTCACGTCTTTTAGCAGCAGGTACCCAGGTACTTTTAACGTGTGTATTACATTGAAATCCTCTGCTCTTACAGCAAGTCCGGCACCTCAAATGTGAACAGTCTTTTTTAGCTTGATTTCCACAATCTTGACAGTTAATTCCTCCACCAGCTCCACCACTACCACTACCACTACTGGGACGCATAACGCGAAACCCTGATGATGATCTATAAGAAGACGAATTAGTATAATGGTTAGTAATATTTTGATGATGATGATCATCAGTACCACCACCGACAATGTTATTGTTACCACCACTACTACTACTGCTACCAGTACTGATGATTCTTCTGTTACAACTGGGCCCCACACCAACTGAGAAATCCACATCTTGTGCTTGATGAGGATGTGCTCGTTGTTGATGCAACTGATAGTACTGCTGCCATAACTCGAAACCCTTATTGTAGATCTCGTCGTCTTTGAAAAGAAGTAAGCTATTTGTAGCTAATTGATCTTGCTCTTGTTGTTGTTGTTGTTGGTTCTTATTTCCACCTCCACCTCCACCACCTCCTAGTGTGAAGAATCCAGACATATCTCTGCTGAAGTATTTGTCCTCAATTTTAACAACTCTATATCCATAGCCAAAAAAAAAAACCTCTTTAAGCCTAGTAAATGGCTATGATATTGATCATCTAACAGCTATTTGATTGGAATTCTTTTTTTTTTCTTTTTGGGCTATATTAAGTGCTTCTAGCAGCTTTTCAGGACAATTTTATTTGTTTTTCAGGAAATCGAAAGAGGTGAAAAAAAAAATTGTTGCACTTCTCTACTTTTATGGTGCATTAAAGTCACAGACTCTGCAACGCCGCCATGGCCACTGCTGCTACCTCTTCCTCAATTTAAGACTATGCAACAGTACCATCTTTCTTGTCTCTCTCTTAAATTTGTAGTAGTACTAATTTTTTTTTTTTTTTTAACTTTCTCTCACACACACTAATTCACTCTCTCTTTCTCACACTATTTTTTTTTTCTTTCATTATTTGTTTCCATTTCTTCTCTACAGTTCTCTTGCAGTTGGAAGAAATAAAATCTCATCAACAAGGATTTCATCTTAGCCGTTGCATGGTGATCCGACGGCTGAAATTATTCCACGTGGCGAGGAATCAGCTTTTGCTTATTCGTCCTTGCACCGGAAAACACGCTCTACTTTTTCTGACCGTCCCATAATTAAGAAGTTTTTTCGCAACATTTCTAATTTCAATAAAAACAAAAAATCTATCAATATTAATACCCAATGAGGAAATATAATATAAATTTAAAATAAGAAAGAATTACCGTAAATTGATAAGTATTTGCATCCATACTAATCAAAAGTTTTGAATTCGAGTAATTAATATTAAAAATCGATTTAAGTAAGTAGCGTCTTCATGGTGAACTTATGAATAGTAAAAACATACTCATCTCTATTTACTATTACTTGTTCAATATTTCAAATAATTTTAATGTATTAGATTTATATGTGACGAGTAAAAATAAACGGGATAGAATAATTTTACAGCTAATTGATGGACGTGGACATTAGTGGCTTTGATTACGACGGGCAAGAACCACTAACCCTAATATAAACCTATTCTAGTTATCTAAATATCTTGTCATATTTTAATTAACTAATTGAATATCATAAATTTGTACAGTATTAGTAATGATTTATTCAACATATAATTAATGATATCTTATCTGTTCTACAATGATTTAGTGAACAAAATTATAATGATGTAATAATTCTTTTGTATATAGTCATTGTATAAAAAAATAAACATTGTTTAAAATCAAATTTAAGTTATACATGATAACCATCTTTATTGGCATGTTATAATAAGGTATTTAATTTATTTTTAGGATACTATTAATTGATAATTAATACATAGTCTACTAAAGAGACTTTGAGCTAGAAAATATGAATATAAAATATCTTACAGCAGAATTAAATCATAGATTCACGTGTCGATCAATTATTTTTACTTCCTTTTCTTTCTATTTTTTCTCGTAAAAATCCAAGAATTTTTAGGATTTCAAAAACTCTTCCAGCATGTTCACTAATTTGTGCCTAAAACGTATAGTATTCCACTCTAATTCTTTGCTAATCATTTTTTTAATTTTGACTTTTCCAGCAGAGATCAATTTTATTTTTTTTAGAGCAGAATATTTTTATAAAATCGATTCTTGAAAAAGTGAATAAAAGAGTAATAGGAGATGTCTATATCATTAGGTCAACTCCTTGTGATGTGAGTGGGGGGGGGGGGGTTCCTAAGTATAGAATACTTAAATTAGTTATACACTATTAATACAGTAGCAGCCAATCAAAAATAATGTATATTTTAATTAATATATTCTTAGCTCACAGTCTGTCAGCTGTGTCTTCGTAATTGAGACATAACCAAAAAGGTCTTTCAATAATGCATACAAATACTAATAAAAGGATAAAAAATCAATAATATCACAAGATTAAATCTAATAAAGAAACAATTAAAACAATATGTGGGGTTTTAGCGATACAGAAAAATTCTAAATAGTGATAGATATTATTTCTCACTATATGTGATACATTAAAAAATTGAATCGAGAAAAACACAATTACTAAATCAATCGAGAAGAGTTGTGATGAATCAGTTAATAATTTTAAAAAAAAAAAAAAAACATACTATTATTTATTCAAAAAAAAAAATATATGAAGTTTTTAACCAAACAATTCAATCTCCCAAATATAAATTTATAAATATGCCATACATTTTTTCCGGAAAATTCTCTTTGAAGTTTTTTTTAAAGAAATAATCTTAATAACCATGATCCTTTTAGACTCTTTCAAGCATGAAATATTAAAGTCACCAAGATGTATTTTTGTTAATAGCTTAAGTTTTTCGATAAGATAATACTCTACACTTTAATATTATTTTAGCAAATCTCTGAGAAATGTTAGAGATATAATTTAGTAATTCAAATATGAGTACTCTCTAGATAATGGGTTAAATTTAGCTTTTTAGATGTTTTAGTCACACTTCAACATGAAATAATGATGCCATTCCCCAAAGATTGTAACACACTCTTTGCTATACCTAGTTTATCCTAAATGCTATTGAATGATTGTTTCATATTTTTGTATTTATTTATATTGCAACTTGAAGATCTAGAAACAAAGCCCATTGTGTTGGTCTTTATCATTTCACAAACAAGTTGATGACTCCTCCAAATTCAGCATGTCAATGGTTATAATTAATAAACAAAAATAATTTTCAAAAATTTACTCACATTTCTTATATTAATTAAAGTATCGTTCCACGGCAAAGTAAGAATGAAATATGCATATATAATATTTTTTTTCATATTTCTTTGTAAATTTATATTGAGTATGTATTTATTGTTGTAAAATGCTTCTTTTTTTTTAAATAAAAAAGAGTAGAAGAATAAAAATATAGATATTAAAAACGGAACATATTTTAGAAATGAATTTAGAGTCTAACTCAAATGCAAAAATATAGCTAATAAGTGGAGGATTACGACTCTCCAATACTGCACGTCACACCCTGGATTGGATATTTTGTGCATGAAAAATTTAATCTAAGACCAATACATTACATAGGATATGTTAACATAACACCAAAAATTAAATCATGAGAAGAGTCTTTATCGAGTCGATACAAAAAAAATATTAATTTTTTTTTCATTTACGCGAGACTCTTCAACACATAAACATATTTTTTAATTAATCATCTTTTATAATGACTTTCATTTTACCAAATATTATGATATCATTGCATCCCATATTTTTATTTTGTCTCAAACTTGATCATAAACATCATGTCATTAACTTAACTTCTCTACCCTTTACTTTTATAGTGGGTTTTCAAGAATCTAATCACTCACTCATCACATTGTGTGATACTTAATTCTTCTACACTTAGGAAGCAATCATGCATAACCATGATTAAAATCAAGTTACTGTATTTAGTCAAAATATTCCATTTATTATTTATAATAGTAATTAAACTACAAAATTCCAATTACTTACATCATTAATTTGAGTATAGCTTTTGAATCTCAAATACAGTAACATTGACCCAAATTTTCTTGTTTTTTTTTTCTTTTCTTTTTCTTATAGTCATCAAAACATTGACAAGATTTATTTTGTCCATTGGCAAATATAATAATTTGCCCTCTTCATGTCTCCACCAACAGTATATTTTAGTCAAAATGATTGTGATGTATTATACCTATGGAAAATTTTACCTAAAAAAGTGCCTTAAGCAGCTGTGTGATAAGACATAAACTCTTTGAGGACCATTCTTTAAAACTCCTACCACAGCTTTTTAAAGGATAGTGCTATTACTCTATCATCTAATAACTAGTTGTTCTAATATACTTATATTAATATTATTATTATTTTTATTTATAATTTATACATCAATAACGTAGAAAATACTCACACAAAAGATAAATATAAGTAATTTTATTTGATATAGTAGAATTGGTAAATAGAAAAGGATAAGTTATCATTAATAATAATAACATATGCAGCGTAATTTTACAATGTTATGAAAAAAAAGATATTGACATGTAATTTTATTTCTAGCTTGTATATAAAAAGTTGTTTCAATAGACTCTCTGACAAAAATAAAACATATTAAATTTAATAAATAAAGAAATATAATGATGAATAAATTATACATATAATAATAATAAAGAATAAGAGAATATTAATAAATAAAACTCGACAGCATGTTAAATTATACAAAAAAATGTATTATGTTTGTATGTATATAACTAAATGTTATTATTTTGATAGTACTAACATATGTCACGGGACACTTCATAGTATTAGAAGAACACGTGATTTCCCCTAATTATTGTCAATAATTAATCCAAATCATGATATTAATTAATTAATCCATATTTTTGATACCACAATTTTAACCGTACATGATCCTTCACCCAAAAAAAATGATTAAAGTGCGGTTAATTAATTAGTAGTCACATTATTATTTTGATTATTATTAGTGGTGCATATTAAATGGGAAAGTCGAATAATTCAATCTTTAATGTTTTTTTTTTTTTACCTTTTTTAAAAATAGGTTTTTAGGGGCCCGAGGTTTCTTTTTACTACTATTTGACCCTGCAACTTTTTTGGTCTTTATTTTTTGGCTACCTAGAGACTATATATACTTCCTTTATATTGTGTTTTGCGTATTAAATATATATACTGTCATTATTCTGGGATTCATGTTCTAAAAATTGAAATAATATTTAAAAAATTCAACATGCTTTCATGTGTTGACGATAATAATGATTTAATTGGTCAACCCCATGAAATCTGTTAAAAGACAAAATTAACTTTATTATTTCGAAAGTTTGGTCTCGATTAGTCCCTCTCATATCCTAAATCTTGGTATATTTAATTTAATTAATAGAGTTATTGCTGAATTCCACGCTATTTTTGGGCTTTTTGTTGGTGTAGTGTAGTTAAAGATTTGGCAATTTGTATTAAACTCAATATTACTAATAAAATAATGAGTCTTCTCAACTTATATTAAAGTTAATTACAAATAGATTTCTGAAAACATGTACAATAAATGCAATATCATTTATTTACCTTTTAGAACATGTTTGGTGTTTTACTGTTTCAAAAAAGTTAAAACATAATAGCCTTTCACATTAATGGAGATAAATAGGAAACATTGTGATACAATTCTTTCCGTTGAGAAATATTGGATAGGTAAATAAGGATTATGACCTATGTATGATGAACATAAAGGTCGAGGGAACCAAAACTGTACTATTTCTTACTATGCGTATAACTATAACAATTGTGACAAGTTCACCTGGACGCAGCGATACAAACCAACATAAGTAGATCCAAAAGTTATGTATACAAGACTTAGCCGTTGAGGCCACAACTCCTTAAAACACAACTGAACCATGTACATACGTCTACAAAGCTACCTTCGCTGTCTCATATTTAAGTCCTTTTGCATAAAGATATGTTGCAAGCTTTTGTGATCAGTGTATATGTCAACAAATATATATTTTCTAGGTTTTAGACGGCAGGGACATTAATATCTAAAAAATATAAATTAAGATATTTATACACTATTTACGATAATTAAAAGATATATTTATTCTTTTTCCCACCTATAAAATCTAGAGGGATTAATCACTATGGCATGTCAATTGAGCCTTGCTTTTTTATATGTGTATTCTTTATCACATTGTATCCCATGAAATCACTTGAAAGCAAAGGAGGAGGCAAGTGAATTAATTCAATTGAAATGAGTACAAGTACGTAAAAAAAAAAGAGATTTTGAATAAATTAGAAATGGTAATTATTAGTGTTTGGTATTCCCAATAATTCTGTGACTCTTCTCGAGCCCTGCGCTCCGACTATACTTTTTTTCTTCATATTTTAAGACTAATCCAATACTTCTATGGGGAGTTGACTCTTTAATTCCTTTTCCCTTTTTATAATATTTAGTCGAACGTCTATCAGAAATAAACAAATCAATGTTATCAGATTATCATTTGTTTAGATATTTTTTTTATGGAATCTTAGAAATATATGTATATAAATTTTATCCTTCGAGTTAATATTTTGTATAAATTGGATTACACCTATTATATATTAATGAGATCAAAATTAGGAATTTAGAAACTTACAAGTTAATAAAAATATAAAATCTACGTAAAAATTAGTCAATTCATTAACTCCCATCTAGCTCCGATTCTGTTACTATGTAATCAGCCTGTAAACCTAATAAAGAAGGTAAACAAATTTGGTCAATGCCTATGAAATATGCTTGACTCATAACTCATTGAAGGACAGATGGATCACGAGTTATTTATGTCGATAACCAAAAAACTTATAACTTATAAATGAAGTTAAATTAAAAAATTTAACTTTTTTTTTATTATTATAATAACTTAAATAACTGTAGTACTTTTAAGTATATTAAAACTACTATTTTGTTTATTTCATTAACAAAATACTTTAGATAATTTAAGTAAGTCTATTCAAACAATTCTACATTCGATTTATTGTTGTTCTTATTTCTTCTGACTTCGTAGTTAAACGTGTCTTAATTAAACATGATTAAAGTTTTGATGATTTAAGTGATTAGTCAGTTCGATTTGCTGTTGGTGATGTTCTATGAAGGTACACTATTTTGGTTGACATTTTAAAATAAAAAGTGGAACTAATGTTATATTTTCAAAAAAGTAATGAAAAAAGATGTTCCATAGGAAAATGAAAAATTTAACAATGAAAATTCAAAAAACTCCCAAGTCATGTTTTCCAACCTCCAATATTTCAATATATATTTAGTGTAAATATCAATAAGTACCATTTGAACACTCGATATTTACACTAATTCAATAAATTTATAAAAAAATATATACTTTTAACTTATATTCCTTTTGTTAAACTACAGGTAATTGGAATATATTTAAACTTTAATCTTTAATTTAACAATAATAAAATAATATGATTCGATGTTTACCCAATATTTTTCAGAAAAGACATACTATTATCCTTTGTGTTTACTCTCTCCTTGGGACTATGACTTTATTTTATAAAACAAAAATTCATATTAGTCAAGTCAGTACACAAAATGAATTTAATTATTTGGTGCAATTACTCATTGGCAATCCACTGAGATCCAGTTTTCAGAAGTTGAATTAAATCTTTATATCCCAGTAAATATTAATTAATTCTAGGAAGTTTTTGCATTTAATTTGGGCTACTGCTTCAAGTTATGTCTACTACCTGTTCATATATCATGGATAACACGGCAGAACTAACACACTTCTTTTAACACAAATGGATGTTCGATTACGAAGAAAATATTTTTTATATATTGATTGTAAATATTATACTTGGCACGTAAATAAAAAGCTTAATCTAAAAAAATTATACTAATTAAAAAGTATTATAGAGGTTAAGCGATAAGACTGTATTCGTTAAATTTAGTTCTTTCAATGAACTTAATAGGAAGTATATTTTTTGAAAAAAATATTTTCTGAAAATTTAATCAATGTAATGAATATGAGAAAATCTAAAAGTATTTAGCATACCTTAAATTTTCCGTTCATTGGTACATTCAAGAACTCCATAATGATCGAACAGTATTTTAGCTCATTTAATTCGGTGTTAAATACACATGTAAAATTAACTGGCTTAAAATTATTAAAGCGTGCTATGTAGTCTAAATTATTGGCATTCAAGTTGGAGGGTTCATTAATTTCTTGCTAGGGTTGTTTTTTTTTAAAAAAAATAAAAATAAAAATTCATCCGATTTCAAAATTTAAGTTTCGACTAAATTTATATTCGTACGGAAGGTTACATAGGGATAAATGCTTCTAACAAAGAAAACTTCTAATAGGAGACTTGATTTAAGAACTGGATATGATGAGAATACTTAAACATCTCCAACAAGATGTTAACGTGAAACTAAATTAGATCCTAATCTTGCTATGTGTTAGTAAGTATACTGAATAAAATTAAATTTCGTATATTTACTTTTCCATATTTTAAACTTTCTTAATGAAAATCGATTATTAGGTCTTACATCAAAAGTGTACCCTTATCATGGGCATTGGGCCATATATATATATTATGTCTTCTTAACACGTACCCTAAAACACAAGATTCTGCCTATGACAGCAAAATCATTTCGATGAAAACTAAAGGAAAGAAGAGAAACAACTATTTAACCTAGATTCTGGCTCTGAAATATACAGTTTTATCACATTCAAACTAAGTACATGTACGTACTCATCTTATTATACTAGAGTACTAGTTTAGATATGAGAAATTTAGTGCTTGTACACATGTATATGATTACAAGTGAGAAATTAAGACTAAGTGCTTGTGTATATGTAGATACGAATATAATAGAGTTATATAGATATTAATAAGATATAATATATAAATATGTGACATTATACTCTCCAACTTTAGATGAACATAAATAGACATTTACATTTGTTGAGTATGATGTGTAATTTTATGTAAAGACAATAAATAAACTCTGTATTCTACTTTATGTGGCATAGTCGAAATGTCAAATTCAAAAGACATAGAACCTTTATATTTTCATGAAATTTAGAGACCACGTATAAAGTATTGTAGATCACAATGATTAATAATCGAATATAAACAAACTTCGATCAAAGAAACATTTGATTGACTTTGGACATTCCAACTCTACCACATGATATCATTGGGATGGCAATGATATTAGTTATATCATCTTTTCGTCCCGCATAAAATAACAAATAGATTTCGTCATAATTCATCCATGTATTAGTTATATTAAGTCTCTAAATCACAAATTAAAATATACATGAATAATTTTATCTCTTAATCAGATATCAAATGCGGTACTGAATATTTTTACGTATATAAAATTAAATACATATGACATAACAAACCTCTAATTCAACTGTCGAACGATCCGTAATTGTTGCAATAAAGAGCAAAGGGTGCATTAATGTATGTATAGGGTTTTTAGGTAAAACAATCTAGTGTGTTTTTTGTTTCATAGTTATGAATATAAGGAAAGTTCCTTCACAAGTCGCCATCGTACGGAACCTTTAGAACTTCAGTTTCTTAGTTTAAAACATCGTAAAGGCGAACAAGGAGGAAGCGGGGGGGCCGTCCTAGTCATCACATGGTGGGTCCATGTTATCTTTGTCCAAGGGTCCCACTAGTCTATATATCCATGTGCTTTACCTAATCATTATATATATTTAAAAAGAAAAAGAAAAAATGGTCTAAAACCACCTCAATCTATGTCCGAAAATTCAATCACAAACTCCAATTTTACGGGTGTTTCACTACCCACCTAAGTCATGACCTCAACACACAAACCAAATAAGTTATCCCGCGTGATTACACGCGCTGGGACCCCCACTTTGAAAAGCTCATTCCTTGTTTTTCTTTCTTTTCTAGTTTTTTTTCCCCATTTCCCTCCTAAAAATGAAAGAAGAACAAAGAAAAATCAATACACCATCTTTTCTCATGTTCATCTCCTTCTCCAATTTTTAGACTGAAAATGAAAATGATCCAAATAAGTACATTAGCATCGTCAAAAGAAATGTAGCAAGAATACAAGAGAAAAAACACATACACCATAGCATTGACAAAACCAAAATATTCTTCACAGATTTAATTTCGACCAAGAAAGTTTACAAATTTAGCAAAATTCCGTGTTTGCATCTCACTAAAGCGTTGAGAATTGGTCCTACTCAAGTTTTTATTTGTCATTTTTAATGAATTTTGAGAAAATTCAAAATTCTAATTAGAGACCTAAATAAGAAATTAGAGCAGATTACAAATCCTAAATTCAAAATTTGAAGTTAAAATGAACATTAACAACTAAACCTTACTTAATTTTGAGAGAAAAACAAGAATTTTTCACAAAAGAAACAAGGATTAATGGTGGGGGAAGAAGAAGTAATGGTTATTTAAAAGTGGAAAAGATGACTGCTGGAGAAGGAGGAATTTTTCGTCAAATTATGCTTCTAACGCGCCTAGAGGTGGTGACAACACCTTCCATGACAGTTCAGCACTTAGGTGGGTAGAAAATATATAAAAATATAGTTTAAGTGGGTAACGGGACACACATAAAGTTGGAGTGTGTAGTTGAGATTTTGGGTATAGATTGAGAGGGTTTTAGACCATTTTCTCACAAGAAAATGAAAACCATTTTTATGATCATGTCGGGTAATGTTAACATCCTGTCTATGGCAAAACTCACATGAGGAGGCCAAGTGGCTAGTGAAGCCATGATCGAACATGACGTTTGATTGGTGGACTTAACACGATAATAAGAGTTTGATCCTAACATGATTTCTCTTTTTATTCTATAAGGGATAATTGACACATAACAATCGTTTTCTCTAAAGAACCAATGACCTCGTTGCTCATGATTGACACCTCTCTTGGGTCCATATATCAACACTATGAGTCACATACCCATGTTGGATTCGAAGAGATTTGATATCAATGTTATTGGTCAAAGAAGAGTTCGATCCAAAAGATTAGTTTGATAGATGTGGAGTGCTCATTTAGTCTATAAGTCGATTCACATTTATTTTCCGATTCAAAGAGGAACAATCACACTATATAGTTTATTGTCGGTGGAATAGAGGAGTGAATTTTTTTTCTCAACGATAAGATAAGATGGAAGGAAGAAAGAACTTGAAAACTAGGGCAAGTGGCTTGATTTAAGTTAATTTTGATGGAATGAATTTTTATAAAGCAATTGTCACTGCTTATGGATTTGGACAAATTGTACGATTAGCAAGTGATTTTATCCACTTTGTGTTGCATTATTGCACTCTAATCCACTAAAAGAGCACTAAAATTAACTTTGGTGAATAGTAGAGTGATCATACACGCTTTTCATCTAATTGTAATCTTTAATACTACAAATTACTCCATAGTTAACACTAATCTTTAATTAACCAGAGTGTAAAGCAATGTGTTAGTACTTTGCCTTAGGCACATGGTAGGACAGGACACCAACTTTTGACAAGCCTAAGCAAAGTTGGTATATTAATGGAAGCTAAAGCTAGGTAGGTAATTATAATTAGCTAGGTTTTTATGAAGGTCGGTTACATAGAGTTATTATTTGCAAAAAAAAAGAGAAGTACCATTCACATATATAGGGAAAGTGAAATAGTCTTTTGGAAAGCAAAAAATTCATGTTACTATCCAGAAACAGCCAAACATCTTCTTGTGCTTTATATGAATGTGTTCACATTTTTTTACTGTCTATACATTGATCATTTCTGATTTTTGAGTCTCTTTCATTATAAATTACTTCTTGTTATTTGACAACCTTGTATTTCATGAGAGTAGACAAAATCATCTTTTACATTATTGCATAGGTAATAGCCTAAAAAAATAATTAGGCCCGAATCAATACCCGACCCAACACAGAAACTGACCCAACTTTGACCTAGAACCCGAGATAAGACTTCCACAAGGGATTAGGGAACCGACTAACCCATGACCCTGGCTCTTGACACGGAACATGAGACCCAGGACCCAATCCTAGCCCCAAGATCAGAGTTACGACTAAGGATGATTCATTCGGATCGACATGAGAGTCCAACTACATTGCCACCAGAATCCATGTTGTATATTTGAAAGAGGTTGACCTCCTTGCTTCTCTCATGGTACACTGCTCTTCCCGCCGAGCCCCTTTTCTCCTCGGTCCACAGAGACAAAATGTAGGACTTTCGACTCATAACCTAGGCAACGACTTGACCTTGACTAAAGACCCAATCATGATTTAGGACCCTGACCCATGACCCGATAAGTGACCCCAACCAAGAAACCAAGGCTTGGCCTTTACTCGGGATTCGACCCATAGAAGGATTAAAAGTAAATCTAAAAATTTGGGCTAGTAGTTGGTCAAATTAGACATCACTATGTAATCATGTTGGGTTGTTCTAAATTTCTGAATAGATAAAACATAACAATAAAAGTTACACCTCAATTCCAAAAAAAAAAAAAAGGAAATTGAGTTAGCTATTAGATTTCTCAACGTACATGTCGATTCAACTAATCCATTTTGTCCAATATTAAATATAGAAGACTCTACCATTAGACGTTCTAAACAATTTCTACTGGCAAGTAAATCTCAAACAAAACCTTTAATGGACTCCCAAGAAACATTAGACTATATATATAAAATTATAAATGGAAAAAAACTTATCATAGTATCATGTTAAAATTGAGATGTGAAGAAAACAGAAAAACAATGCTCCAATATAAAACCGACTTAATAGTTCATAATAAGTAGCAACTTGGAAGTACTTCATCAAACATATGTACTGGTGGCTTGTGAAAAATTGTTGCAATGAGGTCAGGAAGAATAATTAAAACTATAGTAGAAAAATTATTTGAAACATTTTAAATGTAAGAAAGGAAATGAAAAAACTTAGAAGTGACACCTTTAGTAACAAGTATTAATTAAAAACTATAGTATGAAGAATTATTTGGTCAACATTAAATAAGAAAACGAAATTGGAAAAATGGAAAAACTTACGAGTGACACCTTTAACAGCAAGTATTAATTAGTGGTCTCTCTATCAACATATAGTACAGTGCTTGTGCAATTAGGTCCTTTTAAAAAAAATAAAATTCAAACCATCATCCAGGCTGTGCTAATCTTCAGAAGTAGAAATAATCTGAGTATTTAAATAAAATTTGTTGCTCATTCAAAAAAAAAAAAAAAACAGTTGGTGAATGAGGAGTTTATACCCAGATAAGGACATACTCCATTCAAAGTGAACCTGTTGGCACAAAGCATAGCCTGTGTTGGCCCATCCTTTATATTTACTAATAAATACACAGATGTGAATTATCTACTGGACTGCAACTTAACCGGCACTACTATCACCATAAGTCCATTACATCAGCAGAACTAGCAATGATTCACCAAATGAACTGAAAGAAATTTTGCAATACCTGATGCTGTATCATGGTTTATATTTTATCTCGAGTTTCAGTATCAGCCTTTCAGGTGAACCTACGAAAGTCAATGCAGAAGTTCTATATCCTCGGGTTTTACTACTTAGACTTGTGTGTGATACTAGGTGAGCACGCTTCAAAGAATTGGTCCAAGTCAAAATCTTACATGAAACTTTATTACAATCAAAATTGTAATCATAGAACTTATAAAGAAGGACAATTAGGTTCATAAAACTATTGCAAAAATCAAAACAAATATAAACCAAAGGTACAATCCAATCAAAAGCAGGCCTGTCAATAATACTCATCCCTAACTTCTAATGTTGAACCGGAAGCTTCTGAAATGGCCAAAAGAGCTGATTTTAAAAACTGAAATTATCTGACCTGTGAAGGTGAGCAAAGCAAGCCAGAGGCATCTGCTCCTACAACTGCAAGATCACAAACAGTACAAAGCTGTCCTTGCTGGGATGGAACAAAATGAGTAGTACAATAAGGGCAAGTGACATCCTTCTGCCCTCTGTAAATAGGGACATATGTTGCGCCACAGACCACAAACGGATTTCTGACGTCATAATTCAACTCTGTAGCATCTCTCATATTTTTCTCAGCTGCTTGAAGAACCTGGCGGGCTGTTTTCGCTTGGCTTTCATTGGTTGGATTTGTCTCCAACAGTCTCCTAGCAAAGTTGGCTGCTGAGCTGAGATTGCTTGCCTTATAGCAGATAGACATAGCATTCTGTAATGCGAGCCTCAGGTGTGGAAGCTGCAGATTACAGTGTGTGAAGTAGGCAGCCAACTCCTGCTGACGAAAGGGGTATCTTTTGATTCCTTCCTCTTAACCTCCATCTGCAAACCTAAAACGTACTCCTTCACTATGACAATCAATTCCTTGACCTCATCCACCTCTCGTCTTGACTCAACCACAATTAAAGGAATGGTGTGAAGAATGCTCAGGAATAATCTAAGAGCATCAGAGAATTTCCCAGAAGTAGTGGCTCTGTAGGCAGTTTTAAGTTTTTCTTCGAGCTGACTGAAATTGAAGATGAGGGCAGGTGGACCCCGCACATTGGGACTAGCTGACTCACTCCAACCTCTCTTCAATGACAGAGAGAGAAAGGGGGTATTCTAACAAATCTCACAACCACCCTCTTTCTCCCACCCCTTTTCTTTAACCCACACCCCGCCCCCCCCCCTCTCGATCCGTCCTTCCCCTTCCGGGAGAAGGCACGGAGATATGTATGGCTTCCCATATGAAGATCAGCAAACAATTGCTTTAAAGGAGAGAAGTTCTTAATCCCTAGTTGTCGGCTCAGCAAACGCATAGCAGTATCGAAATTGCCAGCAGCTGCATGTTCTGCAGCAAGAGATGATTTTTGGACCCAAATCTGGCTGACAGGCATGCCAGGGTTTGGGGTAACAAAAACAGAAGAGCGGGCATTGGTAGCCGTCTTTGGTGTGTCAGTATCAGGTGGCAGATCCAAATCCTCAAGATCCCATCCTCCTTCCTCATCATTTTCTTCTTTTCCTTCTTCATCATCCAGCACCATACTGATATCCCCATTCTGCAGATTTTCCACCTCACCAATATCCAGTGACTCACCCCAATCAGCATCTGCAGCCTCTTCGTACTCCTCATGTCCACCCCTGACTGTAGCATCCAAACCACCTTCAAATATACCTTTTGTGACCATCAGTAGAGGCCAGTCTCCCCCACCCAAAATGGGAGTTGGGGGCTGCAAGAGAGATGCTTTCTTCTCCTTTGGCAATGATGGAACATTATCACCCAGTTTTTCAGCAAGACGCTCAGCAGTATCCTTCAGCCCATGAACATTCGCTGTGATGTATGCAAGGGGAAGATGACCAGCCTCCTCCAAAATCTTGACACGCTCACGAACATTACCAAGGTACAAGGCATCGTGGAACTGACCCATAACTTCATTTTTTACCTCAGCAATTTTCATCATTTTTGACAACTTATCCAGGTTTCCTGTTATTAGATAAAGGAAAGAGAGCCTCTCAAAGTTCTTCGTCTTCTGGTAGGCATATTCAACAATACCTGCATTACCCTGTCGAAGGGCCTCCACCCCAAGCCTATACCAATGATCCTTCTCATCAAGCTTCTTAGCAGATTCAAGAGCTATCTCAATGTTCCCACTTTCAAGTGCTAAGTTGAAACGAGTAAGCTCATCCTTGACAAAATGAAGAGCAACCTCAGGAAAACCCTTCTGCTGCAAATAGGCAATCATGGCTTGACCACAAAGCTCGGAGTTTCTTATCATACTCATAACCTGGTCATATCTCTTTCTAAGCAGGGCCAGCTTGAAAATATATTCAGTTGAATCAATAATAATAGGACGGTTCTTCCCATCTCGATCCAAGCAAAAAATAGTGTTCCCATATATCTTAGAAATGTAGACTGGAACATCTAAGGTTTTGATGATTCCACTATCGCCATTGGGAAGACAGTACTTGATATGGGTAAGTGTGGTATAAATGAAAACCCCGTTGTCATCCCAGGCACCACTCTTGACACGAATTGTCTCGTGAAGAGTACAACGGTGCACAAGCTTCTTATCAGCTATTACAATGGAATGCTTGCTAAGCAAAGCAACACTTTCCATGTCGGACGACCAAACGACATACCTGATGAAAGGAGTCTGCAGCTCTCCAAGAACAATTCTCTGCTGCAGATCAAAGATAACAACTCTGTCCTCTGCCCTGCACAGTAAGTTTCCTGTGCCAGCATAGAATATTGCATCAGTAGCAGTAGGCAGAGGGCTTTTCTTAACAATTTCATTCTTCAGATTCTTCACCAGGACTTGGTTGGTGCTTTTCTCAAGCACTGCAAACCTGTTCCGAGCAACAAAAACTGCTGATCCTCCAGTTCCCCTTTTGGCATCTTGAACAGTATCACCCCTACCATAAGTGTCTTTAGGTATAATGTATAGTTCATAGGAGCCCCCATCAATGTCCGAACAGATCAAAATAGCATTCTCAGTAGGACTGTAGGAAAGCGTTCGTGGACCTTGGTTCAGACTGTTTGAACCAGGCCTTCTAATTGGTATCAACTGATTCTCCTTCTGAGTTGAATACTCATACACACGGAGAAATCGATCCTTCACATAAAACAAAGAATCACCGCTCACAGAAAAAGCAGGGCGTTCTCTCTCCAACTTGAACACTATCATCCCACTGTCATGACCAGCTGCTAGAAGATTCATCTCAGGATGAGCTGCAAGGATCCAAAATCTGTCATGCTCCCTGCGGAAAGTCTGGAGACCAGTCCTTTTTGTAGCATCCCACACTCGAATGCTCTTATCCTCTGAATTGGAAACAATAATATCTTGTCTTGAATGGAACAAAACACAAGATACATTGTTCATATGGCCTCTCAATGTGTCCACCTCCCAGGCCTTTGTATCTAGGAATATCAAAAACACAATTAGTAGTGTATAGTCTCGTCATAGTTACTTAAGAAGATCATTAATTGCATTAAAATATCTGAGTTTCTAACAAGACAGCCTAATCCAATCTGAAAAAGCACCTGTTGTCTATCAATTTAATTCAAGGAGAACATTCTGCTCCATGAATAGAGAAAGGCTTGAGTTTACATCCTGTATGATTTTTCTGAGCATAACACAATTAAGAACATTCATTTCTTTATGGGTACCAAGAAACTACAGTTCAGCACGAGTCTATTTAGCTTCCCCAAGTTTTAGAGATAATGCAAACTGCTACCACTCACTAGCTCAGACATAGCAAGGTACAGCCAGTTTTAGCTGAATTAAGGAATTCTTAACTGACAAGTTTTTTAAGTTAACTACAAGAGGTTCTACAAATTTGAAAGATCCTCTTTCTTTGGCCAAGTGGACGATCAAAAAGCTCTTATTATAGCTAAAATGATATATAACAGTACATAAGTCAAATAGCACAAACTGAATTTAGCGCTAAAGGTTCAACAGATATGTAAGAAAACATTTATGGCTGGCATGCGAAAAAACATTCAAGATTTTAGAGCATACCATTCATCCGCCAGATTTTCACCTGGCGATCATCTGCGCCAGACACAATTAGGGGCAATGTAGGGTGAAATGAAGCCCAGTTAACTCCTCGATCATGACCCTCCAAGACATACTTCACAACAGCATCTACTCCACCAAAGAAGTCTGTATTCATCTGGCTCAAGCGCAAGATGTCATCAGCAGGAGAAACAGTTTTCTTCCTTAGAGCACCAATATCCCAGACCCGAACAGTCTGATCCAAAGATGCAGAGACAACCAAGTCCTCTTTGGGATGAAATAGGGCACACATCACGTAATGGTTGTGTCCAGTCAAGACAGAAATACAAGTGCGAGACTGCCAGTTCCATATCCTGATTGTCTGATCATCACTTGCACTGACAATCCAGGGATACTCATGATGAAATTGGACAGTGCGAATATAATCAAGATGTCCAAGCAGCGTAAACAAGCACCGATGCAGCTTATAATTCCAGACCTTTATCTTATAGTCATCTCCTGCAGCAAACAAGTTACAAGAGTTTAAATATACTAAGCACAGTCCAATATGGCAATACAGAATTTCAATAATGCAAGTAGGCATAGATTGCAATTCTGTTAAAACATATGCTTTTAGCTTTTACTATTTAATTAATTTATTTGCCTTAGTGATGATAGGTAAATTTGTTTCTGCAGCAGCACTTGCAGCATTATACATAAAATCCATACAATTTATCAATCATCAATATAGAATCGGCTTTAAGAATTTGAGCCTTGAGTGTACATAATAGTTCATAGTTCTTCTAGATTTTGACAATGTTGTGAATCATTCGTCCTTCTAGAAACAGAAAAAAAAAACAAAATGAAATAAATTACTCTAAATAATTTGATTTGATCAAACACTATATACGTAAACAGAATGCCACTCAAGCCTTCAGTCAAAAAAGAACTAATGATGCCTCTTCTAAAGATATTCAAGGATGAATAAGACTAAATACGAGATCACATTACATATTCTATAATTCAATGAGGCATTCCACCTGATCTAGAATATACAAGAACAAATGCATATCAAACACAATGTGAATGATATACCCTAACCTATTGTCTTGATCGCATAGATCAAATAAACTAAAAAGGAAAAAGCTACCAAACTAGTGCATAAACAAATTCTCGTCGGGAATTTCACTAATTCGGCAAAAGTAGCATTTAGATTTCATAAATCACACATGATATCATAAGATCCACACTCTACCACTCAATCATGAAATCAACTGCAACAGCAAATTCAAAAGAAGAGGGAAAAAAAGGAAAATCAAACCTCCTGATACAAAAAGAGGCTGAGACTTGTGAAAATGAACACCACGAACAGGGCCATCATGTTCATCAAATCGATCAATAAGAGTTCCCATACGGTAATCCCAAAGCTGGATCACACCGCTATGAAGACTAGCTAAGATCCATGGCCTTTTGCTATGAAAACTGAGCCCTTTCACTCGATTACTCTTCGTTTCAAACTTCGTCAACATCTTTCAAAATTCCTCAAACGCAAAATAATCAAATGCTCAAAAAAAAAAAACTAATTTTGCTGTATATGAAGCCCTAACTGGATTTCGAGATCAAATTGAACTCAGATCTGATCGGAAAACTGCATTTGAAATGAAGATCGGTGAACGGAGAGTGCGTATGTTAAGGGAAGTGTGTATTTTTTTAGTGTGGCGTTAAAGAAATTAGGGATCGGAAGTTTGATAGACAGAAGAATAATATAGTCTAGTAAAGAGAAATAGAACTTGAAATTAATGTGAATTTGCTGGTGGATCTACGGGTCCCAGCTGTAAGATCCATTTTTTACTTTAGAGAAAAAATAGCTAATTTAAATTACTTTTTTATTTGTTTATAGAAGGGAAAACTAGCTTCATTTTATAATATTTTGAGTGTAAGATTAGGTGATTAGCATTTACAAGAAAAATTTTACTATTTACACCAAATTGATTAATAAAGAATATATATGATAATTATTTAATCATGATTCGGAATGTTTTTTTTATTTTAATTGTGATTATTGAGTATGAATTGATTAAATTGAAACATAATTCATTTTTGAGAAAGGATGTTTTGAGTAATTGAGATTAATAATTTAAAGAAATGAGAAGATTGATCATGGTGTTACGTATTGGATTGGAGCAGGTTGGATGAAGTAAAAATGTACATGTGTTTTGTGTAATAAAAATGTGTCACCAAGCCTTGAAGAAGGTATTATAAAGTAGAGGTTAGGTCAACTATATTAAACAGGGTAGAGTGTTAGTCGATTAAGAATTTACATGTCAAAAGATTAAAGTAACAAATATGAGAATGTTTAAATGAGTGTGTCAATATTCCAAACGTGATAGGATCCGAATGAAGTTGCCTAGCACAAGGTTGGAGTGGTTTCCGTGGACAAGATGAGTAAGGCAAACTGAAATGATTTAGAAATATAAAGAAAAGATGCACAGGATCCACTGTGAGAAGAAGTGTGAGACTTGCTGTAGACTATAGTAGAGGTAAGGAAACGTAGATCGCAGAAGCCTCAGGAGAGGTGATTAGACAAAACATAGTTTACTATACATGGCCCTAGATAGTATTGTTATTATTATTGTCTTACTATCGTATCCTTTTATTTAAATATTACACTATGTTTATTTGTTTCGTTTATTGTATTTTTTGACGTGTAACTATTGTTTTCAATATGATTTTTTCGTTACTGTATTTGCTTACCATACTTATCTTCACATGCTCTGCTTGATTCGAATATTTAGCAAAAATAACTTTTTCTACCTTCACATGATAAGAATAAGACTATGTGTACACATCGCTTTCTCAAATTTTACTTGTGATATTATCCTAATATGTTTATATAAATTTAGCCAAGATATGAGAAAGTTGATCCGAACAATATAAAGTCATAAAGAGATGAACAATTTGGTAAAATTAGTACCTTATGCCTACCCTAAGTTAGAATGACAACAACCGTTTTTATCAAAAGGCCAACGTGGTGTTAGACAATTATATTAAATTTTCACTTTTTAAATTTTCGACTTCCTTATTTAAAACAATTATATCATAAAATCAACTTTTCTTTCCTTTCTCAGTAAAATAAATTATAGCGCTTAATCAAGCCATTCATAAAGTGAGATCATTTCACATTTTTTCCCCTTCAAATGTAAAATATACACTTTTTGCACTTTATTATATAAATTTAAACTTCAAAAATATAAATAATATAAGGAGTCACTTAATTTGTTACAAAAGTTTAGTTGATATTTGGGCTGCGTCCTCTCGTTCTGTTAGTCCAATTGGCATTGGACCCAAATATTTGTCCAATGGGCCGACTTTTTTTTTTGGTCCTAACTTCATTTTCAACAATGTAAATAGTAGTAATATTTTGGTTCATATAAATATTCAAATGTATAAAAATGATAAATACGATACAACTTTTCCTTTGATTAATGTATAATATACATAAATCAAATAGTATAAAGAGTAAATTATATATCATCCCTAATTTTTTTCTAACTACAATTATCCCTTAAAATTTGTATTCGGGATACATTAAAGAGTATCTCGGATACATTATTAACATAAAATCGGATACATAATCTGTAGCCTCGGATACACTTTAAAACAAATCAGAATATATAATAGGTAGCTCAGATACATTAAATATTGGCTCGGATACATTAATACGTAGCTCGGGTACATTAAATACATTATGAGAGAAATAAGAGATTTTAGAGGTTTTTTGAAAATAAAAGGGAATATTGAAAATAAGGGAAATATATGACGTGTATTTCAATAGCTTTTCCTTTAATTAAACCACACATTTAACGATATGTATATGTATATTCATTAATCACAAAGTGGAATGTTTATTTTTACACGTATAACTTTATATATAAAATATATTACCCTGTCAGTATATATAACTTTAATCCTATTCAATAATCATACAATGTAATATATACCTTATTAGAAAATATGAAATCAGCTACTGTATGTGTTGATAATTTCTAGCTAATTCGCGCTAATAGTAAAAAAAAAAATAGATCATCATGAATATGTCACTAAATAGTTTGAGATTTTGTTGTTTAGCTGCCATTTTTTTTAATTAATTTCTTATTTTCTATGATTATTTTACCATTGGTGTAGATATCAAACTCAGAAATCTACCATTCAAATAAACTATAAACTTAGTTTGTACCTGCCTGCATGCACCTCCAGCTAATTAGAAGGAAAATTCGATTTGGTACTCTTTTTAATTAATTCATTTGTCCCCATTAGCATCTAGCTAACCCAATTTTCACTTTCTTTAATCCTACTTAATTTGTCCTATTGTCAATCTCTCTCCTATATTAATCTCTAACTAGATACATTAAACTCCATTAATTCCTTCAAAAATGTCGATGAGAATTACCCCAATATTAGATGAAATAATCGTCACACCTGATACTCATGAGTTCGAAAACCAAAATACTATACCAGATATTGATATTACTATCGATGATTCCTCTCTGAGCTCATCAGAAAATGATAGTCTACGATTCTTAGTACTTTCAATGCTAACGAGGATTCATGCAGGCTATTTTAGAATAAGCCTATCTTTGTGTTGGGAAACTTTATTATGGAAAACACTTCTCGATCCAAATAATAACGAAACAAAATTCTTGCATCGCGTCCCTCAAATAATCTATCGTCCTATTTTAATTTTTTTATGGTCGTTTGCTTTATTGATTTTAGTTCTACTTTCTTTACTCTACCTCTTGAAATGCGTCTTTCGATTTAATTTAGTCAAAAGGGAGTTCCTACACCATGTTGGTGTAAATTACCTTTTTGCCCCTTGGATTTCTTGGCTTATTTTACTCGAATCCTACCCTTTTATTATAGCTCCAAAACACGCTGTTTACAAAGCTCTTTGGTGGGTTTTTGCTGTTCCGGTTATAATTTTAGATGTGAAAATTTATGGACAATGGTTCACTAAAGGGAAAAGGTTCTTAACAGCCGTGGCTAACCCTACGAGCCATTTATCGGTCATTGGGAACTTAGTCGGGGCTCGAGCCGCGGCTAAAATGGGCTGGCAAGAGGTTTCCGTTTGCTTGTTTTCACTAGGCATGGTTCATTATTTGGTCCTTTTTGTTACGTTGTATCAGCGGCTATCGGGAAGTGAGCGGCTACCGGCTATGTTACGGCCCGTTTTCTTCTTGTTCTCGGCTGCTCCGAGTATGGCTAGCTTGGCTTGGGCATCAATAACCGGAACCTTTGATACGGCTTCAAAAATGTTCTTCTATCTCTCGTTGTTTCTCTTTACGTCACTGGTAAAGTTACATTTAAAAAAAATTATTTTATATAAAAAATTTCAAAATATATTATTATATTATTATATATATTATTATATGTAATATATATATGTATTATATATATATATTCATGTTAGAGATATTGAAATCTATTATTTGAACTATAAATTAGATAATATGCTATAACAAGTTATAGTATATCAATAATATGGAAATTCTTTAAGAAATATGTGAGTTGAATCTAAGATTAAAGGAGTCTTCGACTCGCAAAAGTTTCGTGAATTAGCATTAATTTATGTATTATTATTATTAATGTTTTTTTTTTCCAATCCTAAGTTGAATTTTCCACTTGTTATTGTTGTTGTTTTTTTTCAATCCAAAGTTGAATTTTCCACTTCATTGCATGTGCAATTAGATGAAATTGACTTTACAACAACTTTATCTTCAAGTCTACGTATGTGTTTGTATTAGGAATATAATTATAATATTGTTTTCTTTTTAGGATCACAATTTGTTATTTATGTCTCTAATTTCATTGTTTTTGTCTTTTTGTATATTAAAAATATTAATGTTATTAAATATTAGCTTGCTATTAAAACTATTCATGTTTTCTTGTACGAGCCGTACATGCCGTGATCAAGACGACTCTCATTTGTCAGTCTACTAGATCCACTATCCCGAGAAAATCTAAGATTGATCAAATCTTTTTAGGTAGTCAAAAATATTAAATTATAGCACCTACATTTTTTTATATATATAATATATTTGTGAAATATTATTTTTGAGAGATATTTTGAGTGTGATAAAGATCAAGATAAACAGGTTCAAAATGTAAAGGGTAACATTAGGGTTCAATCAAATTCAATAATCCGTTTCAAATCTTGTAAATGTGTGTTATAAAATTCAAGTTACATAACATATAGAAAACTTATATTATAAACTAACTTATTGGTATAACGTTTGATGTTCTGAAATCTTGAATTTGCTTTTGAACGATCGTGATTAATTATAGTTTTTTTTTTTGAACTTTTTAGATATGCAGGCCAAGTCTTTTCAAGAAATCAATGAGAAAATTCAATGTGGCATGGTGGGCATATTCATATCCAGTAACACTATTAGCATTGGCATCTACAAGATATGCAAAAGAGGTTAAAGGAAAAGTTCCACACGCCATAATGCTAACTCTATCATCTCTCTCAGTTTTGGTCATCATTGCTTTATTGCTCTCCACTGCTCTTTACTCGAAAATCCTCTTACGTGACGATGATCCTTCTCTCAAGCATTCGTGTTTATCAGAGACGCATTCAGAATATTAAATACGTGTTTTTTCGCTTTTGCTATCGACTATGATTGAGTTTAGTTGTCTCCAGCTAGCGCATGAGTCTGCCCTATGTACTAATTAATTATTGTAATTGTAATTAATTAAGAGCTTAGGGCTGGTAGCTACAAGTCATTATCGTTCCAAAAGTATTAATTAATATATGTTATTGTATGGAAATATCGTCTACTTGCCATAACTAGTCTTTACTCTTTGGGTTCTATCTGTATTACTTAATTTATATGAATTTAATAAAGTATAACTTTATATATATATATATATATATAATAGTATATATAGTTTAATTTATTGGGGTCTTTTTTTTGATCATATTCTTTGTCACATATATGAAGACGTTTCAAATATGGCCATGTTTAAGTGACCAACTTTTTGTCTATAGATAAATGACAAATCATTTTTGTTATATATAGACAGCTAATTAGATGCCTAAGTTTGATGAACTATATATATATATATACACTATAAGTACGTAGTACACATTTATGATCTTCATCAGATATGGGAAGATCAGAATAAATATATAACTTTCGATAATTTCTACGATAATTGAATTTTCTTTAAATTCGTTTCTAATTAATAGCTAAATGAGATTGATATGAAATTTTTATTCTTTAACTATAAAATATTGTTTCCGTCACTGATTATTTATTTTCTAGTAGTGAATTGGGCGTAATCATCAATTGGCAAATATAAAAACTATATGACAATGACAAGTGAAGTTTCTCCCATCGTTAATATCTTATACAGTAAAATCTCTATAAATTAATATTGGCGGGACCATGAAATTTATTATTGTATAGAGGAAATTATTTAATTGATACATGTAATATTTATTAATTTAAGAATGGGCGTGAGATTTGGATGAAGGTAAATTGCTTATTTCAAAAGCATGTATCTTATTAATTTATATATCATACTCCCACGACTGAGGCACAGAAAAAATATAGTGATACATAAAGTACAACGAATACATCAAAATCGTTGAATCTTACTAATTTCATCCTTGTGATACTGTGATAATAAGAGCTTTTAAGATGTATTATCAAGCAGATTTTATTGTAAAAATTAGAAGGCTACGAAGTTGACAAACTAATCTAGCAAATTAAGATCAATGTTTGGATGCTATCAATTATGTACTACCTGTTTGAATTATCTATGTGAAAGTGATACATATTCAGAGGTCCAGAACTTAGAAGAAATTGTGGATATCATCGAAAAAACAATGTTTTAATGCAGTTGAAAATGATATTATACCTTTGGAACCAGTGACGCGTAAGGAAACACTTATCACATTTAGAACTCTTTATAATTTTATGATACAGTTCGAAAAGACAACCCCCGAGCTCATGAATGTAATAAGAAAAGTTAGAGATGAGCTTCAAATATATTTAATTATTTTAAAAAAAAATAAAATACAATAGAATAATATTTCACTAAATTGTCTTCAGATTTATTTCTACTTTTAAAGAATTATTAATTTCTGATATTAATTGAACCATGTATTTATATAAAAATCTTCTGAAAATATATTATCTTATTGAAATTGATGATTTTTTTTTCACTGGCCCAAGTTGGTATAAAAAAAAAGTATCATTTTAAAGAGATTATTAATTTATCGAGTATTAATTTATAGAGATTTTACTGTATGTCAATTAAGAGAGATTAGTAGGTTAGGGTGGTTTGGACATAAGCTTTAAATTATTTAGTTGATAGTAATTACTACTATTACTTTCTACTTTAATTCCTTATTTTGACTTGTATGTAAAATTTAAGGTGTTCATTTAATATTGACACATAAATATTAGATCAAGCTATGCCCTTCTTATTTAATTGTCGTGATGAGTGAGAACATATATATATATATATATATATATAAAATCACAATTTTACTTAATATTAATCACAGGACATTATAGGGCCAAGAGTCAATTCTCATATGCGACTAACCAACTGATCATGAATATTTAATATCAAATTCTCTGAAAAATTCAATTTAATCGAGGTATCTAAATAGCATTTTAAATTCTGACTTAGAACAAACTAGATCTCATAATTAAATTCGTATTAGCAGTTAATTAATAAGCACGACAACGTGAATAGAGTATGACTGTATAATGATATATGGAATCCTTTTTTAAAAAATCCCGGCCATGAGACTTGAGAAGCGATTGAACATTGTGCGAGACGTTTATTGACTTAATATAAATATTAAACCATGTACAATGTGTTAAATTATAACATAAGAAAAAAAACAACTAAGTGATATAAGGTATATAAATGGAAAAACTTTTTGTGAAAATGAACCCACTGAAAATTTTATTAAAATAGTTTTATTTTTATTTTCTTAATGACAAGAAGCAAAAATGTGCCTAGCAAGTTGGGGTGGCTTTCCAATAATGGGCTTTTCTGGTCCAGTTTGTATTAAGTGAGGAAGCCCACCGAATCGCCTCTAGCCCACAATAATGTCAACAATATATACAAATAATAAGTTATAGAATTTTTTTGTCTTGTCTGACATAAGTTTCGTAGAAATTAAGTAGTATGACATAAGTCGTGTAAAATCTAATTCATGCACTAGATTTTAAATAAGTTAAGAGAACTTTTGTCTCACTCGAAATAAATTTTGTAGATCAAACTATGCCTTTTACCATATAATTTGTGCATTCTGAAACTAAACTTTTACGTAACATTAATTTTGTAAGAACTAATCTGGTTTTTGAACCGAATGAATTATGCTTTGATCAACATAAGCTATGCAACATAACTTGTGTGGTTATAGACTATAGTAAGTATGGTACGAAAATATAAGCTCATATAAATCAATTTTTTTCTTTTTGTTATTTCGACATCAAAGAAATCTCTAGTTACATATTATTTGTTGCTTAATATATGAAAAGATAAACAAAATACCATCAAATTTAAAAGATAAAAATTAAAGACCATCGATATTTGTGCGAATGACCCACACATGAAAGGAGTAACGAGGATGAACAACGTTAATATTTCAAGATTCCTTGTCATATAGCCGTGCAAGTAATCACAAAGTTGTAGGCTTTTAGTATTCTTTTTTTTTTCCTAGGCTAAAGTTTAGTATCACTTTTTAGGGTTTAATGTTAAACCATTGGTTCTTTGTTTGTCCCTTTTAGATATATACTCGTTATTGCAATGTATTCATAGTCCTGACATTTTGCCAAATTACTTATATTCTGGTTAGTTTTATGAAATGTCTATATATGTATTTAGTAATTTGTTTGTCATTCGAATAATTCTATTCTAGGATTAGTTTTCTCAATGTCTATATTTAGTATTAATTCGAGGTTTACTCTATTGAGCAATATTTTGAAGTTTGTAAGTTTTGAATTTACTATTGAATTATTTCAATTTATTTTAGTTACTGAATTACTAATTTAAAAGTCTAAGGAAAAGCTATTGAATTTGTCTAATCAAACTTGTACCTAATACCATTTAAGTTTGAACTATTCTTTATTAGCTGTTTGTTATGAATACCAATGAAAGGTCTTCTAAAAGCAAAAGTCATTGGATTTGTTTGATCTAAACTTGTATCTAATATTGTAACTCCGCTCAAGTATCCCTTTTCATGAAATACATGCACATCGATTTGCCCTATCTGTAATTATTTTTTTTTAAGAAATAAAATAAGTAATTGAGAGGTGCTTGACCTTACCTCAACATACAACAAAAAGGATAAAACTTTTATTCTTTCAAAATGAGGGTTAGGAGAGGACTATCTATATACAGACTAAACGCTCGCACATATAAAAAAGTAAATTAGCTAATAAAAAAGTTCGATACGAACCACACCCTTTAGGCCTCTTCGAACTCCATTATGAGATTATGCTGAATATATTATTGATGTATAGGATTGAATTGATAGATTTGAGGATCACAAAATAGATGAAAGCATCAAATAATATTCGCATAAATCAAAAGTAGTTTTAGAGTAGGTAGTTGCCCTAAACTTAGAGCATATGCCATATTATCTGTTGGTATAACTTAATACATATATATAAAAGAAGAGACCGCAATCACTTGTTTAACACAATGGTCCTTCATTTTCATTTCCTTCATGTAATGCTCTACTAATTATATATACTAGCTATATAGAATCTTAAGCAAAATTTATTGAACAAATCTTTCATTTGCAAAAAATTGGTGTTATGTTGTAAAGATAACGTAAGTCGGCTAGGTAATTGGCAAGGAGTGGGTCCTTCTTTAGGTAAAAAAGGGACCCACAATGTGAAAGAGTCCCACATCGATCTGTCCTTTGAAGAATGCGTAGTCTTTTTAATATGACTTAAACAATTTTCACCTCTTAAACTAGCATTAGATCTATATATGACGAGACTTATTATTTGATATAATAATTCACATGATAAGAAAATAAATTATAACAATTCCTCTTAGCATGTTTTAATTAAGTTTTAAAATAGGATAATCATACATTTTAACTCACCTTTGATTAAAAATATAAAGGGAAGTACTAAAAACATCTTTCAATTTGACATAGATTATTATGAGTTTTGTCACGAACTATAGATAGCCTTTAAAAATCTCCATCTTGACTAACTAAACTTGAATACATCTATGATCTTTTGCCACATGGTTGAAATCGTCAAGTTAATGAGTGTTTCAACACTTTTCTGGACTTTCTATTAAGAGATACACTTTTACCAAAGTATTAAGACTACTTACTATGCCATGTGACAGATCAAATGTATATTTAAATAGAGAGTATTTAAAACAAATTTGATTCCAACAGAAGCATTGTTATATATATTAATCATTGAATACAAATTACAACGTAGAATATACACAACAAAGTGATGACACCACTAATTAATAAGAGATTAACAAAGAAAGAAGTAACTAGAAAGTGATGAGATACAAGTCTGTAGAAGGGAGATGAGAAATATAAGAAAATCAAAACTTCGACATAATTTTCATAACCGTTCCTCTAACTCCCAATCCTTTTTAATAAAGTGTAAATGGGCCTTTTTAACAATATTTTCGTAATTGTAAATAATTTAGAAAAGAAAAGAAAGAAACTTATAAACTCACGATTAGAAGGTGATCAGTCTTCTCTTACAAAGAAATGCGTTGGGTTGAAAGTGACTGATAACTGAGACGTTGTGATGGTAGGGACAACTACAACAAGTGACAATTGATTGATTCTTAAATTACTTTTGTCAAATTCTGCAATCACCTTTCATTGTTTTGGCATCCCTTTCCATTTTTAGTAACTCCATCTTTCTAAGACTCTTCTCCTCCTCCAATATCTTATCACAAATCAAAATAACAAAAAAAATAAAATAAAATAAAAATTGCACAATAAAAAGTTAACTTGACCTTCTAGGGTTTGAGTATTCAAGATCTCAAAAAAAAAAAAAGTTATGGCTCGTGGTAAGATCCAGATCAAGAAAATAGAAAACCAAACAAATAGACAAGTGACTTATTCAAAGAGAAGAAATGGGCTATTCAAGAAGGCTAATGAACTTACTGTTCTTTGTGATGCTAAAGTTTCAATTGTTATGATTTCTAGTACTGGAAAACTTCACGAGTTTATAAGTCCCTCTATCACGTAAGAAAACAAACTTTATTTTATTATTATTATTTTCAAAATTTTTGTGTTTGTTTTAATTATTTTGATGTTGTTTATGTTTTGTTAGGACCAAACAATTGTTCGATCTGTACCAGAAGACTATTGGAGTTGATATTTGGACTACTCACTATGAGGTTTTAATTTCTTTTGATTTCTCCCTTCTAAGATCTTTTAACTTTCCCCCTTTTTTTTGGTTAAATTGTGTAACAAATTCATCTTTAAAAGTGCTTTTTGTATTTGTTTTTGGAATCGATCACACTTTCTATTTATTTGGTTATATTTTCAACATGTCCTTTACGGTTAAATTTGATTCTTTTTTATGTAAAGAACGGCTGAGATATGAATTATCCAAGATCTCGATCGATCCCCATGTTTTGACAAGATTTTATATAGATCTATGAAAAATAATTTTTAAGATGTACATATTACATTATTTTCTATATAATTTCGAGTGTTCAATTGATCATCTAAATCACTTTTTTGATATCATGTTGAACTGTATGTATGTCTTATTTAAAAGTTCAATTATTAGAAAAAATTGTTTTATTTTCTTGATTACATATATTTTTGAGGTATTTTTAGATTTATTATTTGTTAAAAATGAGCAGAAAATGCAAGAGCAGCTAAGGAAGCTAAAGGATGTTAATAGGAATCTACGGAAAGAGATCAGGTAGATATCTAGATCTTTAACAAGAATCTATGATTTTTTAATTTATTGATAAAAAATCTAAATAAAATAAAATAAAATAAATTTGTATTATATTGTTATTTATTGATATTATAATTTATGGACAGACAGAGGATGGGAGAATGCCTAAATGATCTGAACTATGAACAGTTGGAAGAACTCATGGAAAATGTGGACAATTCTCTGAAGCTTATTCGTGAAAGAAAGGTTAATTCCAATTATTAGACTAAAATTTCTAAAATTGAAATAATCGTAATCGAATCACTTTATAGTTGTCAAGTGAAATCTAAGAAGGTAATTAATATGTTGCAGTCTTATTCTTACCTTTACGGGTAAAGATGTTTTTTCCTTCAAATGACTCTCGACAATACTTTTCATTTAGACGAACATGAGAATGATGATGTGAACAAGCTCATAAAAACGAATTTTACTTAAATCTTAATTAAAATAACTAAAAAAGAAAGTATAGAGATACAATATGATCTAGAATGATGATGTGAACAAGCTCTCAAAATACTTTGTTAGGACCTTTTTTTGGAGAGTCAAACTATTCAATATTTTAAGATATACTAAATTCAATCTAAATTCAGAAGTGAAACTTAATAATTATTTTAGAATAAAAATAGTATATATATAATGACAATGTTTTCTTTCTACCTTGGACTTTTACTTCTTAGTCCTAAGAAATCAGCTTCTCATTAGTAAACACCAATTATTCAAGAACTTGAGCTAATACATCTAAAGGCCGATCGAATAGATGCAGATCTAGAGATTGGATTCTTCATCACTAGTTGTTGTGACGCATACTACTTATTAATATAATTACCTCTTTTTAGTTAAAAACTAAATATATAGAAAAGAGTAATCAAATGTGTTCAATTTTTATTTGCTTGCCTTCCATTAAAGTTGGTCATTTTCTTTATGTAAGTAAGGCCTAACTTTTTTTTTTTTTGTGAAAGAACAGTTTAAGGTGATTGGCAATCAGATTGAAACTTACAGGAAAAAGGTAAGATGTCATATTTTTATATGTTAGAAAATATAATTAACTAATAAAAAGTGTGTTCTCTCTTTAAGTTAAGCTTTTAGATGGTATGATCACACATTTGAATACTAAAAAAAAAAGACGAATTCATATTTTGGTTGATTGCAGGTTAGGAATGTGGAAGAAATAAATAGAAATCTCCTACTTGAATTTGTAAGTGCTTAAGCTTGTTAATACTTTTTTTTTTTTTTGCATAGCATAGAAATTAAGTTTGTTTTTACAATCATCCACAACCCTATTTTGCAATATTGCTTTATAGGAGCAGTAGTAAGAAGCAAAAGCATTTGTCTAGCATTTATATTGTTCTCTAAATCAAGAAAGAACTGTTATTTTGCTCGGACTATTCAAAATGCTACTGCACCCGTTTTTTATTCTAAAAAAATGCACTACTTCAGGAAGATCTGGGACATATCTGTCAACTTTTTTGAAAGTTCGAGCAAGATAGAATTAAGTAGATGATATAGTTGGGATAGTAATGTTTTTTTTTTTTTTTTTTTTTTTTTTTTTTTTTTTTTCCCCCTTTTTTTTTCTTTTTCCCAATGTTTTGTGATCTATCCACATAATTACTAACACATGAGATTCTACCATAAGGCATCTGATTTACTTGGTGCAAAATCAATTATTTATACTTTGTATAGTGAATTTTATAATAACATTACTAGGACAAGATGGAGTTTTACGGATGGTAAACATATTCATCTCCGACCTTAAAATTTTAAAACCTCTGAGTTTTAAAAAAATTCAATACATGGTGATCAACTATTCTCAACTCATTTGTGCAAGATACATATGGCAAATGAAAGATTTTCACAAAGAAAAAAATTTAACCTCTGTTACACATACCTAAAAGACTTTTAACCTTAGATATACTATATGATTAATCGACAAAAAATATTCATTAAAATCCCCTTTCCTTCCTTCTTTCTCTGCCCCAACAATACATGATATTGATGATTGATTTTGACTGGCGTAGGATGCAAGACAAGAGGATCCATATGGTGGATTAGTTGAGCATGACGGAGACTACAATTCCGTGCTTGGATTTCCAACTGGAGGGCCTCGTATATTAGACTTACGCCTTCAACCAAACAACAATTATCATAATCATCTTCACAGTGGAGGTGGCTCTGATATTACTACTTTTGCTCTAGGTTGAGTAGTAATTTTCACCTTATTGTAACATTGTCATATTTTCTAAATAATCACATGCAATGTTTGTTCACTAGACATGCATGAGAGTACTGACTCTTTAAACTATTCTCCTACTTTTGCTTAGTTCAGTGTTTTAAAACCTAAAAAAAAACACTATAAGGATGTCAAAACTCTATTGTTTTTGGATTGAAGTGTTGTGTATCTTCTAATGTTTAATGTAATGTTTTAGTACTATCTTATATATATAAAGATCATGTGGAAGTATGGAAATGTTTTAACTTTTAGTTTCGTAAAATGAATTTTATATCAGCAATATTTATTAGTTGAAATTAATGTTTTTTCCCCTTCATGTTGGTATGTTTGTCATGATACAATGTCTACATTATGTCTTGTATATATATGGTTCAAAGTTTTGTATAAAATGAAATTAATCCTTAGTTATTATTATTATTATTACAGATGTATGATGTATCATAGATCATAGTTTTCACAAAAATTATTGAATTAATTCGATCGAATTCGTACCTAAGCTTAGATCGACTTATATATAATATATTTTTATATTCTTATAGAAAATTTAAGAAAATTTTGCACCTTTTTAAAATTTTATCTTAGATAACAATAAATGAATATGTACTTAATTACATGCAACATAAACAATAAAAATTTATATAGCCAACATAGAAGTAATAAATGTATTTTTTTTTGGGCTGCTGTTGTTCGAGGCTCACTTTCAAAGTTTCACCACTTGCATTTTATATATTTTTGAAATGAACACGTAGTGAAAATCTAAATAGATAGATATTTTTATTTTTTTTGGTTATTGGAAGCTTAATTAAAACTCAAAATATATTGCTTATTTGTTGTAGTTTATGTTCATATAGGTACTACCAAATTTCAGTCACAATAATGTTTAGTTTTATCAACAATATTAGAGCAAGGAAGGTTCATTTTTTTTTTTTTGCTCAAGGTAAGTGGATATTCTTTAGTATTGATAAAAATTTAAATAAGTTGCTAACAATTATTTTATATATTTTTTAAGTGTATCGTATCATGAGTTCAAGTGCTTAATTAGAATAAATTACAATTAGAGTATTTTTACTCGCAAAATTTATATGATTCTATCTATGCTAATTTAACCTTTTTTTTTTTTTTTTTGGATCAAATGACTTTAACTCGTTCTAATCTAAACGATGAACGCCTATGTGGAGCTTATCACAATCAAATTAGTCAAAATAAAAAATCAAAGTTTTTATTAAAAACAAATCTATTTCTGGCTGTCCACTCAAATTTACAAAAAATTAACTTCTAAGGAAATATTTTAATGTTTTGATCTCTCCAAACTAGTATAAATAATTACTTATGTTAAGCTTATTTTCACTCACAAATATAAAATATTTCTCCTCTTTTATTCTCAAGAAAAAGTCATTTCTGCAACACTGCTATGGTACCACAATTTTTATTTTATTTTTTTTGTCTTTTTACTTGTTTTGATGTTTTATTCTTTAAATGTATGATTTCACGTTAAATTAACTTCTTTTTTTTTTGCTTATTTGAGAAGGTGCACATGCTTGATTATTTCTTTTTTTTTAATTCAGAAATTGATTTTTGTGATTTTTATTAGAAGAGGACGAATAGTTATTCTTTTTTCTTTATTGCTTTATTTTTCTCTCTCTATATATATATGAGTGTACCTAACTCTAATTTGATCTAAAATGTGGTTTGTTTGGTAGAATTTAATTAAAGAATGATAATAATTTATAGTTCCCTAGAACTTTTTTAATTGATTTTTTATGACATGTTTGGATGTTTAGGGTACCTCTAATGAAGTTCAAAAAATTGAAGATCAAAAGCTTCCCATTTTCGAAAGTATCCATCCCAAAGTCACAGCTGATCCTACAATGCGCGATGGAGTTATCTGTTGCGTTATAAACACAGAAGCCCTAGAAATTCCAAACAACGACCACGTTATATTTTCTCGTATTAAAAGGTCATCAATATCATCTACAAATAAAAAGAATGCGAAGAAGGCCAAGAAACAACATTGCAAGAAGTCCCGTTAGGAACTTCAAGTGCAACAAATACATTTCATGGAGCAAAATGAATTGTATTTTACTTTTATTACTTTATTTGAATTTACTTTTCTTGCAAGGGGAATAGTACAATGTTCAATAGCCTTATTAAATAAATAATATCATCATTTTCCTAAAAAATGTTTTAGATGAGATTTGTCATTTTATTTACGATTATTTCAACTTTAAACTTCCTACTTATTACTTGCTAAAAATTGTTCAAAGTTTTATATATATAGATCCACAAAAAATAAATTGATCGGTAACTAGTACAAAATTAATTATTGAAGTGAAAGCAAACTAAAAGGAGCAAGATGATTTATACTAAAGTTTAATGGGAAATTAAGAAAAAAAAACATACTTAATACTAACTGTATGATTTATACTAAAATTTAACGTATGCATATGCATGGTTGACACATTTTTTAATCGAAGTGTTATGTATCTTCTAATGTTTAATGTACTTTCTAAAAAAAAAATTCGTAGTTTCGTAAAATAAATTATTTTTCTTTTCTTCATGATTACGATGTCTACTTTATTTTCAATAAGTATGTTTTTTTGAATCTTATTCTATAGGTGCTATCAAATTTCAGCCATAATATTGTTGAGTATTAGTAAAAAAATTGAATAAGTTACTATTCAATTTATGTTTTATCAACAATATTAGAGCAAGGGAGCTTTATTTTCTTGCTCACGGTAAGTGATAGTATTTAGTATTGGCGAAAATTAAAATAAGTTACTAACAATCGTTTTACGTAGTTTTAAAAATATTTTATCATGAATTCAAGTGTTTAATTGAAATAATTCACAATTATGAGTGTCTTTACTCACAAATTTAAATGGTTGACTTATGTATTAAGTTAAAAAATCTGTTTGATTCACTCTCTTTTTGTATAGTTATTTTAATTTAGATCTTCTTTTCTTGTAGTCTAGTGACTTTCACTATTCTAATCTAAATCGTGTGTATTCATTTGGAGTTTTTCACCGTTAAAGTCGAATCTTTTTAAGAAAAAAGTTAATTTTTCACTAATAATTTTTTTTAATTCTATCTTCGAATCTAAAATTTCGATTATACAGCTCTTAAATTTTATAAGATATATACTATAACTGAGTTACATGTGAATCCCACCCCTAAAAATCTTACACCTAATTAATAGATTTAAAAAAAATTAAAAAAAAATTAATAGATTTGTGATTTTATATTTATAATAAATAAAATTACAAACTTGAAATTAAATTCCTTTTCAAATAAAATTTTGTCCAAATTTTATAAATAAACACTAATTTCAAATTAAACTTCTCTCTAAATCTTTTTATCAAATGTTTTATTTGTTTCAAAATAGCTCATTTCTTAATTAATATGTTATGTTAGTAAACTACATTTATAACTCTACTATTTATATCCTTTGGTTTAATTATAAAATTAAGCCTAAATAAGAATAAAAATCATACATGATTATGATAAACCAAAAAGAGAAATGACCACTTGAGCATATATAGAAAAACTTTAAAATTTTATTTTGACCTTCAAATCATAATTATTTCAATAAGCACTTCATTATATAAAAGAAAATATTTTAATTTGACTTATATTTCTGACGGTCAAAACAATATTTACAAAATTTAAATAGAATATTATCTAATATAGAAATACTTTAATTGCACTGCCCCTCCAAGCTATTATAAATACACAAGCTTGTTAATCAAACAAATATCAAATATTTTTCTTCACTTTACTCAAATTAAAAAATAAATGGAATCTCTTCCACCAAGTTCTTCATGGACCCCTCAAGATGACCTTTTGCTTATCAACGCTGTTATGGTAACCACAAATTATTTATTTTTACTTGTTTTGATTTTTTAATTATTCTTTAATGAATGTATGGTTTTTAGTGTTTATTTTTCATTCCGATTTTGATTTTTGTAATTTTTAATTTGAAAGGATATATGTTGATTCATTTATTTTATATCTAGTTAATCGATTGTTTATGTAGTTTTGCGTGGACAATTTTTTATTAGAAATAACATTTTTGTCATTTTAAAATAGACATTACCAGTGCTAATCTGGACTTCCAATGTTTGATTCCACTTGGATAGGTAATGTTTCTTGTCTAATTTGAAGGACCAAAGGACAAAACTTTTTTTTTTTTCTTTTGTGAATGGGATTTTTTTGTTTGGAAAAAAGAAGTGATATAGTGCGTATGGAATTTAATTTATGTATTTTGGGGTAAATAGAAATGAAATTGGATTCAAATCTGAAATTTCCTTCGATCAAATAGTTAATTTTTCTTGCTTATTATGCCTTATTTGTTTGCAGTATTTATTGTGAAATTATGAGAAATTAAAAATTTTCCTTACTCAATTTAATCTAATTTATTAGAAGAGAAATTATTATTTTTTTCCTTTATTGTTTGTCAATATCTAATTATACCTTTGTCTGATTTCTCCTAAAATGTTATTTATTTGGTAGAATTAAAGATTGAATGATTATATAATGTTGACTCTGTAGATAACTTTTTTTGAACGTTTCATTAATTTAATTTGTTGACATATTAATTTAATTCTTTTCTAGTCTGGTGCTTCTTTGGAATTACTTTTACGAAGATTTAGTGATCAAGAATTGCAAGCTCGTTGGCGAAGTCTCCTACGTAGCCTCGATGAGAGAGAAAGACGCATGCAAAATACATTAGTACCTCTTGTTCGCGATGGAGTTGACACATCAGCCCCACTTGTTCGCGATGGGCCTGACACATTAGTCCCTTCTGTTCGCGATGGGGCTAATACATTAGTCCCTCCTGTTCGCAATTGGACTAATATATTAGCCCCTCCTGTACGCGATGGGGCTGACACATTCGTCCCTCTTGTTCGTGATGGGGCTGACACATTAGTCCCTCCTGTTTGCGATGGGGCGAATAAAATGGATACATCAGGATATGATATCTCAACTATTATCAACTCATCATCTAGAATGGGAGATCGAATCTCAGGTTGTACTGATGATGAGTTATCATTGCCTTTTACAGGACTTGATGAAAATGATGAGACATTTGATGTGAACTCATTCTTGTTGGATACTCCTTGTGAGGAGAGTGACATGACTGATAAGAATAAGGATATTCTTGATCCTGAAAAGCGTGATGGAGCAATTTATTGTACTCTAAACACCAAGGTTCCTCAAAATGGTAACGTTTCGACATGGCCCTGGAGGAAATTATAGTATTTTGTTGATCCCTCGAGCTCCAATGCCAATTCAATATGACGATGGGGTCATATTGAATTGGAGGGCTTTGCAAAACACCATTATTGCCTTCGAAAATCCCATAGCTTCGATGCCTATTTAGTATGCAAGAGCAGTTGAGGAAGCTAGAGGATGTGAATAGGAATTTACCAAAGTAAGAAACTGAATTCCTAAAAATTCTACGATTTTTTAGTGTGGAATTGTTGCTTATCTTTTAATATTTTATGTAATGTTACTTTTTCTTATAAAGATCTGAGTATGAAAATGTTTTAGTTTCTTTAGTTTCCTCAATAAATTTTATATAAGTGGTATCAATCCATTGTAATTATCTTTTTCTCTTCATGTTTGTGAGTTTATCATTATATAATTGTCTATTTTATGTCCATTTTTTATGTTCTTTATGAATCTTTTAGTCGTGCGGTGTCAAAATTTAAATTATGTAAGTTCTATAGTAATGGCATGGGAAATGTAAAAAAGAAATGAAATTTTGTCTAATTCGATCTTAAAATCTACCTAGTAAAAGGAGAATTGCTTAAATCATATAAAAAGATCTTTCAACCCTTAAATGAATGACGTGAGATTCAACAATACCTCAAATCAAATATAAGATAAAGTTTAACCTAAAATTCTATTCCAAAATTATTATTTCTTACTCTATTATATCATAGTATAGTTTCTTAATTAGGAGCATCCGGGGTTTGAGTCTTACCTTTGATGATATTGCACTGTATAAAAAATGCTCTCAAGTTTAAGACTCTGTATTTATTAAGTTTTAAATTGTCTTCTATTTCTTAGGTGTCACAAAATTGGAGTAATTAATTAAAAAAATTGAAATTCTACTTGTGGGAGAAATATTAAGAATTTAAATTATGTTTTGAAATTGAAATTATATTCGTGTGGCTACTTTAATATAATTTTAAAAGTGAACCTAAATAAGGACAAAAACGATAAACACTAAAGGGAAAACACTTGAACATATTTGGAAAAACTTTAAACTTTGATGAAGGCCATTTTTTTAACCTTCATCAAAGTTTAAAGTTTTTCCAAATGGCCTTAAGATATATTCCTAATAAACCAAACCGATAAAATGTTATTTGGTTATTGGGTTTTTAATAGGTTTAGAAAAAATAATTATTGAGTTATTTGGTCGGTTTCGGTTTTTTCTATTGGGTTATTGGGTAAATCAAAGTAGCAGCCAACAAGGAATATATCCGGCATGAAAATCAAAATTTCATGTTAATTGATGAATAAATACATCGTAACAAATGGATAACTAGAAAAAATAAAATTTAACCATTAAAACAATTCAACTAAAATTATATACAAATAATAAAAAAAACACTAAGGAATTGAGTTATCATTAGCAGGGTGTATCTTGTTTTGTTCACCACAACAAAAAATACGTCTCATAAATGTTGATATGCATGGAAAGTCATATCGTGCACAAACAAAGAGTAGTATCCACCAAAATAATCCTACAAAAGGTAAACTTAGTGAATATATTAAATCTTTATTATTCACTCGATGAACCCTATTATTAATACGTATTATAAAAGTAATACACATGACGATTCCGACCAAGGTATAACAACAACCAAATAAATTGGCCATAAAAACACGATCATCATCATCATCAATATTACTTGGAACACAACATTCAACTATTACAACCTCCTCTTCGGCCATTAAATCGATTCGTAAACAAGCTAAATCGATTTGATAGGATGGTAAATAAACAAACAAGTTTTTTTTATAACAAGCTAAAGGAGTTGTAGTCCTATAAGGACTCAACTGATTCATGGATCCTCTAATTTTTTAATTTGTTTGTGCTTATCTATAACACTTTATAATTACATCACTATTTTTAAAAGGCTTAAAATGAATTATTAATTTAAAAGTAAATTTAAATAGTGAGGTAATATTGATGCTTCAAAACTCCAAATTTAATTCGAAGCCATTAGTCAACACTTTGAACAGCCAAAAAAGGATGACTCCATGAGCTTAGATCCAAATGAATTGAACTTTCTTTTTATTGAAAAATAATTTAGTATTCAATATAATATAAGATTCATTTATACTAAGGAAATGTTTCTATTAGAATCTTTTTTTAGAAAATTATTAATATTTTCATCAAAATTTTTATTAATTATATTTATCTCTTGTCAATATTATTATTACTATTATTATTATTTATTTATTTTTTTAAAAAAAAGAAGAATTAATAGGCTTTTGTTATATTTTTCTAAAAAGAATATCGTATAGTTGAAAATAAATGCCGACATCTCAGGATTGATTAGTCATTTTCCTTCATATCCTACTGCCCATTATGTATTTATTTGTTAATTTCACATAAAAAGTAGCCTAAAATCTAGCTCAATCTTTGGACGGAAAAAGTGTTATTTGTCTTTTTTGTGAGTTGTACCCAACTTTTGTATTTTCTATTTAATAATAATATAATTGTAATTAATATAATAGAATAGAATAGAATTATCTCCTTAATTAATTAACTTATTGACCAATTGTTCCTCTTAAAGAAATATTTTGACCCCACAAGCTTGAATACATTATGGTTGATGGTGGATGAAGCATGTTGAAAAGTACATTATTTCATCAAAACTAAATTAATTTAGCATAATTTAATTTTTTGTAAAAATAATAATAACAGTGAAGTATTCAGTAAAATTTCACAAATGAAATTAATTAGAAGGATAGACATAAAATTAGAGACGGATCCAACTGACATATGTAAGTGAGAGTTGAGAAAAGAGCTATTAAATACTACTTACATGAACAACTAAGCCTTTCATACCTAAAATAATTTGAAACTTTTAAAATTCTTTTTTTTTTCATTATATATATATATATATATATAGTTCTTTTTGTAGGCCGGACATCTTTTTCCTAAAAAGTCCTCACATGGTCAGTGAAGGCTCAAGTATACCTATAAAAAAGAAATGCACGGCAGCTTTTGAAGAAAAAAGAGATGCATCTTTCTTTTCAACATATCGTAGTATCCAACAAAATAAAGCTCCAAATGGAATAGTTCGTGAATATAGAAGAACTGCATGATTCACCTCAACAGCGCTAACTCAACAACATTCGGGCCCAAAATGAAACTCAAGAGAGTGGTACTAATTTATTTACTATCTTATACACTTTTATTTAAAATTTACTATAGCTATTCTAAATGCAAAGTCATTTAAATAAATATTAATTTTTAATCTATTTGTTTTAATAATTCCTTCTGAAATCTAATTCATTCAATCCTTGAGACATAGTTAATCTTAAAGAAGATTTAATCAATTTTAGGCAACGAACTTTTAATATTATTCTATTAGCAATATCTGTATTTGGAAAAGAATCAAGTCTTTTTATTTGATTGAGCATTTTCATTAGATCATTATTTTCTATTTGTATTATTTCTCTTTTTTTAGAATAACTATTATGTGTTAAAGAAACTTCAAGGTTAAAATAATATTTTTTTTAAAAAAATCTAATCATCTATTGATCTAAATCACAAATATTTTCATGTGCTTCAATTGGTTCAAATCTATTTTGAAGTAAAAAATTAGTTTGATCTACTCTACATACATAAAGTAACTTTAACAGATTTTTCAAGGGACTTAAATATTTCTTTATCCATATTTTTCATTAAATTGTTCCTTAAGAAATTCAGGTTTATATTATCTCATATGTAATTCTCTAAGTAAAAATCATATCACTCATAGTATATATATTTATTTTCTTAAGAAAAAACATATAGAAGTATTTATTTCTTAAAAATGAGGCCCCCTACAAACACGCATTACCATTAAAATAATAAAGACTTGATGCTTTTAGTATATTATAGATATAGATTCAGAATAATTACTCTACTAAGTGAAATTTTTTGAAAGAAATTATCAAAAAAGATAAATCGATTCGATAGTAAACAAACAACAAGTATTTTTATAACAAGCTAAAGGAGTTGTAGTCCTATAAGGACTCCAATGATAGACGGATCCTTCTAATTTTTATTTATTTGTGCTAATTTATAACACTATATAATATATTACAACTTATCACTATTTTCAAATGAATTATTAATTAAAAGTAAATGTAATATATATGGTAAATCATAATAATAAAAGTTACAAGAGCTCTATAAAAATCAGCAAATAATTAATAGTAAATGTAATATGGTTAATCAAAATAAAAATAAAATTCAACTGAGGAAAACGAGGATTCGAAAACAAAAAAATTACAAATATGTATTGGAGTTTGAACAAATTCAAAGAAAAAGGAAAAAAAAATTCTTTTCGACCCGATAAACCATCACAAATCGAGTCATAATTTTTACAAGAAGAAGTACATAGAAAGTGAAGTTTAACAACATTTTGAATGTATATGAAATGTATAAGCAGTTGCAGTTATGTATATACAATTGAAAATATGTATATAAATATATATGTTTAAATGAAGACTATATCATTTTTGACGGACACAACAACAAGTTATGATTATATAAAGGGAAAATTATATATAATATGGCAAACTAATAACCCAAATTAAATGGAATGCTTGGGTTTGATTTAATTGTGCTCCATCGCAAACGTCTGGCAAACAATTTGCAGGAGTCTTTTCTCCCAGAAGTTTCTCGCTCGCCACTTAATTCTCGCCTCTCGCTTTATACACAGGAAGTGTATTAATTTATGTTTCTGTTTTGTATAAACGAGGAGAAAAATTGTATATACACATGCAAAAATGTATTCTTCGTGTTATACACTTAATTATATAATTTACAAACATTTTACTTCCAATACTGCAGAAAAAAGGCCAAAGAATTATACAATTGTGAATTGATACAATTGAAAGTGAAATACATTTTTTCTAGCTTATAAAACAGAAGTGTATATAGTGGGTTTCTGTTTTGTTATTAAAGCGAGAAAAACATAATCTTCTTGCCATACACTTATAATTATGCAATATACATACATTGTAATCGATTCAACTGTATGCAAAGCTAATTATTTAAATACAATTGCAGCGAAATAGGCCAGCGGAATTATACACTTGTACTGTTATAGCGAATTATACAGTTTATGTTTGCTATGGAGCGCAATATGACAAAGTTTGCTCATAACATACAAATATGAATTTTTTGTTTTGCGATAGTGAAAGTACACTGATATAAATCGCTTTTTAAAAGAAAGAAAAAAAGGAGAAGGGAGGGAGAAAAGAAATGTCTCAGTAAATGTGGTGTAAAGGGTCGGGTTTTTGAAAAGTAGTGGGTGAGTTTTTTTTTTTTTTGGTCGTGTTTTTAAAAGTCTAGGCAGGTAGTAGTGTAAATACAACCAGTTAAGGGGTTTTTTTAGGAGGGGGGTGGGGGGGGAGTGAGGGAGGGGGGCGGGGGGGGGCGAGGGGGTGGGGGGTAGAGTGGGGGGGGGCGGGTGGGGTTGATGGTGCGGGGCGCAGCCGGAAGAAAAGGCAGGAGTGGGAGGGATTGGGAAGGAGGGGTCAACGGGCTAGGGGAATAGGGAGGGAAAGGGAAGTCGAGGAGGGAGGAGGGAGAAGTGGCGGCGAAGCGGGGGGGGAGGTGGGGGGTGGGGGGGGGGAGGGGGCGGGGTGGATGGGTGGGAGGGGGCGGGGGGCGGGGGGTGGTGAGGGGGTGGTGATCGCGGGGGTGGGCCGGGGGGGGGGGGGGGTGAAAGGAGGGAGGTGAGGAAGGGGGAATGGGAGGGGGGGGGGGGGGGGGGTAAAGGGAGGGGGGGGGGGTGGTGGGGGGAAGGGGGGGGAGGGAGGGGACGAAGAAGCGAGGCGTGGGCGGGGGCGGGGCAAAACGGGGGGGGGAGGGGGGGGGGAGGGGGGTGATGGAAGATTAAGGGACTTTGTAAGCGTTATGGTAGGGTAAGGGGGCCCGGGGGGGGGGGTGGAAGGGGAGGGGCGTGGAGTGATAGGCAGGACAGTGTCCCTAGGGGTAGGTGGGTATTCTGGGGGGGTCTTTCTGGTGTGGTGTGGTATAACTTTTTTTTTTTTTTTTTTTTTTTAAAGGTTGCCCTTACAGTAGTTACCCTGATGAAAATAATCAAATGAATCAAAGTATATTACATCAATTTAGATGTTGCATCTACTCTCACCTATAATTACACAAAAATTAAGTGGAATAGAAATATTTATTGATAAATATTGCCAAATTCCAGGAAACAGTGACTGCGAATGGTAGGAGCAGGAGCATGAGGCGTAAGGAGCAAGATGTTTAAGTCTAACGTGCGTCTTCGTTAAGTTATTTTAAGCATCGCTCTTCCTTAACTTAAGGAGCAGCTTTTCAGCTTTCTCGTATTTTAGTGGCCTTCCGACCAGGGCCGGATCTGCGGGACCGAAGCCGGCGGGGAACACGCGTCCGAGACGCGCGGTAAAGGGCGGCGAAGCGGGCGAAAGACAATCGGAAACCGACGAGGAGCAGCGCCGATGAACTACTCGTAAATAAGTGGAGGAGAAAAAGGGGACAACGAAATCCGCGAGCGAAACACGTATCTCCACGCCAGACTCACCACGAAGCAGGGGCAGCGCGCACATTTGTAGTGGCGGGGGGGGTGGTGGGGTTTCGTTCGGGGAAGGCGCCAGGGTGTTTAAAGGCGGGGGGCTGGGGAAAAGGGAAAGAAGGGGGTTGATGCACAAGGGAGGGGGACGGGAGGGGGCATATGGAGTTAGGCGAAGAAGAGGAGAATGGAGGAGAGGAAGACCAGGGGAGAGGGGGAAAGGAGGGTGGCGGAGGGAAAGAGAAGAGGCCCAACCGAGGTGGAGGGCAAGAGGGGGCAGGCAAGAGGGGGGGGAGGGAGGCGAAAGGGAAGGAAGTGGAAGTGGGCAGGAAGCGGAGAAAGATAAAAGGCGGGGGGAGGGGGGGGAGGTAAAAAGGGGGAGGTCCGGGGTGGGGGGGGGGGGCGACCAAAGGCGAGGGCGGCAAGAAAGCAAGGAAATAAAGAAGGGAAGCGGGTTGTGCGGAGGACCCCGAGGGGGGAGGGAGGGAAGGGAAAAAGTAAGAGCCCGTGGGGCAAGAGGACAGAAAGGAATTGGAGGGACGGCCTGAGGAGTTCCTTCGTGAACGGACGGCCTTAAAATAAATATGCTGTGAGGGGTGAAAAGTCATCGAGCCAGCTCGCCATTATAGCCATGCTCTGCTTAACTCTTACCTATTTTAAAGGAGGAAAGTAAGTAGGGCTAGTAAAGAGGTTTTTATCTTTAGTGTTAAAAGAGTGGAACGTAAAGTAAAGATTGTGATTAAAGGAGGAAAGAGGGAAGATCGCGTTTATATGATAAAACATTCAGTAATAATCAAAAAATGTAATAGGCCCTCGGAGTTGGACCGTCAAAAAAAAATAGGATTTTTATCAATTTCTGCCCGAAAAAAAACAAAATTCAAAATAGAAAATTCACAATAGTGCGAGGTCTTACGGTAATTTTTTAATTGACAGGTAATTGCGTATATTTCGGATTAATTATAGATGCTTTCAAAACTCCAAAAATTTAGTTTTTTGAATGAAGCCATTTAGTCAACACTTTGAACAGCCAAAAACAAAAAGCTATCAAAAAGAACCACAGACGACATACCAAAACGGACCCTTACTGACGTCGCTTGGCCAATAACTACCCTGCCACGTCCGCCGCCTCCATATATTACCATGAAAACTTTTAATACTACGGTGATAAGGAACAGTGCCCACTTATCTCCGACTCATCACGGGATAGCATATTTGCTGATCCGCCGGGGCCGCCCCCGATTGACTCTTCCAAGACCCCGTCTGCTATCTAATACACAAGTACGCGCGGCGCTCAAATCAAATTCGAACCTCTTCCTAACCGAAGATTTAACCAGACATGCACATGTTGGTCGAGACGGAGCCGAAACTGTTTCGTATTTTCACGTGTGCGGCTGTAAAGATAGTGCCTGAGTGCGCCGTGATGAGTTGGGCGGGGGGGGGAGGCGAGGGGGACGGCGTAGGTTAAGGGGGGACAGCGGAAGAGGGACAAGGGGGGGGACAACCACCTTCTACCTTTTTCTTCACCACCCTTGTTGCCTACTCTACCTCCCCCATCCCCACTGTAACCTCCCGACTCCCCATCCCGCACACTCGTTCCCCCGCCCATCCCACCCAACCCACCCACAACAACACTTCACTTGCGCTCGATCTCGCGCACCAGCCTCACCCCCCCCCTTACATGTTTACTTTCTCGATCTCTCATCACTTATCTTCTTTAGCCTCTGCCTCCTTCAATGCTCCCGATCTTGGCACTCCTTCCTCCCTTACCGTCGGAAGGAGCGGCTGGCCAGGCCAAAGGATAGGGGGAGGGCGGGGCAGGGGAGGTGGGCAGGAAAACGGGGGCAGGAAAAAGAAGGAGGGAGGAGGCAAGAGGCAGTCGAGCCTCGGGGGTGTTGGAGGTAGAGAAGATGGCCACGCAGACTGAAGAAGACGAAAGAAATAGAAAAGAGGGGGGCGAGGAGAAGGCGGGTGGGAGGGTTAAGGAGCAAGAAAGTTTCATGTTATATTAATCTAATAAAAACGTTCTATTCAATTATTTACTTTAATCTACTTATTATCTCAACATCTATTTTTCTTAAAAAAAAATAAAGAATAATAAATTTCTGTTTAAATTTTTTTTTTTAAAATATAGTATTAGTATGTGAAAACAAATGCCGACATCTCCGATTGAATTAGTTCATCTTCATCCATATTCTACTGCCCATTATTGACTTTATTATTAATTTCAAATAAAAAGTATAGCCCTTAAAAAAAATCTAGCTCCAATTATTTGGACGGAAACAAAAAAAAAAAAGAAACAAAGCGAAAACGGAGAAAACGGAAAAAGAGTGTAGTATTTGTCGTTTTGTCTTATGTGAGTTGTTACAACCACATTTTATATGTTCATGTAATATAATTAATTATTTGATTAAGATAATATTAATTGAGAAAAAAGATTTATTGTTGTAATAATCTCCTTAATTAATGACCTTATTGACCCCCAATTTTCCTACACTCTAAAAACTGTTTCTTCCACTTAAAGAAATATTTTGACCCCACAAGCTTGAATATATTATGGTTGACGGTAGATGAAGCATGTTGAAAAGTACATTATTTCATCGAAACTAAATTAATTTAGTGTAATTTAATTATTTTTAAAAATAATAACAACAGGGAAATATTCAGTAAAATTTCACAAATAAAATCAATTGGAAGGTTAGACATAAAATTCGAGACCGATTCAACTGACATATGATAAGTGAGAGTTAAAACTAATACGAATTATTATCCGTAAATAAATAAAAATAATTAAAGGGACTATTGATGTGTACTGAAGGAGAGGAACATCTTCGTGCCCTACCAGGTGTTAAAACCAATAATAACAATAATTATATTCTACTTAGTACTAGTGATTAACAAAATATAAATATAATTAAATGATATTATAACACAAAAGGATCCTACTAATATTTGTCGTTGAATATGTCATGCATGACATAATCACTTCATTTATAAAATAATATTATTTTACCCCATTACTAGGAAGCAATTAAGCAAGGATCCACATGGTGTTACATGTTGTAAATTATTAATATTATTTTGAGGAATATACAGCAAGATGGGAAAATATAATTAAATAAAGTTTTCTCGGATTTCATTTCCATCTAATTTATTAACTCATTTCATTAATAAAATAGTATTTTTTTTCCATAGCAAGGAAACCTAGTATGATGGACTGAAAATTACAAGAATGATAATTGATCACGACTCAAAAGTACTATATATATATATATATGGTCATGTTATAATATTATGCGTTTTGAATCAAGTTTGATTAATTTTTACGAAAAAATTTCACATAATAATATAAGTGTGTGTATGTATATTTTATAAGCAAATATTTTATTTTCAAATAACATGAATGTTCTCAGAGTAACAAAAACCATTTTTAATCCAATATAATACCAAACTAAAATAGACTGACTCGTACTGTTTGAAACAATAGAAGACAGTGAATTTTCGAAAGTATAACAAACAATATCGCATATCATTTATAATTAAGAAGAGATATATTTTTTTTCCCTATATTATTTCAATGGAAAAAAACTGATGTTTTAATAGTGATTTGATGTTGGTGTCAAAACTTATAAATTCATCAGTTAATATCATTTATATATATTTCACCTAACATAATTAACGTGTCAGTTTTTCACATAATGTACGCATAGTAGAAATCAATAAAAATATTTTGTAATATTTATTTTTTCGTCAACGCTAAACTCGAAAGTATCAAATTAAAAGTGATATTTGAAAAAGGTGTTTAATTGTAGTACCAAATACCCCGACATTTACTTTTCTAGAATGACTCATAATGAAAAATTGATTAATTAATTAATTAAATAATTATATAGTCTATGGTTGTAACTGTGCTGCAACAGAAACCATTAGCTAGTAGCTAAGGAATCTTCTAGCTAATTAAAGTAATTAACTTTTACTAGGAGGATTAGATGTCATAAATCATAATTATTGGTAATTACTGTTTGACTACTATTTGTCAAATCTCAAGCAAATTTATATTCTCTACGTCCGGTATTCTTTGACATGATTCTTATTTTTAGAGTCAAATTATAAAAAAAACTTTGACTAACAGTTTAGATGATCTAGATATATTTGTCAATCAATAATCATGCAAAAAATTGTATTTATAGTAACTTTCATATATTTTAGAATATCCATTTTGTTATTTAAAATATACAAATTAATGTAATCTAATTTATTTTTAAAAAAATTAATCAAATTAACTTTTAATAAGCGAACCATGACAAACATTTTCGGAGGGAGTAATTCTTTATACATAATGGAGGGCTAAGAAATAGTACTGTCATAGCTTCTATAATATCAAGTTAGAGTAAAATCTCTTTAAATTAATTAATACTTACTAAATTAGTAATTTTTTTTAAAGTAATATTTTCATTCGGTCCCAATTTGGATCAATGAAAAAAAATCATCAATCTCAATAGATAATATTTTTAGAATACTTCTATATAGATATATGGTTCTATTAATATTACTCTATCCGTTTTAAAAAGAATGTTTATATTTCATTTTTAGTTTGCTTAAGAAAAATGACTCATTTTCTTTTTTGGCAACACTTTAATTTTAACTTTCCACGTGACATCTTTAAGACCACAAGATTAAAGGGCATTTTGGTACATTTGACATGACTTTAATTTAGAACCACAAGATTAAAAAAATCTTTTTTTTTTCTTAAACTATGTTCCAAGTCAAATTAAGTCATTCTTTTTTAAACGAATGGAGTATAAGTTAATGATTCTTTAAAAGTACAAATATATTTAAGACAATTTAGTGAAAATTTTCTTCTATTGTATTCAATTTTTATTAAAATTTAAATCTAGTTTAAGCTCTTCAACTTCATCATCAACATTGCTTTTTCCGATAGTATCCACAATTTCTTCTAAACTCTAGAGCTTTGGACATGTATCACTTTCACCTAGATAATCCAAAAAGTTATTGACATCAATCTTTTTTGTGGTAGACGAGATCATTAATAATGACTTCAAGTTCATGAATGACGTTTTCACAAGTGGGTTCATTCAAATTCTCTGAGATTGCATCCCCCAACAAATTTTACGGTGTCGAAAATAATTTGTTATTATCTCTTACTGAACATTTGTTGTCCAAGCAGGGATTGCAAAATTTAAAGCATCTAAAACATTAATCTTTGTTGGATCAGTTTGTCCACTTTTCCGCCTTCAAATATCCTACGATAAGATTTGTTGTGATAATACTCTTGAAAGTTCTTATTATCCTAACATCATAAGGTTGAATTTTGGATGTCATTTTAGATGGAAAGAAAAACAATTCAACATTTTGTAGTCATTCAATATTTCTATTATGGATCGGAGAATTATCTACAATAAGCAAAACTCGTCTCCCATGTATTTTGTGGCCAAACCAACACATATATTTATCAAAAAACACACTTGTCATCCACGCTCTTTTATTTGCTTGCAATAAATATGATACATAAATTAGTAAAATATAATAATTTGAATTTTGATATAATTAAAAGTAACCTTTATTAAATCTAAATTATTCTTTAAATTAATAAATATTAATTTATCAAATAAATAATATTACTATAAAATAATAAAATTTGATAAATTCCATTTATATTAATTTATAAAAAAATTTAATATTTTATAAATCTGAGTATATACTATATTTTTGGATCGACTATTAATAAGTTTGAATATTGAATGATATAGTTTGTTCTTATATGGATTAAAAATTACTCTGATAATGACTTGACTGATGATAGCCCGTAAAAGTTACCGTAGAACTAAAAAATATTCTAACCAATTAAACATGAGTCAATCTTATTGATATTAAAGGTTTTGCAAATATTACTATAAAGACTACTTGAAATTAAAAAAAAAGATTCTTATATCTTGATTGATGTTAAAGGTTTTACAAATATTACTATAAAGACTACTTGAAATAAAGTTTTTTTTTTTTTTAAGAAAACAAACTTCTTAATTGAAAAAAGAATAGAGAATTTTTTTTTTTGTAAGTGACATTTTAAGTTTATGATTTCCTCTCCACCGACTCAACACTCTCACCATCCACCATTACCCTTAAACTCCAACTCCTTCTTGACTATATAGTATTTTGTTAGATTATATATAAATAATAGATAACAATTTTTTTACACAATTACTTATTTACTAAAACACTAAAAAATAAATAATTTGCTATCAACGAAATATTTTAAAAAAAGAAACATTTTTCCATTTTATCACATTTTGATAAAACAAAATCAACCTTTCTATTGTTGATGACACACCTGAGCCATTTTTTGTACAGCATACAATTGTATCACATTCAACATTTCGAGAATTCTATCATTCTAAATGTATAAACGAGTCATATAAAAAACTTTTTTCTTTTCAATTCTAAATGATATTTTTAAATTTTGAGATTAAAATAAATTAATTTTTTAGTATTTTTTTTATTTTAATTATCAATTATGATAACTTATACTATATTTTATGCAATTTAGAAATTATATTTAAAAAATTTTGAAAATTTCATACTCAAAATTATCATTAACTTAAATTATATAACTCTTTAAAAACAAAAAATATAACTTAAATCGAGACGAAGAGAGTAATATATTATTATAATCCCACCACCATTCTTCTCTATCTCTTTACCAATTTTCAACGCACCCCACAATATTTCCTTTCTTATAATCTCTCCATTTCTGCACTTTTCTCTATCATCTTCTTCTTCAATTACTTTTTTTTTTCAATTTTGATCTATAATTTAATTAATCAAATGAAGATCCAGTGTGATGTGTGTAACAATAATGAAGCCTCTGTTTTTTGTGTTGCTGATGAAGCTGCTCTTTGTGATTCTTGTGATCATCGTGTTCATCATGCTAATAAACTTGCTAGCAAACATCAACGTTTCTCTCTAATTCAACCTTCACCTAAACAAATACCTGTTTGCGATATTTGTCAGGTAAAGTACTCAGCGAGACGGATTCAGAATTTAAATTTTAAACTCTGAGTCATGAGTTTATTAATTTTATTTTTTTTGGGTACTTAATTTTACAGGAAAGAAGGGCGTTTTTGTTTTGTCAACAAGACAGAGCAATTCTATGTAGAGAGTGTGATGTTTCGATACACAAAGCTAATGAACATACACAGAAACATAATAGATTTCTATTAACTGGTGTCAAAATCTCAGCGAATTCTTCGCTTTATACTTCATCAGAATCAGTATCAGCAACTTCATGTAGTGCGAATCAAGATTCTGTTACCAATCTCAAAAAGTCTCAAATTTGCACAAAAAAGACTTCCCCTGTTTCTGGTTCTGTTCCTCAACAACAAGTGTCAGTAGCAGCTAATATTGGGGAAAACAGTTACACAAGTAGTATATCAGAGTACTTAGAGATGTTACCTGGATGGCATGTTGAAGAATTGCTGAATGCCTCTACAATTCCTACTAATGGTTTCTGTAAGGTTTGCATTTTTTTGTTCTCATTTTCATTTAACTGATAAAGTCATTGTCATATGATCAATATATCGTTGATTCGAACTATGAAAATAGTCTTTTGTAGTAATACAGAGTGAAACTATTATACAATAGGTTAAGCTTAGTGCATCAGACTGTTTTTTTTGTGTCAGTAGGTTATGAAATGCCATTATCTAATCTACTTTTTATATTGTAGATTGGTGATAATGATGTATTTCCGATTTGGGATACTGAGATTGAGAGCAGTATGAATTCATTCTCACCAGAAAATATAGGCATTTGGGTACCTCAAGCACCTCCAGCTCCTACTCCTCAGAAGAATCAGAACCAAGTTTTCCCTCAGAACATTAACTTTGGTGGACAAATTGAATTCAAGAATATGAAGGAAGTTACAAGTAACAAGTCAAGTAGAAAGTGGAGAGATGACAATTCTTTTGCTGTTCCACAAATCAGCCCATCATCATCTTCTATTTCCTTCAAAAGATCAAGAACTCTTTGGTAGTTGGATCCAATTATCTTCTTTTTTAAAAAAATTCCCTAGTTTGATTTTTTTTAAAAACTTTTTTTTTGGGTATTTTTTTATTTTTTTGCCTTCTCTTGATTAAGTTTGAGCAAAAAAAAAAGAAAAAAAAAGATCACCCCATCTCCTCTTTTGTGCTTAATTAATACAACTTGGTTTTGTTGTGTTCTTGGAATTATTGATCTGGTGCAAGGGCCTCTCTTTTGCTTTGTAAATATTTTTTTTTTAGGCAGATATTTAAATTTAGCCTAAATTCTCAAGCAAATTTTTTAATTTACAAAAATGACTTCCTAGCACTTTCAAAATTGATGTGTTACGTCAGTGTTTGATGTTCATAAGATACAATAAGAAGGATGAATATTGGAATGTTTAGTTGCTAGTCGAAACCAATTTGAGGCGTTAAGATATGTATTTTCAAAGTTAGAAAACTTATTTGTTAGCTAAGATTAAATTTAAGTGTTTATTTTATGTATTATGACAATTACAATTATGTTTTACTGAATTCCATAAAACTCAGCGATTTATGAATCAATGTTGGACATAATCACATGTCATGTTGTATTGCAACAAGAATATAATCTTTTATGATCAGTTATAAGTTACAAAAATTTCGATTTCATGTGTTATATTTTATCGACCTCACTCAAAAAGACATTTATAATGGACTATAAAACCTATCTCCACTATTTTATAGGACATTGATGAAATTCTATGTATGAATCAAAGAAGTGACAGTTAAGAAAGGCACTTAATTAAAGAACTTTTAGTTCCCCCTTTTGGTCTGGGAATAACACCAACAAGAGTGTGACATTGCACTGCAAAGATGATTGTTATCAGATAAGAAGGCCAGACTGGCAAATTCTAATAGATATATTATTATATATAGCAGCCAAGTAGGGACTTGATATCTTGAAATTCAGTTAAAAAAAAAGTTAATTATAAGTTAAAATTTGTAAGTCCAATACAACTACTTGCATGTTAACACCTCATATTTATTATTGGCAAGAGGTGATAGGTATTCTGTGAAATTAATTGAGGTGTGCGGAAGTTAACCGATCGATTGCTGAATCAAGTAGTATCTAAACTCCAATCAAGAGTACTAAATTTTAACAAAATTTTACACATTAACAGCCAAACAAGATGGGGCCAAAAGTGACTTGTGATCAATCAATTTTCAAGAACTCAAAAATTTGAGTGAATTAATGGACCATAATGTATAGTAAACCACCCTGAGGACTCCGACCAGACATTTGAAGTATGAAAAAAGTGGAGCCCAAATCACAATTGGCAAAATTAGGACATACATAATAATAGTAGTGGTAGGGGCAGAAACAGGTAAAATTTACGAAAAATTATATTATTTATATAATACTAAAATTATTTGCTAAGTATATATAGTAAATATTACTACGTCATATTTTAAACATTTAAAAAAAAAATTGACTCCGCCACTTATAATACACTAACAATTAGAAATAGAGAACAAATAGGGACCAAAAGCCAGCAAAAGTGCAGCAAATGTTCAGCCAACATGGCCAAAACTTTATGGGGTAAATTACACAAGAACATTTAAGGCTAGCTAGGCCACTAGTAAAGCCAGCTCTATCAACGAGGGTTATGATGTGGTGGAAAATATTCTTTTATTTTTAATTTGAGGTCTCGAATTTAAATATTTCTAGGTATAGAGTAGCTTTTGTCTTTCTAGATATGGAGTAACTTTTGTTAGGAAGCGTTTTTATCCTAATATAGGTTTTTCAATCATGAATTTGAATTTAGTCAGACTCTAATGTAAATATCAGACATACAAGAGAAGCTAGATCTGAATGAAATACTACAACAATGTGAACAAACAAGTATGTAGAGCAATGGACAATTAAAGAGTACTAGTTGCTAGGACCACTTCAACTTGCATATTTCATTCTCAATTTTATATTATCATTGCTATGTCCCTATCCTTCTTATTTGTCGAATATGCAATCACCCTCACGTTATTAATAACCAGGATCCCCATCCACCCATCCAAAAAATTTTTTAAAAATTGTGGGAAAAAGTCCAAAAAATTTTCTATTAACATTCGATCTATCTTCCGTTATACTTTTCGTTCATATATCCTTTAGTTTTTAATCATTTATTTTGTTTTTTTTTATTTGACTCAATTTTATACGGTCCATTATTAGCATATATTATTATTATTATTACATTGGGATAATGCACAAGTACCCCCTCAACCTATGCCCGAAATCTCAGAAACACACTTATATCATACTAAGGTCCTATTTTCCCCCTAAACTTATTCTATTAATAATTTTCTACCCCTTTTCGGCCTACTTGGCACTATCTTGTGGGGCCAACGATGGTTGACTTTTTTCTTCAAGCTAGTGCCACGTAGGACGAAAAAGGATAAAAAATTTACTTATAAAATAAGTTAAGGAGGATAATAATACCTTAGTATAATATAAGTGTGTCTCTGAGATTTTGGACATAGATTGAGGGGGGTACTTATGCATTTTCCCTATTATATTCAATGTACGAATAAGTCGTGTTCTAATAGAAGTGTAGTTTATTTCCCTCCCATATATGCAAGACATGCTATACCTACACATTGATGATATACCTACACATTGAGGAAGACAATTCTTTCTATTTTTATTTATTTATTTGTCGATGATGTTTGAAGCCCGCATTGAAAAAATCACAATTCTAAATTATTTTTTAAGTATGGTGAAACCACAGAAGGACGACTGTTTAGAGTCTATTTTGAAGATAATAGGTTTTCTCTCATTATTGCAATAGCAATTGTATTTTGCCAACTTCCACCTGAATATGCTATTTTATTCTTCATCCCTCTTTTCATTGTATTTTCAGTTGGTGTTTTATTTATTAGATATATAATGAAGGAAATCGATCGACGATATATACTACTTAATCAGAATGATAAGTGTTTACCCAATTATAAAAGTTTATTATCTTAGTTGTTTTTTATTTTTTTGTATTTTTGCATTTTTTTTATCGTAATGTTGATTATAATTTTAATGTTTTATAAGATTAATGTTGATTCTTGACTAATTAATCTCTTCAATGTTTCTAATACCTTGCTGCTAAAGTGTGGTACGTGTTTAAGAAAATATTTTTTTTTCATGTTTAGTTAATCAAAAAATAAAAAAAAATATTTTTTTAAAAAATAATAAATTACTTAACAATATTTGCTACATCCCATCAAATAAAATTCCAAAAGGATGGAATCGACGTCAAATATTTTTTTTCGAAATTGCCAAGACGAAAGTTATTCCTAATTATACAATAACTTCAAATTATCCATCAATATGCACTAATCATAGGGGGTGGCTCTAAAGCCAACTTAGAATTTATCGGCCTAAACATGGTCATATAAACAAAAAAAATAATAATTTAAAATCGCTGTTACTGCAGCGACTTATTTTTTTTAAAAAAAAAAGAAAAAAATTTGACTTAAATCGCTGCCATTTCATTTATTTTTTTAAAAAAATTATTAAATTTAGCAAATCGCTACTGCTCTACTAGCGATTTTGCCGTTTTGGTTAAATTTAAAATTTATATACCGTTTTAGAATTTTTGTTAACATTTTGTACCCATTAAGCTTCGGACTCCATCTTGTATATTTGATTTGTCACTTATTTAATTTAACTAGGACTTAAGTTTTCTTTTATACATACTTGAGATTTTCATAGAAGGTATACTATACCTACCCATCAACAAATCTAAGCATATATCCTTTTTTATAAGTATGGCGGAACCACAGAAGGATTGTGAAGAGATTGTCAATAATCGTGAGGAAATTATACATACGTATGATATTTCTGAAAATCGTGAGAAAAACATAGTTTTGGTTTTGTTTGCGATATCAGCAAAACATAGTTTGTATAATAATTTTGAATCAAAGTTCTTTAGGTAAAAAAAATATATCTCTTATTTTTGAATGGGGAGAAAAAATTAAATAAAGAAGAATTAGATAAAGAAAATCAGGTTATTTAAAATTATTTTTATGATACAGACCTAGCTTATTTGCTGCTTTTTTATTCAATTTTATTCGAATATATTAATTTTTATTTTTTAGGGGGTATCAAAATGGGCCATCAGTGGGCTTACAAATTGTTTGGATTTTAAGAAATTTGGGCCTGTGATATGTTAGAAGGGAAATGATATATAATATCAAATTATTAGTTTAAATTAAATAATATAGTTATAGTTGATTTAATTATATCTCGTAACAAACTATTTCTATTTCGTCTCTCTTCCTGCCTTTCTCGCTTTTATACAAACACAAATGTATATTTTTGATGTGGTTTGTTTGAAATTTACTCATAAAAATAAATAAATTAATGTCTATTATATTGTCAATAAATAGTTTCTTATATGCTTAATTGTTGAATGTTGGATAGAAAAAATAATAATAATTGTCATCTTTTACTTTTAAAAGTAAATTTAACTAATCTTCTTCTATATAATTTTGTATATAACTTTTTAGCTATTGAATAAAAAGTTAGTTTCTCCGTATATCATCAATATTTCATAATCTCTTTTATTATGTATCACTAAAAAATTGTCAATGACTTTTTAAAACTTGTTTAAAATCAAGTTGTGACATAGAACACTAATGCAATACCAATGTATGGTTACTTTGTTTAATTTTTTTTTATAAGTTAAAAAATATTTAAGTATGATTAAAATTTGAAGTGATAAAAGACAATCAATACAAGTTAAAAGGATATATTTACGTTTTAAATAATTATATAACAATAAAAATAATAATTATTTATTTATTATGAATATATTTGGACAAACTTAGGTTTTTAGGGTTTTAGCATACATATAGCTTCTTCTACAGCGAGCAAAAATCGAGTTCGAGAAAACACTATCTGTGCCGGCGATTGCTTTTTTTGGATAACAATGGGGAAGAAGAAGTTCATCGACAAGAAGAAATCAGCTACTTTTCAGTTATTCGCCTGTGATTCATCGGATCCGGCTTACGAATCCGGCCCCTCCGGCGCCGACAGAGTGTTCGTCAGAGTTGACAACAATACATCCTACTCAGTCGACGCCTTTCACTCCTCCGATCAATTTAACCCAGATGACCCGAATTCGATTTACGCGGATGCTCCAGAAGATGAAGAGGCGTACAATGGATGGGCAGCCGGGTATTCGGGTACCGGAAATCAAGCTGTGATGTTACCTGATAATGTAAGAAAGGAGATATTGGAGCTAGGGTTTCCTGATGATGGGTATAATTACTTACATCACTTGAGGGAGATTAAGAATACTGGTGGAGGCTCTGCTTATTATGAGAATCCCAAGGCTAAGCTTACTGAGCTTCCTCGTGATGTGAAGGTTTGTTAATTCTATGAATTTTTGTATTTTTTTTTTACTTTTTCTGCCTAAAAATGTTAGCTTTGGTTGAATTAGTATTATTCTGTATCATAATTATGTAGAATTAGCATTATTTGTTTTGTATGTGAGTTTCAATGGAGTAACACTAAGGATTAAAATTTAGTCAACCCCAATTTGTTTGAACTGAGGTTTAATTGTTGTAGACTTTTAGTTGTATTATATGGAAGTAGTATTAGGATTTCAGCTTTGGTTGAATTATTATAGTGATACAATCAACTATGCCTCAGTTCCCTTTTAGTTGGCGGTGTATAAAAATCCTTTATGAGTATAATTCATTATAATGATTACGTTGGTTCATGTCAGTATACTTATTGAATAAAAGGAAAAACAAAGAATTGATTAATAATTTTTAAAGACAGTAGCTTTGTGGCTCATCTTTTCTAGTTAACGAATGTATGGTTTTGGATAGGCATATGATGCTTCAAGAGTCGCGGTTGCAAAAGTGGATGATGATTTCAATGAGAAGTATGTATACAATGTGGCAGCCAAGACGGTAGGGGTAAGAGTTCAGAAGGCAGTGGATCCTGAAGTTGCTGCTTTGCTAGATGACAGTGATTTGTCACGTTTTGGGTCTGATGATGAGGATTTAGAGTTGGAAGAAGATTTTGTTATCACGGCAAACCTACCCGATGGGGCAGATAATGTGGAACTTGACAAGAATTTAAGGTTGCTAGAGAGATCAGATGTTGACAAAGTAGGAAGCAATGATACGGCTGGACTTTTGCAGAGAAATGAGGCCAAATTTGCGACTATTGAAGAGAAGCCAAGAGCACGCCGCCCTCTGGATGAACAGTTTGATATGGTAAGCTGTTTGTTTCTCCTATATTTTTCTTTTTCTTTTTGTTCAATCTATAGTTTTCTTCACGTGAATTTTTACAAGCCCGATGACGACTTGAAAGAGAGAAATATGACTCACCCACACACAAAAAAAGGAGAGGCTAAAGTGACCATAAGTGTGTTATAAGAAAACATTGGCCCATGATAAATGAATTGGTCTAGTTTGCCCTTTTTCTGGTAATGTGGTTCCAGTCCATTTGGTGCTCACCTCAATCAACTCATTGAAATATTTTCTAATTTCTACCTTACACTTGTTGAGCTCAAATTTCCCTTCTAAAAGAAAATGTTTCTATCTTGCAACTAGCACAGGTATTTGGTAGCTCTTCCTTTGTCTTAGGTAGATGGGGTTTACCTAGTCATAGTGGGGAGGCTGAGGAGCAATGTAGAATAGTGGAGGTGTGCGCAAGTTTCTATCTTTGATAGACAGGCCACCTCATTAGGTCTGAATTTGCAGCATCTGCTTTAAAAATATTTTTCCAAGACGTTGTTTCTTTTTGAAGTTCTTTTTCTCCTAGTGCTTTACTCGATAATAGAGGCAATCTAAGCCACCTTTTGCGTGTCTTATCATAGTAATTGCTTGTAAGATCTTTTACTATCCTTTATCAGTGTCAACTGATACAACTTCACATACATGTACAGATGGCATGTTTTCAGCTGAAATTGAGTTGAAACATTCTTTTTTTGATAAGGTAAAGGTTAGCAGAGAATGCAATTATTTTAGACTTTGTTATAGGTATCAAGTATTTCCACTAAAGCTCATCTTTTCCCTCAAAACGACTTCTAGGTAGTACATACAGTTAGGTTTAAACTATTATTATCCAATAGATTATATGGATTTTCATGCCATTTATCTTTGCTTAATCTAGTTTATTCAGCAAGCTGTTAGAATCATTCCTCGAGCTTTTTGTTCTGATGACTGGTTTCATAACATGGTTGCATCATCATTGGGCTTGAAAAAATTTATTAGTTGTTATGGGCTGAAAGAGGAAATATTTTTGTCTTGCATCATTGAATGAAGCCATAAGCATGTGTTAATTTGTATGTTTAGATTATTCATATTTTCAGTCCTAAGTTGCTTCTTGGTTTTAGGGTAATTGCATAAGCTTATAATGTGTGTAGTTTGATTAATATGTATTTTTGTAGTATTTTCTGCAGTGTTTGTTTCTTTAGGTTGTTAATGTGTATGAATTTTCATGTTTAGATTTTGAGTCTACTTGTCTTTAGGTAGATGAATAAGATAGTCTGCTTATAGTAGATCTCCTTGTAAATTTAGCACCACTGTTAAGAAATTTGATGTCTCTTTGTAAGTTTTTTATTCACTAGAGAGTTGATAATTTTACATTTCTTGTTGTTTCTTCATGATTAAGACAATGTCCGTTCTTCTTTATTGATATTTTTGATTGAAAGTTTTCTCGTCTATGTCTTGCATCTCATCTTCTCAGCTTGAACTTGAAGAGTATGGTTCTGATACCGAAGAAGAATATGATGGTGATATGATTGAGGAAAATGAATGTCACGAATCCCTTGCAGAAAAGCTTAATCATGCATTTAAGGAGCGTGCCATTGATGGCTTGGAACTCAATAATTATGGACCAGATGATGCGGAATTGCTTGAACCTGAAGCTGATGTCATAAACCGGTGCAGAGAATATGCAGAGAAGTATGAAAATGAAGGTCCAGCGGAAGAAACAGCTATTTTTGATGAAAGCAGCAGTGACTCAGAAGTATGGGATTGTGAAACTATAGTGTCAACGTATTCAAATCTTGATAACCACCCTGGAAAAATTGTAGCTCCTGAAGCAAGGAGAAAAAAGTTGCTCCCTGCTATTTCTGAAGCTTCACCTATAATATCCCTTAAAGGAAAAGCAAATCTTCCTATAGACTATTTGCCTAGCAAGGGAAAGCATGCCTTGCTAAAGGAGGATAAGAAAAAGCAAGGTTCAGAAAAGGAGGGAAAGGACAACTCAATGAAGGAGCAGCTCAAAAGAAAGCAACATGGCCAAGAGTCAAAGGAGGAAAAGAAAGAAAGAAAGGTCAATGGTTTTGTATATCAATATTTTTTATTGTGGAATTGTATTGCTCGATATCTCTCCTCTGCTGAGCTCGTTTTTACTTTGCCTAGTCCTTTTGGATTTACTTTTTCTTCTCAATCGTACATATAACATCTGATATAATGTTTTAACATTGAGGTTCTACCTTTTCAGGCTGCTGTGAAGGAAGAACGACGTGAGGCGCGCCGTATGAAAAAGGAAACGAAGGAGCTATATAAGTGTGAAGCACAGCGTGCCCAGAAGGTTGCTGCTTTTACCGGACCATCTGCCATACATCTCATGTGAGTGTCCCTTCAGAATTTGTGTCAAAATCTGGCAACATATACATGCCTTTGTAGTTTTGTACGTCTGAATTCAGGGAGAAGTCACGTGTCTCCATGGTTTTGTAATTCTGATGGAAAAGTGAGCAAGTTGCTAGGGCGTTGGATGAAGTTTTGGTTGGATCCTTGGTGCTTTGTTCAGCTTTGCTTAGGGGGTGCAATCACTAGAGTCCATGTCCTATTTATAGACAACTTCTTCCTTCTTTCCTTCCATTAAATTCTAACGTCTTTCTAATCAATTTCTTCCATGTCATCCTTGCTGAAATTTTATCTTTCCGATAGAAGTATAGCTGTCCCCGAGTTAGTGTTCACAACCCCTTGTATCAGGCTTATACTTTTGAAATTTTCTTTGGTGTTAAGCTCATTGTTTTTCCCCAATTGCAAAGAGGTGGCCCGCAGGCTAGTTCAAGAACTCTAAATACTCGTGCTCCCATGTTTATTTGTTCTAATCCAGAGAAACTTTAATTCACTACAGCATTGCAGTTACTCTGTTAACAACCCAAAAAACCATGAAGTTTGAAATGCTATGTTAAGAACCATGGAAACCAGGTGTCATAAAAAAAGAACCATGAACCAGACACCATTAACTTTAGGCGCTTTTGACATTTTAACTGACAAGTAGTAAGATGGTAACGTGTACAGAAGATTTTGTCTATAGTCTAGCAATCCAAATCCAATTCTCAACTACAATCCATTCTATTATGTCTTAATGGCTATTTTCTTGCCCCTTTAACTCAAAGCAATAATTTAACAAGAAGGTACTGAATGTAGTTTCTTTTTGGCTTCAAAATTCAAAACTTCCTGATGGCAATTTACCAATGAAAATATCTGGTTGTGTTTCGCATTTAACAGTGGAGTAGTTTGTGGTTTCAAAAGAAAACTGATAGAATCTTCGGTCTGTTTATTCTCTCACAGGTGACATTATTTCGGTTGTGTACTTTAAAGTAAGAGCCTTTGCAGCTGTAGTTGATCCTCTATTGCACCCAAAATGGGAGTTGTTGGTTGACACGTTCTTTAAACATCAAGACGATGTGGGAAAGCTTTTCTACTCTTAGATGGTATATAATACATGATAGATCCTCGAAACAGTTCTCAGCTACATAACGTATGTGTGTGGCCAAGCAGAGTTGCAACTTTGATGAATATTTACTGTTTAATTGGTGGAATATGCAGACTTGTGGACATTCTATGTAGCCTTTTTACAGTGTGATGTTATTGGAGTTTTTAACAGTTTGCGAAATTCATGCCGTGCAATTAATTCTTAATTGAGTTTCATTCCTGTAAAGTTCATCATTGTGATTTGTGGATTGGAATTGGATTCTCGGAGTTCTCTGTTATCCTAGAGCTCAGCTATATCTGCCATATGCTTGAATCTTTTTCTGTTGTGATGAACAGATAATTTGTTCATAAGCTAATATTCACCATTAACTTGTCTGCATTTATTTGGTAGCATTACAAAGTGCGAAATCTGAATCAAGCAGATAACAACTCTTACTTACGTCATTTCCTCATATCATTCATAAACGGTGATTGCTGCTACTGAATACTGGTGTGAATTAGAGACTAACAACTGTGTTTGTAGCACTTTGCCTTGTTCTCCGTATTATGGCCTCTCCCATGAGGAATGGGAGCTGGATCACCTCTACCGAAGTATGGTGCTGGACTCAAGGAACCATAATCTTGGTAGTGTTCTGTCTGAAATTGATATGTGATATCTTTGAACTCGTTTAGTTCTTCTTCTTGGATTAACGCGTAGTTGTTGTTGAGCTGCTCTTCTTCCTGGAGTTGCGAGATTACGGATGCTGGTGAATCTGATGGTGACAATGGCGATTTTGTGGCCATTAATAGTACTATAAAAACCAGCATACATAGAAAGTGCATGACTGACCTTACAGTAAATATTGGCATGCGGAAGTGTTGTTAGTAAATTTTGTCAATTGATGTTTAAGTTTAACTTGTGCTGGTATTTGTTATGTTTCATGTATTGGGGATGACATAATCATGGTTCTTGCATGTGCAATTTTTTAGAAGCAGCTCATGTCGTCACACATTCAACTTCTTTCTAGTGCTAGTTTTCCTCGACTTTCACGCTATTCTATCTGAAATTATGTTCTTGGTCTACCTCTAACTTAGGCTTCGTATTATCCACCTCTTCCATTTTTCTCACCTAATTAGATGATAAAATTAAAGTTAGTGCATCTAATACATTCTACCAATCGATCCCTAAAAGATAAATTATCATTCAGAATCTCCTATATTTTTCTTTCACCCCTAGATAAAATTAAAAAATTATTTCATTGAAAATCTCCTATATTTTTCTTTCACCCTTAGATAAAATTAAAAAATTATTATTCCGTTGCCGGGACTTGAACCCGGGTCTCTCGGGTGAGAGCCGAGTATCCTAACCAACTAGACTACACGGATTTAGAAAAATTTGACAGAGTATTAGTATATAAACATAATATAATCTACAAATCAGAAAGGTCAACTTGACTGCAGGTAAAAAGAATCATATTCAAAAGTTGAATGACAAATTATGATAATTTTTGTAAAATAATTTGAATGCATGGATTTCATTTACTTTGTGTTAGTTCTTTGTTAATATCAAGGATAAAGAGAAACAATTTGTTAATTTCAACAATTTACATAGATCAAGAGTATAATAAATGATGAAATAAAGCTATTTTAAATAGTAAAAAGAATAAATTTAGTAGTTTTTTTTCGTTTAAACTACCTTTTATGAAAAGCCTTAAAGTAAAAGTCTAATGATAAAGAATATTATAAACTATCATGATTCATAATGATAGTTAGGTCCCTGCTTAGTTTTATACTTATTTCATTATAATACTAGATTTTCATAATTGCACTCAATGTTTTACAAAATAAATAATTCAGTATTGATCGTTAAAATTTCAAGCGATAAACAGATACAAATATCATAAATTATGACGTAGGCTCAATCAGAGAAACCAGCCTAGACCACAGGCCTTCATGATTAAGTGAGAGATTCCTATAAATAAATTAAATTTAAGCATTCGTTTAATATAAATATTGGATGGGATAAAAGTTTGATCTTGGTGCCAAATGGATTTTGTATAACGAAATAATAAATGAATAAGGACATATAAATAAACCATTTGCTTTAAGTTATACTTCAATAAATAATAAATATTTTGCCTAATGACTTGGTCAATACAATTGCCATTTGCTTCATCTTTTCTCTGATTGATTAATTATTATTGCTTCAGACTCAACAATTCTTTAATACTAAGATTCTATCTTCTTATTAAAAAAAATATGATTAGTATATAGTCCAGGCTGGCTAAACACTTAACCAACATTCCCTTTTAATATGGCTTCCTGTACACATTTGTCAGGTAGTTACAGAGCTACATTGACCCAAAGAAAAATTAAATTCATATAGTAAGAAGTTATTTATAGTTTTTGCTATTTGTTACTATTACCTCTTTTAGTCTTTCGGAAACAATTTCTACCTTATCAAGGTAGACGTAAGATTTGCGTAATACTCTACTTCTGGTATTTCGCGGAGTTGTTGTTATTGTTGTTGCATTTACCTTCTCATATATAACTTAGATACACATATTAAAGAAATGTATGAACAAATACTCTTGTGCTAATAAGTAGAATCAATTGTTGGTTAATGCAATAAAAATCCATCCATAGCCATGTTCAGTACTACAGAATGAAAAATCAAAGGGGAGAACAAAGAACTTTACACTGATGAACTTACAAGAGATACAATCCCTCAAAATAGTGAGAAACAAAGAAGATTTAAAGGCACCCACAAAGAACTACAAGTCCCTAAATAGTAAAAAATACTGCCTTTTAAACAAAGAATTGATGGTCACAACTTGAAAGGGTTATTGTACAAGAGGCATTGAAGCCCAGAGGAACATGTTTCATAAGAGCTAGATATAGTTCACACCCTGAACATCTGAAAAACATACACGAGTACGCGCTAGGCTAGGAAGCAGTAGGCGAGGATGAGCTTTTAGAATGGATACCAAACCACATGCACTTATCTTTCACTGCCTCAGCTTCACTAGCATATTCTTTAAATCTGTACTCTTCTTGTTTGCTGGTTGGGGGTACTTTTCCTTCACTGTAACACTGACTGCATAAGCTAAAATGTGACTTTATCTCCTTAAAGCGAGACCCAATGATTGGGTAACGACAAGTTGCACAAACATGGCTACCATGACGATTCCTATCCCCCGTTTCAAGCTTCAGCAAAGTGGACATTATACCAAAACCCCAATCAGGATCATCAAACATTGCAGTGAATTCTGCTAAAGACACTAATGACGTGTCCATCTCCCCGTGAATTTCTAGCATTTCACTTGCTCCTTGGGAAGGAATGTAAATAGCTCTCAGAAGTTTGATGTACCTTTGAGCATCAGTTTTCCTTATTTGGTTGCTACCTTCATTCACAGGACGCCACAAAAGCGCCTCATATGCAATGCGTTTTCTTTTGTCTGGTGATCCTCCACAGACAGGAGCAAGAACAGCAAAGAACATGCCCAAATCCAGCCGACCTGATTCTGACTCATCTAAAACAGAGAGAACTTTCTGGTTAATGGCTTTAACAGCACCTATAAAGGTTTCAGGCTTCAAGAATTTAAGCAATCTGTGCAGAATCTCTTCCAGTGAAGCCTTGCGTATTGACTTTTCAGGTACACCACCGGAATAAGACATTGGTACAACAGTTTCATTCATTTCCTTCTTTATCTGATCAACATCACAACGATTAAGACGAGTAATCCTCTGAAAACTTCTAATATCGAGAGCAGTAGATAAATCTGCTCTCAATGTGGTTTTCTCACCCACGGACTTGAACTTAGAGGGTTCAACAATGATAAAGGCCTCCTCCCCATTGCCGCCACCATTCCCCTTCAACTTCTTTTTCTGAAGTTGTTTCAAATGTGCTACTGCATCATGCAATTCAACTCTGTTCGTCATCTTCAGAGCTTCTTTCAAAGCTTTCTTAGCTTCCTCAGTTTCCCCAGCCCCCAATAAAGCCACAGCCTTATTGAGCTGTGCTCTCCAGTGATTCGGCCAAACACTTAGTACCCTAGTGTACATCTCTGAAGCACGCTGATACCTACCCATATCCATGTAAAGTCCACCTAAATTGTACAAGGCATCAACATGACCAGGTTTCAAATCAATAGCTCTCTGAAACTCCTTAATAGCATTATCATCATCACCCATTGCGTGCAATGCAGAAGCAAGATCACAATGTGCATCAGCATAGTCACTCTTCATATAAATGGCCTCTTCTAATGCCTTAACAGCTGCCTTATACTCACCCACGCCAAAAAGTGCACTACCCAAAAGTTTCAAAGCTCTAAAATGAGTTGGACACAAAATAGCAGCCTCTCTATAATGTTCACAGGCACTAATAACCATACCTTCGCCTTCAAGAGCAATTCCCAAATTCACATGAATCTGAGGAAGCAAATAAGCCCACTGACTGCCGCCAGCTTCAGCAGCCTCCAATGCCAGCAAGAACTCCTCTTTCGACTCACTATGTCTCCCGAGCACATACAAACAATTGCCAGCCCTGAAATGTGGCCTAACATCAGCAGGCTGCAACTCACAAGCTCTCTTAAAGCTCACCAGTGCTTCCTTAAACAAATGTTGATCATACAAAACCCTGCCAATTGCCATGTGACCATCAAAAGCTTCTTCCCTTGACCTCGACCCATCAGCCCTCGACCTCAACACACCCAATTCCTTCACAAACACAGCATAGTCATGTCCTGTCTCCTCCCAATTAACACGTTTATCCGTAATCTCAGTCGAAGGCCCCAATTCCCTCGACCAACCCTCCGAATAAACATCAGAATTATCATTCTTCAGCTTCCCATCTTTCGATTGTTTCGATTTAAGCCTCTTGATCAATATCTCAAGGTCATCTACAAGCTTCCAAGTATCATCAAACACAATGCCATGATTCGGAGAAGCTGCCCAAGCTGCAGTCCGCTGTTTCTTATGAGGCTCCATCACTCTCTCATCCGCAATCGACGAAGAAGAAGCCTCCTCCGCAGCAATTGAAGTTCCAGCATTATCCTCCGGCTTAAGCTCAAGCCCAAGAGCGTCAAAATCACGATCAACATCACCAGCACCATCATCATACGTACGCAAAAGTCCCTCATAAGTAAGCCCCTTTTCACCATCAATAAACTCGCTGTACGTACGGAAAACCTCATCGAGAATAGCATTAATTTGCTCTTCGCTAAACTTAACCCTAGGGTTTACAGCAACCACCAAAGCTGCCATTTCCTCTCGATTAAGACCCCCATCATGATTACCATCAAATTGCTGAAAAATCCTCTTCACCTTCTCCGATCTGCTTCCCCTCGTAGCCATTTCCCAAAAATTAACACCAATTCAAGTACAAATTCTAACCTTTCACGTTATTGGGTGTCGAAATCTTCAATCAAGATTCAAACTTGGTGAATAAAAGGTAGAGAACCTGTAAAAATTAGGGTTTTATACTGAAAGCAAAAAAAGATGGGATTTTTAGGGTTAGGGTTTCAAAAAGAAGATAAATTAAGGAAAATTGGAGAAATAGAAAAATGGGTATTGAAAAAAGATTAAATTTATGGTATAATTTGGATCTGGAGAAAGAGAAAAAGGGCAAAGATGAAGAGGAAGAAGAAGAAGAAGAAGACAACTGTTTTCTGTTTACATTTTTTTTCTTTTTTCTTTTTGTTCTTCTTCTGGTTGTGATGATGGTGAGTGGTGGTGGGGCAGAGTGACTGGAAAATTTCAAAGATCATTAGAATTTTTTATTTTTATTTTTATTGTTGCTTTTTTAAATTTGTTTGGCTAAAATAAGAAAAAGTTTCCAACTGTCAAAGAAAAAAAGAGGTACTTAGTTAAAAAGAAGAAAAAGAAAAAAGAAAAAAGTGATTTTGAGATTTTACATTTTAATTGGTAGATGAGAACATGTGAGTTAATGATGATTAGTAACAGACACAACACATGTCAATGTCATGCATTATTTATTTTGGTTATAGGTTAAAGTTTATCTACCTAGGGTATTTTTAAATTGGGAGGTTAATACTGTGTATTGTTTAGTTAATTTATTGATTTTTATGATTAAGCATCAATTAATATATGAATATTGTGATAAAATATTTATATCAATTCTCACTTTTAAAGAATTTGAAAAATTTAAAATAGACAAATAAAAATGAATGAATTAAAGAAGATATACATTTAGTTCGAAGATTACGAAAAAAATATGATATAATGATAATCATGTTTGGGAAGACACATGTTTATGCATTTTATTTAGTTGTGGTGATATCCGATGTGAATAATTCTTTACTATATTGGTGTGTTTATTTAGTCATATGTTTTGTGAATCATATTTAATTTCAATTCATTTTATTATATTTGTAATTGTTTTCATGTTTTATTACATGTATCTTGATCACACTTATGAAGAGGTACACATTAATAGCATTAAATGTCTAATACGAATGAAATTTTATGATAGTGACTAGATATATAAGTTTTAGACCGTTATAATAACAAAACTTAATAATACGATTATTATATCACTTCAAATTATATATTTTATTTTATGACTATTATTTTAAATTTACATGGAAAATTCTCTTTCATAAATTTTACCTTTTAAATTGAGAATGAAACAAGAAAATTTTGAAGGGAAATTGTATATAATAGTAAATTAATAAACCTAAAATTAATGGAATAGCTAAGATTTGATTTAATGGTGCTCCATAGCAAACGTTGGCAAAAATTTCCAGGCGGTCTCTCTCCCAGAAGTCTTGCTAGCCACTCCCTCCATTCTCGCCTCTCTAGCTTTATACACAGAAGTTGTATAATTTCTGTTTCTGTTTGTAAAAGCGACGGAGAAAGAGAGAAAATGTATATATACATGCCAAAAAAAAATGTATTATCTTCGTGTTAACATACCAATATAACTTTACAACATTTTACTTCAAATATTGCCAGAGAAAAAGGGCGAAAGAATATACAATTGTGAATTATACAATTGCAGTTTGAATAACAAATTTTTTCTAGCTTTATACCAACAGAAGTGTGAGATTGTGTTTCTGTTTTTGATAAAAGCGAGGGAGAGAAAAACATAGATCTTCTTGTATACCTTATAATTAAGGAATATACATAATTTTAATTCGATTCCATGTATGCACAAACTAATTATACATTGCGCGAAATAAGCCAGCCAATTATACAAGTTAGGCCAGCGACTTATACACTTGTATATGTATAGACGAAGTATACAGTTTTTATGTTGCTTATGGAGCGCAATTATGCAAAGTTGCTATACGCATCCAAAATATGAATTTTTGTTTCTATATGTGAAGTTGCCCAAATTTTAAATTACACTTATATCGAATTGATTTTGCTGTTTAATTTGGAAAAGGAAAGTCAAATTAAAAGTGACATATATAGAGATAAATATTATATATTTTGCTTGAAAGTTACACATTGCATTGTCATAACCTTATTCTTGAAAATTATTATTAATTAGTATTATTTCAGTGATATTGATTGATGAGTTGAAGAATTAATGAACAAAATCCAAATCTATAATCTTTAATTCCAATTCTACTCACATTATGAAGTTTTCTTCTCAACTTCATGGCTGCCACTCATCCTATTTCTATCTTCAAATAATTTTTAGTTAATGTGTTGATAATTATTTATTCATAACTTAAAAACTATATATCCACAACTTATTTAAATGGAATTAAAATCATATCTAGACCAAAAATTAATCAGAGTAGTTCAAATCCCACTTTTACTACATGAATCATGATTATACAATATGCTGAACAACACAATTTTACAAGTCCTACAAATAGGATCTATAAAGGATCATGTACGCAAATCTTATCCCGATCTGTAATACTACATATAGTAATACTATATCCGATCAAGTCAAATAAAACAAAACAAAAAAACATTTACCAAGTTACAAGCAACAAACTCCATTTCACTTGAGCAATTTGCATAAATAACCTTTTTAAGGTTACTATTTTAAATTATGTCCCAATTAATCCAATGTAATAAATTTATTCCACAAATGAACTAACAAGTACAACATGGACACAATGTAAAGAGTGTACTTGAAAATTCAAGATCTTACAAGGATTGTGATAAAGTAATAAATACTTTTTCATTCTTAATTAAAAGTCTTGAAAGAAAACACTTTACCTCAATACTAAACTTTTTAATATGAATTTAAATTTAATCAAATTATTCTAAGTGGAAAATAAAAAAAAAAACATCGACCCGAAAAAAAAGGCCTGTTAGTGACAAAATGGAATAAAATGTAAAATTTTCTCATTTTTATCGGTGCTTATTTAATTCCTTGCAAATTCCAGTTGAGTCGTTATAGTTTTAGCGGTAGCTGTTTATTTCAAAGTTCCGTACAAATCGCTTAAAAATGGAAACACAGAAAACAGTGAGCGTTCCAGAAAAATTCTCAGCTCAAATTTGTTACATTTTTTCGACCATAAATCTCAAATTCCGAGTTTTTAGCGTGTTTTTCAGCTCACCCCATTATCTTTACAACAGCAAATATCATCATCTTCACCCTCTCCTCCCAAAAAAAAAATCATAACAGTTTCTTCTTTTTCTTGCATAAACCACAAAATTTTAATTGCTGTACTTTGGTTTGCCAAAGATAATTTTCAAATACCACTACCAGCACCAAAGGTGAGCAAGGTGATGATTATTCTTGGCAATAATTTGAAAAATATGGAGCTTTTTGTAAATGATTATGGTTCACTTTGTGGGGTTGAGGTGTTTGATGAAATGCGTCTAAGAACATGTTATGAGCTAAAGAACCAATTTTTAGGTGTTTTTTTGTTACTTTTTTTCCCTTAGTTTGTGGGGTTGAGTTGTTTGACAGAATGCATTCAAGAGTTGCAATTTTATGAGCTAAAGAGCCCATTTTTAGGTTTTTTTTAATTACTGATCTTTTAGTTTGTGGGGTTGAGTTGTTTTACAGAATGTATCCAAGAATTGCATGTGTATGAACTAAAGAACCCTTTTTTAGGTGCTTTGATTTCCATAACTATTTTTCTTAGTTTGTGGGGTTGAGTTGTTTGACAGAATGCATCCAAGAATTGCATGTTTATGAGCTAAAGAACGTATTTTTAGGTGCTTTGGTTTCCATTACTATTTTTCTCAGTTTGTGGGGTTGAGTTTTTGACAGAATGCATCCAAGAACTACATGTTTATGAGTTATAGAAAACATTTTTAGGTGTTTTTTGCTCTTTTTTCCCCCCTGATGTTCTGTTGTCTGAATTTTGGCAGATAAGAAGATTATATACGAGGTTTTTGATCAAATTAGGCATATACAGAGGGTAGGGAGGTGGTTATAAAGCAGTTCCTCTCTTTTAATACAAAGAGAGGGACCATATGAAGATTTGTAATTCATTGATATAATCTATTTGCTGGTCCTCTTCAAGTGCATTGATTCTGGGGAAAGAAGAGGGTGCTAAAAATGAGCTCAGTTTATGGGGAGGAGGCATCTCAATATGGTGATGATCACGGATCAGTTGCACATGAAGAGAAAGAGAAGATTTTTGTTGCAGTTAGATTGAGACCTTTGAATGAGAGGGAGATTACATGCAACGATGTCTCGGATTGGGAATGCATCAATAACAATACAATTTTTTATAAAAATTCTATGTCAGAGCGTTCATTGTTTCCAACTGCTTGTGCATATGGTAAGCTTCTTCACATTTTCATTTTCCTTTGCGTTGTGTTTTTATTTTTTGAATTGAAAAGATTCCTCCTTAAAATTGGTGTATGAAATTGAACAGACCGAGTATTTGGGTATGATTGCTCCACAAGGCAGGTGTATGAGGAAGCCGCCAAAGGAGTTGCTCTTTCAGTTCTTAGTGGTATTAATTGTAAGTACTAACCCTAGTTCACGGTTCATTTTCTGCACCTACATAATGATGTTACAGTAATAACGTATGAAATGTCTTTGCAGCAAGTATCTTCGCATATGGACAGACAAGTAGTGGGAAAACGTATACTATGTCTGGAATCACCGAATACACGTTAGCAGATATATATGATCATATATGCAGGGTGGGTAAACCTTTCCTATTCTCCCATGCAATTAATTTATGCTGTACAAAATTCACAGTGTCTGATGCTTTTAAGGTACCTTTTTATTTTCAAAAACTTTTAGAACGTAGACCGAGAATTTACACTAAAATTCTCTGCCATGGAGATATACAATGAAGTTGTTAGAGACCTTCTAACCCCAGAGGACACTCCACTTAGACTCCTCGATGATCCAGAGGTGAATATATGTTTTGAGCATGATCAAGTTTTGTTTTATTCACAGACAATATTATGCAAGTAAGTAACCTCTTTCATTTACAGAGAGGAACTGTAGTTGAAAAACTTACAGAGGTAACACTGAAGGACTGGAGCCATCTAAAAGAACTGCTGTCAGTATGTGAAGGTAAAAGGCTGAGACTGCTGTGTAGTGTTTCCAGCAAGTTAATATGATATAACTTCAATTGTTACCATTCTTGCAGCTCAAAGGAAAAATAGTGAGACAAGAAGAAAGGAAGAACATTCAAAGAGCACGTGAAGAGGAGGACCGACGCCGACCCTGAGTTGCGTAGCAGACCCAGATTTGTTATTAAGCGTTTGGTTAGTGCATTGGTTACAAGATGGTTTATGAATAACAATATATAAAGGAAATACATCATTTTCTTGACTTGGACAAATGATCTTTTTGCAGACAGTTGAAAGTACCGCTAAGAAATTTGTTGGCTTAAACTCGAGCACTCTGACAGCTGCAGTGGTGAGGAAAATTACCTCTGCACGGACATCACTTAGAAGGATTATTGGAGTCCTTAGTTCCTATGGAAATGATTGATAGACAATATTTTGTTCTTCTTCCTGCAGAATTTTGTTGATCTTGCTGGAAGTGAGCGTGCTTCTCAAACCATGTCAGCAAATGTAAGACTGAAAGAAGGCAGCCACATCAATCGCAGTTTGCTGACTCTTGGAACTGTCATTCGCAAATTAAGGTTGCCACATAACTACAGTTTGCCGAGCTTCAAATTTGTTTTTGTTTTGGCTTCTTCCTTAGATCGCTAAAAGGCTATTTCTAAGTCTTGTTCATCAATATAATTTTGTACTTTTATCAGCAAAAAAGGAAATGGACATATTCCTTTCAGAGACTCGAAGCTGACACGCATACTACAGAATTCATTGGGAGGCAATGCCAGAACTGCCATCATTTGCACCATGAGTCCTGCACATAGCCATGTTGAGCAATCCAGGAACACTTTGTTGTTTGCAAATTGTGCCAAGAATGTCATTACTAACGCAAAAGTTAACGTGGTAATGTCAGAGAAGGCACTGGTGAAACAATTACGAAAAGAACTAGCTAGATTGGAAGCTGAGCTAAGGAGTTTATCGGCACTTGCTGCCTCAGGTGGATCGTCAGAGGCTCTGAAAGAAAAGGAGGATCTGATTGAAAAGGTACCAATGGTTAACCTTTGCAATATCTAGTATTCTGGGGAACTCCTACAATATCTTTTCATACATTGTTCTTCAACCTAATTTTGATCTCTTAGGACTTCTCCATCATGCCTATAAGACATGGCAAGACAAGAATTGTTCCAAAACTAAATGTCTCAATGATGATTTATCTTTTGGTTTGCTATGGATCTCAAAAACTTACTGTTTTAGCATCAAACATGTGAGTCTATTAATACATATGTCTGCCTTTTGGTGCAGTTTGGGCGCAGGACGTTAGTATTTGTCATAGATGACAGTTCAGATTCAGTGTTTCTCAATGAGTAAAATATTATGGCTAACTTACAATTGGCTTGAACTTAGAGTCCATAAAGTTGATAGTGCTTCATCGACCAAGACATCCATAACCTATTCCCTTTTTGTATGACGATGCAGATGAGCAGAGAAATAAGGGAGCTAACCCAGCAGCGTGATCTTGCTCAATCTCGTTTTCACAATTTTCCAAGTTCAGGGTCATGGGTACGTGTAGTTAGTCTTGAATGAGCTCATAAACTTTTCAATTCATAATATACATCGGGGAGCTTAATCTGTTCTCTCTCTCTTGTAGACTGAACTGAGTAGTGTGTCATCTCCTGATAAGGCCCAATGGCTGGATGACTGTGCAGCATCAGAAGTATCAGAATGTGTATATCCTTTTCGTCCTGATGGTGTATCCGCTAGTATCTCAATATGGCAGATACGGAGGCCTTAATTCTAACAAGCTAGGTGAACAGATTCCTGAACCTCCAGAAGATCAGTATCTCTGTGATGACACCTCCCCAAGGCTGTTTATTGAGAAATATTTTGGACCTGATCCATGTAAGGGATGGGAAAATAGTGCTCAAAGAACTGTTCAAAATTTGGAAGATAACTGCAAGGAAGTACAATGTGTTGAAGTGGATTCGAACACGAAGAGTATAAGCTCTGATAAACATTCATCACCTCGAAAGGGAGATCAGGAGTCAAGTTTCATTGACAAAGATCATAACGATAAGGAACCAAAGCAAACTAGCAATGTAGTCGTGGAACACTCTTCTTCTTCTTCTTCCGACACAGATTCTGACTCAAATAATTTACCAAGGAGCAGAAGCAGTGAAGCAATAATCATTAACGTGCCAGTATCAGAAGGATCTGAAGTAATTAAGGAAAATGTGGGCATATCAAGTAAATCTGAGGAAGAGTTATCTATTAAAAAGATTGATATTGAGGAGAAACCTTCTCAGCCGGAGCTTTCTGCTGATAATGTTAAGTTGTTATCGAAAGAACACAACCGCAGTTTCACGATTGAAGTAAAGCTCAAAATGTCAGGTGAAGAGCTGTGAGAAGATTTGTGCTAAGGAACCAAAAATGTCCGGTGAAGATAGCACAAAAATTTGTGCAGAGGTTGAGGTTGCCAAATCTGTGCCTGAGAAGCAATCAGGGGATAATTTGGTAAGTAACTTTCTGCTTGAGATTAATAGCTAGAACTGCACATCTCTTCAACACAAAAAAATTCTTAAATGTGCTTCTAATGTATGTATATATATTCATACTTTGATAAGTTCGTGAAGAGATCATAAGAAATTAACTTTACCTTGTTAGGTCCAGGATGATGAGCGCACCTCCAAGGACTTGGGAAACTTTGCCGCTGATTCCTTAAATTCAGAGAATGAATCAGAATTATCTCCTTCCAGACAGTGGATGGAATTTGAGAAACAAAGGCAAGAGATAATAGAACTATGGAATGCATGCAATGTGCCCCTTGTTCACAGAACATACTTTTTCCTACTCTTCAAAGGGGATCCAGCTGACTCAGTTTACATGGAGGTGGAGCTTAGAAGACTGTCCTATCTTAAGAACGCATTCTCTTTAGGAGCTAAAGTTGTGAAAGACGGTCAAATTTTCTCACAGGCTGCAAGGTACTCATTTATATCTTTTCTTTTCTGTAGTTTTTGGAGATTTCTTGCATGGGCTGCTATGTCTCAAGTTCTGTCCCACTTTCACAAGCAATGAGACAAGACAAATTTCATATCGGGAAAATGATCAAAAATACCCTTCTACTATCCGAAATATCTTAATTTTACTCTCCATTATACTTCAGATCATTCATACCCTTGGCAATTCGTCTCATATTTGTCCATGATGATAACGAAGTTCTAACATGAAGTATAACAAGGGGTAATTTTAAACCAAAAGTAGAGTCTTAACACCTTTTTCCTAGAATTATTTTCACATGTGGAGTCCACATTAGAGCTCTGCTAAAGTCAAGGGCAAATACGAGACAATGTGCTAACAGCAAGTCCAAAAAAAAAAAGTGGGGAGTAAGATTTAGATATTTCGTACAGTAGAAGAAGGGTAGATTTCGAAGTTTTTTCCTTTAATATATTTCAAGCATGCAAAATTAATCTATCTGAAAGTATGATAAAAATTGATCCTAAAGTACTCTAATCCTTTCGAACAGTTTAAATGCTCTGAATCGCGAGAGGGAAATGCTGAGCAAGTTGCTTCTTAAGAAGTTTCCTTCAAAGGAGAGAGACAGCTTATACGAGAAACGGGGCATTGGTCTTAAAACTAAAAGAAGAAGACTTCAACTGTGCCATCAGTTATGGAAAGATACCAAAGATATGAATCACATTAAGGAAAGTGCAGCACTCATCTCAAAATTAGTTGGATTCGAAGCACAAAACGAAGTCCCAAAAGAGATGTTTGAACTCAACTTCTCACCAGGGCCAAAAAATCTCAGGTCTTTCAGCTGGAAACCAAGAAAAGCCTAATGTGATCTTCTAAAGCAAAAGATTTAAGGATTATTTGAAGCAATGTAGTGGCTTCAAAATGAATTAACCCCCCCTAATTCATGTAAAGTTTAGAAGTTAAACCACCCCCATAGTATCTAAATATACACAAAAGATGTCCCATACTTGTACTTAATACACCTTCTCCCTACTCATCGACCGAGCTTTATTAATGTATATTCAATCCACAACCTCGAGATCTCAAGTTCAGAGAGTCATCCCTGTATGTAGATATAAGTGGAAGATATATTGCAGCTTATATGTATGTAAAACAAGACTCAAAATCATTGGGACAGCATAGGATAATTGTCTTCAAAAGGCATCATATTTTGCAGCTTTTTTTGTTCTGGTTGGAATATAAACACCCACATCACCTTCTTTTCCTTCTCCTTATCTGTTTGGTTTTTCCTGGGATACTTGTCAATACAATTAAGCCAACTAGTTCACAAAATATAAGTAAATAAAACCTATACATTGCATACTCAGCGCGAATTCGGCAACGATAACCTCTGTTTCATTATAGCATTTAACTCGAGATGCATCCTGATCATTTTTTTTTTTTTTTTTGACTACACTCAGCAATTCTTTGGATCCAAACAAGGTACATTATAATTAGCCGAAACTAACCATTTACCTGACTTTGAAAGTAAAGCAAAATAATCAAAAAGATGCACTTTACATGAAACTTTGTCAACATATACGTCCATTATCGCGATTTAAGAACGGCTCCTTCCACAATTTTCCAACCGGAGTTTGCCCAGGACATGTCGTACCTAGTTGTATAGGTAGTACTGTATGAGTCATTGTGCTCGGAGGCTACATCAGTAAAAACTGTGATCCTCTAGAGTAGCATCCCACAGGAGCACGGTCCGGCCTCAGATTCGATGGGACAGTTACACTGTCAATGGCAAGGTTTAAAAGCTTGTACTCCCAAAACCAACCATGCTGCGCAATTTCTCTTGCACGGTCTGTCCAAATCTTCAGCATCTGACCATCCAAAACCTGTCATTTTGAACAATGTCGTCAGGTGACACCAGAAATAGAAAGGAGGTGGATAAGCTGCATTTGGACAACAGCAAACAACAAAAAAGATGCTGGGTAGTTCCTCACGAAGCAACTCGTGTTGAGCAGCTGAATTCTACAAAAAATCATTTGGCTCTTACAAAAAGTTGGTGTGTATGACATTTTGCTGTAAAGATAATATCATAACATTGTATAGAAATTGAAATAGAGCAGCTAACACACAATCCTACCTCTTGCTTTGGCAGGAAGTAAAATCCATTAAGAATTATCTCAAGGCTTTCAGGTTCTATTGCATTTCACGTCATACTATAGTGAAACATAATCAACACTATAAAAAGAAAGGCATTACATATTCATACCTCTGACAATCTGCTGAGACAGTGATCGGTTCCAAGAGACTGGGATTTGATATTCTGCCACTTCCGAACTATACTTTCTGCAAGTCTTGCATCCATTCTAGGAACCTCAAGAGGATTTTCAACTGGTGAGGCAGAGGTATCTGCAGTAGCAGATAAAATTTCTGATATTCAGAAGAAAGGGAAGGTTGGAGAAAGAAAGCAGAACTGAAACCCTCAGACAAGAATTTAAAAGAACCCCAGACTTGAGAAAATATAATAACAATAATAGAAGAAGATAATTTTTATTAGATAGCTGTACAACTACCACTTGTAACAATAAGATCTTTTCTCTCAAATCCAGGTCGTTGAATGAAGCAGCAGAGAAAAGCAAAAGAGAATGGCTCCATAGGTCATATTTGGTCAACCCCGAGAGTTATTTAGAAACTAAAATGGTCAGTGATTCATACCCACATTGATGACATCCGAGGCAATGGCTGAACCATTAGCACTAGCACTATGTTGAACTGAAGACCCATGTCTAAAGGAAGAAAGCTTCAATCCAACCAAAGTCAAGAACCCAACCGCTACTCCAGCACACATAATCTTCACACTTGCATCTTTTATTCTGTCAGTTATCACATCTTGCTCTTGATAGTTAGAACTCTTTCTCTCAGGATCCCCAACAGTCGTAATAAAGTTATTTTGATCACGGAGTTCTCCAAGATCCTCAAATGGCTTAGCAATATCAAATTCGTTCATCTCATTGTCACCATATCGTCTTACGCTGCCTTCACCGTCACCAGCAGGAAAAACTTTCTGTAGTGCCTGAATTGCACTAGCCTTAACACTATCAAGCACAGCTGTAGCTTCAGCTCCAATCCTTGCAATAGCTGCAGCAGCAGCTAAAGGTGAAGCACCACCACCTTCCAGCCTTTCCAAATATCTTAAAACAGTAGGGTCATCATAATAGTCACCAAGCCTGAAAGTGACATCTTCTGTCTCTCTAAATCTGGGAAAGACCACTTCCATCAACCAGGTCTCCAAAAGCTTACATAGTCCAGGGAGCAGATCATTTTCGTTGTCGTCCTTTGAGTGTTCTGCAACAAAAGTCACTATAGATGGATCTCTATAAGGGGAGTCCTCACTGTCTAGACCCAACCAAGAGCGACATCCATCGACTTCTCCAACAAGCAGTGAACAAAGGCCCCTCTCCAAAGCGAAGTCTATTTCACGGTTTTCTCTAACAGTGTATACAGACACAGAACTGCCGTAAGCTGTAACTTTGGTCTGCTGAAGCTGCTGAAAAAGGTTATCAGCATCTTGAATGAGATGAGGTTTTTTTCCAACAAAAGCTTGAGCAACAAGTGCAAGCGCCACCCCGTAAACTTCAAAGCTTTCTGCAGGAATGTTACTTGGCGTTGCTACGAAGAGGTCCACCTTTTAAAAAGAAGAGGAAAATGAAGAAAAGGAGTGAAAAGAACAGTTACAAAAGAAGCCAAAATAAATGAATGAAGTTAAGCCAACCTGCTCAGCAGCTGTCATCCGTAGGAAGGCCTCATTCATGAAATCTTCTCGTGTGAACCCTCCTGAAATTGCAGCTGCTCCTCCTCCTCCAACAGCCCACAAAATATTGCGCACACCTTGAAGAGCCTCTGATCTTTTCATTCGGTATTCATCACCAAGAGGAAAAGCTAGAAGTTCAAGTACGTAGCGTGGATTTATCTCTTCTAATGTCTCATCTATCTGGGATTGCAGATCAAGGGCAAGATTACTTGCACCTTCTTCCTGGAAAAGGAAGGAAGAAAGTTCCTCATTATTTGCTCTTCACTGTAAGCTTACAATTCGCCCCAAAAAAGGCATGCATCAGCATTAAAGCAGACGAGAGGTACAGAAAAAGTGCACAGTCACATACACCCCACACACATACATTACCAAAAACAAACAAACAGAGATGTCTTAAGTGTTTGCCCATGACTAATATCTAAGACTATTGAATCATGGATGACCAAGAAGAGCACTATACTCATTAATAGATAAATCAAAATGAAGTTAGCAATCAGTACAATGATACAAACCCTCTTCCATTATTAAAGTCATTTGTTAACAGACATTTGCAGATGGCAAAAAGCTGTGTCATAGTGCATAAACTATAGAAAACAGCTATTTTCCATGTGTGCTCCCTTTATAGAATTTCAAATATACCATCACATTCACTCTAACATACTCATATCATCAGAAGTAACTATACCTGCAACAGCTTAAGTGCTCTTTCAAGCAGTTCACAACCTTGAACAAAATCAGGAGGTGAAAGTGCCATCGCATCTCGCGAATGGTCAACATATGCAAGTGCCATAGCCAAGACCACATCTTGCTTGAATGACTTTGGCAACCGCTCTTTCAGCAAGCTTTCCCCAATCTGAAGAACTACTTCAGTCTCACCAGCTTCTTGCAAAACACACAATGTTCCCGGAACCTGTAAAAGCCATGACATTCTTTTAAATTCTTTGCATCCCACAAAAACTTTTAGAATATTTAAGTTTTATAACCAACCCAGGTACAAATTTTACTACACTATCAGTTAGTTATGTATTGAGAACTAATTACAAGTAATTCTTAGTAGTAAGTGTAGACTGGTAATCTGGAAAATAGGTAGGTGACATGCTACAACGGGTTAAATTACCTGGTATGTAACAAAAAAAAAATAAAAAAAAAAAAAAAAAAAAAACCTTTCTTTAATTTGCATAACTTAAACAATTACCTTTATCAATAGTAAGTGTGGTCTGGTAATCTAGAAAATAAGGTAAGCAACAAGCAACAATTCATTGAACTACATTGATCGTGTTGTTCTCACCATATAAAACCTTCTCTTATAACCGCGGAATTAGTTTTGGCCCAATCCTTAGGAACAACCGCAGCCTTCAAAACTCAGGACTAAAGGGTCCGTCCCTCTATCCTTCCGCGCTTAAATACTAGGCTTAGTTTGCAGAGCTAGAACCTATGACCCAAATTACAAGTCCCTAAACCTTGGCGACTTGAACTTAGCCTAGATGCTCTCATTGTATATAACTTAAAACTTCAAACTTCTACAATTTATTCACTGCTACTTGCAATTGGTAATTTGTAAAATATGATAAGCAACATGCTGCAATTATTAGCTAAATTATACAGATAGTATATAATTGAAAAAAGGCATCTAAGATCAACCTGACTTACTTGGGGAGCCTAAGTTAATACAGATGAACTTAATTCCAAGTTTCAAACTGCCTATAGCACTTTTCAATTAGATAAAAAAATTATTCAATTAAGAATGTGGGCAGTAAATAAAAAAATGAGAGTAATTGAAGGTAAATGGTACTTTATCCCAGGGGACAGGAGTTAGTGCTTTCAGTTTTAAATAGGATCGGAGATCTCATGCTGAGCGAGGGCTGGAGTGTAATTCTCACGGAGGTAAAGAGTCAGGCAAGGGTAGCAAGGGTTTCACAAGCAGCTTGAAGAATCTGTCGTCGGCCAATCAATGCCTCTTGACTGTACCCGTACTGCGGCGGCTTAGTAATTCTAGCATCGTAGCATCTCCTGATACCATCACCGAGGAAGTGAGCTTCAGCACCAAGCACTCTATAAAAGTCTATAGGCATTGAAATGTGGCGGTCTGAAGGAGCAACGGGAGGAGGAATAGTCGTAACAGAGGTTGTAGAAGTTGAATTCTGGAAATCCGATGAGTCGGAGGTGGTGGTGGTTGAAGGAAGGAATTGGAAATCGGCTAGAAGACGATCCGCCCATTTACTGGCGGAGAAGTTCGTCGGTACACTACTTGTTCCACCGGTAACACTACTAGCTCCTCCGGTAACAGCATTGAGTCTCGGCGGCTTCTTACCGACGCCGCCGGCTAGTTGAAATGGTGGTGAAAGGCGTGGAGTGCAAATGCCAAAGCTTAGGTGTGTTAATGCCTCCATTGTTGAGGAAGCTTCAAAATGTGCTCTAATTCGTTGTTTTTAACTCTTTCAGATATTTTTTGTTCACTCGTAAAGCAATTGGGCCGACTCTTTTCATATGGGCTAAAATTTCTTGTTGGGCTTCGAAACTGAATCTTAATGGATGGATAAGTGGATAGGCCCGTTTCATTTGAATGATTAGATGGATCCAATTGCACGGTTTGCTATTTGAATGAACTTATCGTAGTCATCAGATATTATGATCCGAAAATATAAATGTAGATTCCGTACAAAAGTTATCCTTTCCGTCTCATTTTATGTGCCACTTTTTGTATTTCAAGATTCAAACAAGTCTATCGTTTACCATAAGTTTTTCATAGACCTTTTTAACATTTTGAATTATCAATTATTATGTAGTTTATAAATATATAAATTTCATTTTTTAAAAATTTGAAAATTTCATACGCAAATGTCCGGTCAAAGTTAAACTGTTTGATTCTCGAAAAACGAAAGGCGTCACATAAAATGAAACAAATTGAGTATTTATTTTGAGGGCTAAGAATTAAAGACCAACACAAGATAAGGACAAAACTGCAAAAGACACGTTTTATATCAACCTCTAAATTAAAGGAGTTTTTTACGAGTGAAATTGGACGAAATCGTGGTTCAAATGTGAAGGAAAATATTTTATGGAAAATCAGTTTCGTGGTGAAAAATGTTTGTGACACATATAACAACTATATTATATGAAAATAAAATACGGTAATAGTGTTTTGACGATCGTAAAATTGTTGTATTTGTAAAGAAAAAAAACAAACAAATATAGCTTTAGAAGTTACTTGCAATGTTTAAGCTGACCACTTCTAGTCTTCTAGAGTATTTGACAAACACAAAAAACCAGATGACATGGAACATATCGCCATTGACAAAACATGAAGACAACTTCAATCTCACATTCTGCAAGTACAACAATAAAAACGACAACCTTAAATTCATTACATTAAGGGATCGGAATCAAAATTTCTCCGTACTTTTTATTATCATCATATTTATATCGAACCAAATTAAATCATATATCGAATCGGAATAAGTTTGAATATTGCAACAAATTCATTGCTATTCCGTCCTAATAATTAGCGGGTGGTCCTATTAACACCACTAAGTATTTATTTTTGTCATAGTTGACATTTAGTCATTTGATTGACTCAAAGCATGCAACTTTTATAATTAACAACATCTTAATCATGGTCCCTAATCTTATTTACAATGTGTCTTATCTTTCTTTGTTTTTTTCTTGAATACATCATTAAAATAGAGACTATTATTTCACCATTCCACCTAATTGTATAAGTAATACCATCTAAATATAATCATTTGGTTACATGAGGAGTAATAGATTATTACTTTAATTAGTATTAATAGCGAAATCAAAAATTTTAATAAGAGGATTCAAAAATTAACAGTTCTATAAATAAATTATTGATTCAAGGAGTATTATAGATTTAGTTAGTCTTATTCATGTATTAGTAATACGTGAATTTTTATTTTACGTCTCATTTTTTATGAGATAGCATGTGATCTTCATATATAACTGATACGAGCGTATATTTTATACCTATCTTTTGTGATAGGGATTATTTTTGGTGGCGTGTGGCAAACCAAGAGACCCCATATAGACTAGAGATAACGAGAAATGTTACTATTATTGGGATGTTTAGTTTGTTAGAAATGGTTAACTATTTTTGGAGTGACATATATAATATCATTGTATATCTTTTGTAGTAGCAACTACATCTATGTATACTACTTAATTTACCACCCTATCTACCTAAAACCAACTCAACATATCCATATGTTCCAACCATACGCGTTGAGTAGTGGGTGTAGTGAATGTGGGCCACAGAATATTGTCATTGATTTCAACTCCTCACATCGTAAATAGTGAAGAGGAGTTGAAAGAGGCAATGGCAATGGAACAAGTGGACACACTACCATCAACTATCGTGATGAAATGAATAGAATTTCTCCCGTTCTTAATAAAAAGTCTGGGATTCAAACTTTTCAGGTTGGTATTTTTAAAAAAAAATCTAGTAGTGAGGAGCAAATTGCAACTATACTTGATTTTGACGTTGTTGTTTGACATTTGCTCATTTTTTAAAAATGTATACACACTTCGAAACAATTTCAAATATAGTTAGTTTGACAAAAATCTTAAACTTCAAACACAATTTTTATAATTTTATATGACTGAAGTTTAATCACATATACCATTGTCAAAATAGACTTTCCCGTGAATTTTTTACAGTTGGAAGCTGCTATTTCTCTTATTGTGTTTGAAGTTTCATATAATTGAAGTCCAAACACACATTAACGACGTCCTATTTGACTCTCTCGTGATATTCTTTTTTTTTACCGTATAGTGCTGGTGTTTGTCCTAATAATCCAATACAACATGAGTCGATATTAAATGAGACAGTAACGTAGATATCTGAATATCGATTAAGAAATATAAATTTAAAAAGTGCAATTGGACACGAAATTAAGAGGCCCCCAATTGATGACATTGATTGCAAAAAATGAAAAGAAAAATGGCTTTATTTATTAATCAATCTAAACTTTAAAGAAAAATGAGGAGGAATCGAATCTTTTAGATTTTTCTTCTCTCTCTTCCCTTTTCGCGATATCTCCACCTTTCTGTCTGTTTAGTTTGTCTTTTCTTCCCGCTCTCTCTACTGCTTGTCCTACTCCTAACCTTCTCTCCTTTTTCGAGATTCAGGCTAAAGGAGTGAACATCGGCTTTTAATGTTATAGACATTATATTATACAGAGTGCTACTTTACCGTGACCCTTCACTAGAAAACACAAAGAATCAAGTCGCATTTAATCATTGCCAAATGCCTTTTTACCTTCATTTATATGCAATTAACATATTATTGTCCAAGCCGCAGAAAGGCAAGTTAAAACCTTATTTTCATGCCCCCCTTTTGAAAAGTAAAGACAACTTTTCATTAATTTAAAAAGTAAAAAAAATGTTAAAAATGGCCCATAAGATTTAATGTAACCAACCATAAAATAGCACGTTTTGTTTTTCTCGAAGTAATCTCTCTATTTGAGAATAGTAATAAAATTTGTATACACTTTATTTAGCTTAGACTATATTTTGTTGAATCATACTGAATATATTATTATAAATATTTATCCTTGTAAAAGGCGTAAATATATTATGTCCATAAGAATATGGTAATGATAATATAAATTCGATTCATAAAGTTAAATTATTTACGCCTTTTACATTGGAGTGGATTATATTATTTACGCCTTTTTCATTGGAGTGGATTATCTCCCCTTACATTAGATTAAATTTTTTGTTGTATAAATAAATCACTTTTATCATATTTATACTGTTACGAATAAAGACAATTTTATGGGAAGAGGTAAAAGGGAAACAGACCAACAGAAAGGTAAAAATAAATATAAAAAGTGAAACTCATAGGCACCTACAAAGGGTAAAATTTATCCACTTTAGTTACATTCAAATTAAATATGATGAGTCACAGTAATAGCTGGGACTATAAAGTTTTTTCAATTTAATCATAATATAATATAATTTTAACATATATTTTTGTTTCTTTAAATCACTTAATTATAATTAACTATAGTGATTATGAAAAACAGTTTCTCTGTCATAAAAATAAGATTAGATCGGAATAAATTTTTATTCGGGCCACACTTCACTTATAATATTAATTAATATTTTTAATTTACTGATATGAGAAGAAGAATAATTTATAATTTTAAAACAAAATTTTCAAATATTTAATTTTTAATATTAAATTAAGTAGGTATCTATAAGTTCTTATTATTTATATAAAATAAATTTAATTAAATTGATCATTAAAAATAAAAGATATACTTACTAGTACATAAATTAATGTCATTAATGTAAGCAACAAGTGTATTACACCATAGTTGTGCGAGTGATTTTTTTTTATCTCAAAATAATATTAATAAAAATGTGTAATAGGTCGTTATAATAATTTAATTTGACGTAAATATCGAATGAAAGAAATATTTAGTACCAAAAGCCACAGTGCATAGCACAACACATGGCGTTAGTCTTTGTCAGTGCTGCTGCTTCTTCTTCTTCTCAAACTGAAACTTTTTTTTTTCAGCTTCATACGCTCCTCTCTTCCCCACATCCATTAACACCCACCATTACTGAGTGGTCCTTTCATTTGATTTCTTCTTCTTTTCTCTCCTTGTTACCTCAACACCACTCTTTTTCTCCTGTCAACGGCTTTGTCTTTCTCTCTCGCCATTGGATGGTGGTGGAACTTAAATTCTAATTTCAGTGTTTTTCCATGGCTGAAAACGTTATGGAGACGGAAATGGCAGCGTTGATGTCATTCAAAAGGAATTTGGAAGACCCACTTGGGGTATTAGACGGTTGGGATTTATCTACCTCATTAGCTCCGTGTGATTGGCGTGGGGTTCTGTGTGATGCCGGCAGAGTTCGTGAACTCCGCCTACCTGGGTTACAGCTGAGTGGACGGTTAACTGACCAGGTTGGTAATTTACGCCAGCTACGGAGGTTAAGCCTACATTCTAACAACTTTAATGGCTCTATACCACGCTCTTTAGCTCAATGTGCTTTGCTACGCGCTGTTTACTTCCATTACAACTCTTTTTCCGGCGAACTCCCGCCAGCTATCTCGAACCTTACCAATCTTCAAGTTTTAAACCTTGCTCACAACTTCCTCTCCGGTCATGTCGCTGCTAATGTTCCAGCAAGTCTTAGGTTTCTCGATCTTTCTTCTAATCTCCTCTCCGGTGGCATTCCGGGTAACTTTTCAGCTGATTCTCAGCTCGAACTGTTAAACTTGTCGTTTAACCGGTTCTCCGGTGAGATTCCGGCGAGTATCGGAGCTTTACAGAAGTTAGAGTATCTCTGGCTTGATTCTAACCAACTTTACGGCACTATACCTTCAGCAATCTCTAACATTTCCACATTAATACACTTGAGCACTAGTAATAATCATTTGCAGGGATTAATCCCGGCAACAATCGGTTCACTTTCCAGTTTACAGGTAATCACATTGTCGCAAAATCAACTATCGGGTGTGGTCCCTGCATCGTTTTTCTGTAATGGGTCAGTAAATGCTCATGCTATTAGGATCATTGAGCTGAGTTTCAATGCAATCACGGGTTTAACTAAACCTGAGAATGCGACATGTTTGAGTGCTTTAGAAGTCTTGACCCTTCACGGGAATCACATTAATGGTGTTTTTCCTGAATGGTTGACGAATTTTTCGTCTTTGAAGGTTCTTGATATCTCCGGGAATGCAATTTCTGGAACTCTGCCAAATGATATAGGGAATTTAAGGTTCCTTGAGGAGCTTAGACTGGGTAACAATACATTAACTGGTGATATTCCTTCTAGTATTGTGAACTTTGGTTCATTGGGGGTACTTGATTTAGGTGGAAATCGGTTTTCTGGATTGATTCCACAGTTCTTGGGTAAATTAACAGGGTTGAGAATGCTGTCTCTTAGTGGAAATCGCTTTTCTGGTTCAATTCCGGATAGTTTGGGGAGTCTTTATCAGCTGGAGTTTTTGGATTTGAGCATGAATGATTTGAATGGGAGTTTGCCTCGAAACCTTATGTTGCTTAGCAATTTGACTAGTTTGAACTTGTCCAGCAACTTGTTTTATGGTGAAATTCCAAGAGGAATTGGAAACTTGCATGGGTTAGAGGTTTTAAATGTTAGCAATTGTGGGTTCTCAGGGAGCATTCCGACTAGTATCGGAAGTTTGTTGAGGCTGACAACTCTTGATGTGAGCAAGCAAAACCTATCTGGTGAATTACCCTTTGACATTTTCGGGTTGCCAAGTCTACGAGTTGTGGCTTTACAAGAGAACATGTTAACTGGGGATGGTCTTGAAGGTTTTAGCAGTTTATCTGGTCTGGAATATTTGAATCTGTCATCTAATGCCTTTTATGGACAAGTTCCGAAGACATATGGTTTCCTGACATCCTTGAAAGTTCTTTCTATGTCTAACAGTGGTATTAATGGCTCAATTCCAGCAGAGTTGGGTAACTGTTCAGGCCTTCAAGTGCTTGAGCTTCGAGGAAATAAGTTAACAGGTCAAATTCCGAAGGATTTCTCACGTTTATCTCATCTAAGGAAGCTTGATTTGGGACACAATGGATTAACCGGGGAAATCCCTGAAAACATCTCTAATTGTTTGTCTTTGGCTACTCTCTTGTTGGATTCTAACCATATTTCAGGTCACATACCAGAGTCGTTGTCGAAATTATCAAACTTGGAAATGCTGGATCTCTCTTCAAATAATTTGAATGGATCAATTCCTTCAAGTCTGTCTCTGATTTCCAGTCTGAGGTACTTGAATATTTCCCATAATCATCTCGAGGGTGAGATTCCAGAGGCGTTGGGTTCTAGGTTCAAGGACCCTTCTTTGTTTGCTGCGAATAATGATTTGTGTGGAAAGCCATTGAAGGAGTGCAATGACGTTAGAAGGAAAAGAAAGAAGTTGATCTTGTTCATTGTTTTGGCTGCTGTAGGGGCCTTTTTCGTGGCAGTGTTTTGTTGTGGGTACATCTACGGCCTTATACTTTGGCACAAAAAGTTAAAAGGTTCAGCTGAAGGGAAGAAGCGAAGCCCAGGCCGTACGAGTTCTGGAGGAGAAGGGGGCCGTGGAAGTGGAGAGAATGGAGGTCCAAAGCTTGTTATGTTTAACAACAAGATCACTTATGCAGAGACTTTAGAAGCGACGAGACAATTTGATGAGGAAAATGTGTTAAGCCGTGGAAAGTATGGCCTAGTATTCAAAGCCACTTTTGCAGATGGAATGGTCTTAGCTATCCGTCGCCTTCCTGATACATCAATCGAAGTGAACACATTCCGCAAGGAAGCTGAATCCCTCGGCAAGGTGAAACATCGCAATCTGACTGTTGTTCGTGGATACTATGCAGGACCGCCACCTGATGTTCGATTTGTTGTGTACGATTACATGCCTAATGGAAATCTTGCTACACTTTTACAAGAGGCATCTCATCAGGATGGCCATGTGCTCAATTGGCCAATGCGCCACCTGATTGCTCTTGGCATTGCTCGTGGCTTAGCTTACCTTCATTCAGTTTCATTGATTCATGGGGATGTAAAGCCACAAAATGTATTGTTTGATGCAGATTTTGAAGCTCATCTTTCGGATTTTGGTTTAGATAAACTAAGCCTCGTAGCAACCCCAGCAGAGACTTCAACATCTTCCACCCCAGTTGGAACTCTAGGCTACATAGCACCTGAAGTGGCATTAACTGGACAACCCACAAAAGAAGCTGACGTATACAGTTTTGGGATTGTATTGTTAGAGATACTAACAGGAAGAAAGCCAGTAATGTTCAACGGGGACGAGGACATTGTCAAGTGGGTGAAGAGACAACTACAAAGAGGCCAAATTTCAGAATTGCTCGAGCCGGGGTTGCTGGAACTGGATCCTGAATCATCAGAATGGGAAGAGTTTTTGTTGGGAATCAAAGTTGGTTTGCTTTGCACCATGCCTGATCCTCTAGAAAGACCATCGATGACCGATATTGTATTCATGCTCGAAGGCTGCAGAGTTGGTCCTGACATTCCCTCTTCAGCTGATCCTACAACTCTTCCTTCACCAATGTGATATGAAAATTCAATTCTTTGCAATGAAATCAATTTGCAAGAAAATTTCCTTCAATTTTCTCAGTTCAATGTTGTTCATGCATTTCTTCAATGTATTGTTATTACTCCATTCATTATCATTTTGTTTGTACATTGTTGGTTTTGTGCAAGTATTATATTTCAAGTCTATTTTCTCAATGGCTTTAGCAACCCTTTGATTATCAGGTTGGCTTATTGGTTATAGAATCATTAAAATATTGACTTATCGATTATTGATTTATTGAATTTTGATCGTTTTTTATTTAACTGTTGAAGATTTGAACAAAGAAAATATTGAAAATCACTTAGAAACAAAGTGGTATGTATATATATGATTTTTTATCCGAATATATAGTCATATGGAATATCTATAACTTATTTTTTTATCACAAATTCTTTTGTTGATTAAACTTTGTTTCTTTTGGGACGGAGAATACAATATAATAAAGTGGGTATGTATGTACTTCTGTATAATTGAGAAAACAGGGAATCAACTGGGAACAAAAAAAAATGATTTCCCGCCAAAATAGTAATAAAAAAATATATAGAATATGTACAAGTGGAAAATACGAGTACATTATAAATAAGAAAGTAGCCGTTAATGTGACAGTGAAAACTGAAGCCAAAAAGCTTTTTTTTTTTTTTATGGGAAATGGAAATTGTAGGGTCCCAGACGTTAGCATCTGTCCAAATAATTTCGTTTCATATCCGATATTCAATACATATTGAAATCTAATTAAATTTAAATTAAAGATAAAGTACTTCTAATAAAAGTGACTTCATTCATACTTTGAATTATTGAAAATAAATAAATAATTTAGTATCAAATAAGACTCAAATTCAAAATTTATCACTCAAATAAAAAAATACTTATCATTTCATCGTAATATAAGTTATCGGGGAAAGGAAATGAGGACCAATATTTTATGTGTAAATTTAGGTGACAAAGTGCTTTTACTGCTATTTGGGAATTGGTTGGTCCAAATAACAAACCACGTCGGATTTTACGGAAATAAGCTATACTTTGACCATCTACGTGGTCCTCTGTTGTGTCTTATTGTGATAATTTGTTTAAAAAAATATATTATAATTAGAACCATATTTTAAGGTAAAATTCAATTCTATGAACATATTCGGATACATACGCTATTATTATAGTGATACTAGAATCTCATATTCAAATTTAGTGATCAAATCTCCATGCAATACGAGTCATGAAATTCGAATAAATATTTAAACTAATTTTTTGATATGTCAATCAATGTCCCGCCACAGCCCAATACTCCTCAATTATTTTTTATCCGCACACATCGAAAGGGTGGAAAGAAACCCAAGTCTTGTGAATTTCTGACTCAATGTAAATTATGATTCTGTCCACCCCAAAACCCAGTCTTTGTTGTCTAATACCCCCTTATAACATGCTTAAGTACTTGACGAAATGACGGGGGTCAGGGTGGGTCAGCTGTTCAGATATAAATATATATCGCTGTAAATTTTCCTTAACCTATGGTGAATCACTTCCCTCCGATCACTTACTTTATTGCAATTCGGATTACCACTCTCATGGAAAAGTCATCCCACTTTTTTTGCTCATTTAGAGGCAGGTTTCAACATGGTTTGATCCCAAGTACAAGATTAATTAATTGTTGTGATATACATACACTACAATATAAATAAAGCACTATTATTTTACGGTTTTTATAGTTATATACAATTTAATACTCATGAAAATTCGAAGAATGAAGTAGCTTAACGGTCGAAAATAATGATATTCTGGATGCTGGCTGTGTGTTAATAGAATAGCAATCCAGGAGCATGTCCCCGCGGTACATGATCAGTAGCATCATGATAAGTATAGAATATGATAAATTCATCGTAGACTTCTATTTTGTTTATTTGATAAAAGCGAATTTAGAACTTATTTTATTGAACATTTTCATGCTCCCCCGTTTTATAATTACTCTGTAGTATTCCTAGTAGTTGCTCTAGCATTTGTCTCCTTTTCATTTTAACTATTTTAGTTTTTCAATGAGACGATAACACAATTATGTTCATAATTGGACCTTCAGGCTTCAAACATGATTACTTCTGAAAAAAATATGTGAATTCATAATCTCCTTATAAAACTAAGTATATTATGTATATATTTTCTGAAATAGGTATAAGTAGATTAACTAATTATTTGCCTGAGGGACTAAGGAATCAATCCTCAGTTAAAATATTTTTCCTTGCCTTTTTTTGTTATGAAAAAACTCTGGTCACAATCCCATGTTTTAGTACCATGCATTTTATATTTTAACTTTAAAAAGTGAAACAAGCTTCAAAAGATGTTATTAACATTTTTACCGAAAACCCCACCCCACCACCCCCCTGGTCTTGGGCAAACCACACCGCCCGCCCCATCCAACCCCCCACCCACCCAGACCACTATGGGGTGAGAGGGCAGATACACAGGTCCCCCAATACCCCCTGATGAGAACTCTAGCTAGGAATTCTCACGAACACGAGGTGGCTCTCCTCTTAAAGCCGGCAACACAGGAAAAACGGGGGCGCAGCAGGGGGCAGCGATGGGAGATACGCACGCCAGGGGTCCCCTTCACGCTCGTCACTTGCGTCTTGTCGGTCGGGATTGTTTTTTTCCACACCACCACCATCTTCCTGACTTTTCGTCTTGTTATTCTCTCTTCGTCTTTTGATTCTTCCTCTGTCACCCTTTGTTTTTCCTATCTTCGATACGCCTCTTCCCACCCTTTCCTTGCTTTCTTGCTTTCGTCCCTTTGGTTTCCCAGCGAGCCTTCTTTGGCTTTTGTCCTTCTTTTTTTCTCATTTAGTAATTCGTTAAAAAATGTTAGCCTCATCTATGTCATTATCGTTTGTAAGAAAAGACTCAATTCTTGCCTTTATTTTTAATAGTGATTTTGCAGAAATGATTTTTGGACAATGGCTAGTTATTAATTCGCCACGTCATTAATTTTTTTTAAAAGAAAAAATTCAAAATTCTAAAATAAAAATAAATTTATAACCCACCAAAGTAAAGAAAGACCCACTCAATTTTAAAATAATATCCCTATATTTATTATGGGGGTGTATTTTAATGTTTAAAGGGTAAAAAAAAATTGATTGTGGTAAAAAGGAATGGAATAAAAGGCGAAAGTTAGTGAAATTTGGGGGGGCAAGGGAGGGAAAAAAAGGGTAAAATAAAGGAAAGGAAAGAAAAAAAAAAGGGAAAAAAAAATGTGTAATTGTTTAATGAAGGTATTAAAGGTGCAAGTTTGTTTGTAAAAAAGTGTTGGGTTTGAAAAATTTAAATTGTTTTGGGTTGTTAAAAAATAGAAAAAAAAAAAACAAAATTTTTTCATTTCATGGTATAATTTTTAGTAAAAATGGCGTAAGTAGTTTTTTTTTAAAATTTAAATTAATTTATTTATTTAGAAAAATTAGTTTTGTTTAGGAAATTTTGATTTCTTTCATTAAAAAATTAATGACGTTGCCGAATTATAATTGATCACATATCAAAAATAGTATTACGAAATCACTATTAAAAAATAATAACATGAATGAACCTTTTATTAAACGAATAAATAAGTCAAACTTTTAACAAAAAACATAAGTGAGCCTTTTCTAAAAGATCGATAATATATTCGAGCCTTTTTCCTTTTTTAAATTCTAGAGTAGCCTTTGTAGACAGATGAAATTAGTTTATGTTGATGATCACTGATGTCATTATTTCTAACAATAATGGGAGTACACGTGTCTTCATAAAGGCCAACGTAAACCAAAAAAATAATAGAAAAAAAAAAAAAAAAACCATATCCTCTAGATATTGATCTTACTACTAAAATTAAACTCACTCTCCCAGTTTAAATACCATTAGGGATATAAGCCATATTTCATGTTTTTAAAAAGGCAAAACATATGTCGAAAATTATGGTCAATCACAACTTTATATCAAGTCAAAATTAGAGAAATAGATTGAAAACGAAAGGAGTAGTTCTTTTGAAATCAGGAAGCAGGTAAAAAGTTTATTGTCCATCTCTTTTTAATATAATCAACAAAAGAGTAAGGGCCGGTTGAAAGAGATTCTTGAAAGAGCTAATAAAAGTAGTCTCGGTTGAAAGGCGTAATAAAAGTAGCTTTTTAAAAAAAATTTTTGAAAGTACTGAAACTTATTTTTTAAAATAAGCCAGTTATGCGTTGGATTAAAGTGCTGACTTTAAAAAAAAGTTGTTGATGGTTTGGGCAAATAAGTGTTGATAAACCGCTTTTTAAATCAATAATATCTGAAATACCCTTAAAAATTGTTAACAGAATAAAAAATAATAAAAAAGTTTTCTCCCCAATTAATTTATAGTTTACTAGCCATAAATAATTATATTTGGTATCATTACATAATATTTCTTTCATCACCAAATTATTTATAAGAGGAAATATAAACTTATATAGATTTTAAAGATAATAATTTGAATAGATCAAAGAAACGATTTAAGATTTATTTTAGTAATAATAATGCCTATCATCCATCTATTTCTTTATTATCACAAATTATTTAAAGAGGAATTAAATTTTTATTTTCAACATTATCTTGGAATCATCGAGAGGAAAAGGAAGAAGAACAGAAAGAACACGAATAAACAAATAATCGAAAAAAAATTATTCAAGGTTATCTTCACTCAAGTTGGAAGACAGGAAGAAGTCAGCAGCTATGCCAAACATGAAAGGGAAAAAAAAAAAATGGAGAAAGAGATGGATTTAGGGTTATGTGGGTTAATTTGGGATGTATAAGAAAATAGCTAGGGCAAAAAGGTAAAAATTGATCAACTTTAAAACAGCTTATAAGCTAAAATAAAAAAACACCCCTACCCCAAGCCTTTTGAACTTTTGGCCATAAAATAGTTTTTTTTAATTTAAAATAAGTTAGTTTTGAATATTGGTCAAACAGCTAAATAAGTCAAAAACAGCTTTTAAGTTCAATTTGAATTTGACCAGCTTTTTAAGCGAGCCAATAATGCTCTAAAAGATATATATCAAAGCTGATACCAAGGTCCAAGTAGCAGAAATCAATAGATGTAAAATGGCAAAGATATCCAGAAACAAATGAAAGCTTAAAGTAAAGTCAATATAAATTAATACAAGGAACATTTTACAGCAATCCAATTATTTGTCTTTCAAAAATATCCGAAAGTTTGATATCTTTATTGAGGGAATCTTCTTTGCCAAGCAATCAAATACATAATCACGAAGGCCAAAACTAAACAAAATGTAATTCAACAGCCAAACTAGCTCATCGAACGAGGAAGAACACAAAGATACTTCACAATTATGGAACAGGTGATACTCTTTCTCTACTCTGCTCTAGATTGACCAGCGCGAGAAGAAAGGATGATACCGACAATAAGGCCGTAAAGAGCCAAGGCTTCAGCAAAAATAAGGATCAGAATCATTCCAACAAAAAGCTTTGGCTGCTGTGCATTAGCTCTGGAAACAACAGAAACAAAGAAATGCAGCATTAATTGGCCTGTCCTCTCATCTCAAGTGAGGAAACCTCCTTCTGAGTAAAGGATAAATGAAGTTAGCAGAACTATATGAATGTCGAATGCTATATAACAAAACGGAAGTTGTGACTATCAACCCCTACATTAGTTAACCAACAAAGCCTACAACATAAGACTGCAACTGTATATATACTCAGTTAAGCCACCAAGGTGTAAAAGTCTAACAGCTAAGCATACGATTTTAAACTTGATGGATAAAGGACCTACATCTATAACCCTCTCCACTTAAATATAAATCTAGTGGCAGGATTTGAACCCATGTCATGCGCCTAACACATACATCATGTGTTACACCAAAGCTGCCCTGGAAGTTCTCTTGAGATTAACAAAGGAAAAAGAATCCTTAAAGGTGAATTTAATCTCTAATTTCCCGTTCAAACCCCAACATGCAGAATTGCTGTATCCCAAAGTTCAGTCCAACCCCACCATGCAGAATTGATAATCCGAACGTTATAATCACCACTCTCCAGTCCCCCCTTTCCCCTCTTTTGCACCTTCCCCTATCCACACCAATCAGTCATGAACAAATTATAGTCCTTAAACAGAATCCAGGATCTATTTATTCACTAAAGGCCATCTATTATTTTTATCACAGTCAACCACATGCAAGTAAAGATCAAGTTGCAATGGAACTCAAGTTTAAAGGAAAAAGAAACAACTCAAATATTTGGTATCCTAATATCTCTCCACCAAATACACAATTCACCATTTACTCATTTCAGACAAATCATGAAAATCCTAAAAAAGAGTGATCTTTTTTAATGAAGGACACCAATAAAAGAGTGATCTTTTAATAAAGGACAACCAATAAAAGCTTGGGTAGTAAGTAAATCCAGATAGATCATACATAGAAATGCCAAAAGGTAAAAAAATATCTGCCATAACTGATTAAAGATCCAAACCCACATGCTCTTCACATCCATCCCAATACCAGCATATAATTAAACATAATGCAATATCAAAAAACTATATCTTTATGAATCTCTATATCATTTGTGCAATAGCACAATTATTAAACGCAATACAGAAAATTAGCAAAAATAGTAAAATACCTAACACCAGCATCACCAACGATTCCGATAGCCATACCAGCGGAAAGACCAGCAAGTCCACAAGCAAGACCAGATGAAAGGTGAGCATATCCATCAAATAGATAATACGACTTAGTTTTCGGGTTAATCCCAGTACTAATAATCACAGCAATAATTAACCCATAAATACCCAAAACTCCAGCCATAACAACTGGAACAATTGACTTCATTACCAATTCCGGCCTCATTACACCCATCGACGCTACTCCTACCCCACTCTTCGCTGTACCATAAGCTGCACCCATACCTAAATTCACAAAAAAAAATATTAGATTTGGATTCAACAAACAGAAAATTGAAAAAATCATAGCTTAGATCTAATGGAAAAAGAATTACAGGAGAAGACTAAGGCAGCTGCAGCGCCGAGGAAGCCAAAAAACGGTGCCGTTTCATCGCCGCTAAACGTAGAAGCCATTTTTATCTTCTTCGAATTGGGAAATTGAAGTGATTTGCGATCTGAGTGTTTATTGGAATCGATTGATTGATTGATCTAAAATGCTTCTGTTAAATAATACATTTGAGATCGTCAACCTGATCCATCACTTGAGCTCTAAATGGGCCTTAACCCGACTCTGACTAATCAAGTATCTGTGGGCCTAAAGCCCATCTTTCGAACATGAATTTGCAAGTTTAGCCATTTTCAGACATAAGGTGTCTAAAGTTCTTTATTTAGAATCCACGACATTAATCTCACAAATACGGTGTGAAAAGAGTAGTGTGCACGTGAATACCTTATCCCTATCTCATCGAGACAGATAGGTTGTTTCCATCTCACAAATACGGTGTGAAGAGAGTAGTGTTTGCGTGAATACCTTATTTCTATCTCATTGAGACAGATAGGTTGTTTCCAGTAGACCCTTGGCTTAACCCACCCCCAAAAATGAAAAAGGAAACAAATAGAAAAAGAGAATACGAAAATGAAAACAATAACAACAATATAACTAGTGGAATTTCAAAAAAGGTAAAGTATACACATGCCATATCTGCACTACAGAGTTGAGGAGATAGTTTCCGAAGAACCCTCAACTCAAGTATATAACATATTAAGAATAAGAAAAGAGTAACGAAATAACACAAGCGTCAAACATTTGCGTAAAACCATCCCAAACTTTTGTCGAACTCGTATTTTTAAACTTTGATGATTCATTTCACTCGTGGTAATACCTCACCATTTTATCAATAGTCTCATTTCATGTTGTTCATAGTAGTACCTCCATCCATTTCATCCATGACCTCAATTTTAGTTTTATAATCATTTTCACCCCCGTGATTACATTATTTATCCATCATGGTACGTCATACATTTCATGCTAAATAAAATTACAATTTAAATAACAAAAAATAGTGAAATGACCTACATCGAGCAGAAGTTTCAAATAAAAAAAAAGGAATAGAAGCGAAGGAACGATTGTCCTTAAACATGCATACGCGATTCGTACTGCGTATTTATGCACGAAATCTAAAAGACTAAATGGTATATAGGTCGTACCATAGAAATTTTACACCATAATCCAACAAAAAGTTTCAAACATAAGGCCACTGGGCAGACTACTTAACAAGAAGCACTGGCATTTCAGCTTCAGCGACCATGTTTAAGCCTCATACGGTTTCTTCAATCTTCCACATAGATGACCATAATCATATCTGTCAAAATCAGAAAGATGCACTACTAAACATTTAAGCAAAACATTAGACAAAGATAATAGGGGCAAATATCAGGGGAGGAAGGGAGATAATACCGTGAAATCGGTAGAGGCAACTGAAATGATGAATCAACAGCTGCAAATCATCAATTATCTTGTAACAGAGATCTTACTGGCAAGCAAGTGCTTGTGTTCCGTGACAGCAAACAGGAACTGAATGCACATAGAAGATTCAGTAGATCGAGGCAGACAACAGATGTAGGAAGTGACGTTATGAACTGCAGTGCTCACTAGGGCACAAATAAGCACAGAAATCACAATCATGCATCAAGAAGTTACTACACCCCAAGGGAATTATGTAAAAGCTATTGTGTATATGACTTCCATACTAGCATATTGAAATCTGACATTGAACTAAATGACGGAAGTGGAAATAGTTACTTCTGCAAAGAGAATCAGCACATACATACTTGGCTAATTAAAAGACTATGAAGTCCACTACAATTGGCCAGTGAACAATGATCAGTGGCTTAAAGAATTTCAGGCTTCCTCTTTGTATGCCTGCCTGACCTGAACATCAGAAGACTTATATTTCCATCTCTATCTACTGCATTGAACATGAGGAAAACGAGAGATTTTGATTGGACGTTAGCAATCCAATCAAGAACCTCTTCCCCAATTCAACATCATTCTGCACTGAACAACATAGCTGATATTTTCATCTTTATCTACTGCCAGTAGTACACATACTGCCGGTACCAGTACTCATTCCAAGATGTTCAATATGAGAAGTTATATGTTTCTGCAGAACTGTATACCATCAAATATCACCAACCTCAAACCGAGGGTATACTACTAGCCTGATGGATAGACCCATCTCATTGAAATCTTAAGAGAAACAGAGTGTGAGACAATAGGAGGAAAAATGACCACAATTTCTAATTGGTAATACCAAAATAAAAGCAGGCCCTCAAAAGTAAATAGGAAGGCCGAGTGAAATCACAACCTGTAAGGACTGGAAATAGCAAGTCGTCCAAAGAGAAGGCTTTCCTCCTGCTGCCAAGTAGTCTCTCAGCTCTCAGCTATATGCTTAACCTGACAATAAAGGAAATATATAAAACCAGATAATGCATGTGAGAAATCAAGGGATTACTAGTGTTATGCACATGCATCTTTTCATCAATTGCAAACTTCTAATGCAGAATTAACATGTCTTTGACTAACTTATCCCTTGAAAGAATTGTGTACACAGGGAAACAATCACCTCAGTTTCAACAAAAAAATGGAAGGCGATATAGAAAACTCACTTATGTACTCCCTGTTCTTTTGGCCTTCTTCACTGGATAGTGCATAGGGATTAAGAAACCTCATGAACAAATATCAAGCCACTTGGACACAATCACCAAAAGCACACATCTCAACAATGTTCTCTTTGATTGAGTGGAGCAATCCAAGATCATAGAAAGACATTCAATATAGCATATCTAAGAGATTTCATCTACACTATAAGAAAAAAAATCTTTACGAGGGGAGATAGAAGGAGGATTTTGTTTTTACTTATTCTGAGAAATCAATATTTCAAAATGAAGGAAGCATATAACGCCCTCAAAATGTTCTGTATATTTGTTCCAATGATAACAATCCTGAGCTGTACACATACCAAAACTAAAGAAAAGTCAGAAGTGATTGTTCATCAAAGGGGAACCCTGAACTGAAAGAAACAAAGGGCTACTTTTCTTCTATATAATACAACTTCAAATCTGACTACCAATTCTAAACCTAATCTTGCTATCTCTTAAGGAATTCACGTCAGTCAGCAGGAGTAGTAGTATAACATTCACATGACAGACATGTTTTCACCGACTTTATCACCTTGAGATTGTTTCTTGCAGACACCGCAACAGAAATGTCAAAAGTCTCAAATTTGCAGGACAATTAATCAGTCTCTTACAATAAACAGTCCATGATACATTCAACAAAAGAGTCTCTGAAGACGATAACTAGCTTGGCAAGGATAATTGTTCAATGAAGCCTGCATTCCTCACTCGTCCATGATTGTTGCACCCACTCGTGAAAAAGTTGATGAGACTAATCACCCTGCGGTAAAGCATCAATAAGAGTGACTGCTCATCCTTTGTCCATTATGATTTTGCACCCGGATTCATCTGAATATGCCTTTCAACCAACTTGTCCACGAAATCTCTAATCTGCATATTTACCAATACAAAAAATCAAAGGCAGAAAAGCAATGAAAAGTGAAAATAAATACCAAGCATATTGAGCGAATGCTATAAAAAAATACAAGTGTTTTTAGTTGGAGTATATCTCCAAACAGATCCACATAATTTTTACTTTTTAGGCTTATTTTATTTTTATCATAATAATCCAACCTATCCAAAGGTCTGTATGGAGGATGATATAATGACAGAGGATAAGAAAAACATCTCTGTATTACCATTCCGTATCTTATGACATATTTGCTCTTCCACGGTTTTTGAGATGCGAAAGATGGCTAAAGGTTTTCATGTACAATATAAACGTTTGTTGGGGTGAAGGGCAGATCTGGAAAAAAAGCAACCATTTTGATGATTACATACTATTGAGAACTCCAGAAAAAGGAAGGAGTGAAAATAATACAAGATTAAGGATCAAGTTTTTCTTCCAACACCAAATCTCTTCACTTGCACAAGCTTGGAGAGCTAGAGTAGAATATTTTCACTCTCAGCAATGTTTTCAGCTGAGGACAAATGCATGAAGGCTTGAAGATTCTTGTTTGTCCTCCTTGTGGACAGGCCATGCTAATCTTTCTGTATTGTTCCATTTTATAGGATGTCACCAGAAGACTATACATGGAGGCAAGAAGAGTAAATGGATTCATGTTTTGTTTCCTTTTTCTACTGTGGGGATTAGTCGTACTTTGCAAGGTTTGACAAGATAAACCCAATTCAAAGAAATAAACAACTACTATCTATGCAAACTTAAGAGTACTCGTTATAAGAGCTTTAAGATACCTATGTTTGGAAGTTAAATAAAGGAGGAAACAATAAATCAGCATAGCTTCTTACAGGCTGTCCTGTCCAGTCTAGAATTTGAATAAATAGGCTTCTCCCCTCCCCTTACTCTCAAACCAAACAAGAGAAAACAGTTCCCTTTCACTATCTCCTCCACTTGCCCATTCCCATTTCTCTTTTCTTTCTTCTTATTTTCTGTATATAATTGAGGTCCTTTCCATTCTCTTTTTTTTTATGAAGGAAAATCCGCAGCCGCTACCCCTTTGGGTGAGCGCAGGGTAAAGCCCCCATTCCTATGCAAACCACACCGAAGCGGTAACCCGCACTAACCAAGCTTGGTGCGACGAGGAATTTCTAACTTTGAGACCTCCAACATGGAAATCCCAAGTCTAAATTACTGCCTAACTTACCCCCAAAACAAAATTTCCACTTTCAGCTACAAGATATATGTAAAGGCACTTTATCTGATAACAGTGAATGGTGGGAAAGTTTGTTCAACAATCTCACATTCAACCAATCAATTATGCCTCAATCTCACTCAATCCCATCCTTTCAATACTAGACAATTTGGCTTTTAAGGAAAGTTAAGAGACTAAACCTAGATTAAAGGTTCTCTATATCTCATACTCATCTCTATGGACTAAACCAGGTAAACATCATACCTAATGCAAGTAAGAAAATACGAGTCATTTGCATGAGAAAAAGCAAATTTCTTTTTTCCTTTTCCGAGTTTTAAGATATACAAATGAATGTTTGCCAAATTTCCAACAACTAGGCCAAGAGTGGCTCTTCTGTATACAGGAACCCATAATACCAAGGATAAATCACAATTCACACCTAAAGGTCCAATCAATAGTTTAAACCTTCTCTATCCGACAAAAGAGGGGGAAATCCTTTTCTGAGAAAGCAAAAAAGGGGCAGGTCTTCCACACTCTTTTTAACACTTGGCATTTGGTGAACTGCCATATGAATTTAAAGGAACTGACGTGAAAGGTCTTTGGCCAGACTAAATTATGCAATAGTAGAATTTTATACACTAAGAGTAGGGTCAGTCTTCCATAGGCTTATTCTTATTTGCATTTAATGTAACTCACAACTTTATTAGCTTTGTGTCGCTTTTGAAATGCTTATATGTTGCAGATCCAATTTCTAGTTTAAAGAAACTTAAAGAGTAGCGCAACAATAAGCAGTTAGAACCTATTAAACAATGCAAAAAGGTGACATCAACTGAGAGTAGTTTGTACCTTGTTTTTACGTTTGAAATCAAGAAACTCGTACACATGCATGGCCTTTTTAGCATCTGTGGCATGTTCCATTACCTGGAGTTGGGAACAGGATCAGTTAATTATAGATATAAAACATTAAAAAACCTCAATTATGGAAACAAAGAATAAAGAATCGAACAGGCTACGAGAAGTTAGGGTGAGTCAGGACAAAAGCAGACCTTTGTAGCAGTTTTCTTCATTATGGATTTATACCCATCTCTGTCGAGTTTCCTTGCTTTATAAAGAGGCATCAGCAAAGACGCAACATAATCTACAACAGCCTGCTTAATTCTTTTTGCTCCTCTCGGTTGATTATCTAATGCCTCTTTATTTACAGTAATTTGTGAGGCAGAGCTTTCACACACTAACACATCATGCTTTCTCATATCCATTTTGGAACTCACGTTTGAATCCTCTTCATCAGTGACATGCATCACTGGATCATAGAAATCTGAATTAGCAGCAGCTGCTTGACATTGCCACATTTCAATGGCATTGTAATCCTTTATCCCCACACTATTTGAGCTATCAACCCATGCTTTGGTGAATATACTACTATCTACAGGTGCACATTCTGCAGAGTGCTCCTTATAGTTAAGCTGACTTGCATTGTCATTTGAGAGGCTACGCTGTGAGCGATTATCAACAGACATTTTTGAACTGTCAAGGTTCACACCAGCAGCAGAAAAATCAACAGACCAATCCCTCACCCGGCAATTGCGAGAATCAATTTCGGATAAACAATCTTGCCTTCCTACCACACCGCCAGGCCAATTCCTTCTGATGTCAGACTCATCCATATTTGCATATTGTTCCCGTCGAGCAAATTTGTGAAATGAGGGTATCTTAGGAAGCTGCAGTGGCATGTTACACTTGGCACCAGATGAAGCATAAGCCTGCAATGAAAGGTAATCATTGTACAGCTGCTTAAGAGAAAAGCAAGATTTATGAACATAAGACAGACAAAAACATTTGCAATATAGAGAAGCCCAAAAAGCAAAGTAATAGAGAATCCAACTTTGTGTTTTTCCCCTTTTTTATAACTTATATACTCGAGGAATAATAATAAAAAAATATAGCATATTCCCTTCTCATATTGAACAAATGAATCAACACGACTAATAAATCTTGGGATGATACACCATTATGTTGCTTTTGGGCTGCACCACATTATAAATGTTTTTATCTGTCTTTTTTTTTTTTTTTTTCTAAAGCAACATAACAGAGAATCTAGCTTGTGTGTTTCCCCTTTTTTCAATAACTTGCATACTCGAGGAATAACCAAAAAAACAGTAAAAATGTAGCACATCCCCATATTGAACAAAGGAGTCACCAAAGTTAATAAATCTAGGATACAATACATTATAAGACACTAACCTCAGCAGCTGCTAGAGCAGCAAGGCGAGCAGCTTCTGCAGCAGCAAACGCAGCCTTCTCTTCCTCAGACATGGGAAAATTTTGTGTTTCCTCACTGGTATCATTTTGCCTTCCTACTGAAGCTTGAGAGGTTGATGGTTCAACAACTGGAATAGCTGCTAACGTGGCTGGCCTGACATTCAGCTTCTTGTTGTTGACACTAACAGCTAAGTGATTTCCAGCCGATGAAGAAACTTTAGAACTCCGTTTACTGTCTACTGCTGAAGGATGACTGCGAATAGGTGGTTTGCCAGGTGTTGCAATGTGTTTGCTCTTCGAAGTATCAGTGGCAGTGGATTGTCTTAGTAATTTCAGACCACCATTAGCAGCCTTTTCCTTTCGAAAAAGTTCTATCCATACATTGACAAGCTGACTTGCTACAGCACGTATGTCACGGCTAGTATGCACACAGACTTTTTCTTTAACAGTTTTCCCAATACCTGAATAAAATATAACAGGAATAGAATCAGTTAAATCAATGCAAGGACAAAGCAAATACGCTAATGATATGACAATTATAAGGATCATTAGCCATTAATGGAGATATAGAAAGCAAATATTTTGAGTTTATAGCATACAAGCTGAAAAATATGAAACATTAACAGAGAATATTGATAGCCCCGATGGGGTTGTGCACATAAATAATTTGAAGGTACAAATCAGCTTATAGCAAACAATATCGGAATAAAGGTGAACAGTTCCAGAATGGCAGGACTGCCTCTTCGACCCAACCCCAAAAAGAAATCTCAAAGAAGGTTCACAATAGAAAAAACAAAGGAGAGCAGAAGGGGGTTGGGGTAGTTCCTTTACTCAAAGGGGAATGTACCTGACAGTCGGACTGCAAGCAAATCAGTTGAAACAAGTACTAGTAGACGAACACAATGGCGCAAGAGTTGGGTCCCATCCTTTCCCATGGAGTCCTGTGACCAACAAACATTAGTCAGACAACAAGCAATTTGTGTTCAACAGATATGGCATGAAACTAAAATATGTGACGATTCATACCAGCATCCACAAATTAAGTGTGCTAAGCCCTTCTTTAGTTCCAGCAAAAGATCTCAAAACTTCTACCGGAAGTTTCAACAATTCTTTTGCGAGATGCAATCTTCCTGCTGTTGTATTGGCCTTACAGAACATGTCCCTTAGCAAATTCTCCCGGGTCATGATCTTCACCCCATCCAAAGACTCCTTGCACAAAACACTTGAGAGCTCCACTGCTTCAAGTCTTTTTATAATGTCCCTTATTTCACTCCTTTCAACATCTGAATGCCTCATTGCATCCTCCATTGCCTCTACTTCTGCTGTGTAATCAGTGCCTGTAGTCAATATGTCAATTATGCGCACAGCTTCACGTAACCCACTCATCATTGCACCACCAACCGTGTCAGGGTGCTCCTTGCAGGTAGCTTCACCTGCAAAAAATAAACAGTTCTCCACAGGCCGGCCCAATATGTCATAATCTTCTCCCGATGACCCTACAGCCACATAAGAGTAAGCCCCATAGCTATAAGGATCTTTTCCCCAGTTGGTGACCACTGAAGCAACTGGATCAGGTACCATTTTCTCACCATAAAGCTTTCGCAGAACCAGTAACGAATGCTTTACATGGTCATCGGAGCTCATTTCCTGGCCATCTATAGCAGCTTTTCCAACCACTAACGCTATAAGAACAGGTGCCCCAACAGTTTTCTTGACATTCCAGAACATAAAGCACTTGCCCCTCTCGTCCGTATCTTCAGCAGTCGCACCAAAGTAATCAATAGAATCATCCCAAAATACTTCAGGAAACTCCAAGACAACTTTATTAAGGACACCAAAACCAAGCCTTCGGATAGATAAATCTTTCCACTGGGGTAAAGGTGGTGAAAATTTAATTGTTTCCGCCTTTAGACACCCTAATGGAACTGTTATAAGCACTGCATCTCCAGAAAACTCTCGTCCATTTGTCGTGGAGACTTTTACCTTGTTAAACAAATCATTATTTGAAGGAACATCTTTTTTGCAATATGAAATATCAGTAACAATTTGGTTCAAGTGAACGCAAAGTTCCTCACCTAGTGCTTCAACAACGGAGCTGTAGCCGCCTTTAATCATACAATGAGCTCCACCAAAACCTCCATATGTATCATCCTGATTCCAATAAGGAAGAGAGACTTCTTTAAGCAATGCAGCACAACCATACTCCAAGTTAGCAAAATGCCAATCCATTACCCTCCTCTCTGGGGGGCTCAAGATCTCTACCTTAGAATTATTATTTTGAGGAACTCCGCCATCAGAAAGTGCCATGGATTCCACTGCTGTCACTGATAATTTTTGTGGTTCATTACCCATATGATTTCTCGCAAAACGGGCCTTCTGACGCTTCTTAAGGGCATATTCTAAACCATCCTCCAGGGACATCCGCATCGCATGCTCCCCTTTTTGAGCAACCAACAGTACCATGTCATCCAATAAGCTATTGAATTCTGCTTCCAATGCTTCATCCAGATCTACTGGTACTTTCTGGCCAGTAGCTACATCGTACAGGGGACAATCACTGTTCAATACAGTCAATTCAAGACCCAACTGTGCACAAATCAACGAAGAAGGATCTGGTCTTCTTTCAGTCGCCACATCTGCCTCAATACCAGTAATAATGCTAGCACCAAGGTCCACTGGAACAGATAGAGACGAGCGATCTGTAAAAACACGACCACCTATTCTGCTTCTGGCCTCTAGCACGGTGACATGGAAACCTTGGCGCTTCAGGTGCCGTGCTGCAGTTAGGCCAGCAGGACCCGCACCAACAACAATTATTTCTTTTTTCCCTTTTGCATCACAGCAAGTGTTTAGGCTTTGACTCCCTAATGAGTCAGATATGAACCCACGAGAATCTTCTGAAATCACAATGTGTTTATCGGCTGCTCTACCATCAATCTCTGTATTGTTGGGAGGCAAAAGACCTGGATCTACCATATTCTGTAATTCACTATCCTTAACTTCACTTGAAGGCACTTGAGCAACTAAACCTAGATCAAATGGTTGACGCGGTGACTGAATATCAAGATAACCATTTACACGGCAATCATCAATAGGACATTCTCGCTGCTCTGCTGAAGTAGATAACTCTATGGCCCGCCTATCAATGAGCTGGCAATCAGCTCCACATTTTTCTGTCTTTTTCCCTTCATCAGATAAGACATCATTCTTCTCCGGCATGATAATCTCAGAACTCTTTGACCTCCCAAGAATAAAAGAAACTCCATCATCTCTATCAGCAACAGAAGCTCCAGATTTTTCTATAGTCTTCTCTTCCTTCAAAATTTTCAAGCTGTGTTCAACACCATTTTCAGCTTTATCCTTTTCAGAAGCAATTCCAAAATTTATGTAGCCCTGTTTAAAAGTGGTTAAATTGTGAAAAATAATGATAAGCAAGCAAGCAAGCAAAGAGAAGGTCATGAACCAAAGTAGTTTTATATAGAAAGATCATACAAAAAAGAAGGGACGGATATCCTTTGTAAATCTTGAATAAGAAAGTTCAAATGTTAACTAGGAGGATTGCAATAAACTTACACATTGATCAAGAAATGAATAGATTTGCCGTATTAAAGAAGCCCGAGGTGACTCATCCGCTAAAGGGGTTTCAGACACTCCACATTCTGAAAGTGGCAAGACGCGACTGATGTCTTTATTCCAAAGGCTCAAAATCTGATTCCTGCATCGCAACAAAGATTCACCAAAAAAGTTGAGTCAATTATGAAAATATGTAAAACAAAGACGATTACACTGCATCATAACAGAAAGTTAACATGCAGATTACACTATGATCTCCAACCTACGCAAGTTAACAATTGAAAGTGCCAAAACAAAAAACTCCTTCAGTCACAAAGCTTAGATTTCCACTGCCCACTAACAAATAATTTAGAGAGTAAGAAAGCTTTCAAGAATAGTTTAGAGAGAGCTTTCTTAACATTGAAGAAATCCCCTACGGGCTGCTGGTCCGACTTAGTGCACTGGTTCGAAACTCTGGAGTGTATGCCTCTGCCTCTATACTGTAGTTATAAGAGAGAAAACATGTTCAAAGAAAAAACAAGTATCCGGAACAATATTCTTATTGTCCATGCATGAGCATACATAAGCCCACCTTCCTAAAGAGTGGCTTTTGTATAAATTCTATGAGAAGGGGCAAGGTCGGGCGCGCATAATTTACAGTAGATGCTGCAAGTTAGGGTAAGGTGAGAACCCTAATGACCCACCCACCTGCATTACATAGAAATTTTAAATTCTCTCGTTTTATTTAGAAAAGAAATTTAGCTTTATAGTATTACCATCCTAAACGGATCATCATCTCTCATGTTCTTTGAATACTTGCAGTGCTCGTGAACAATATGTTTGTTGAGAAGAAAGGTGGAGATTGGAAAAGTAAAAGTGGAGTGTCAGGATATATCTCTTGTTTGCTGAGATACAACCAAAAGTGAGGGGTTTGATTTCCCTACATATCAGCTTTTCCAATCCGTCTAGACTGAAATGAAATCAAACGAGAAAGGATGTTTGCTTTTACCCCTCCCAAGTTGCAACCATACCCAACTCACAATAAAATACTCAATATTCACCAAAGAAGGAAAGAAGTTAGCTTCTCTGTATCGTACCCTCCCTTCCCTACTGGGAACCAAACATATTCTAATGATATTCTCATGGGATGCATCAAGGAACAATTGGTACTTTGGATCTCTAGAGAGATTTGAAACTAATAACCCGTTCGAAAAGGAAACTACTTGTTCCCTTCTCTTACAGACCACCAGGATATGAATGTAAAGACGCATAAAAGGAGAATGAAAAACATACCTATCCAACCAACTGCTTTTTACACACATTAATAGAGAAGGTACTTTTCAATTTACCTTATCAATGAAGTACAGAAATTATGTTCCAGTCATTCATAAACTAGAAGTATATTTAGCTTTATCAAAATTATCTAAAATACTAAACAAAGTAAGCTTAACAAAACATTGGATAAACCAGATACCTCTTTTGTTGATCAATGGTTATCACAGAAGGTAGACGATAGGAGATGACACCAATGTGACCACGTCAAAAACCAATAAGTTGTTCCAATTACATAGCCAACTAAGGAAATAGTGTGCACATTCAAAAAAATAAACATATTACATCATAGAGAGAGAGAGAGAGAGGGGGGGGGGGGGGACCAAAGTTCAAATTCTAAGAGAACAAGGGAAGGATAGATACTAGCCCCAAGGGCTTTAGTCTAGTAGTAACAGTGCAGCCTGTAATGTGTGGGTTCGGTGCATGCCACAAGTCAAACCTTGCAGCAGAAAAAAGACGATCCTAATATTTGAATGGAGAATGGTAGGGGGCCGCCCATTATCACCATGTTTGAACCGTTCGCCACTAGTTCTGGGGCATTTCTTGGTAATCAGGAAAAAGGGGAGGAAAGATACTAGGCTTTAAAGGCATACTTTATCTAAACTAAACCTTCAGGCAGCATCACCTGTCTAAAAGAGATAAGAACTTTTTGCGATATCGTCCCAGTATTTACTGAAACTAACAAGAAAGACGGCCATTGCTTGCCAGCAGACTAAACAGAGCACCCATCTAAATTATGTTGTAAGTATTCATAAATGAAACTATTATCTAGAAATTTCACCCCTTTAACCATAAGAACTATCTTTGAACATTATTTGTATGGTCTTTTGCCCTCAAAAGGAGGTCCCTAGTTCTAACTCTTACAAGAGTTCTTTTTAATCGTTAAACCCTTCGACGAGTTCTATCTAATGCCTTTTCAAGGAAAGCAGGAGCATATTTATTTCTCTGTTCAAATAACCATAGATTAGCTTCTTAAGTTTTGCAATAATGAACCGGAGCATAGATTAGAATGAACCCAAAGAAGCAAAATTAAAGGAAACATTATAAACATAATTTAATTATCTCATGGAAAAATCTCTTGTAAGGCACTTAATAACAAGGTATTCGAAGAGAGCGGATATGGTATTCAGAGTGCAAAATTTGTCATTACCTGCATTCCAGAAATTCCAGTAGTCCAACTCTGCGCTTCAGGAGCTCCTTAAACTTGATTCTTTCTACTGGGCCAACTTCACGAGCTTTAAGTCCAACAGATACTGCTGCTATCCCGCCATTTTCAGTATCCATAACTGTCAACGACGACTCAAGCTTCTCTCTTGTTTTGAAGGCATGTCTACCCTCTCCATCTTGATGACTTAAAAAAAGATCTTGCCCATGCACCAGAACGTCCCAATCCACATCCCCCTCATAGGCCATATCCCCGTGCCTGCGCTTTTTGGTCTTGCGTGAAGCACGTTGACCTGAAAAGATTCTCTGCTCTTTTTCTTCAGCTGCCAGCTTAGACTCAGTCTCTTCAGCAACACTTTCATCACATTCTGGTGTAATTGACGGAGAAGATGTGTCATCAGCCTCATCATCTCCAGAAACAAAGACACGACTTTGATGATGTGCACCTTCACAATTCTCATCAGCCAGTGCACTCTGATGGAAAACCAAACTGCATTTGCGCAATGAGGTAGCAGCATTATCAATAGTCAATTGTTTGGAAGAATCATATAAGTCATCATCATTTTCCATGATTTGGTCCTCCTGCTTCATCTGGCTGGCATTAACTTGTGACTACTCCATAGGACCACCGGAGACAACCCAACCCTGAAAACACTGACCATCTCCTTTGGCAAACGAAGAACCGGAGACGAGGAGTGAGAACAAGCTTGTTCATTAACAGAATCACCAGAAATTCGCTGCTGATCATCAAAGTCACTTGAACACTTCTCTACTGCAATAAAATCGGGCGCCAAACGAACTTGAGCATACCCAGAACCTGTCATGTCTGTCTTTTCCTTGGCTGCAGTTGAGCCTTCCAACCGGAAAGTGGAGGAAATCAAAGTCCGACTAAACACGTTGCAGATGCTTCCTTCAGATGTATGATCAAGTTTGTTCAATAGCTGAACACTTCTACAAGAACCTGAATCATCTACTCGATTTGAAGAGCACATTTGATCATCTACATGAGTTTCTCGGCTGCTTAAAATTGCATTCACATCCATATCAGCATTGAATTTGGTTTCTATCACGGGATGCTCAAGCATCTCAACATTCTCAGGAGTAATGATACCTGCAGACGAAACATCACGATCTGTTGCCATTGGCCGATCACTAAAACCATCCTTGGAAGCAGACTGTTCATAATAAATAGAACAGTTCTTCAAGACATCCTCATCGTGAAGATCTTTGCAATTTCCACTCACAATATTATATGTTGTGGCAGTTTCCTCCTCACTAAGTTTACTATGACATTTGACCTCACCATCTAGGACACCTGCGATCTTATTAAAACATGCTGGTAAATCTAATTGAGATCCTTCAATGGAAGAAGCATCATCTATGGCGATGCTTGATTTCAACAACTCAACATTGTTCAATGCAGATGAAAAAAGCTCTGGCCTTGAATCAGATTGTAATTGAATGAGTTGCACAAATTCTTTATTTTCAGAAAAGTGCATATGGACTGAACCTCTATCAAGTGCAACATGCACATTCTCATTGGATTCAGGCATTTCTTCAACCAATTTCTGGCACATATTTTTGGATATGGAAGGAAAGATTTCGGTTGCAGGAGGGAAAGAGTTCAAAACGTCACATAAAACTTCACTTTCCTTCCCTCTTTTCAACTGCAAAGAGCTGTGTGATTTCTTAAACAGACCAGATTGTGCTTTCTTCAGAAAAGCTGATAGTGAATCTTCTAGAATACCATCCATGCAATTCGGAGGGCTTTTTCCACTCTCTTCATCATTTTGCAGGGACATATCCTCAGATATCTATCTACTTCTAAGCCTCCGGAAGAAGAAACTTGGTATTTACCTTTTCTAGTATTCACTTTCTCACAACCCTCTCAAGTATCCTGCGGTAGGACATTCAACATCTGACAGACCCTTTTCCACAATTTTTGCCACTGCCTTCACAGACCCATCTGGAGATTCCACTGTTAACTTACTGGCATTGCTACTTGAGCTTTTCCCAATTGTTGACACAGATCCACTATCCTTCTTCGGACCCCTCAATTTCTTCCTAAAACTAGCTAATGTATCATCCATGCCAACCAAATTTTCATCCTTAACCGCCGTTTTCTGAACCACATCCTTACTACCACCTAAATCCACCTTCGCTTTCTTCGATTGTTTTTTGCTTTTTAACTTCAACAAAGACCCAATAGGCTCATCATCTCCTGAATCAAACTTCATCTCAATCCGCTTCTTAGTTCCTCTCTCTAACCTTAACTCAACATTTTCTTCCTCCCCCATATCTAGCAAACCCTTATTAGGGTTATCAATTTATTCTTACACCTCCTCCCTCCACATATAACATACAACCCTTCCAAACACTAAATCAGCAAAACAAATCCAAATTTCACAAATCCTTAAGATATCAATAAACTTACACTTCCTCCCTCCACATATAAACCTAGCAAAAAATCCTTCTCACATACAACATACAACAGATTACTAAATCATCCAAACAAATCCCAATTTCATATACACAATAATAACATTCATATCCTAAAACACAAATCTTCTCCCTTTGAACCAATGCAAACAATTCCACAATACTATTTCAGTTTCCAGTAACTAAAAAAAACATCAAATTACGCCAAACTCAACACTTCCCACACCTGTAAATCGTTAACAACACAAAACAGCTCAAAATTGAGAACAAAAAGTAACAAAATTACCAGAAAATTAGGGCTTTTTTTTTTTTTGAGAAAGGATCGGACCTGAATGTTGAAGCTGTTGTTCCTTAGGTCGCGTGAGTGAAATCTTCTAAGAGAGAGAGTGGAGAACAAGAGGGGCTGCGCACGTTAGCATCACCGGCTGAAGGAAAACACTATTCCTACTGTCTCAATGAAAGATTTGATGTATGATATATAAAATGTATATTGGGATATATGTTTTTGGGGGGATTTATAACAATACACAAAAAGAGGGTTAAATGTTTTTGGTGTGAATAACCCTTGTTTTATTAGAAGTTGGTAAGTAAATGACAAAAAGTAATTATGAAAATTAGATTCCATTTAATGTGTAACGTAAACTTCTGTTAGAGTGTTTGTCGTTGGGTGTTACATTCAAAGTAATGTAACGTGGCATGTTATTAGACTGTTAATATATGATTTTTATTTTTAATGATTTGGATGTATGCTTTGATTTTATACAATAATAAGGTTAATTAAGAGTTTTGGTGATTTTTTATATTATGATAATGTTGTTTGATGTTGCGTTCGTATGAACATGAATGTGATTAGTTAATTAGGCTGAAAATTCTCTTAAATGTAATGTACCATATTCTTGAATTGTTAAGATTAGTCAATATCGATTTTTGTTATTAGTGATTGTACGGGTGTCTGGAGTTGTTTAATAATAAGGTTAGTTATGAGTTTACCGATCTTTTATGCCACGATAATGTCATTTAATATCGCGTTTGTATGAATCTAAATGCGATCAATTAGGTTGACATTTATGATCTCTTAAATGTAACGTGACATGTTATTGGATTGTTAAGATCAATTAATAACTATTTTAATCCTTGATGATAGTAGGAAGTCTTGATTCGTAAAATAATAAGATTAATACATGAGTTTGTCGATCTTTCACACTTGTAATAATGTCATGTTTGTACAAAATCTTAATATAACCAGTTAGGTTGAATCTTTTAAGCATAACACGCCAACCAACAATAATGATTTAATTCTCGATGATTTTATGGATATCATGATATATTCACAACACAATAAAGTTAATTATGAGTTTACCCGATCTTTTATATTACGTTAATATCATTTGATGATATATTTGTACTAACTTGCGTGTGAACAATTAAATTGCAATTCTTTTAAATAAAATTTATGGTTTTTAATTACTTTTATTTTTGAAAGCTAGTTACAATTTTAATTTTATTGCAATTATCTCATAAACTGAATTTGATCAATTAGGTTGAAATTCTCTTAAATAAAATTATGATCCTCTACTTTTATATTATTTTTTTTGGCAGTGCTAGTTACAGCTTTAGTTTATTGTAAATTATCTTGTATTTCTTATTATGTTCAAGTTATTGTGAGTAATCAATATGAATCGTCATAAAAATATATTGACTTATTCGTTAAGGTAAAAAATAACTAAATATTGTTTGAACTTCTGGAAGAGAACAAACAAATATAATGTGACACTTTTATAATTTATCGATTAAATATGTTAAGCTAATTTTATTTATGTTTTGTGTTGAATTTTTATCATTATAATTCGTATTTTAGAGTGAGAAAGAGGGGATCGAGGAGAAGCAAGTGATAGGAGCATTAGAAGGAAAATTCAAGTTCTTGAATTTAAACATGTGTAATGTTTAATTTTGCTTGAACGTAACGTGACATGTTATTGGTTGCTAATATTAGCAAACAATAACCTTAATTCATAAATACCATGATCCGTACAATAATAAAGTTAATTATAAATTTTAAACGGTTTTCCATATCACGACAATGTTATTTAATTTCATGATTGTACAAACCTAAATACGAGCAATTAGGTTGAAATTCTCTTAAATATAACGTAACATGTTATTGGATTATTGAAAATAGCTTATAACAACCTTAATCCTTAACGATTGTATGTTTTCAATTTGTACATTAATAAAGTCAATTGTGAATTTAAAGATCTTTCTATCAAGATAATAACATTCAACATCGTATTAGCATAAACCTTAAAGCGATCGATTGAGTTGAGATTCTCTTAAATATACTGTGACATGTCAATAACGACCTTAATCCCTAATGATATTACAAGTATATATCATGATTTGTATAATAATAAAGTCAATTATGAGTTTATATTTTCTTTTTATCACATATTTTCAGCTTCTTTTCTAATGAATGAATTCATCTTCCTTATTAAGATTGAATCAAATGTTCCTTCAAAATTCTATAATATAAAATTTATAATTTAATTTTTTATATGTGTTGCACGTGTATGTCAAAGTAATAGTACACGATTCTACAAATACCATTAATCTATATATATATATATATATATATAAATTTTATTTGATTTTAAAATAATTCATTTATACCATAAGAAAGATTAAAGTATTAAAAGTTTTCATAAATAATCAATATGAATTGTCATATAATAATACTATTGACTTATTTGCCGAGGTAAATATGACTTAATATGGTCTGAATCTATAAAAATGATCAAACAAACATAACGTAACATATTATTACGTTATTATTCATATTTATTTAATCATAGAAGATATAATTTCTAATTAATCATAGTCTAGCTAATAAGAAAATATATAAAGACAGAATATGTTGAAGAAGCATGGTCACAATTATATAATAAACATTATATTACCCCTTTTTTTAATTTACATACCACCACATTATATCACATCATTTATATTATCTTTCAAGTGTTTTAATTTATTAATATCCAAGAAAATGATTGCAATATATCATCAATAAAAAATACAAAACAATTATTATTACAATTTTATTTTTATTTTTGAAAATCTAAGGAAAAATGAATCTCTATCACAAATATAACCAATGTGGTTATTGAATCTTGATCCAAATTCCTTCACTTGGTATATCTTGATTAACCACAAATAACAAATAATAACCTGGTGGTGCTAATTTACCTGAATTAGGGAAAATTGAACTGACTTGATAAGTGAGTATTCCCGTCTTTTTTACCTTTTCATTCGAAAGAATAAGCATTCTTTGATTCATAGTATTCGAATGTGTGTTAAATCCGGGTGCAACCATCGTCACCTTGATCAAATTTGTGTTGACGAGTGATTCAGAAAGAGTAAAACGAATATTAAGACGTTGTCCATACTTGATCTTTTTATGAGAACCCGGAGAAATGATTTGTGGTCGCAAATTAACAGAGTTTGACTCCAAGTAGGATGGTGAGAATGTCTCCAAACTTAAATCCGTTGGAAAAAGAACTCTAGTGAAATTGTAAAGCTCATTTGGATTACTACCACCAACAAGAACTCGTCCATCACGGAGTAAAACTGCTGTTGAGTGATACATTCTAGGTATTGCATTCGGATTTTGCACCTCGAATCTAGAACCAGAGGGATTATCGGGTCGGTAAATTACCGGACTCAAAACCGGGTTCCTAGCAATTCCCCATCCAGCCGTACCCGCCGCGGCTCCATTTACAATCAAGACATTTCCATTTGGTAAAATTACCATATCACCCATTGTTCGAGCTAGTGGCATTGTCTCCATGGTCCATTGTGGATTCGCGTCTGTAATTGCAATCCGCCCACAAGTATTTAACGCACCTACAAAAGTATTAGCTCTTGCCGCTTTGAGATATGAGCCAATTGGGGCTCCACCACATACCAAAACCTCAGCTTGAATTGTTTGTGCCTTTAAAGGAAGAAGGAACTGCCGACCTGCTACTGGATAATTTTGGGGATCGCCACAGGTATTGGGGATATGTTTTCACTATCGTTTGTGTGTAGCGAGTATATAGTCGATTGTGTTCGAGAAATGATTAAATTTCCAGGTCCACATGGAGAAAAACAAATGGGTAGGTAGAGATTGTTTTCCTCTTTGTAGGAAACATTAGTTGTTGAATAAACGGAGAGTAAATTACTTGTTTCGTTGACGCAGTAGTTTTAGGAAAAATCGTAATTAAACGTATCACGGCTTCCTATTATAATTTGGCTTCCGTCAGGAAGAATATGATTGGTGGAATACCATCGATTTGAATAACCATTCCAAGTTTCTTGCCATCACAAGTGTAACGGTTGAACGTTCTCACCATATTTCTTCCATCGTTGAATCCACCGGTTTGAACCAACGTACCGTCAGAGGTGGCAGAGCCCGAGGAGCACACCACACATCGGTCTGGACCATGAGAGGTCGTACTGAATTAGTGGACACGTCATATTCTACAGAGTGGGCAGTGCAATCGATTTTTAACGCAAGGTCTTTAGGATTGTTACGACATTTGCCATTAGGCAAGGAAATATTAGATGCACCAAAATCAGTACGATCGTATATAATGACTCTGTCGTTGTTGAGGAGTTGCATGTGCATAGCGGAAATGCCAATGTTGGACATAAGTAAGTCCCATTTGCCACCTGCAGCATTAGCTAAGTTTAAGTCATGACATGATAGTAAAAGAAGAATAATGTTGAAAACAAAACTTGATTTTTTAGTCATCATAATTAGGTGTATATGAATTTTAGACAAAAAGATAAATTGAGAAGAGTGTGTTATGAAAATGTGAAGTAGGGGTGTCCTTTATATACTCTTGGGGTTTATTTTTTTAATATTTGAAATAATACAAATATTAGTTTGCAAAAAATAATTTTGTCTAGAGAAAGAATGTCATTTCATAATGTGAAATTGAGCTTAGGAATATTTTGAAGGATTTAGTCAACACCATCTCAAATAAAATAAAATAGAAAGCCATGTAGCTATAGTTTTCCCTCCTTGTGGAGGTGTATGAATACTTTGAAGTACTAGAAAGAAAGAGGTAATTGGACGAGAGATGATGCAATTCAATTTATCGAGAAAATTATGATTGATAGAGAGGTTATGAATCTGGTGTTTATTAGTAAAGATGGTATAGAAAAAAACATTGTATTGCTTTCATTTTCTTTTCCCTTAAATTTATGTTGCTATTTATTTGTTGTGATCTGACGTATAGAAAAACCTGTCATTATTTTTTTTTCAAATTAATTTGAACTGTTTTTTCGTAAAGTCGATGATGTATCATGATATACACTTTGCCTCCTAGAACAGTCTCATCACAATTGTAAATGAGATGTAATTGGCCTCCACAAATTTACACTAAATATGTAATCTACTAGTAAATATTTTTGTAATTTGAGTTAGATCCAGTTTCATTTTTTTAAAAAAATCTGTTTCTATTGTTTATTTTATGTATAATATGCAGGGAATGTATATCTTACATACTTTCAATTTGGTCAGATGTACCCTCCCCAAAATTAAAGATATAAATAATAATTATAGAAGTTTATAGTTTTATTAATTTAATTAATTCCTCCATCTGTCAAAGATCTCTCTTGTTTAGGAATCAAAGTACTAATTGTTAATTAAATTTCTTAATTTGCATTCATATCTTTGGAATATGCAGCATTATTTATAATTATGCAATTGCCATACATAGTATTTTCATCAATATATGCTGATCATGGTTGCTTAGTGCACAACTACATAACCAATTGTTTATGTGTTCAATTACTTCTGCATTATTAATCACAATTAGTACGAGTATTATAATGTTTAAACTAAGTAATTTATAGTCTAATATGAGAATAGATATTTATGAAGAAACATTGAAGAATAAACAAATTAAATTAGTCTAGCAAGTCAACTCCTTACTTTGCTATCTATTTCTTCTTTCTTATCTTTTGTATTTTCATCATCTTGATAAGCTTTGATGGGAGTAGAGTTTTTTTTTTCAATAAAAATTTAATATATATATAAAAAAATAGTTGCTAATTAAAATTCAATAACTTAGAAGGATTAAAATTTCAAATGCACATATTAATCCACAAAATAGGATGAGAGTAATGATAAATAACTTTTTATAATTGTCTAAACCAATTCTGTGGACCTTTTCACTGTTGATACTTGTCCAAATCAATTCTGTGGACCGTTTTATTGTTGATTCTTGTCCAAATCAACTTGTGACTGTTCTCATTGTTAACTTGTTCAAAAGTAACTGTGTGTGGACCGTTAAGACAATTTAAATTTGACGAAGCCGTCATTTACCCTTAAAATGACATCTTTTAAAATTTCGATCGTCATACCTTTTGAAATGATTTTTTTTTTTAAAAAAAATAAAATTTATTACCTTAATAATCGATATCTAGTTTAGATTTTATATTTTTGCAAGAATATAAGGTTACTTATTATGTTAAGGCACAGACAGATCTATAATTGTAGTTAAAAGAGTTTGACAAAATTTAATAATTTAAACCTAAAATTTTATTATGATTGTAAATACGGTATGTACATAATTAATTCTAAACTTAAATTTATGAATCTATCTTTGTTTACATATGATTTATCAAAAGTTAGTGTTGCTTAAAATTGATATTTTACTGATTCACTAGTTTTGTTTTGTTAATTTAAAGAACAAAATTAAAGGAACCATTGAGAAGGATTAATTGTCAAATGACAAATGTTCGTACATGCAAAAGCAGCTTAATTATTAAAATTATTATAATAATATACGAAGCATTATGAATATACATACATACAATTGAGTACTTAATTAAATTGATTCTAAAGATCAAATAATACAATTAACTAGCTTAACTAGTGCATGGGTGTTTAAGTACTCTTCTAATAATTATTGGCTTAGCCTTAAAAATGTATGTGGATATATGGAAAGAATATCAAATCTTTTTATTTAGTAATTTAAAGATTTTTTTCATTAAAAAAGAAGAAGCAAGAAGTCAAAAATGAAATTTCCTTTCAAATTGAATATGCATTTGTTTGACTTTTGCAGGATTAATTATAAGGAAGAAATTAAGTTAAAATATTTAAAATTTAATAATTGACGGAGAAACGTGTGGATGGGTGGCGTTGTGTGGAATATATATATTTTTTTTCGAAATGAAAACTAAAATTTATACACACATATTAGCATTCTAGTTTAGTCGATTAATTATAATTAAGCTGATGTTAACCATTCTTCTTAGTTGGTTACTAATTGTGATTTTTTTTAGCGATTTATCTGAATTTGTAAACGATGAGAAGACAGACTTGGATCTAGCCACCACCTCACCCCATAAGTTAGTTATAGTGGCGGAGCAAAATTTTTTAATAGGGGTTCAAAATTTATTGAATAGATATACTGAGTAATTGAACGGGGTTCAATATTACTATATTATAAAAAAATATTATTTTAATCATGTATAAATAGTACTCCTCCGTTCAAAAAGAAGTCTCATTTCTTTTGTAATTTGTATTAAAAAGAATGATCTCTCCTTTTTCAACAAAACTTTAAACTTTAACTTTCATCGTACATGTTGAAGACCACAAGCTAAAGGGCATTTGGTATATTTGATATAACTTTAATTGAGAACCCACACAATTAAAAAATTTCTTCTGTCTTAAATTCTATTTCAAGTCACACTAGGTAGTCCTTTTTAAACTTCGAAGAGGATTTGGTTGTTTGTTTCGTGTTTGGACCAGAAGGCTCCTCACCTGGTTAGCTAAGGGTAAAAAATCATCAAGATCATAAATAATTTACATTTCCGAACTCAATATCTCACAACTCAAAATTAAACATTTGAAACATGAACGATATAAGATGAAAAGTTTACAATATCAATAAATAATAAATAAAATATTTCTAAATATAACTTCAATACCTTATTAAAGACATGGACCTTAAAACCTAATTTAATTAAAAAAAAAAAAGGATTATTACCTCATACAAAAGGTCATTAATTAAATTTCTACACCATTATTGCATAAAACTTCAAACTCCTTCCATAAGAAAAAATCTAGAGATGTTTACAAAAAAATTAGTTCACTAAATTATTTTATTAGATATGCAAAAATTATGAAAATTTTGAAAGGGGATTAAACTTGCTACACTCTTAACAAATAACAATAATCGTCTTTTCTTTCTAATTTATAGCTATTCGGTTAAGCTATTTAAATTAACTTATTTTAAGAAGTATTTTTTAAAAGAAAAATCATTTGGTAAAAAGCAGTATGTATTTGATCAATAATTTTCTTAAAAATAAATATTCTTTTCATTCACTTTTACTTATAACATTTTGACTTGACAAATCTATTAAGAAAATAATTATTGATATGGTAATTTACCAAACTATTCCTATTAAATGACTTTTAGTGCTAAGTTTTGAAAAATGATTTGCCGAAAGGGTATTTAATGTCAAGGGTAAACATGAAAATATATTGTTATCTTTTCTTAATATGTTAAAAGTAACAAGTAAAAATAAAAATTTATTTTTTTAAAAAAAGTGAACGAAGAAAATACTCTTTAGCATCAATTAATGTATGTCCAGAACTTTTTAAAAGTGTTTCGAAGTGTATTTTTTTCAAAAATATTTTGGAAAAGAACTAAATTTTTAAAAACTTCTAAACACAATTCTTGCTACTCTCGAAAACAGTTATTTTCTCCTAAAAACTTTTTTCTTTAAAAATAAGTATCTTTAGGGGAAATTAAACATTTTTGACCTTCCTAAAACTTGACTAAAGAGACTATTAACCTCTCTTCAAATATTTGTATTAGCAATTCTATCAACTTGCTTATTTAAAACAACCCAATAATTTGGAAAGCTTTGTTAATTGTTCCATCCCTTAATAAAGAGGGTCAATCTTCTAATAATAGATCCTTAATGCTCATAATATTGATGCCTACGTTCGGTTTGTTGTCATGGTTTTTTATTTTGAGAGTTCAAACTCATAAAAACTTGATAACACTTTAAGATGTCTTTTTTCCTTATATGAATATGCCAAAAAATTGTAATTTACAGTACTTTTATCATATAGTTCTAGCAACTCTAATTCTTTTTTTATTTAAAATGATCCCGAATTAAGTAATCTAATTTACCTTGAAAATTACTCAACACTGACTTTCGGTTAAACACACACATGACAAAATAATTGTGGACCGCGAAGTATTTATTATGTGTTGTTTAAAAAGTATGAAGGAAAACGATAATAACCAACTTATCTGTACATTATTTATAAAACTGAGAACATTTAGCGGAAACAACGGTAAAATGAATTTTCATGCTTGAGAATATATAGACAAATAAATTATGTACGATAAACGAACTTAGACAATATTTAAATATGCATGGTACTTCACATATGAATCAATATATTAATAACTATATAGAATATATATTTTAAATATTAATTGAGAAAAGATTCTCTATTACGTGCACCTAGGCAATCAACAATTAATTAATTTATTTTTTTGCGTAAGTCTCATAGTGTTCAACGCTAATTACATATTCACTTACTCTTTTTCAAATTACAAATTTTTTTAAAATTTATGAATTTTGGATACATTACTAGACTTTCAAATACATTACTAGACTTTCGGATACATCACAGGACATATAGATATATAGGCGAGAGATGTATCCGAGAGGGAAGAAATATATCAGAGAGGGGGATAAGACAATCAAATACAACAGTGGACTTCCGGATACATGATCAGCAGAATCGGGATACATAGATGACGGATGTATTAGGGAGTAGAGAGATGTATCCGAGAGGGGATAAAATATATCAGCGAGAGGAGAGTGATGTATTCGAGAAGAGATTTTTGGAAAACATTTCAATGGTAGGAAATTATAAAGATTATGCTAAAATAAGATGTATATTAAGGTGAAAAAAAAATTAAAAAAGAAGAAAATAAAAATACTAAAATTTATCTCATTAGGTACCAAACTTTATTTTCTTTGACAAATCCAATTTTAAGTTCCTATTATTATTAATAATTAGTATTAGGGCATAATAATATTCGACCAGATTAAAAGTAGAGTATACAACCTAGGTATATATTCCTAGCATCAATTGACCTGTAAAAGTTGATTAACACGCACGAAATTTTATCTTTTAGGCACGTGCACTTTTTATTGCATGCTTTATTAACTATATTCCACATGTTCTTTTTTATATTCTAGATCATATAATATAAATGTTAATTATAATATATAGTTGTAACTTTAATTACGCTAAAAAGTATATTTAGTTATGAACGTTATTTTGTTGTTTAAGCTCGTTAAGGATGATGATATATTTAAATATACACATCGTAATATTGAGAAGCGTATTTAAAAATATAAAATTTCTACTCATAATAAATTTAAGAAATGTTATTTTTAAAAGATTTGTGATCGTTTTTAGCCAATAATGCACTTCAGTTATTACTAATAACTAGTAACTAGTAATCTTACAAATATTATTCCTTTCTTCGCCGATCAACAAACTATATATATACCACCGGCATGCAACAATTATTAATTAACTATACAAACCATTAATTAATTATTTAGTACTTGCTTTATGTATAAATTATAATATGTAGAGCTTAACAATTCTCTATATACTTTTACTATAGTATATAAATAACATCCCCATTACGATTAATCGTATACATTCACATTTAATACAAAGCCTCTACACAAAACCATATAAAAGAGAAAAAAAGTACACATTCTATGGCTACTATTAGAATGGAAAAATCAGTTTATTTTGTTGTTTCAGTAATGGCGTTGCCTCTGTTCGACTCTGCAATGTAAGACCGGATTTGGCCTTACGCCGCTGCCTGGTGGGCAAGTGGGAATGCCTCTGCTTCTACTACTGCCATGTAATGACCGGAATTTGGCTTACGCCGCTGCCGGTGGCAAGTGGGACCTACTCATGTCCAATATTGGTATTTCCGCCATGCACATGCAACTCCTCAACAACGATAGAGTTGTGATATATGATCGTACTGATTTTGGCATGTCCAATATTTCTTTGCCTAATGGTAAATGTCGTAACAATAATAATGATCTTGCGTTAAAAGTCGATTGCACTGCACACTCTGTAGAATACGACATATCCACCAACTCTGTACGTCCACTCATGATCCAGACCAATGTGTGGTGCTCGTCTGGCTCTGCCACGTCAGACGGTTCGTTGGTTCAGACAGGTGGGTCCAATGATGGCAAATTTGTAATTAGAGTTTACAGACCGTGCATTATTGGGAAAAAGATTAATTGTGATTGGCTAGAAATCGAAAATGGATTAATTCAAAGTCGATGGTATTCCACCAATCATATTCTTCCAGACGGAAGCCAAATTATAATAGGAGGCCGTGATGCTTTTAACTACGAGTTTTTCCCCAAAACTGAGTCAACAAATAACGTAATTAATTTACCTTTCCTTCAACAAACTAATGATCCTAGAGAGGAAAATAATCTTTACCCATTTGTTTTTCTCAATGTGGATGGGAATTTATTCATTTTCACGAACAATCGAGCTATATTATTCGATTATACAACAAATATGATAGTGAAAACGTATCCACAAATACCTGGCGGTGACCCGAGAAATTATCCAAGTACGGGTTCCGCAGTTCTTCTTCCGTTAAAGAACTTGGAAGCACATGCAATTCAAGCCGAGGTTTTGGTGTGTGGTGGAGCACCAAGAGGCTCATACCTCAAAGCAACAAGAGGTGAATTTATCGGTGCGTTAAATACTTGCGGGCGGATTACAATTACCGACCCAAATCCACAATGGACCATGGAGACCATGCCACTACCTCGAACAATGGGTGATATGGTAATTTTACCAAACGGAAATGTCTTAATTGTCAATGGAGCCGCGATGGGGAGTGCTGGATGGGAAATTGCTAGGGGCCCGGTCTTAAGTCCAGTGATTTATCGACCCGATAACCTACCCGATTCTAGATTTGAGGTACAAAATCCAAACGCAATACCTAGAATGTACCACTCAACTGCAGTTTTACTCCGAGATGGTAGGGTTCTTGTTGGTGGTAGCAACCCAAATGAGTTTTACAACTTCACTGGAGTTCTTTTCCCAACAGAGTTAAGCTTAGAGGCATTTTCACCGTCCTATCTGGATTCAGAATCTGCTCATTTGCGACCACAAATCATTTCCCCTGTTTCCCGCCATAAATTCAAACACGGGCAACGGGTTAACATTCAGTTTTCCATTTCCGGTTTACTAAACAAAAATTCAATCAAAGTGACGATGATTGCACCAGGATTTAACACACATTCAAATACGATGAATCAAAGAATGCTTGTACTAACAAATGGAGTCGTAAAACAAGTTGGGAAATTTTCGTATCACATGAATTGTTTATTTCCGAAATCGGGTTCATTAGCACCACCGGGTTACTATCTTTTATTTGTGGTTCATCAAGACATACCAAGTGAGGGTATTTGGGTCAGGATTTACTTTTAATTCAATTATTTCAGGATTTTATTTTTCTTCTTATATTAATTTTGATCTTTATAAGTTTGAGAGTATAATAAGATAGTCTCTGTTTTAATTGTTGCTTAACTAATAATTATATTTCATTAGGTATATATTTTTAAAGTTTAGCATCTGTTTAGAAGAAAAAGATGTGACACGCTTTGATAAGAGTGGATCAAGTAGGACTAACAAATTTTTAAGTTGACAAGCTTTTAAAGATTAAACGAAATGATACCTTAAACGAATTTCATAACAGAATAAGAGAAGAAAATAACGAACTTGATTAAGCATATCTCAACTTTATACACATTTTTAATTAAGCTTGATGTGATATAACGATGATGGTAAATTAAAGTTGAGTTGGATACGATAACAAATGGTGATTTAAATCTTATAGTACGATTTGATGACATAAAATTAAAAGACTCATAGACATTTGCCAAAGTGATTAAAGTGCACATTCCAATTAATTAAAGATTATATAAGATTGGAGCATATTTGAATTGAATTATTTTAAAAAATCCAAAGTCAAAATATCTTTTTTTGTTATTGTTTGGATAAATTTAAAAGCGCTTGAAAGCACTTGATTTTAAATTAAAATGAAGGAAAAAAATATGTTAAAAAGTCAATTCAAATAAACCATAGAAGATGTTAGAATTAATTTTTTTTAAATGACTTATAAATTAAAAGTTAAACCCCCACTTTTGACTTTCTTGGCTATTGTTAAGAACATTATATAAACTAAAGAATAGCTTAAAAGCAAAAATCAATAAAAATAAGTCATTCAAAACGCCCACTTTTAGTCAGATATACCACAAAGACTAAACATTAGAATATACTAATAACTAAAGGATTAAAAAGTTTTAATATTGATTACCCTTATATATCTGAAATAATTTATTTACTCATTTTTCTAGATAGATTAATCTATCGAAAATAATATCTCTATTTCCTAATATAGTAATAAAATTTATGTACATTCTATCTTCACAGATCTTACTTTCGAATTACACGAGTAATACATTTTTGTAGTATAAAAAAAAAACAATTGACATTTGTCAAATTCTCTATCTCTCTCTAAAATATTACAATTTCTGAAATAATTCATTAAGTTTTCCATCTCTGTTCACGCATGTCAAAATTTCCACATAAGAAAAGAATAAAAAAGGATTGTAAAAAAAAAATGATAAGAAATGAAACGTGCATGCATGCAAAAGCTCATTATTATGACATTTCAAGTCATAATAATTGTGCACTTAATTAATTAATTAGTGAAGATCGATTGATTAATTAATCAGTTGATTTGGTACATAACTTACTTAACTGATAATGCATGTATATGTCCTGGCAATATGAAACCATACTATAATGATTAAAGCTTATAATTCGATTAGCCTAAAATGTATGTGGATATTGACAAGAAATCAAATCTTTTTATCTATTAGTTTAATTATTTATTTTATTAAATATGTCAACAAGTCAAACATCAAATTCCCTTTCAATAGAAAACCTTTAATAAAGCAAAACTAAATAAAATAAAATTGCGTGGAGAAACGTGTGGATCGTCGATGGTGAAGAACTATTTGTGTGAATAAAATTTAAGTTATCATACTAGGTAAGTATAATAATAGTATAGAATATGTTGAATATGTAGTAAATGTCTATAGTACGTAAGTAAATACGATAATTTAAAAAATTGAAATCAAGAGTTATAACTAGTTAAAATATATCGATCATAGTTCAACTGCTATTACTAAAAACAAGCGAATTTTCAATAAAAAAAAATCTTCAAACAAGCAAATTATGACATTTTTTCTCGAAAATTCTGCCTAAAATTCATAGAATTTTTTGAAGGAGAATAAACTTGCTTCAAACTCTCAACATGTAATTAGGCCAAAAAAATCATGCATTTTTTTCTTCAAATTCTTTTATGGACAATTTTATCACCTTATTTGTTTAAAACAAAAGATAATTGGAAATGTTTGTTCCAAGATGGTTCCTTAATTAACTCAAATTATTCCTAATCTAGTTGTCAAATTAATGATCGAAAATACTATGATATATGTACCATAAGATGGGAGCAAACTGAAAACAATTAGCGAAAATAAAGGTAAAATTAATTAATTGCATGAATTTGGCAATAAATTGAAAAACTATAGGGGATACAATGTTTTAAAAAAAATAATGGAGAAAAATATTCTCTATACATGAAGCATTTCTTTTTACAACAAAAAGGCATATTTTCTTGTCGGTTTAATGATATTTATAATTCCATGAGAATCAAATTCATATTAAGAATAAAATTAAATAAGTGCTTAATCGATATTAAAATAACGAGCAAAAATATGGGCATGATTAATTCACAATGTCAATCGGAGTATATCTTTAGAAATAAAAATTAGCATTTTTTAAAATTAGATATTTTTTTTTAATAAAACAGTCAAATAATACACAGAAACACGTCTCGAAGAGTTTAATAAGATATGAATCATGAAAAAAATGATTTAATTAATCAAAATATAATATTACACTTTGCACCGATTGATTGTAAGAAAAAAAGAATAAATATACTCTCAAATTATGCAAACACTTTCCGTCATACTTTTGGGACATTGGTGCACCTGTCGTCCAAAAACTATAGCATATACAATCTTTATACTAACCGACGTATACATGTCTTAATTTTATCAACCGATCCGATATTTATTAAATATCGGAATTGGCAGATAAGATTGCGCCACGTGTATTTAGTCTTCCATTAGAGTGAAGAACATATATACTTTAGTTTTTGTCAACGACAGAAGCACAATATTCCAAAAGTATACTTTAGTTTTTGTTGACGACATAAATACCAATATCCCAAAAATATAATGGACTATATCTAACTACTATTTACGATAATTTAGAAGTGTATTTATCTTTTTTCCCTCGATAATATTATATTACATATAAATCTCATATATCCTAATTAAACACACGGAACAGAGCATTCATCTTTCCTAATTCCTAGTGATGTTTAGAACAATTACAACATATGGTGTTGACTAATGAAATCTTAAATATTCTTCAAAAAAAGTCAATTTTGCATTAAGAAGTGTCTTAATTACTTGTATCCCCCCTACCCCAGTCCACCCCCAAACTACCACTTGTGGCAATAATTTATAATGCAAACCATTAATTGCATAATTATGTGTATAAATAATACACACATTTGATAGTATATAAAGGACATTACCCATAGCCTTTTCTCACAACAACACAAACATCACACATCATAGTATACTCTTCAAAGAAAAACATATCTAATGGCCATTAAAACAAGTCTTGTTCTTTGGCAGCTACATTTGCTTTTATTACTATCATGTCATGACTTGAACTTGGCTAATGCTGCAGGTGGCAAATGGGATTTACTTATGTCCAACATTGGCATTTCCGCCATGCACATGCAACTCCTCAACAACGATAGAGTCATCATGTACGATCGTACTGACTTTGGTGCATCCAACATTTCATTACCTGATGGCAAGTGTCGTAACAATCCTAAAGAACTCGCCTTGAAAATTGATTGCACTGCCCACTCTGTTGAATATGACGTGTCCACTAATTCAATACGTCCCCTCATGGTCCAGACCAACGTGTGGTGCTCCTCGGGCTCTGCCACCTCGGATGGTTCGTTGGTCCAAACCGGTGGATTCAATGATGGTAAACTTATGGTGAGAACTTTTAACCCATGCAACACTTGTGATTGGCAAGAAATGGGAGATGGACTAGGTCAAAGTCGATGGTATTCCACCAATCATATTCTTCCTGACGGAAGCCAAATTATAATAGGAGGCCGTGATGCTTTTAACTACGAGTTTTTCCCCAAAACTGCGTCAACAAGCAACGTATTTAATTTACCTTTCCTTCGACAAACTAATGTTCCTAGAGAGGAAAACAATTTATACCCATTTGTTTTTCTCAACGTCGATGGGAATTTATTCATTTTCACCAATGATCGAGCTATATTGCTAGATTACACAACAAATACAATAGTGAAAACATATCCACAAATACCAGGTGGTGACCCGAGAAATTATCCAAGTACAGGTTCTGCAGTTCTTCTTCCTTTAAAGAACTTGCGTTCACAAAAGGTTCAAGCTGAGGTTTTGGTATGTGGTGGAGCACCAAAAGGCTCATACCTTAGAGCAACAAAAGGGGATTTTGTCGGTGCATTAAATACTTGCGGGCGGATTACAATTACTGACCCGAATCCACAATGGACCATGGAGACCATGCCACTACCTCGAACAATGGGTGATATGGTAATTCTACCAAACGGTAACGTTTTGATTGTTAATGGAGCCGCGACGGGTACAGCTGGATGGCAAATTGCAAGGAACCCAGTTTTTAGTCCGGTGATTTACCGACCCGATAACCCATCTGATTCTAGATTCGAGGTACAAACCCCGAATGCCATACCTAGAATGTACCACTCAACAGCAGTTCTACTCCGAGATGGTCGGGTTCTTGTTGGTGGTAGTAATCCAAATGAGCTTTACAATTTCACCGGAGTAGTTTTTCCAACGGACTTAAGCTTAGAGGCATTTTCACCGTCCTATCTGGATGTGGAATTTGCTAATCTACGACCACAAATTATTTCTCCTGATTCACATCTTAAATTCACGTATGGAGAACGTGTTGACATTCGATTTACTGCTTTAGGGTTATTAAATCGAGATTTGATCAAAGTGACTATGGTTGCACCGGGTTTCAATACACATTCGAATACGATGAATCAAAGAATGCTTGTACTTCCGAGAGGAATTGCACGACAAGTGGGAAGATTTGTGTATGAAGTAAGTTGTGTATTTCCGAGATCAGGTTCATTAGCACCACCGGGTTACTATCTTTTATTTGTGGTTCATCAGGACATACCAAGTCAGGCAATTTGGGTCAGGGTTAATTAACCATATGCATTTGATTTGATTTACAAATTGTTATTTTTCATAATTTTGTTTTACTTCCAACTAAAGTGTATGGGAAGACTTGTTTTGGTGTTTTTTTTTTTAATTTTAATAGAGTAATAATGTCATGAGAAGGAAGTAATTGTTTTTTTTGGTTTTGGAGGAGAAGTTGCAATTAATTAGCAAGACAATTGGATTGTGTTTTTATTTTACAAAATGGACTAATATTGTGTTAATTAGAAGAATAATAAAAGATGGAATAAGCTTTAAATCTTGATTCCTGATGATGACATATCATTAAAATTTGGAGAAAATAAATGGAAATGGAGAAGAGTCAAATCCTAACTAATGCATATTTTGACAAATATGAAATCGTATAATCAATGACAGATTAAGAAATTTCACTAACTCCGCAATCAAGGGATATATTTGGCTATTTACTATATCTTTTAGGCAATTAATTGATACTACCTATATGATTAAAACATAAAACTTAAATAATTCTTCATGTTTCGAACTTTGATTTTATTACAAGGTTTACTTCAATTCTTCATAAATAATTTAAGTTTAAACTAATTAGATCATTAAATGGTTAGATTTGAAAAATCATTATCATAACTTTAAATATATTCTAAAACATAACAATTATGATTTTAATGATTTAAATCTAATTTTGAACTAAATACGAGATGTTATACAAGTAAGGACTATATACTCTAATTAACTTGCTCAATTTAGTGAAATCTTATTTCTATTTAAAAACATTTATACTAGATATAGAATAATTTATTAATTTATGTAACAATTTACTCAATTAAGAAAAAATCCAAACCTAAAATTAAAAAGAACTTATCTAAGATCTAAACACTTTTGATGGTATCTTGACATACAATAATTTATACATATCTATTAAATATCTCACCAAAGACTACACGAATTAGCTATACTATTAACTAAACAAAAAAATAATAATTATCAAATATAATTTATAACAATATATTTTAAAAAGCTATACAAGTATAAATCAACTAAAAAATATAAAAATTATTAAATAATCTTCAGAGCTCGTTAGACCTCTCCATGGTCTAAATGAAGTTTTTAAATAAAGTTTTTTGGAGATTATTTTGATATGTCACATTTTTCATCTTAATAAATGTGATAATGATTCATTTCGATTGTTATCTTAATATATATATATACATATGCAATATCATAATTAAACAATATAAGTATCCTAATATAATTACAAAATACAACAATGTTTTCTCATAAATTTACCCGTAAGAAGTAAAAATCACAAGAACAAGTGAAATATAAATTCTTGAAACAATAATAGTATGAACACAATAGCATTTATTGTAAAATAAGGCTTATGCCTTAAAATCCTTAAAGAACAAATATGTGTTGAAATATTTATAGAAATGATTGATTATTTATTATTAGAAGTATAATATTTTTAACATATACTATTATTTTACACATTTTAGCATTTATTGTACTTTGTTAAAGATAAGAATTGATAAGTATTGAACAAAGTGAATTACAATTTTTTAAATTTATTTTTAAATTTTAGTTTCAAGCATTACAACAAGTATATTGAAATGGGATATACTAAGTCATCAACTTCTTGAGATTCTATGATTCTAATTCTTATTTTTATTCAATAATTGTTAACTTATTATTTATAGAAATAAAATTTGAATAAATATGTATACCAAATTTGTTTATATTTTAGGTCTCCAATTAAAATTTCGCTTTGGACCTCCAATTACATTGAACCTTCCCTGACTGTTACACGTTAAAAAGTTCTCCTCTTATTTGACTGTTTCTGTCACGCGTCAAAAGGCTTCACCTTTTACTTAGAATTTGTTGATAAATCGTGTATTTGAAGTAATCAATCCAAATATCATATTTAAGATATATTATTCAACCACAATTTTATTTTGATTTTTATTGAACATTGTAATTTCGTTGAATTCCATCATTTTAGTGAAATTCTTTTCTAATTCAATTTGGTTGCGAAAAAGTTGCTAATTTGCTACCAAACATAGTTCTTCTCATTCAAAATACTAACAAAATTAGCTTCGAATTTTACAACACATCTAAATAATATGAATAAAAAATGTTAAAAAGAATTGTAAGAACTATTGTGTATTTTAAAGGATATTGTAAAATAAATTGTGTATTCAGTTATTTTTTCAAAAATTAACACCTATGATCCAGACATGCATCAGAAATTAAAGGAATGGACTGGGCTATTCATAAGTTTAAATTGGGCCAACATTTTGCACACCTAAGAAATGGACTGAGCTATTGAATTTCATCGCTAGAATTTGGCTGGGCTGGGCTGGCTAACCCATCCAGCTAATTGACAAAGTTAGTTATAACTAACTAAATTGGAAAACATGTAATATCTAAAAAGTATCGTTGCGTGACCGTTGAATCAGGTTAAAATGAATCGAGTTAACAAATTGGATTGGTAATTAACTCAGTCACAAGTTGATTGACCTTAAATGAGTTAAACAATAGATCAAAGTTCAATCCATTCAATTCTAACTAAGTTTTAATGAGCTTATTTACGCGATATAACTTTCCCGTAATGGTTCCTTTTAACTTGTCAACACAAATGCCACCTGTCCAGTAAGACTAATGTAAGAACAATGCGTGCTCAACATTACTTGATACCAACGATTTGTTTCACACAAAATATATTATTACAAATATTACAATATCTCTAACTAATTAATATTCTTTCTTTCCTAGCTAACAAACAATAATAATATATTTAATTATTGCATTTTGTTCAACTATTAACACTATATATATACCGTACATATATCTAGACCTAAATTTATTTATATCTTACATAGAGCTAATGACTACTAGAATAAAAGTTTTTCCGTTCTTGATTCTAATTGGTCAGCTACTCCTGCTACTGCCACGTCACCGGAACTCGGCTTACGCCGCCGCCGGTGGCAAGTGGGACCTACTCATGTCTAACATCGGAATTTCCTCCATGCACATGCAACTTCTCAACAATGATAGAGTCATCATGTACGATCGTACCGACTTTGGTGCATCCAACATCTCCTTACCTAACGGTAAATGTCGTAACAACACTAATGACCTCGCGTTGAAAATCGATTGCACTGCTCACTCTGTTGAGTATGATGTGTCCACCAACTCGATACGTCCCCTCATGGTCCAGACCGACGTGTGGTGCTCCTCCGGCTCCGCCACCTCGGACGGTACTTTGGTTCAGACCGGTGGATTCAACGATGGTGAAAAGGTTGTAAGAGTTTTAAAACCATGTAATGGAAACAAAAGTACGTGTGATTGGAGAGAAATTGAAAATGCTTTGATGCAAAGTCGATGGTACGCGACCAATCATGTGTTGCCAGATGGCAGACAAATTATAATAGGAGGTCGTGAAGCTTTTAACTATGAGTTTTATCCTAAAACTCTATCGACAAATAATATATTTAATCTTACGTTTCTTCAACAAACTAATGATCCTAGAGAGGAAAACAATCTTTACCCTTTTGTTTTTCTTAATGTCGATGGAAATTTATTTATTTTCGCGAATAATCGAGCTATATTATTCGATTACACGAGGAATACGATAGTGAAAACGTATCCACAGATATCAGGTGGTGATCCGAGAAATTATCCAAGTACAGGTTCTGCGGTTCTTCTTCCTTTAAAGAATTTGGAGGCACAAATAATTCAAGCTGAGGTTTTGGTATGTGGTGGAACAAAAAATGGTTCATTTCTTAGGGCACAAAGAGGTAAATTTTTGGGTGCGTTAAATACTTGTGGGCGGATTAGAATTACCGACCCGAATCCACAATGGGTCATGGAGACAATGCCACTAGCTCGAATAATGAGTGATATGGTAATTTTACCTAATGGAAATGTTTTGATCATTAACGGAGCGGCGGCAGGTACGGCTGGATGGGAACTTGGTCGGAGCCCCGTTTTGAGTCCGGTGATTTATCGTCCTGATAATCCAGTCAATTCAAGATTTGAGGTACAAAATCCGAGTACTATACCAAGAATGTACCATTCAACAACAATTTTACTTCGAGATGGTAGAGTTTTAGTTGGTGGTAGTAATCCACATGGGCTTTACAACTTCACAGGAGTTCTTTACCCAACAGAGTTGAGTTTAGAGGCATTTTCACCATCGTATTTAGATTCAGACTCTGTAAATTTACGTCCACAAATCATTTCACCCGCTTCGAGACGTAAAGTCAAGTACGGTGGGCAGGTCAATATTCGATTTATCGTACCTGGCCCGATAAATAGGAATTTGGTCAAAGTGACAATGGTTGCACCAGGATTTAATACTCATTCATTTACTATGAATCAAAGAATACTTGTGCTTTCGAGTGGAAACGTAACACAAGTTGGAACATCAACTTATAAAATCAATTCGATTTTTCCAAATTCAAGTAAATTAGCACCACCTGGTTACTATATGTTATTTGTGGTTCATCAAGATATCCCAAGTGAAGGAATTTGGATCAGGATTTAGTAACAAGGTTTGATCAGTCACGATTCAAGTTGTCGAAATATTTTTTATTGGTTCAAGTCTTTTCTTGATTCCGCAAATAGCAGGAGCTGAATTAGTAAAATGATAAAAAAGAAATATTATTATTAGGTGTGATGGCTACAATTCTTTTTTTGGAATGTTACGTTGTTGTAAGCATGATAATAAATTCAATTCTTTTGTATTGACTATTGGAATAAATATTGCAATAATAACGAAAGGCTTATGTTGATCCCCACATTAATTTATATTACCTATTAACTTAATTAATTAATAAGGATTACATTATGTTTGTCACTATCTATATGGTGGCATCGTGTCATAATTTAAAAGAAAAGTGGTGCTTTCCATTGATAGATGCACGTAAAACTTTTTTTTTTTTTTGATTTCCTATTGACTAATTCTTTGCATTTACTTAAATCAAATTTGACCTTGATTAGATCATATTATGGATTCGAAAGAGTGTGACATATGTCATTTATAATATCAATTATTATATACTTTTGATGAAATGTACGTCAATAATTCTATCGAAAATAAATTAGTAAACTCAAACTGAACATTCCATTGAACAATTAAGCAATGCCTTCATGCGCGTTGCATCATAATTATAAATATTGAACAAAGAATGATTCAAAAACAATTTTTGTAATCATATGTCATCTTCCAACGTCTCACTTAATACAACTCAATGTTGTTGGTCATGTATGTTTATTTATGTTGAATATTTCGACTTGAAATCGAAAAATTAGTATTCGAAGTTGAAGTTTACATTAACTTCACTTGGAAAAAAAGAGTTTGCAAGTGTTTTTTAGGTTGTGTTAAATGTTTTTGTTTAGTTGGTTATATATAGAGAGTTACTCCAAGAACCATAAAAAAAAAAGAACGGATTATATCAAAAGAACCATACAAACAACATAATCAAAATCAGGTGCTCATATTAATCAATGTATTGCGTCACTGTGCTAGCATTTAGTAACACAATAAGGTCCTTTAGATATGCATCCACTGATGTACATCCAGGCACAAACAAAAGATATACTAGTTCGGTACGTTAAGGCTAAAAACATAAACGAATAACCAAAAAGAGATTGATTAATCAGCATCGTGAACAGCTTAAGCTCGTTCTCCACGAATACGTCTTGCAAGTTGAATATCCTTGGGCATTATGGTGACTCTCTTAGCATGAATGGCACACAAGTTGGTGTCCTCAAAGAGACCAACTAAATACGCTTCAGCGGCTTCTTGGAGTGCAAGCACAGCATGACTTTGAAACCTCAGATCTGTCTGTTTTATAAACAAAGATCAAAAGAAGTGTTACTATCATCCAAACCAACTATTTTTTCAGTTGGCACCGATTAATCTATAACAGAATAGAATAATAAAGCAGTGTGGAAAGAGAGTTAACATCACATAAAAGTTAAGAATGTGAATACTCTAGCGAATTATATACTTAAAAGTTGTATAGAAAAATAATGGTTTCCAATGATTTTTTTAATGAGTAGAATAGTGTCAGACAGTTCGAAACATCCCAAATAGAAACAATGACATATAAATCAGAATGGAGAAAGTAACGAAATGATACTCTAATCATCACAGGTTCTACATTTACCACAGAGACCTGAGCAATTTATAAGTAAAATGATGTCAAAATATTTAGAAACATCCCAAAATAGACAATGTATTAAGTTGGTGCTGAGGTAGCAACTGACTGATATTACCTTAAAATCCTGAGCAATTTCACGGACAAGCCTTTGGAATGGCAACTTCCGGATGAGAAGCTCAGTGCTCTTTTGATACTTTCGGATTTCACTATAAACAATTAAACATACATAGTAATTAATCGCTGAATCAGACTAAGACAAAACATGATTGTTAAAGAACAATGTCAAAACAAGAGAGATTGAAAAAGTACCGGAGAGCAACAGTTCCAGGTCGGTAACGATGAGGCTTCTTCACTCCTCCTGTGGTAGGGGCTGACTTCCTTGCAGCCTACCAAATTAGAAAAAAGAACCCTAATCAGCATAACTATAACAACAAATTCCTCCTAAATTTGCAAAATCTAATACATACCCACGTAAATCTAAATCAGTTAGTTAAAGAGTTTAAAATATCTTATATTTGGTTTCCACCCGGTTTCCATGGGGGCTCAAAGAAGTAAAACACTATCTAACAACTTGTTTGGATATTTTTTTTCCTAATGTACAAGTATTGTGTTATAAGTTCAAATACAATGTTTGTTTGATTGTAACCTAAATTTTGTTGTACCGTATCATAAAATCCATTGTAACATAACAATGAAAAGTGTCATTTTGTGTAAAGACCGATTTGGTGTGATCGCGTAGCTATCTTATTTATATTTCTTATTTCATCACTAATGATTTCATTTAATCCTTTACCTTACCTACATTGTATTCATCACAACAATACAATACGAAATACAATATAATACGATATATTATGAAACAATATGTAACAACCATCCAAACAGAGGATTAACAAAGGCTACTTCATACCGGATCAAACACGAGACAGTAAGATACATTCCAACCTTATGAAAGGAAATATTTAAAAACCCAATCATAAATTACAGAAAAAATAGAATAACTTCGCTATGAAAGCAAAAAAGTACCAACCTTTGTAGCAAGTTGCTTCCTTGGAGCCTTTCCACCGGTTGATTTACGAGGATGTCTGCTTAGTACGAGCCATTTCTTCACAATCTGTAAAAAAAAAACGATTAAGCAAATGGAAAATACATGAAAAATCGCTCTACAAACAAGGAAAATATGTCGTCGCCGGAATCAATAACCAGAAAAAGGAACGAAGATCGTCGGAGAAGAGAATCATTACCTGAGAAAGTAGCAGAATTTGAAATTTGAAAGTGTAAAAAAGCTGAGGTATTAAGAAAGAGAAATAAGGGATTTATATATTATTAGGGATCCGATTTTATTGGGCCGGATTTGAAAAGGTCTATCTTAATGGACCCAATAATCAATTTTGTGTACATCAGCCCATATCATTACGTGGAGGTAGAACAATTATTTTCGAAAAATCTCTAGTTCAATTACAATTTTCGAGGTACAAAGAAATAATAACTTTACATAATATCTTGAGCAATATGAGAAACATTCAAAAAAATTACATGGCAAAACAAACATATATTAATTAATTCGTCACTATAATTGTAGTTTTAATTAATTATCACTTGTGACCAATATACGATGATAATTATGTAGTCTGGGAGTTTCGAGTTTGTATAATCGAAATTTGTATAACTTTTATATAATTGTTTAAAGGTCATACGTTTGTGTTTATTTAAGTTCATTATTTCAAATTTATATAAAAATAGCTCAGTTATACAAATGTATCCGTAAATTATACAAACGAAACATTTTAAACTGTAGATATACAAACCATAGTTACGTATCATAGTTAAATTTATTATAGTGACTATTTGTGAAATTTTTTCTGATTATGATTTATGTTTTACAAAATAAAATGTAGAATAAAAATATTTAAAAAGAAAATATGTATGACAAATCAATAGATGGATAGTATTTATTTATTTTTTGATTGCATAAATAATTTCCCAAATTCTGATTTCTGCATAATTAGTGAATACCATTTCTTCTTCCTTAAAAATTGAGAAATAATTTTGAATTATCTGATGATTTGACAAGAGTTATAGTGAGATCTACAGTTCAATTCATCAATGGAGGGCTATGTATGGGCAATAGCCGCTGGGTTCAACGCAGCTCTTGCAGCCATCTCTGCCAAATTCTTCACCTCCCAGGTCAAATACTTTCACTGATTGTTCCATCTTTACCCTTTTTCCTCCTTATTGTGATGATTAGCTGTGAGTGTTGGAATGAAATTGGTGTAAATAGAGCCGAATTGACGTAGACAATTCATGTGGTTTTAATGGGTGGATCTAGGATTTGAAGTTTATGAGTTAGTGTAACGAGCTCAGTTTAATATTACAGTAATAACTAGGTTTATTGTCAAATATTTCTAGATATGATAAAAAGAAAAAAAAAAGAAGCTAATGAGTTCACGTGAATCCGAAGTCAGACCTTTATATCTGAGCTTGGTGGATTTGGGATTGAGTTGTATGTTGTAGCTGTAGGATCTGAAATTCTGAATTGGGTCCATTTGTAAGATGAAGAAATGCCTTTATTGAGTTTGAAATGGGATGAATTGAGCGGAGCCAAGATTGTCATTTAAAAATAGCTCTTACCATGTATAAACAGTGTAATTTTCCACAAAGGGAATTCAGGCCCTTACTAGCTCCGTCTTGAATAGTCTAATAGACTGGAAAAGATGGATTATTTTTGTGAAACATTATTTGGTCTTGACATGATTAATCACCCTTTGCTATCTAAAGTGCTACTTTTGTCCGTCTCTTGTTTTGGATCGAAATGTTGTCATGATCACTGATGTTTGCGTCAGGTATGGCTATCCACATTACACCCTCTTGGGGTGTGGCCCTTCCTTGGACCCTGCGTGAATGAAATATGCTTTATGCATTCAGAAGTCTATGTTTGATTTCTGCAACATTTGTCACGTTCCATAATAATCAATATAGATAGCTAGAAATATGAGTTTTCGATGCATAGATCGTGAAAAATTAGTAGTTTTTGCATTGAGCTGAGCATTTGAAGGATTATCAGTCATCAGTGGGATGCCTTGTCTTTTTCAATATTTTACATTCTTAGTTGAGGGAGGAGTGAGGGAGGTCATGTCCTGGATTGATCACGTCATATTTTGAATTGATTCCATGTAATCTACTTCTGTAGCTTCAGTTCCTTGTCACTAAAGATCCTAGATTGTTTTCATGGTAAATTTTTGGCATAAATCGTTGCCACATTAAATTGTATAATGTCTATTGTCTATGTAAATTTGCTTAATCGTGTCACTACTACTCATTCTTTGTTTCTGCTTCACTCTAATGTGATCCTTTTCAAATTCGCAGCTCATCAAATATGGTTGTGTCATATTATTCAATGTCACAATGTGGGGATGCTATGTCAATAGCCTTAAAGCTCTATCATCTCTACAAGCTACTGTGACTAACTTTGCAACCAACTTTTGTGATCTCTGGATTGGCGGATTTTTCGCTTTTCGGGAGGCCACTACCCACCGGTTAATTGTGAAATTGCTTTGCTACTCTTGTTTGTGAACTATTCGATATTGATCCTCCGATCCCGCTTTTTGGTCAGTCCTCTCTTACTATTTTATGGAAATCCTGGTGTTGTTGCGCTGTTACATCTTGGCACCAATCACGAGTTCTCGTCATATATTTCATAAACTTAATAAAATCAATACGGCCAATTGAAATTAATGTTTTTCTCTACATAAAAGGAAGTAATATACCATCGGTTTGTAGACACTCGAAAGAGATTTCTACTCTTTGGAGGAACATGAGACACTGGGCTATCCCCCCATTCAGCTATCTTAAGAGTTATACATCAAAAATATGATAAAAGGGGTAGGGATCTTGGACCTTTGACTGGGGTAGTAACGACCATACAATACGTTAGATGCGTTTCAACTTTTTTACTATACACAACTGTTTAAACTAAAAATTAATCAGTTTCCGCAACAACAACAACACAACAACATACCTAGTATACTCCCACAAGTGGGGTCTAGAGAGGGTGGTGTGTACTCAAACCTTACCCCTAACTTGTGAAAGTAGAGAGGTTGTTTGTATAGACCCTAGGCTACGAGTAAAACATTTCAAAGCAGGTATTCAAAGGAAATAAAGTAATGAACACGAGTTTTCAAACTATTTTGTCTATATCATTTGTTTTTGTAGAACATGTTCCTGCATATTTTTTTATAATAACTACCAGTAGAGTTTCTCAAAATGAATGTTAAGAGAACTTGTAGAAGTTCTAATTAAATCAGAAATGTGTTCATATATGGTTGATATGGCTATTGGTTTTCCTACATGATAATAAACAATGTTCAAGTATCTATGCTTTTACATCAACTAAAACGTAATACATCCCTGAACCCCATTAGTGTTGACGATAGATCAACCTGTCCTATATGATGAAAATTATGCCATTGATGTATTAACTGGTATTGCTTTTGCAGTGGTTTGCAGGCGCCTCCCTTATCGTGCTTGGAGTTATTGTTTTGAGCAAGTCAAGCATAGAGAAGAAAACTCATACAAGTTAGATTTAGAGAAGGTGTGAGCCAAATATTAGATGTAGATTTTAATGGCCTTAACATGAACTATTGTTAAAATTCATGTCTCAAAATCAGTTTATTATGCATTATTGTGGCTATGTTGAAATAATTGTTGTTCTTGTAATATTGCAATACTAGGACTCTCTCCATGTTGTACGACTCTACGTGATCGTGATGTCACTATGTGAAATTACGTTGAATATGTCATTGTTAGTACTTAGTCCTGATTTCTATTTGAGGACTGCTTTAAAATTGGTTCTTTAATATACTCTTGCACAATTTTTGGTTCTTATGGGTTTTTTTTTGTGCCTTCTAATTTTGAGTGTGTAAATAGATACTTAACTTAATGTAAAGTTGAACAAGTACATACACATTCTATATGACATAACACAAATCAGTTCTAGTGTTACGTGAATTATCTCGCAATATATGTGAACTTATTCAATTTTGTATGAAGTTAAATGTATACTTGCTCACACTTAAAATTTAAAAACGTATGTATCAGTTGAAACTAAGTTAAACGAACATTTTTATTCATTAGGGCTATTACTAGATTGTATGGAATCTTTAAAACAAAAAGATTGAACTTGAAATAAGAGAAGTCTCGTTAAATTTGGAAAAATAAAACATCAAAAGTTCAAGTATAGTAAAAACTGTAAAATCTGACACGTGAATTCATGTTAATTCCTTTTTCTTTTTCACAATTTACTAATAAATCTAATAAATTTTATTAAATGCTCATTTAACTGATCAAAAAGAGTTTATTTTGAATAAATTTAAAAGAATTTAACTATACAAAAGTATATATATTTAACGAATTTTTTAAAATCTACTCTTTTGTTTAGGACCTATTTTGTTATTTTCTCTTTTATAATGCTCCTCACAGGTCAATTAAACTTTCACAAAAGCTAAAAAATTTAAAATTTAGTTGATTGATTAAATAAATATTCACGAATTTAATTACTTTAATCTCTTTTCCATTGACTATCCCACATTCTTGTCATTTTCACTTTCATCACACTGTTCACGGGTCAATTAAACTTTCACAAAAATAAAAAAAATTAAAATTTAATTAATTGGCTATATGAATATATACGAATTAGATTATCTTAATACTTTTAACCATTGACAATCTCCCAATTTTTTGTAATTTTCTCTTTTATTACACGACTCATAGGTCAATCAAACTTTCACAAAAATTTAAAGATTTATAAGTTCAATTAAATAACTATATGAATATCCACGAATTCAATTATCGTAGAGCGATTTAAATTGATTTAAAAATCGGTTAAATTTACTTTTAAATCAGTGTTTGACAAATATAAAAAATAACTTAAAATAAATTATAAAGTATTAACTTAAAAATCGTTTCACTTTGAATTTTTATTTTTAACTTAAAAGTTTTTTTTTTTTTAAAGTCATCAAACGGACACTTAATACCTTTTCCCACTGGCCGTCCCTTATTTTTGTCATTTTCTTTCACCGCTCACTGATCAACCAAACTTTCACAAAAATTAAAAATTTCAAAGTTTAGTCCATTAGAATTTAATCCCTTTTCCCATTTCTCTTTGACTACTATTTCATTTTTCCCTTTAAAAAATTAATTCAGTTTGCTTCTTATATATACAGAAGAAGAAAGAAAGTGAGCTGTTAAGTCATATTCAGGTGATATTAGTGAAGAAAAATTCTCATTTTAGCAAAAAAAAAGGAAGTAAACCAACCAGTAGCAAGCAGACACATAAAAAGGTAGTCTTTTTGCCTTATTAGGACAAATTTTCTGTATAAGCTTCAACTTACAGTGATGGCTTTGCAGTCAATTTTTCAGAAAACACTATAGATATATCAAAGTGGATTTGAGTACTGTAATATTTTTTCCAAAGGGTAATAAAGAAACTCAAGAAAGAGAGAGGAAGAAAACAAAAAGATGCTGGTATGGGTGTTGGTATTGGTGTTGACAGGTAAAAGATAAAATTAATGAAAAATACCAAAAAAGAAAAAAAAAAAGGAAGAAGAGTTGATGGGTGATGTCAATGTTGCTCTTTCTTTCAACTACTGCTCTTTCTTCACTGATATTTATCTCTTTCAAGTTAGGGTTTTGAGTTTTGACCCTCTTTTCTTTCTTGATTTTTATTTTTTCTCAGATATGTATCACCTCTGCTATGTAAGCTTTACATGTAGTCTTTAATGGGTGTATCTTCTTTTTTTACTTTTTATGCATTTTGTTGGTAAGTTGATGTTTGTTTATAGCTAATTCAGTTGGGTGATGAAAATTCTGAATCTTGTAGGCTTTGATGAGTGTTTGAGCTTGAATTTTGGTAATGAATTGTTTTTCTTTTTTTACTTGTTTTGGTTTTGGGGTTAATTGGTTTCTCAGAATCTTGATTAGCTGTTTGTTTAATTGTTGCGAAGTTCATTTTCCTGTTTGTATGATTGATCTTCAAGATTTCTTTTTTAAGAAGCCCATTTCTGGATTTGCTTATTTTTTTGGTTATAAAGATTGGTTCTTTCTATGTAGAAAGACTTGGTTTTTTTGTTAGAACTTTCTTTTTTTATGCTTTAGTTTAGATTTAAGTCAAGGCATAGTTTAATGGAACACTCATTAGCTTAAAACCTTTCCATTTTTAACAACAGAATGTATGTGGTTGAGCCGATACAGTGAACACTTTATAGCTGGAAGAAAGTGTTAGTAGAGTGTATGTTGTTAACAGATAATCATAAAGCTCTGATTTTTATTCCTTTTGGCTGTTGGGGGTCTGGGGGGGGGGGGGGGGTTATGAGTTACTCTTTAGGTTAAATTGCATCTTGTAATAAAATTTTTGAGGGTTGTTCAAGTTTATCCTGAAGCAGCATTTCTCGATTTGGCATTCCCATTAGTAGTTGAAACCGCAGCAGTTTATTTTTTTGTTGGATAAAAATAATTGATTCGTAGGTAATCCAAGAGCTTCATAGGTGGGATTCTTTTGGCAAAGGAAAGTCGAGAGAAAGGGTGATAGCTATTCTAGCAAGTCTTCTGTGAGGAGTAGCACTAGGCTAATGAGTTATTAGATTAGTCTCGATTCCTCAAGGTTGTAGTAGCTGTAATAGTAGTTGAAAAACCTCCCGTCCCGAGTGGGCTAAGTCCACAGTAAGCTGTAGTCGTGGAAGATAACTAATGACTGCTAATTTTTTTCATTTTATTGCAAGTTTTTAGCATGGGAAGATACTTATTATTGTAAATAGACCTGCTACTTAGTTCCAGCAGCAGGAACATGTTGTAGAAACTGCAATATGTCCGAATCGATCATTCATGTTTTCCATGAAGAGACCACACTCATTTAAGAAAGTGCTATTTGTAAGATTATCTCAACTCTTTAAGAGTTTGACATTTGCAAGATTATCATACCAAATTGGCAACATGGAGCTTCCATTTTTCGTACTGGCCCTTGATAGTTTGATATGGAATTAAGCTGTATTTATGGAATCATTTTGTCTCAATCAATCAAGCATTATGAGTTATGGTGCAATGTTGTTTCAGAAGTGAATATTGCATAATTCTTTTTTCAATATGTATTTTAACTTGGATTTTATCTTGAAATCAGTTATCGTCTTACTGATGAAACTGACTAGATGAAAGAGCTAAGCTTCTTCCCTTTTTCTTTAAATACATATTCTTTCCATGCAACTTATCTTAGCACCAACAATAGTTTTGAACTTGTACATAATTGGGGTGATATTTTCTTAGCACAATAGAACAAGTTAATCATGCTGGTTTTACGTGCCAAAATATTCCCAAGATCTCTATGGAATTTGTAAAATCCGCGCACCCACTGCTGGAATAGTTTTTAACATACTTAGGCCTAACGTACTCTCATCTGGGATTAGCTTATTCATATTTTCTCTACCTTTCAGCAACTCCTATGAATTTAACTTTATACGTTTTATATCTTGCCAATCTATTGAAATCTGCTCCTGTGATTGCCTTAGCTTTCCATAATTCACAACTAATGTAGCTTCTATTTTCCTCTTTTGGGATGGGTTTTTTTTTATATGAAATCGGGATAATTCTAATGTCCGGTGTCTAATGGAACAACATATGTGTATTCTACCATGACCAAAGCATTACAAATCTTGTGTTCTTTTCTCATTTCTGCTTCCTTATGTTTCTTTAGGGTCAACGGAGCTAATGATGAGTGCTTGTCTTTCAGGTTCTTTATGATTCAGCCTTGACTAAGAGAATGCAGATCTGAACTGTTGGTAGTCGGTAAGTTTGTCATATTGATTCATTTATTCACTCAAAGCTCATATATGTGCATGATTCCTAAAATGTAATGGATTAATTATGTTGGATTTTTTCCCTTTTTGGCAACTCCTCTTATGTTTCCCTTATTTCTTTTGTTAAGATCATTTAAAGGTGAAGGGTTTGACTCTTGATTCTTCCTGCTCATGTGTTCTTTAATTATTTGAGAGTGGTTGGTCTGCTTTGATATGCTTTTCCTTGAGCCGAGGTTCTATCTAAAACAACCTCTCTATGTGTAAAGGTAGGGATAACGCCTAAGGACACAACGCCTATTTACGCTCTACCCTCCCAAAACCCACTTGTGGGGTTGTATAGTTTATAATGTTGTATAATATGGAGAAAGGGGAACCTAGGAGCAATGGTAGTTGTCTTTGTTTGACCTATAGGTCACGTGTTCAAGCTGTGGAAGCAACTACTAATATTCTATTAGGTTAGACCATCTACATCACACCCCTTGTGGTGCGGTACTTCTCTCGGACAGTACATGAATGTGAGATGCTTTGTGGACCGAGCTTTGCTAGATAAGATAGATATAAAAGGAGAAATTGAGAGATTGTGTTGATCATCATTGTTGGTTAGCGAGAAAAAACGAAAGTTATAAACATGCATGGTGAGCGCAAGAAAACCGTCGTGGTTGTAATCAACTTGAATCTGAAAGATCTAATGGAACCCTGGCAACCTAAGGAAATCTAGATGTAGGTACAACACCAGGACACAACTACTATAAAATATAAGAATTAACTTAATAGCCACAACTGACTAAACTAAAAATAGGCCGCAGATTTATAATATAGTGTACAATATAATTCATGTATAATATGTGTATGATCGTGAATAATCAATGTATATCGTCTAGATAAAGTAAATTGTAAATCTGTCCGGCTATTTGTGTGAAGATCCCTTAAAGATAGTTGTGTCATTTACTTTCTGCACTATAATTTCTGTGTTGGGTATTAGGGACACTATCCTTCCATGAAGAAGCTGTGACCTATTTGATTATCTAACTTTTGGCTACAGGTGTTGGTTTTTCCTTGATGAGTATATGTCGGTTTAGTTGGATTGAGGGCTGACGCTTATTTTGACATTAACTACCTGCATATATCGTATGGATGACAGCGGGAATCGCGATAATGGAAGGCATAAACCGCCTCAGGGTCAGGTATGTAGCAGGAGTTGAGGTTGATTGCTTAAGACTACTTTCTTAATCTGGATCTTAAGTATGATTCTCATGTGTTGTAACCAGAGGTGGATCCTCAATTTAAACTTGATGGTTTCAATCTTTATGTTCGTTACGGGTTCAAAATGTACTGTTTTATTGAAACTTTTGGGATTTTTCCTATATATATATATATATATATATATGTGTGTGTGTGTCTATGCTTTGTGTCGAAATGCTAAATTTTCCATGTTTCAGTGGTTGATGCAGCATCAGCCATCAATGAAGCAGATAATGGCCATCATGGCAGAAAGAGATGCTGCCATACAAGAGAGGAATCTGGCCCTTTCTGAAAAAAAGGCTGCCTTGGCAGAGCGTGACATGGCTATCCTGCAGCGGGATTCAGCAATAGCAGAACGAAATAATGCCATCATGGAGCGGGATAATGCCTTTGCTACACTTCAGTATCGTGAAACCTCTATGACTGCTGGTCAGATTGTCCGTGGAGTGAAACATATGCACCATCCTCAGCAACATGTACATCACCAGCCACATATGGGAGAACCAACATATAACCCCAGAGAAATGCACATGGTTGAAGCCATACCAGTTTCCCAACCTGCTCCGGTGCCAGCAAAGCCCCGTCGAAACAAAAGAGCTAAGGAGCCAAAGGCAGCAACAGGTTCCAAGAAGACTCCAAAAGCATCAAAGAAAGTAAAAAGGGAAACTGAAGATCTTAACCAAACAACCTATGGCAAGTCTCCAGAGTGGAAGGGTGCACAAGAGATGGTTGGGGCAAGCGATGACCTTAACAGACAGTTATCTGTGGCAAAACCCGACTGGAAAGATCAGGACCTCGGGCTCAATCAAGTTGCTTTCGATGAAACAACCATGCCAGTCCCAGTCTGCTCCTGCACCGGAGTCTTGAGACCTTGCTACAAATGGGGAAATGGAGGTTGGCAATCTTCATGTTGCACAACCAATTTGTCGATGTATCCTCTACCAGCTGTTCCCAACAAACGACATGCTCGAATTGGTGGTAGAAAAATGAGTGGAAGTGCATTCACCAAGCTGCTTAGTCGTCTGGCAGCCGAAGGCCATGATCTATCAAATCCAGTTGATCTTAAGAACAACTGGGCAAAGCACGGGACGAATCGCTACATCACCATCAAGTAATGCTGCTTCCAAAGTCTTCAATCTAGGACGGTATACCTCAACATCGTTTACATATTATGTTTTCTGTTCATCAACTTCCTTTAGCCCCTATGTAAGTTTGTCATCGTTCTAAAATGTTAGCTGGATTCAAAGTTGGATCAACGAGAGATAACTGTAAAGAAGCCTGTATTCAGGTTACTTTGCAACAACGTTGATGTTAAATGTATTGAATATCTAGTATGATGGCTCTGTTCATAGTTATTAGCTTCTTTTATTAGTTTCAAGATTATCAATGGTTGAAAATCATAATCTGGAGATGTCTTTTTCAAATATTTTATATATATGTCCATTACAAATATGAATTTTTTGTTTGCTAGTTGACAAGCTCAATTTTGAGAAGACACTGACCAGGAAAATTGTTCAATAATTCTTTTTATAAAATATCACATGTTGCATCATGCACATTATATTACCTTTCTTGTCATCTCACAAATGATAAATAAGCTAGAGATACAGAGATAGTATAGTTAATTCTCTAATGATAAGATCAAAAGAGAAACTAATAAAATTATCATTCTTTATAATAATATTTTATTAATATTGACAGATTATTCATATATTATATTATAAATAAATTATAGAACTAAAATTATAATTTATCTCTTAAAAGTTTATAATTACATAAATTTCTCAAACAGATACATTATTGATAAAAAATTAAAGTGTTAGATACATTAAAAAGAGGACAGATACATTAAGAAAGGTCCGAATACATTAATAGCCAAAAAATCAAAGTGATGATACATTAAAAAGAGGGTTGAATATATTAATGACATTTTTGACTTGAAAAAAAAAAGAAATTTTGAAGATTTGAGAAATTTATAGAAAATAATGATAATAAATAAACTGAAAGATTAGATTTCTATAATTACTCCAAATTTATAATAATATTTTGCCAAAAAAACATTGTATAATGAAGTTTGACGGGTGCCAAAATTTGTTGCTCCAGCAGTAAACTATTGTAAGGTGTTGGTCCTACATAAAATTAACACAAATTAATTAAATCGTTTAAAAGATTAATCATCCAATAAATAAATAACTAGTCAAGAGAATCTACCAACTATTAAAACTGTTCAAATTGTTGTACATTCTACAAACTAATTAATTTAGAGGAAATTACAAATAAAAATTCAACCATATGAAATATCTTTATTTTACCTTTATTTTTCCTTCCCAAATAATAACACGGCAGCGAAACTAATAGCTTTAGCTCAAACTCAAAAAAAAAATTAGGGTTTTTTTTACTTGTCTCATTCATGTTAAGCTTCGTTACAGACAAAGGATAAATATAAAACGATTTTGTAAGAATGTACATAAACGTACAATCCCTAAGTACTACAACAAAAACGTAAATTAAATTTAAACTGATTATTTATTTTAAATATTCTTGTAAGTTATACAAATAATAATTCAACAAGAACACTAAGCATGAACAATGTGATCGATCGCGTTAACCTTAGTATTATATGTAACGCTAAATTTCAAAATCTTCAATTATCTCGCGGTGGAGGAGATGGAGAAGATTGAGGAGACGGTAATGGAGTTCGAGGATAATTAACGGCTGATCTCCGTCTCTTCCATCCCCAAGCAATTAGCTGATCTACGCCATAAACGCGTAAATCAGCTATGAGCTCCGGTAAACTTAACAGAATATCCATAACTTCTCTTTCTAATTCCGTCATAGCAGCACATTGTGCTGCTATTTCAGCTAATTCTTGATGATTAGCCATTAGAGAGACAAGGGACGGCTCAATTGTGTTATAATTAGTATAAACATAAATATAGTTATAACTTATATATATACACACTTCATCTGTCTGTTTCAATTTATATGGTAATTTGACTAAGAGACTATAACGTTTTATGATATTGTTTGACTGAGTGATTAAGAAAATATCTTAAAATTAATATAGATATTTTAAAGTTAAAATTTTATTTAATATAAAAATGCGTTTTTTTTTGGAATGGGCTATAAAAAGTGGGTTGTATGAGGTAGACAAAGGGGGAGTATTGATTATTACTTATTAGTGTTAATTAAGATCTTTTTAATAATTCTTTTCAATTATTATGTGCATATGTTTATTAATTTTCTATTTTATAAAAAATACGATTGACTTAATTATGATTGCATTTGTGTAACTAAATCGTATTTTTTACTCTTAGTTTGCTATAATCACTTAATTTAAAATTGTCTTCTGTAAATTTTTCTCAAATCTTTTGAGTTTTTACTGTAGATATAAACTATTAGATGAAAAAGCATGCGTTTTAATATTCAATTACTATGATATTGATTAATTTGGGTTATATTATACGAGTGAAAAATGATAGTACAATTAGAATACTCACTTAAATCTATTTTCAAATATTAATACTTTTTAATAGAAAATTTTAACAGTAGTTTATATAATAATATACCATTAATGCACTTTTTAATTTGATTTTATACAAACAATCAAGCAATTCAATTGTAAATATAGATGTGAGAAAAGTAGAGTTTTTAACTTATTTTAAATTTGTTTTAAGTTATTTTTTAATCTTGCAAAATACTTTATAATTTATTTTGAGTCATTTTTTAAACTTTATATTTATCAAACACAAAAAATTAAAAACTGAAATTAAAAATAGGAGTTGACCAACTTTGAAGTTAATCCAACATCCTCTTCAAGTACAACATGAAAAAAAGGAGAATAACTGTAACTTCGAAAGAAAGAAAGCAAAGTGAAAAATGAAATAAAAGCAGAAGAATTAAAATTATTATGGTAAAAAAAATAGAGTCATTTAAAGACATGCACGAAAACTTACTTATATCGAAAACGTGACTAATAAACATAATTTTTGTCAGAAACAGTTGTTCAGTTAACACACTCATCCACTGTCTACCAACTCAAATTTTTTATGAAAGAATTTGAACTAATAAAAAATTGAACTTCTTGTATATTGATTGTATCATATCAATTGTTTACTTAGAATTTTTCAACTATTCTAGTGCTTGCGCTAAGATTCACCGGTCATGTATTGCCATCACTCGAAGTAATTAAGCTCCTGTCTGGCCCCTGTTTCTTAAGGGGCAATGAAGTTTGAGATACATTTTTTTAAATTGTATCAAATTAAGCCCTGGAAAAACACCGTAGAGGGAAAGAGAGAACAAGGTCTCAAACAGTTACATAATGGAGAAATTGAAAGGAAAATAATTTAAATAACAAACTATAAGTTTGTCTTCGCGAATTTTTTCTCTTCTTTTTTTAAAAATTACTAATTTCTTTTTTTTTTAATTTTAGTATAAGGGTATAGATACATAAATTTTCTCTCCTATAATACACAAAATTCCACAATATAATGCCTATTTTTCTCCATAAAACAACTCAATCTTCTAAATCGGTTTTGTATTTGTAATTATTAATTTAATTAAAAACCAATTTTGAAATTGGATTTCAAAATTCAAAAATTGGAAATTTCAAAAAACTGGACAATGCTCTCCGTTCTTATGGTTCTTCTTACTCCATCACGTATTCAGTTCTTCTTACTCCATCATCGTTCTTGTTCTCTTAACAACATCTGTTATGGTTTCTTCCTTACTTATCTCCATCATCAGTTATTCTTTGCTTCTTTTTTTGTTTGGTAAATTGTCTATTGACATCATAGTAATTGATCGTAATTAATAGAAGGATATATGTTTCGAGATGAAAATTGAAAGAAAATAGGAAAAAAGTATTTGCATGATCCTTATGAATCTTCAGAAGGATTCAAACAAAGATCTGGCGAAACATCAAAATCAAAGGTGTCAAAATACAACAAAAAAGAAAAAGAAGCAGCAACCATTGTTGCCAGGCCTACATTGTTTCGGGTTTGTATTTTTATACTTATTTAAATTGTTGTTGAAATTAGTAAAATTTTAAGGATCCAATATGTATCAAAAAAATATGAAAATTAGATCATGTATCAGACAATAGGTGAATACATAAGTACTAAGTGGATATAATGTTTAGTCTATGCTTTGATACATGAAATTAGATGTTATTATCATATGATTCCTACGTTCAGGGTTTTTGAAATTTTTTATCATGTATCAGTGATTAATTCAATTAACTGCGCATCAAGTGTGCTGGCATGAACATTTTGAATCAGTAGGTATAGTGTTTTAGCGATGCATTATACATGAATTTGTTGGTTATCATAATATTTCTATGTATCATGAGGTTTGAAAGGTTATAATGTATCATTCAAATAAGTTAAAACTGCGCATCAACATGATGCTTGATTAACATATAGATGTATATCATATGATTTAATACATAAGTACTAAGTGGATAAATGTTAGTCTATGCGCTTGATACATGAATTAGATGGATATCATATGATTTCCTACGTTCAGGGTTTTGAATTTTTGTATCATGTACAGTGATTAATTTCAATAACTGCGCCATCAAGTGTGTTGCTGATACACTTTGAATCAGATGTAAGTGTTTTAGGACGATGCATTGATACATGAAGTTGTTGTGTATCATAATATTTTCCTGTATCACGAGGTTTGAAAATTGTTATAATGTATCATTCAATAGGTTTAATAACTGCGCCACAAACTTTGGCTGATGTGATACATTAGATGATAATCTTAGATTTTCAAAATTTGCAAATTATTATTCAATTACGTCTTGAATTAATGCGGGTAATGACTTGTACCGTAAATTAAGTTGATTTAGGTAACAAATTTAATTGTTCTTTTTTTTCTCCATTTTATTCACAGTTTTTTTTTAAATTAACGTGTATCATTTATCATGTATCACGAGAGTCTAAAGTATCACGTTACAACAATTTTAAGGGATTTTTAATAAATACTAAATTTATCGGGACATAATGTTATAATTATTGGAATTACACTATGGGATTCTTAAATTTTACAAATGAGAGACATGTAACAGAGTATTTCATTTTTCATCTGCAATAAAGCATAAAACATCAAGAGGCTTTCTGTCTCTTTGTGCTTTTAAGAGTTGCAATGAAGAAAAACACAATTAAATTATTTCATTTTTTTTGAGTTTCATAGGCAAATCAATAAAAATGTAAATTTTATATCTAAATTGTGATTTATTAATTTGAAAAACACATTTTTTCTCTCTTACAAAATATGATGATAATGTCAATGATTGATGGACTTTACAATTGTCCAAGTTGGCAAAAGTGAAATTCCACAAAATTACTCAAAATAGATCCCACATAGTAAACTTTGACTTGGGGGGCCGGCTATAAATGCATAATTTCATACACCATTTGAGTGGAGTAAAATTATTAGTTGCCAATGAAATGAGTTATCAAAATGAAAGCAATTTTTTAAAAAAAATAGAAAACACTTTTTACGAGTTTTATATCATTAATGTCTAATTTCATGTTACGTATTAGTTTGTGTATAATTTATAATTGATGTAATATTAATTTTTTAAAGTACTTTTATTTTAATATTTGATTTGTGTTCCTCTAAAGGTAATTCGTTTAATTTTAAAAAGATAGCTAATCTAAAAGTTTGTCAATACTTTTTTCTATTCGTGGACGTCGCATACATATCACAAATCTAAATTTAACAAGTTATGACGTGAACTATAAAAAAAAAATATTTATATTTGAAAATCAAACCTAGTAATCAATTAAGTCGAAAGTTATGAGATCTGAAATTTGATAATCTAAGCAGATAAAAAATCATGAGACTAATATGTAATATAAATAATCTGATAAATTAATCAAAGATATGTACAAACGACTTTAAACAACATAATTAGAATTATTTTATTGGAAACTTTATTACTTTAACAATTTTTACCTGACAAGAATTGATATTAGTGGACCAAAATCTGAAAATATGAATTAATTAAACAAAATATATAAAAAAATGTCAAATCTTAAGTCAACATCGGAGAAAATCCTGTTTTTGTCGTAGAGCGTAGCATTGTTGCACTTAGATATAAAACGGCCCGTCATTTTTTAATTTATTTATGTAAAATACAAAGTTTTTGTCATTTAATATCATACATTTATTCTCATAAAATTTTATTTATTTTTAATTAATGATTATTACATTATTTTTTCTTCGTAATTATCTATATATATTTTTCGTGTATCGTTTTTTATTCGTATTATTTTATTTTCATTGTTGTTTACTCTTTCCATTTAAAATAGAATAATCAATTTTTCGTCTTAGTTTATTTTTAAAAAAATGATCCTTTTCTTTTTTATAATGTTCTAATTTAAGCCGTTTGTAGTATTTTAAGGATTACAAGATTAAATAGTATTTTAACATATTGACATAAGTTTAATTAAGGACTATAAAAGAGTATTCCTTTCCTTTCCATTTATATGTCACCTTAATATTTGTCATTTTACAAAATTATATATAAAATATACTATACTTCGTATTTTATCTTCGAAAATTATTAGCTTTGAGAATATATAAACGATCAATATAGAAAAAATTAGTAAATATTTCATATCCATTAATCAAATTGAGTAATTAAAATGAATTAATTCATGTTCAATTGACGATTTAATTTTAAGAGAAACTAAATAAAAAATAAATAATAAATTTATCTAATTTCTTAAGCAACAGTAAAATCTAAACATATAAATAAAAATGAGAGGAAAAGTATTAAGATTTCATATTAAGTTATACTATTTCATTATTTTTAAAACGGAAGAGGAAGTAAATATTATTTTCTCTAATTCATATAAAGTGAATGTGAAATGACATAAATTTTTAAAAAGATAGTTGAAGACACAATTGAATAATATTTTTCATAATTAAGCATTCTTAAATTCTTCTTCTAAATATTACTATTTAAAACGTAGAAAATGTAATTAAAATATCACAAAATAGAAAAAAATTAAAATCTTTTATTTTGAAAAAAAAAAAATTATTTATTTTGAACCATCTCAATAATTTAATTTATATATCTTATTTTTTTCCATATCACACTTGTAAAATATAGTTTGTTGTGTGCAAAGACAATTTTTGTCTCTTTCACTTCTTCTCTACTCTTCTCTTTCATATCATTACAAGTTATTTTCATTTTCTCTTACAAATTCAACCGTAATCACCGCCATTTTCAGCGGGAAATTCACCTTCTCTCCAAAATCCCATTTTTTCCCCTATAACCCCACCCCCCACAACTTCACTTTCATCAATGTTTGCACGTTTGTCTCTCATCATATTCAACTGCAGCTCCTTTAAATTTTGACTATAAACTTTCAGGTGCTCCGTTTTCTTCCTTGCTCTGTTTTTCTCAATCTTGTTTTTCATTCATCTGTTGTTTGGGGTTTTGTGTTTGTTTGAATTGGATTGGGTTGATACAGTTTTTTTATTGGGGTTTAAGGAGTTTTTTTTTATCTAGGGTTTTGCTGGGAGCTGAAATTTTGATTTATTTAATGAGAATTGCTGAAGTTCTTTGATTATTACGAAGAAATAGCATTTGGGGTGTCGGAAAAATTGAATCTTTTGCGGGTTTTATTGGTTGATTTTTGATGTCTCAGTCTAATTCTAAGCCACCTATGAGTAGTCAGAATTTTGGTGTTGGAGCTGTATCTCATGTGAGGTCTTTATCTCAATCGAGTATTTTCTCGAATAGTTGTTTGCCACCATTGAGTCCTTTTCCTCCTAGTGAGCCGGGGATGGTGTCGGGTCATTCTAGCTTGAAGGATATATCCATGGAGGAAATAGATGTGAATTCTCAAGGTGTAGGAGTTGTGTCTTCGTTTACGAGGGATGGTCTTCCTCCTCGGAAGGGGCATCGTCGATCTAATAGTGATGTTCCATTGGGATTCTCGGCTATGATTCAGTCTTCACCTCAGTTGATGCCTATAAGTGGTCAGAAGGTTTTAGGGAGAGCAGTGAGTCTTGGGGATAGCAATGGAAAGATTGATGAGAGGAAACCAAAGGGAGAGGTTACAGATGAGTTGTTGTTTTCCTACATGAATTTGGAAAATATAGAGACATTGAACGGTTCTGGCACGGAGGACAGAGATAAGGACAGCATTGTCAGTGGGACAAAGGTAAGCGGTTCTGAGAGCAGCAATAATGAAGCAGAAAGTGTTATGAAAGGGAATACTGTTAGTATCCAACCAACAAATTTAAGGGAAGGAACCAAGAGGAGCGCTGATGCGAATATTGCTCCAGCTGCACGTCACTTTAGGAGTCTTTCCATGGATAGTGCTATTGGAAATTTTCACTATGGCGATGAGTCACCAAATGTACCAACTTCTCTGATGATGCGTTCCGGTCATCTTTCACCAAGTAATTCAGGAAATGAAAGTTCGAGCAAGCACAATCTTGACTTCGGAAATTCTGAATTTAGTGAAGCTGAGATGAAGAAGATTATGGCAGATGAAAGACTTGCTGAGATTGCAGTTTTAGATCCCAAGCGTGCTAAAAGGTATGGAAATAGATGCTAATGTATTCTAGTTTATATTTGTATCCCATTAAGAAGCATAAACTTGAGTTATCCATTAAAAATTGAAAAAATATATATAAGGAGGGTGCTACATATACAATTGAACCTGATAGTTTCTTTCCTCAGGATACTGGCTAATCGTCTGTCCGCTGCTCGATCCAAGGAGCGTAAAACACGTTACATCTCAGAATTGGAACACAAGGTTCAAAAGCTACAGACAGAAACAACTACCTTATCCACACAAGTTACCATCCTGCAGGTGCCTGTAGAAAATATTGTGGTGTACCTTCAATACTTCTTTTATGAACTTCAGTCTGTTTACTGGATTTTCATTCTTGTTACAGAAAAATTTTGTTGAGATTTCAAGCCTGAACAGTGAGCTGAAATTCCGCATCCAAGCCATGGAGCAACAGGCACAGCTTAGAGATGGTATTACCGTTCCAATTTCTTTTTTCTTTTGTTTTCCAAGTCCCTAGTGTGTTGCAAAAAGGTATCTAGTTGTTGCATATGGGTAGTTAATGAAATAAGATATGTTCCATAGTATAATTGTTTTAAATTAGAATATACTCAAATGTTTTTTTTACCTCTTAAAATTAAATTCATCAAACTTGGAGAAGTTTGGAAATAATTGGGTGTTTACTGAATACAGCTGGATAATTAGTTTATAGAAAGAGAAGTTTGCAAATTTAAGTTTTATAAAAAGAAAAGCTTGGAACGTGGCCTGATTTGAGCTTCATGATTCTAGCCTTCTACATATTGAATTTGTTGCTATCGTTTGAAGAATTTGGGAGGAAGGGAATTTTAATGGTTCCCGACCCTGTGAGCTCATAATTAAGTAGATCAGTTTCGTGAAGTACTTTTATGTGAGGTGCAAAAAGAGAAGAATAAATTAGTTTACAATGGCATATAGAGCCTTTGAAAGGGGAAAATAGGGGGAGAAGGACTATGGCCTGCTGGAAGGAAGAAGGGGAGAGAGATGGTAGAAATCCATTTTAGATCTGTGAAGATAGGCGAAGAATACTCTGAAGGAAGCCAAATAGGAAACATACTGTTTGTGTCAGGGAAGCCTATGAGATAAAACGGAAAAATAATTAGGGACACAAGTTCACAATAATAACTCAATGATATGTGAAAATGATGCACAATCAATATCTCTTTGATTACTTTTGTTTGATTGGTTGGAAATTTCAAAATGTAAGCAATGTGAAAATTTCAATATCCCTCACTGTGCACTGAAAAACCCGAGTCAGAGAACCAAAATATTTGATGTCCCTGTTTCAGTAATAATATTTGATTCTAACCAGTAACTAGCTGGCCTACTCAGGAGGCATGATTTTCTTAAACAGTTCCTCAACATCAGCATCTCCTATTGAAAAACACCCGAACTTCAATATTACCAAATGCCGTGTCACACACAGATAGTCAAGAAGTAAGATTTTCCAGCAGGACCTGTTTGTGTTCGTCTTTGTTACTAAGTTCTCTCTATAACAGTGCCCATTTTATTGTGTTCCCCAGTTCTGGTCATAAAGTCTAAGTAAGGTATTTGAAAAACATTATAATTTCCAAAAAGCAGGTTTGCCTGTGTTTGTTTGATTATCTCAGGATACATTTATATTAATCTGAAGGAAGGACAAGTTATACTGTTCTAGTCATTTGGATTGACCAGGGACAAGGTCCAAATCGCGTTTTATACTCGACATTCAAGACATATAGATATGCTGATACTATGTGAACATCTGATGCACCTACTCATAAAGATGGATATTCATAACTTTAGCTTTCCGCTGCAGCTCTGCATGAGGCATTAACTGCAGAAGTCCAACGTCTAAAGCTTGCTGCTGGGGAACATAGGGAGGAAGGACGGTTGCCTAATAACATGACACAACAGACGCCAGTGAAGCATAATATGTTCCAGATGCAGCGTCAGCAGCCTAGTCAAATGCAACAATTATCTGTTGGTAAAGCATCTGCGGCTTCAGCAACACCTGCATCCGCCTAGTGGGTGAAGATTAAAGCCTTGAGGAGGTGAAGATAATCTCTACATGAAGCCTAAAAGTTTATTACTTCAATTATCGGTCTTACATGCTACACACAAACAGTGAGAAACTAAGCTTTCAGATAGTATTATATTTATATAAGTTTCTTATGTGTCTGGCTACAATTTATACTATATGTAGTGAATCATTATTTTGTTCTTTGGAAATGACTGTATCAATAAATTGGAGTCAAACTTTGTGGTGCCAATGTTTTCTCCTATACTGTTCTCTACTTCTAAGGGAACTTTAAGCCCTTTTATCTGGCTGTTAATTTGCACTTGCATAGTATAAAACCATCTGCATACAATAGACCCTTCCGATCCGAAACACCGATCAGGGAGCTTAGTGTGGACTATAACTCATAAAAGGTAGTAGTTCTATGAATTTAGCACAACCAGACAAAAAGATCATACACTGTCTTGTTTCCCTCATCTTCAATAAAGAAAGAAGAAATTAAAGTAGTCAAGTTTGCAAGAAAGAGAAAGAGATAAAAAGAGGAAAGAGAAGAAAAGGATAAAGGTAAGGAAGTAAAAATAGAAAAGCAGATAGTTGTCCAAAGCATCTTGCAATAAGAGTTGCATCACATGTGATTTCACGAGTCGAATCTATGACTTATATACGTATGAACTCGAAGTTATTTTTAATAAGAGATACTTAGATATTATGTTTATTTTTTCAACAACCAATTGAAAAACCTCTACTTAGTTGTTAATCACATGAAAAAAGTCTCATAATAATTTTAAGTTCTAATAATAATAAAAAAATGTCCAAGAGATAATCCAAAAAAAAAGAAAAAAAGAATATGGATAATGACCAAAGAGTACAAAATAAAAGCATATACCTTCTTTTCAAATAAAGAATACCTCGAAATTCTTCAACATACCAAACCCGCGGGAACCTTAAACCCTACTACACACAATTCTATAAATTTCTAACATTATAAAATTTAAGTAAAATTTTAAAATATAATTATTAAAATTTTTATTTCAAAATCTATAACCAAACGAATCGAGATAATAATAATATAAGTAAAAGAAAAAAAGAAGAAAAAAGCCAGTAGTAGTAAATATTCCACCAATTGGTATTTATATTTTGAACTTACAAAATTTATATCTTTTAATTTATTAAACCAAATAAAAAGCTCACATTCTCGGAATACACAAAACAAATCTTCTTTTTAATAACTCTCAATGCTTTTGTAGGGTTTCAGATGTTTTCCTTCTAAAACTTCTTTTGCCGCCGATTACTGACAAATCTCTGTTTTTTTCACTAATTTTTGTGGGTTTTGTGGTACTGACGTTGAGGTTTAGCAAGATCTGTTTTTTAAAAACTTTTTTTTTTGAATTTTTTGACCGTTGAGTTCGCCGGAGATGTCGGAAGTGGTGGTGGTGAAAGGTGGGGAGTTGTTGTTTTGTGGAAGTACTTGTTGGGATTCTGTTGGTCGCCGGAAAGGTTTGACGGAGGGGAATTTGGTGTCGCCGACCAGGCTTCGTCCGCTTGTTGGTGTCGACATTTGTTTTGTTGCTGCTGGTTGCGGTATACTCTGTTCTGCTTGTTTTTTTTTCAGATTATTTTTTCTTAGTTGTATACTTAGTTGGTTTTGTTTAGAGCTCAAAAATGTTGTGAAATGTATGTTGTGGATTCGTATAGCGGAACCCAATTTAAAGTTATCATCTTTATTGTGAGATTATGGGGGATTTTGGCCATGACTTAACGTTTGGCCATAAAATTCCGGAATTTGAAGAACACGGAAAAGTTGATTTTACTTCAAAATACTTTAAATAAGTAAAAAAAAACAACTCCATTTTGTGTTCATGGTTAAACACAACTCCAAAAACTACTCTTCTTTTTTTTCAAATACTGACAATTTTCAAGGCTAAACGCTTCCATAATGTGATTGAAGACTTCCCTTTTTGATTGCTTACTTTCATTCTTGGTGGAAATGCAGCTTCTTGTCACTGTGTAGCGCTTGATACTGAAGGTCGTTGTTATACATGGGGAAGGAATGAGGCAAGTGTGTTGTCTGTGTTCGTTTTTATTTTCTTTTGTGCCTTTTTGTGTTGTTTTCTCGATGTAGGGAATCTGAAGTGTGTTGTGACTTTGCAGAAAGGGCAGCTTGGTCATGGAGATAAAATAACACGTGATAGACCAACGGTTGTTTCAGAACTATCTAAGTAAGTTTTTTCTTGGTTTTGTTCCTCTATCAGTGACAGATATTGTAGTAAAAGTTTCAAAATATTTATTAAGTATAATCATACCACAAAGGAGTAAAGGGTGCATAGCTATGCCGTATCCACTTCTTAAAATCCTAAATTCACCCTCTTTTTTCTTCTTATAGTTGTTTGATTCTCTCTTTTTCTTGAAAACATTGAGACAAGATCCCATCTTTCTACTTTTTTTTTAAGAAAAAGAATTTACCTTTTTATTTTATTTTGTCATTGCGCTCTTATCACTTGACCAAAGCCTTGGGGCAATGCATACTTCTAGGGTACATGTAAAATGAGATGGAAAGAAAAGAATGTTATAATGGTGAATATTCTGATGGACAGTTTGTGTCTCGAAGTAAGAAACTCTTTCAATATCCTTCTTATATTTCCTGAATGGTTAGCCCATGTCTCCTGAAGCAATTATGTCTATCAAGTACTTATCTCTGGCATCACTTAAAACTTTTTTGTTCCAGGTATAAAATTATTAGAGCTGCAGCTGGAAAGAACCATACAGTGGTAGTTACAGATGACGGACAGTCCTTTGCTTTTGGTTGGAATAAACATGGGCAGCTCGGTATAGGCTCTGTAAAAAATGGTGAGCTCCTTTGTTATCCTCTGTTTCTCCTTACCTTCTCTGTTTCGGACTCACTTGCATCAAAAGAGAAGACCTTCTGTTAGTATTCAAATTGTTGTTGTCTCAGTTGCATGAACATTATTTCATCTCCCTCTTTGATCATGCATTTTTCTTCAGATATGACCTAGGTCAAATGGGTCCTTCATTTGTTTTATAACTCATGTCAAAACGGGAGTAACAAGTGTGTGGATTCATCATATTTATACAAAGTTACCAAAAACCTAGATGCACATGTATTGGATACTTAAACCTATCTGGCATTAACACACACTTTTGCATCTTGACGCCTACACTAAAGTACCAACTAAGTGAGGCTAAGGGCACAACCTGGTTTTCACCAAGTTTTTAGGTTTAAGCATGCTTTAAACAAACCTTTTAAAAAGCTAATCTAGTGTAGGGAAGAACAAGAAATTTATTATTATGTAAGCTAGTGTAGGATCCAAGTGAAAAAAACATGAGCTAGTTTAGGATGGAACCAAGAATTTGCCTCAAGCAACATTGTCTTTATTTCCTAGAAATATTAGTCCACTAATTTCTTCTGTCTTGGCTTATTTTTTTCTTTCATTTATAAAACAAACTAAGATCATCACTTTTTTGTATTGTTGCAGAAACTGAATTATCTCCAGTCCGGTGTGCCGTCACTGAAGTCAACTCTGTAGCTTGTGGGGCTGACTTTACTGTGTGGCTAACCTCAGTTGAAGGAGCTTCTATATTGTATGGTTTGTAAAGTTTTTACTTTCTATTACATTGATAATGTTTTGTACAAATAAAAGATTCTGGTAGTTTCTTGCATTCTGATTTTCATGCTATTCGTGTCTTCTAGAACTGCTGGTTTGCCTCAGTATGGTCAGCTTGGTCATGCTACTGACAATGAGGTACACTTCATGAAAAAGTTTTTAGTTTATCTTCTGTGACATGGACAAAGACTTCCAATATTTTATTGTTATTGGAAGTTCTAGACTTCTACATGCTGTATAACAAATTAACAATCTCAAATTGCAATATTACCTATCGGCAACAATATGTCATGACAAGATCATCTGTTCAATTTGATTGATAGTGATGCAGCTTTTGTGATACTTCTACATAAATTGAAGTTACTATTAGCAGGCAATTGGATGAGTATAGTTGTTATCGTCTCCCATCTATCTTGTATTCTGTTCAATGCCTTTTTGTCCATTGCAACAGAATGCACTTGTTCTTTTTGCTAATAGAGAGTGGAAATTTTTATCAAATGAGATCCTACCTCTGAATACTGACTTCTATATTTCTCCCTCAGAGCTTGCGCTTTATGAACATAAAGTTCTGGAGATATTGGTGCACTAAACAGGCAAAATATTTAGGGATACAAATGCCTCTATCGTGTGTCTGTGCAGCATCATTGGAGGATATTTGCAGAACTTCATTAATTTTTTACTATGATCTTTTGGAATATATTGCATGACATGATCTATACATGCTGATGTCGGGTGCTAATTGCCGTATCAAACGACCTTAATATAGTCATGTTTCTGCCTTTTCCATTTCTTGTTTCCTTGCTTTTCCAATTTCTATTTACTTATGCTTCTTGCCAATCTGAAGCATGTAGTTGATAAGCGTTGTGGATAGCACATTTTCCACAAAATAATCAGTGTTTTCCTATTTCTAAAAGAAACGTTGTTTTGTTCTCCTTCATAGTGGAGTGCTTTTATACTTCATATTACTCTTTTGTTTCCTGATGATATCTGGTCTAATATTTCTCCAAAATTAAGTGTGGAAACCTAAATGTAAATGCACCAAATTGGGAAGACAATAGTAACTATTTTGCCCTTCCATGACAATACCCTTGATGTATAAATTTGGAACTTGTTGTAATGAAGGAATTCACACAGTGTTATCTTTAAATTTGAACTGGGAGTTGTTGCCTTGTTTGATTGATTTGAGGATGCCCTGTAACATGCAGTATAATACCAAAGATAGCTCTGTAAGGCTAGCTTATGAAGCTCAACCCAGACCTAGACCTATAGCTGCCTTTTCTGGAGAGACTATAGTCAAAGTCGCTTGTGGAACAAACCACACAGGTTCATCTCAACTTCATTTTAATTAATTTGTATATTGTCATCTTTCAGATATGTCAAGTGCATTTACCTTCTTTTTTTCTGGATTTCAGTTGCAGTGGATAAGAGTGGATATGTTTACACGTAAGTTCCACCTTAGCTCTTTTGTATGGACTTTACCCTGTGTGCAGAAGCTAATTTGTTCTTTCTCTGTTTTGACAATCAAATCTTAGGTGGGGATTTGGCGGTTACGGGAGGTTCGTACATCCTATTTCATATTTGCATTTTCAGATCTATGTTAATGGACGTCTGTTGAACCGCCTTGGCTTTCCATGCTCTTTTTGGGCCCTTATTATAATAAACATGAAAATGTTTGATTTTTTTGGATTACAGGCTTGGTCATCGAGAACAGAAGGACGAGTTTGCTCCTCGACGAGTTGATGTTTTTACACGGCAGAATGTCTTGCCTCCAGATGCAATAGTTTCAGCAGGTTCTTCCAGCTCATCATGTACTGCCGGTATGATTCGTCTTGTTTTCTCTCCATTCTGTTTTGATATCATTCTTGAAATCTTATCCAGTGCACTTATAAGTTACTGTGTATTCACATGAGATGACATCATATTTGATATCTCTATTAGCTGCACTCATTTTACACAACTTTTTGTTTCCAAAAAAATCTTTCCGCAAGTTGTCCAAACTGCTCAAAGTATAAGTTGAATGAGTATTCAAATGAGTGAATTGCCTTTATTAAATCTATGTTCTGACCAACTATGATTGTATATATAGTGTTTGCTCATTTAGTTATTGCTTTGAGAAGTGTGAACATCTAGCAAGCTGACACTTATATGTAAAAAATATGTAAAATTAATGTGCGGTTATATATATTTTAGTATGGATTACTTGTGAAAATAGGTAAACACTAACCTGATCCATGTTAATGCTTCATGAGTTCGATTAATTTCAAAATTTTGAAAACTCAAGTAGTTTGAGTATTTTCACATTAGTAACTCATGGTAGTCTATCTTTATTGCGGATTTGGTATTGGATATATTTTGCAAAGCTTACATAGGTGGAGTTTAGAATTTGAGTAATCATTGGTGAATGGTCTTGAAAAAAAGAAAATGTCACAAATAAAAAAAACATGATGCTAAATAGAAACAGCCTTTCTACCTTTGAGGTAGAGGTAATGTTTGCTTACACTCTTATCTTCCCGAATCCCCTTTTTGGGACCACACTGGGTATTTTGTTGTATAATTGTAGTAATAGTATTTAAATATTATTATTATTAACTATTATTTGTATGTAATTAATTTATTTTTCATTTTTATTTTTATATGGTATGATGATGACATCAGTTTGAACTTAAATGGAGATAATTATTCATATAGCTGACCTCAACTTGGTTGGGGCTGAGACATATAGTTGTTGTTGAAGTAAACTTTATGTTTAAAATTTGTGCTGGAAGCCTGCAAGTAATATGAAGATATGATGAGGTCACGTTCTACTAATTGCAAATGACTTGGCACTTCTAATAAAATATTCTTGAGCAGGAGGAGGGCAGCTTTACATGTGGGGAAAAATTAAGAGCACAGGAGATGATTCGATGTATCCCAAACCTCTTCTGGATTTGAGGTTATGATGTTTACAGCATTTGCATCTCCAATTTTTTATTTTGGTCATATAGTATTAGTGTAGATACAACATGAGTTGCACGTGTGATAAATTCCACATTTTTGGTTGAATTATTATTTATCCACGATTTCTGGTTAGAACCATCTGCAATAACATCTATGAAGATGGAGTTCAAATTTTCGGTGATGGAGTGATTTCATTGCGAAGTCCTAGCAGAGAGTCTCTACTCTTGTATTTAATTATGAGATTCAATATTTCATGTTGGAATGTTATTTAAAATCAATCACATGGTAATAATGTATTGTTGTTTCTGCCCCCATAATCATTGGCTTGGATTGTTTTAAACTGGATATTCTCTTTTCAGAAGCACAATATATTTTTCTTTTGTCGTTAAGTCTATAGGACTGATAATCTGTCTTTCTAGTGGGTGGAACCTCCGATGTATGGATTCTGGCTATATGCACCACTTTGTTGGTGCTGATTCCTCTTGCATAAGTTGGGGCCTTGCACAGTGTGGGGAGCTGGGTTATGGACCACATGGACAGAAGTAGGTTTGATTCATATCTTGTGTTTTACTTTTATTTTCGGTGACTTATGTGCGTTTTGCTCATTTATTTTGTCTCTTTTTCTAAAGATCTTCTGCAGTTCCTAAGAAGGTGGACATTTTAGATGGCATGCATGTTATCAGGTTAGTGTATTTCTGTTTAAAAAGGAAATTATGGAAGATGGAACTTTACATCAGAGTCTGAATCCTAGTGCGTTCCTTTTTGTGTAGTGTTGCTTGTGGATTTGCCCACTCCATGGTTGTTATTGATAGGACAAATGTTGAGGATCGACTTGAGCAGGTAATGTTATGGTTATAACATAGTGTTGCTTGTGAATTAGAATATGATTTTTTCAGTTTATATGTACAGGTTTTTGGTTGAGTGTAATATTTGTTTGTGGATGGGTGTTGGTGTGTGTCTGAGGATGCTGATACATACATCAGTTTCAATTTTTCTTTATTTATATTTATTTGCTCGTGTAAGTTATCTAATTTCTCCCGTTTTATCTGACAGCTTGATGTATATGATGGCAAGGCTTCTGAGGAAGGTATAGGTCTAAGCTTCATCTATCTTCATAAGTTTTAGCTAATTGTACTATTTCATTTGGAAAATATACTGGTTTTCCTCTGAATTTGCTTCAAGGGCAGTTGACTTAAGTAGCCATTGAATTGCTAATTCCTTGGGAGATGAAAGAACAAGGAGTCTGTTAATGATGTTCAATTCATCTACTTTGTCCTTGTGTCCTTATCTGTTTTCGATACTATGCAGGATAAGGTTTGAATATATATGCTATTTGCAAATAATAATATGTCAAAGAGTCCATATGACATCTACGTTCAGACAATTTATATATATCTGTTCAATTTCAAGGACAATAGCTTGATATATGAAGATTTAATGCGCAGGACAAATTTGTTGCTAAGTATAGGAGAATATCATGATTAGGTGAAAGTGAAGTGAAACTAGATTAGTTTTTGTGGTGCCTAGTACAGACTTCAAATATGTACATTTAGGTTTCTAGGAATATATAATGATAGATGCAATATAACAATTAGGATAAATTAAAGGACTGTGCTGGGACTGCTATGTGATAGAAGTCATCTAACAAGCTACAGTCAAGTTTTATAGAACAGTTGTGAGACTAGTAATGTTGTATTCGGGTGAATATAGGTCTGCAAAGCCCACATGTCCTCGTGATGAATGCCATAGATGTTGATATCATTGGACATAGAGGATAAACATAGAGAATTTCGCTTGAGACACTTTTGCCATGTCTTACAGACTTCGAGATGTATCATCTGCAGGCACAACTATATGATAGTTTGAAGGTGCAACAATATGCTTGAATTTCATTTAAAATGATAATTGAAAATAATGAGCTAGACTTGAAATCACATGTGTTTGTTTTTTTTAAAAAGATTTTACAATTTAGCAAAATCAGTGTTAACTTGCCTAATAACTAATTGCATTAAAGAATAGGAATCTTAGTGTTAATACCAACTAGTTTGGATTAATCACTTAGTTGTTGTTTCTTATGTTTGGTTGTTTATTAGGATTTTTCTTTTCTATTGTGGTCAGAGACATTATTTTGGTGGAGGATAAATATTGAGATTTGCAAATTCTCTAGTGTTAAAACAGCCTTAATTTCTCTTAAAAGACAAATCTTAAAATTGGAATAATATAACAAATTGTGTTGTCGTCAAAAAAATAATATAACAAATTGTGTCAAATTTTTCCAATTTGTTTTATCGAAATCCTTGTACACAGAAATGTCAGGTGAAAGGTTATATTTCTCTTGTTGAACTGAGGAGATAGTTGGCATGCAGCCCTATTTATTTTACAATCATTTACCTTTCTTACTATAGTTGCAAATTGTTCTTTGCTGCAGTGGGGGCAGAACCTGTGAGTGAATCTCCAGCTTCTAAAAAGACTACCAAAAAGGCATCTGCTAAGGCGCCTGCAAAGTCAAATAAACGGAAGAAGTCAAAAGATGCATCTGAATCTGAAGATGAGGAAGAGGAAAATAGTGATGATGAAAGTGATGACTATGAGGAACAATCGAATGGGCGGGCCAAGTCTTCCGGCAGGGGTCGAGGAAAGGCTGCTGGCAAAGCTACAGCTGCTAAAAAGGGCGCTGGTCGAGGAAGGGGTCGGTCTCCAGCAGCAAACAAAAGCTCCCCACCTGAAGCGAAAGTATCGACAGGTAAAAGGGGAAGGCCAAGGAAATCGTAAGAGTACAGCTTTCCTGGTCAAAATGTAAGGAACTCTCTATATTATGGAATGTATTTTTATTCTCCATTGGCTAATTAGTTGCACTTTAACAAGTTATTAATTTTCGTCATTAACTCCATTCAACATTCTGAAATTTAGCAAGTGTAATCCATTTGCGTAACTTGTAACCCGTATTGACATAGATCATTGACTGAAAAGACAGGTGTTTATCTGAGCTTGTACCTAGTTAAGCTCGATTTTTGGATAGGAGCGGAAACAGGGGAAAGCAGGAAAAACGATATTCGGCCCCAGTGGTAACTCTGATGGTCCTATGTTTGTTAACCAATTTGTGGTGCAACTGAAACACATTTGTTCTGAAAATCTATGCTGATTAGTATGTACTCTGATGTCTATTTTTGTTACCAATTTGTGGTGCAACTGAAACACATTTGTTCTGAAAATCTATGCTGATTAGTAATATTGCTGTGTAAATGAAGTATTTATCATAATGTTTTGTTGTAGTTGATCATTTTAACGTTTCGTTCTAGCCTTGTTGATGATCAATGATGAGACTTACACAATGATCATGCTGAGTATTGATTTATCTTCCTGTAATATCATAAGCATGTTTGGAGTCTACTTGGATAGACAAAAGATGGTTTGTCTATGAGCTAAAAGAACCAGAAAACAGAAAATGTTCTTTGTATCTTAAGAGTTCTGAGGAATTCTTGTAATACAAGTTGAAGTGATTCCAATGAGTGCAGTGCATAACTATGTTATTGTGTGTGTTTTGGTCCCTACAGTTTTAATTGTGGTTGCTTGTAAAGTCAAGCATGGAATAGATAGCAACTACAACACAAATGTCTTGTTGCTTTCATTTATGGAAAGCTAGAGATGACTTTTCCCTTTGTAGGGAACAAATGTGGGGGCCTGATATAGTAAAGAAAATGAAGGGAATTTAAGTTTTTATGTCTAAATCTTAGATCTAAGTACTTAGTAACCTTCCCCCTCTACCTGGATCGCGGACTTAGCACGACTCTTGTGCAAAGATTATTTGCTTAGAATTTTGAGTTTCATGATATCCTCTTGTTATTGTTACTATGTAAACCTCCTTGTTGATGAAATCAACCTGTAGGTGTACAATAAAACATTATGAAAAAGGTTTGTGGGGTTATTGTTCTCTTGGGAACATAGTGTTTTTCTTTTGATGATGATTTTACAGAGCAACAAGTGAGAAGGACTAAAGAAGAATGAGAAGGTTTAGGAGGTTACATTTGTGTTAAGTATAATGATTGGAACTTTTCTCCATGTGCCTAAGGTCCCACCACCCATTTTTATACAAGTAAAAAGTTGCATATTTGTGTGTGGAAACTTTGTCTTCTATTGTTGGTACCTAAATGTGACTTGCCCTCTTTTGTTTCTCAACTTTAAAGTAAGTTTGTGAAGTTTTAATAATGAAATTTATGCTTTCAAAGTAAGCTTCATTTTTCCATTAAAATCTTTTAGTCAATTTCCATTGTATTTGCTATATAAGGTGAATGGGACCTGAAAATATCACTAAACCTAATTAAAATCTTGAAGGAACAATCAAAGCTAAAACTAAATATTGAAAGATTTTTATTATTTGAGTTGTGTTTGTGAATAAAGGAGGAATCTTTGGTAGGGTTTGAACCCCACATATCCATTATTTTTTACTTGGTCCTTTCCTTTATTAAATCCAACGTTGTTTGTTCGGATACTTTGGTTGTTAGAGTAAAATATGATTCCAAAGAAATCTTGATTGTTATTAGTAAAATGTTCGTTTAGCAAATGATTGTTAATTAGAGGTTTAGTTATACGTTGATACCTTACAACAACAACGATAACTCTTATAAAGTCAGTGTAATTCTATAAGCAGGATCTCAATTATTCTTATTTTCTCAAAGTTAATAGACAGTAGTCTTGTACTATGACCTTGTATATATGTCTTGATTTGTTAGTTTCACGTTAATTGCTATTTTATGTGATTTACGACAATTTTTATCTTATAAACTAGTGTTTAGGTTATTTTATGTCCAAGTTTCTTTTTCTTAACATGGAAGCACAACTAAACTCAACAATAATCTTGATTTACCTAATGTTGGACTTACCTACTACGTTTATCGATCCTTCAATAAACCGAGAAAATATAACGTTATCTTTTTATATGACTTTTCGAAAATTATCCCCTCAAAAACTAACTAATCGTTTTAGTTGAAGCATGTTCTTAGATCAATTTTCTTAACTACTTTTAATTTGTTCACTAATTGTTGTAATCAATTAGCCTCATCCATTTGGTGACAAAAAGACAAGTTACTTTATTGTGTTACCTAAAAATAATTATTTCTGAAATAGATTATGCTTTTACACTAAACTTAGGTGTAGGGAAAAAGAGACAGCATAATCTATTTGATGATTTTTTTTTCTCCTATATTTTGTTGGATTATTCTAATTGGATCTTTAACGTAGTAGTCCCTGTCTAAACTTAATAATTGTTTTATTATTTTCTAAAATTAGTACTTACGTACTTAATAGTTTTTAAAATAATTGAGAGGATAAACTAGTTAAGCACAAAATAATTATAGTCAATCACATTTTTCTCTTTCATTTTTATTTTAAAAACTTATAGACAAAAAAGTCAAATGTATTACGTGTTTATAATGTACAACAGGACTTTAATTATTTTATTAATTGATGGCATTTTTCTACTTTGAGAAAAAAATAAGTTAGTATAATATTTCATTTACTATTTACTTGTTTCATATTATTTGACTTTTGTATTAAAATTAGATATCTTATTTTACTTATCTAAATTTAAAAGTTAAGAAACTTATTATATTTTTTCTCTGTGTTCCTAATATTAAATAACTATACAAAATGTCATTATGATTTTTTTAAGAATTGTGTCAAGTCAACATGATTCAAGTGAGGCCGGAACCAACTTCTGATTTGGGGTTCATTCAAACTTTTGACGAAAAATATGGTTAAAATTAAATTTATATATATAGTAGATTTTAAAAGTTCGTTCAAAGAATTTATGTGTTTACTTCTTTGGATTTATAATCTCTCTAATTGAAAATTTAAATTTCAAATAAATGTATTATTATTTATTATAAAATTTTACGTTTTAAATCGGGTAATCAATAAATTACAACTCACGAAACTTGTGTTTATTGGTTATCGATAAGACCAACATGTATTTTTTTTTATGTGAATTATCCGTTAATCATTTTGATTAAATAAATCTCATCAACATGTAAATTATTTGAATCTCACATGCAAAATACATTAAAAATATATATTTTAAAAAATAAATTCACCGATTGGCATGCGCTGTCAGTTGTAAGAAAACGGGTCGGAGGTTCTTCTCATGTGCTCCGCATGTGTCGGGTAACCTGTCCGAAAACCATACCCAATGAGGACACGACACCTGTCAACAACTCGGAAAAAACCTAATTTAACCTCAAAAGTTAATCGACAAAGAAGATTCTACGAATGTAAGGAGATAACTCGTTCTTTCAGTTTCTAACATTATTTTCGTTCATATTCAGAATTCAAACTCAAAAAAATATCTTATTAAAGGTGAAATAATTTTATCACTATATCATAACTCATGTCGATACTTAATTAATGTTACATTAATGAAAATCGTAAGATATCTTTTTAAATAGGATGTTTCTTATTTCGAAAGTATCAAATAATTTAATATAGTATAAAGTTTAAAGTAATAAAATAAAAATTAACGTCATTTTGAAATATATTTGAAAAAGGCAATAAAGAATCGTCGTATTTGGTGTTGCATAAAATACATTCGAACCTTTTTGTCATAACATTTTCTTACAGACTGAGATTCTAACGGTGTCACCGCTACTATTAAATTTTATGTTCTTCTCTTATTATATCATATGATATGATATATTACGTCCGTAATAAATGATTTATCGTGATTTTTAAAGATAACGATATAAAAGATATCTAAAAGAGAAACACAACAAATTGGATATATATTTAGCGAAAAATGATTATATCCTAAGATACTAGGATAAAATAATAATAAAATTATGCACAATAAATTTTTATGATTCGACTCTTTTTCAAACCCTCGAAAGTTTGAAAAATCAAAATATATTTTAGGATTTAACTTACACTTACCTTAAATATAAGGACCATTTTTGTCATTTTCATTAAAAATAAGGTTGTAATCTCCAAAATCATCCTTAACTTTTTTAGCATCAAGGAGGCAAGGACCACTAATGGTCCACTAGGGAGTTGGGACTCACCATATATTCTTTTACGATCCACTCGATATTCAGTATTCATATTATTCAAATACATGCTCGTAGAATTAATTTATAAAAATATCATTCTAAATAAGATTTTTTTTTGGTTCATAAAACTCAAACGCGAAGTATATAGATAGAGAGATCTCAATTATCCTATGGTGAATAATGTTTTGCATCTTCTAAGTCACAAATGTCATCAATTTCTTAAAGTATAATTAGATACCTTTCTTTAATGTTACGATTGTTTTGTTCTGATTTCAGTGTTGGAAAAAACATCTTAACTTATGAATTAACTTTACACTAATCCATCATTAAGATTTTGGTTTAACTGATCCCACCTTTGGTCAATGTCAGTTAACCACTATTTATAATGATAATCTACACAACACCAACTATAATCATCATTATCTTCTTTAGATTAGAGATTTTGATTAAAAAGTTAATATCAAAATAAAAAAATGATACTTAAAACTTGAATTTTTGTGTGAGCATGTATTTCACTTAAAACTGAAATTACTTAAATATATATATTTATCTTATTTAGTTATATGAAATTAATGTAATTTACTATGAATATTGAATGCAATTAAATATTTATCTGTTTTGTAGAGTAAGATTTTAAAAGTAAAGATAAAGGTAAAAGATAAAACTACCTTAAAAAGTCATTAGATGAAAGAATATATTATGCTAAAAGATTAAAAAATAGTCATTTTGTAGAAAAGAAATAATAAATAGATAGACTATAGTTAATGTCATTTCTTGTGATTATTAGTTGAACAAGATATTGGTGAACTACTTTTGAATTTTCAAATACTTTTTGCGTCATTAAAGATTTTTTTTAATTGTTTTCATTTATTAATTTCTCTTTTTGTCTTCCTTTTTAATTTACTCAACTGTATTTTACATTGATTTCTTTCTGAACTAGACATTTATTTATTTAATATAGTATAGTAAATAATAATAGTAATAAAAGAAAAAGTCATTTTCAAGTCAATAGTAGAGGTTATAGATGTGAATGTAATAAGGAGAATGGAATGACAAAAGCCACTTATCAACGGAACGTGGATCATAATAGAGTGATAAATATTTTTTATTTTAGTTAAAAAAATTTAACTTAAACTTGCTTCGAATAGTACTTTACTTTAAAATATAAATATCACGATATGAATTTAAATTTAGTTGAGCATGAATAAATATATATAAACTTATCAAGAACATAATTTTTAGATAGAAGACTGTAGAAGATACAAATTAAGATAGAATATTAGTAGGTAATAATGTTTTATCTTATTGATTTGTTCATCTTGTCAATAATCGTAATACTGTTTTTGTAATTTTTTTATCTTTTAATTTTTATAACTATCTGTTATTTCTTATATTTTCATTACTTTTTTGAATTATTTAAATTTTTTTTCTCAAAAACACTCATTATTATATCTTTAATAAGAATAATATCTTTATACTACTTTATTCGTAAGATATATATATTCTACTCTCATCCTATTTTACGAGACTATATGTACTATATTATTCTTATAATATCGAAATGATATAGTAAAAAAAGAGAAGAACAGATTCTGGCTTTAATTTTTAAAATATGATGATTTTGTCCCTTCAAGTCATAAACGGAAAATATTATTAAATTATGATAAACTTTGTTCTTTAATTTTTTTTTTAAATAATATAAAGAGACTACTGGGACCTGTAAAAAAATAAAAACTGAAGCCACGGAACTCAAAATACAAAATTAGCTAGATTTTAGGAGAGTGTTTCAAGTCCGTCTTCTTAAATTTTTTTTATTTTATTTTATTACTTTTAATTTTTTTTTTAATTTTTATCATCAGCTCATGAGGTACAATTTCCAACAAATATAGAATATCTACTACAACACTTACAAGACTGGTCAATCAGTGAGTGAAAGAAGAAGAAGAAAATGGGAAAATCTACAGCTTCTTCTTGCTTAAAGATCATTGCTTGTGGCAGTGATTCTGTTGACCGTGATGAACTTGAAGCTCATCCTGAGGTGAAAAATCTACAACCCATTGTTATCAGATCAAATTTTCATGTAGTATTTTCTGTTTTTTTTTTCCATTTCAAAGATGGTAATGTGTGATAAAAATTGAATCTTTTTTGTGAGATAATGGTTTTGAAGTGAATCTTGGATCAACCCATCAAAGTATGGAGTCTGATCTTTTGTGGGGTTTTTTTGTTTTTACTAATTTGATAAGTTTTTGAGATGATGGAGTTGAGCTGATTTGGTTCTTGAATAAAGGAGTTCTTTTTTTTTTTGTGGAAGGTATGTAGGGAACTTTTGAACTTTGTCAATGGATCTCTATTAGGGGATGTAAGATTGTGGAATGTGGACTGATTTGTGGTTTGGTTGAGAACTTGTTAGATGTATTTTACATCAATGTTAAATGAGAGTGTTTAAGATATTAAATAGTTCAATTGTTCATGTTTGTTAGTTAAATAATTGCCAATTCCAAGGAAGGCTGGATTTTGGTCAGTTGATATAAAACCATTTACATTTTACACCATGAAGATGTGAACTTGTATGGATTCAATGTGTTTTAAAATGGAAATGAATTGGATCACTATTGTAAGTGGCTTTCTTTTGGTTAGAGGGTATGGGAAAATAGTGATGCAATTTACCAAGAAACGAAAATTGATTCGATTTGTGACCGTCAATTAGGGATGTGTTATAAGGTAAATGCTAGTGAAGCCTTTCAATTTCTGGACCATTCAATTAATCAACGTCGCCTCATCTTAAAATACCATACTTGGCTTTCAGTGTTTGTCAAAAATGTAGTTTCATTAATTGAGCTGTACATGTTCTTAGTAATGTCTTCTCAAATTTACAGTGTAAGTTTAGATAACATCTAGTTCTCTTTTCAAGTTGAGTATGCAATTTCAACATCAAGTTAATTTTTTATGATGACATCGACATGATACTCTGATGCAAAAACTATTTGTTTCCAAATGCTTTATCCCAAATATATGTTGTCTTCCTTCTTACATCATTATGGCCTTGCTTCTGGTGTAGTTTGTAATATAAGTTGAGCTGATAATTCCAGCTATGAGACTTCACATTACCTACTACCTGATTGGCGGAATGCATAAGTATGGAAAAACAAATCAAGTACCAGTCCGTTGACATACATGTAATGAAACATGATTAAGAAGACAAGCTTGTGTATGATTTCATTTCTTTATCTATGGTCTCTGCATGGGAGGTTAAGAGGTTGGCAGAAAAGAAATCATCATTTGTATCAAAAGTGAATAGATGTGATAAAGAAGATCTTGTCGTCAATGGATTCATTTCCTACTATATGCATCATGAATCATCTATGTATGCTTGTTACATGATTCCAGAAATGTTCAATCTACAATCTGCACACCGTCGTCCCTTGTCCGCCGTGGTCCATAGTATGGATCTAATAAAGGTTCCCTCTGTGTACTTATACTTCATGGGTAAAAAGAGAAATAGATGTACCTGTGGTGATGTTAAATAAACTCGCTTCTACTCTCGCCCCCCGCCGTGCTGGGTTACTCTAATATAACAACCTTATATCAGATTAAGTGATTTATCGCTCCTACTTAAATATCTTTTCGGAATTTATCTTTTGCCTTTTCCTCCTCTATTCTTTGTTGAATGAATTATTTGATACATTTTCCTAGAGTAAAAGCTCAAGTGATAAACGTGGATGGAGTTTCCGCAAGAAATCTACCAGGCATCGTGTATTAAGCAATTCAGTAGTTTCAGAAACACCATCTGGGAACAAGGACTGGCCAGAAGCTGCTAATGCCAATCTGCAAACACAATCTAACTCTACCATTCCAGAGAAGGCATCTGTCGTCCAATGGGCAGATGAGAAACCCCAGTTTTCAACGGTCGAGAAGTCCCAGGTCTCGGCAGACGAGAAGCCCCAGATGCTGGAGGATGAGAAGCCCCTAGTCTCTGTGGATGAGAAGCCCCAGGTCTCAGCGGATGAGAAGCCCCGTGTCTCCACAGACGCGAAGCCCCAGCTCCTGGTGGAGGTCTCAGCGGATGAAAAGCCCTTGATATCCGAAGAAGAGAAGCTCGAGGTCTCCGAAGATGAGAAGCCCAACATCTCTATAGATGAGAATCCTCCTATCTCATCAGAGGAGAAATCCCTGGTCTCAGACTTGGTGGATGCAAAACAATCAGAGTCAGTAATAGCTGGATTTAATGATGCTAAAGCTGATGTCATTCCAGATGAACACGCTCTTGTTATCCAGACTGCAGTCAGAGCATTTCTGGTACCTCAATTTTGTTAATATTCTTTCAATTAATTTGACCATTTTATGGTTAAAGGTTTTGGCAATTATAAAGTTATTGTATTTGATTGTTTCTTTTCCTAGGCACGAAGAGCTCAATTAAAGCAAAAGCATATAACTAAATTGCAAGCTGCTGTACGTGGACATTTAGTTCGCAGGCAAGCTGTAGGAACTCTGCGATGTGTCCAAGCTATTGTCAAAATGCAAACTCTTGTTCGAGCTCGTCACACTAATAGCATTGCAGAAGGATCTAGTATCAAGGAGAAGCTAAAAGTAAGTATTGGAAAGATCAAGAGTATGAAACTATATTGACAATATTTCTGTCTCAAGCATAAATTTGAATGATTCTGGTCTCCTCGCTTTGAAATCCTAGATCAGACAGACACACTCTTAGCTATTTCAACTGATGGAGTCACATTTCTTATGTTTCTTTATTTCAGGGAAAAGAGAACTCAGGAACAAAATCAGAGTTCACATACATTTCTATTTCAAAGCTACTGAGCAATAGCTTCGCTCAACAGGTAATATATTAGTCATTTTCCGCTATATGATCTGAAATATGCGATATTTTTCTAAATATGTATCATTTCCCATCCAAACTGATTTGTTATTTCTCCTTTGGTACAAGCTCCTTGAATCAACTCCAAGGACCAAAAGTATAAATATTAAGTGTGACCCTTCCAAATCTGATTCTGCCTGGAAATGGTTAGAGAGATGGATGTCTGTTGCATCACCAGGAAATCAACCGTCACCACAATCAGAATTATCTGCCGAGCAGCAGGAGAATGAACCTATCGAGCACCCCAGTAACCTTATTGAAAATGAAGTTCAGCTTGATTCCGAGTCAATGGACTTCAGACAGGGCGAGGAGGCATCCTTGTCTGCAGTGCCATCTGAAAGTGATGATAATTTGATCACTTATGATGCAGACAGCTTAGATTTTCAAGCCAACATACCCTTTTCGCCTCCTCAGCCTCAGAATGTTGATGAAAAAACTTCAAGAGATGACACTTTCTGTTCTATTCCTACTCAACATAAGGAGGCCAAGGCTCTCCCTGAGACGGAGCCCAATTCTTTCCCTGCAAACACTGAAGTTGAGAGAGAGGATACACATTCCCTGGAACTTTCAGAGACTGAGAGCAAAAAGATTTTACATGGATCAAGGAAGGCAAGTAATCCTGCATTTATTGCTGCTCAGACAAAGTTTGAGGAACTCACTTTGGCAGCTAAATCAACCAAAGATTCTAGTTTGCCCAATCATAAAACAGAAGATGAATCTAGTGAAGATACGTTTTCAACTATCACTAATCATTCATTTGGGGCAAGGGATGCTGCTCCATCAGAAAATTCTGTTCTTCATAGTACAAGAGCTCAAGTTGGTGGTTCAGAATGTGGCACGGAGCTTTCTATTTCTTCTACCCTGGATTCACCAGATAGGTCTGAAGTCGGAGGTCATGTATTTGAGCAGGAACTTCCTTCCAATGGTGGCACTGACCATCATAAGAGCAATGGATACCCTCCTATTGAAGATGATAGTACAAATGACTTATCACACTCCGACTATGTTCAGGCAGGGAGAGAGGATCCTACTGATGATGCTAAGCATGTAGATGTTATGGTCAGTTCAGATCTATCACCCGAAGAGCAGAAGCCAGAGAACAATTCAGTTAATGTTCAAATAGAGCAAGAAGCTAAGACGGATCGGCTAGACAAGTCATCACCAGACGCATCTCCAAGGAGCCATATAACTGTCCCTGAATCCCAAGGGACACCTTCTAGTCAAGTGTCCGTGAATCCTAAGAAGATAAGAAGTGAAAAAAGTGGATCGATTCCCAAGCGCCGCTCTGCACCTGCTGGCAAAAAGTCTCCTTCAAAGTTAAACCATGCTCCAGGTACAACTAGTTCGGAACAATTATCTAAGGATCAAAAAAATGAGAAGCGACGAAACTCGTTTGGTTCAACAAAAGCTGGACAAGCTGATCAGGAGGCTAGAGATAACAGTACTAGCAGTTCTGTCCCAAGTTACATGCAAGCAACAGAATCTGCAAGAGCCAAAGCTATCCCAAATAGCTCTCCAAGATCTAGTCCAGATGTCCACAATAAAGATGAATACATCAAAAAGAGACATTCTCTCCCTGGTTCAAATGGTAGGCAAGGTTCACCTCGTATCCAGCGGTCTCTATCTAATGCACAGCAGGGTGCAAAGGGAAATGGAACTCAATCTCCACAAGGTATTTTCTAAACCTTCAGATGCCTTGTGTACAATCTATTACTATTGATTACTGCAATGAGAGGACTACTTGAGTTTCTGAGCGGAGTTATGACCCGGTACTCCAACTCATTTCCTGCCTAGTACGTCCTTTACCCCAATGATAAAATCGAGATAGGATTAAGTATGTTATTCACAGTCTAGTCACCTGAAAACTATTAAAACTGTGCTGATATAGTATCACAATGATTTAGATGAGCAAAAAACCTTAGTGTTTTAAGCACTAACAAATGGTATCAACTCCCTTTTTGAATCCGGCATGTACGTCAATTGCAGCACTGTTTATTCACACGTTGATCACCTGACATTTATTCTTCCCCTTGCACTTTGTTTCTTTTAACTACTATTACTATGTTATATTTAGACTGCTTAACTACACTACTTTCATCGACACCAAAATTGTTGATTGTGAACCATGCATGTGTGTCCCCTAGAGATCCGCTTATCCTTGAGCTTTTTCATGCAAATTTTGGCAGTTTGCACAGGCATTAAGCTTCAAAAGGATGAAATTCACTGACAATTTATGATGACAATTGTGGGGCACCATGGTTCTTTAACCGTTGGGCTAACTTTTTTCTTCTTCTTCTTCTTCCAATTCTGAGCTTTGAATTCTCATATGTAATATTTTGTTGGTGTCTGATGTGTGTTTTTCAGAGAGGAAATGGCAGAGATGAGTAGAGTTACTCTGTGGCTTATTTGCAATTCCTTTGGGTGCTTGACATCTGTTCTTAGGAACTCCACAGCAAAGCTATACCCTGGGCCATTATTTATTTGTGAAGAGAAATGTAGAAAGAGCTATTTTTCTTGTAAATTTACTGTTTTCTCATGCCTACTCAAACCCCCTTTTCTTTTTCAAGGATTTTGTTTGAGATGCTTGTTCTTCTTTTTCCTTTACATCACCTTTGTGTGTATCTTTATATTGTGTGCTTTTCTGGCTGATGTATTTCTGACTGCTAATGAGAAGTTTGGGAGAGTTGCTTTCAGCTGGAGGTGCTGTCAACCCCCCTCCCCCACTATGGCATCTAAGTTCATTTGATTCTTTTGATATTATGTGAAAATTGCCTTCAATATAACCCAAGTCAGCTGGAGAACTATGCAAGAAGCAGAATAAACTGTGGGTTCAATAGGTACATTTATATGATGGAAATGGTATATAAGTCTGAGAAGCTTTATCTAGAAAGGCATCTTGGATGATACAGAAGGTTATCAAAGCTAACCGTTATACTTCCCAAGAATCTTTTTTGAAACGCACTCTAGTTTTGTAGTTTTAAACATATCATACCGTGATTATAAAAAGTTAACATTAAAGAATTGTCGAAAAAGGAAAAACACATTCTTTTTATAACGGAATTAAAAAAAAATTAAAACAAAGTCAAAAGTAATTATTGAAGTCATTTCTATAAAATAATGTACACCAAATAAAACACTTTTGATATTAAAAATTTGCGTAGAATTGTCTTTGAATGTTTGAGTCTTCGAATGTTGGTGATCTTAAATATATTGATCACTACTAAACATAAAAAGCTGCATAAACTTATCAGGAAAGGAATAATACAATTGTTTAATTACCAAAAAGAAAAAAAAAGGTTTTTTATACTTGCACAATTACTTAAAAATTAAATGTAAATGCTTTTTATTGGCCACTTAAAAATAAAATCCAAATATATACTCAAAAGTGAAAAGAGAGGGGAAGCAGAAATCAGTGTAGCCAAAAGAGAAAATGTTGAAATTCTTGTCAAAAGTGAAAATCGAATTCAATGCCTTAGATCCACGAATAGCTTCATGTATGGAGTTTTTGGCTCAATGTAATGCTCCTAAAGCCAAAGAATCAAACCCAAGTTGCCAAATTCAGGTCAAGCGCCGCACTGATGACCATCCACCGCAAATCTCTGTCACTTTCGTCAATGGAGTCGAGCAGACCTATGATGCTACTTCTACACCCGCACAGAACATCCGTACTATGATTCTTGAAAAGGGTCAGTACCTTGAGACTGAACAGATGTTTCGTGAAGCTGGTGAGAAATGGCCAGTTATTATTCCTGATGAAGAGCTTAAACAACCATTTCTTGGAATAAAGGTGATAGCTTTTTCCCTTTTCCATTGATTATATGTGAGTTTTTGTTGTGATTTGGTTGAGGCATATTGTCGAACAGGTTGAGTGTACCTGCTTATGTTTTTTCTTTTAGTTTGATTTGTGTTCCCGGATTGGGGTTGAGAATGGGGGTGCATTAGCGGAGTCAGAAACCAAATGAATCAAAAATATATAATTTTGGCCTTGTGTATGCAGTGTAAATTTTAAGTGCTTGCACCCCTAACTCTGCCCTCAAGAGGGGGAGAGAAGATTATGATCTTTCTATAATTTTCTGAAATTTGTAGCTCTCTGTATAGATATGCTTCTCCAAGGATGATATAGTTTGTTTGTGATCCTCTATAACTGGACTGTCTAAATTGGATGATGAAATGAGAACTCTTGCTGGAGGTGTTGCATTCATGATTATTGTTACTATATTGTAGCTCGTCCTGTATCCAGGGCACCCTTATTTGCTATTTTGTATATCCCGTCCTGATTGAGCTCTAATCTGATGATCTATATTTCAAAGTCTTGGAACTTTTGTTTGCTAATATTTAACAAATCTGTGTTAATTCTTGGTTTGTTAGCATCTGTACTGCCTATTGTTAGCAACTAAAACATGAAAACTAATAAAACCTCCGTCTAATTTGCATAAACTTGAGTAGAACAGTAAGATGCTCTCTTGTAGTAGCTAATGGCTATCAGTTTCCCTCACGTAATAATTTATTGACTAAGAATAATGTTTGGTGAATAGTATAACAGGTTAACATTTTAAAAATACTTTCATATCTCCTTGATTTTAGAAGCTAAATGTTGCATTTACCAGCTCTTCTATGTCACTGTGTGGCTTTTTGTGTGTGTTTCTTCAAAATGATACGCGAGACAATTCTTAGATTGCTGAAGGGATGTTTATCATGCGGAGAGTAGCCCACTATCATAAAGAAGGGTTCTTTGTATCATGAAAGGAGAAGCATTAAGGTTTATGCCTTTCTAGTTGTCAATATGTATCATTTAGGTTTTCACAAGACATCAGTTTGATGGATCTAAATTTGCATTAGTCAGTTATCCCAAAAAGATCAGTGGAATCTAGATGATGTCCAGAGTTGTGATTAGAGGTGCTGCGATAAAGCAGTTTTTGTCTCACTTATTACTTTCTACAGATAATGTAGTGGTTTTGAGGAGCTTTGTGGCTTGATATCAGACCCTTGGAAAGACTATGTAAGATCAATTGTATAAGAGACTTTGAGGAACTTTCTGTTTTTAACCGGACCATCGGTAAGAGCAAGAATATATTTCTTTGTAGTTGATAGTTGATACTGATTTGGTTGCCACTGAAGAGTCACTCGTGTTGGTATGCTTCAAGATCAATTGCTGGTTATTAGTCTAGGAAGGTAATGTAGTCTAGGAATACTTCTTTGTAATAAAATGAACTTCTTTATTATGTACATAAAGTGATTGATTAGGGCTATGTTACCTGAGGTCTCCCCCTCTCCTCCTCCCCAAAAGGGAAAGTTACCATGTAGAAGACAATAGATGTGAAGGAAAAGGCAATTGGAAGTGTTAGAGACCTGTGCTTTTAGATGTTGAACCTATGAAGCATGGACACCAAATTAAGCTCAGACAGCCTATCAATTGCTTTTAGGTCTTCAACATGCCCTACAAACTTAGCCTAAAGTGTGTTTAATTTCCTATATCTCTTCTTGTTCCCTTCTCTTTTTCACTTCTTTTTTCCCCCTGTTCTGCTTGTCCCGGAAAAACTGTTCTTTGATTTGAATGTGAAAGAGATCTGGACATTTAGAATCATATGCATTTTTGTTTTCCCAGAGATACAAGTCATGAATCAACTCTTCTTATCTCATCCTTTTCCATAAAAGTTGTCACTTTCCGACACGTACAAAATAACTTAACATAGTGCATTGATGCTGCTTAGATCACTAATTATTCATTTGGTTAGTCTTCTAACTGTATTTCTCTACAAATTTTCAGCCAAAGAAAGCAGAAGAGAAGAAGCAATAATCAAAGCTACTCACACCTAACTTCTCGTCGGGGCATTTTCTCAGCGTTAGATCAGCTGTATGACATTCCAGAGAGATGAATCTTCAAATTGGGGCAAAGATAGTTTTTTGTTGCATTTATGTTAACAAGAATATTAGATTTGTACTAGATCATGAATTTGCTATCCTTTGTATTCGTGAGACTTTGAAATGCCTTCCCAATCCTCATTTCTCAACCCTTTGCAAAAGAATAATAATCCCTTTTAAAACGTTTGATCTCATTTTGGAATCGACTCTAATACTGTGTCTTTGAAGTAAACAGTGGTATGTGCTTTTTTTCTGGCAAATCTATATTTCTTTCAAAGTAAATGATATTCTGGAAAAACAAGTACTATTAGTTTATGCAAATTGTTCCAATTAGAGCAGTATCAATTGAGTGAGGAGATAAATCAATCTAGACATGCTCCTATAATATAACTTTCAAATGTCTGGTCTATTTGTACAAAAATCATGATGTTGGATAATATTGACCAAACAGAGCATCTCAAGTATACATCTTACATAATATGCATTATGTTTGTGTACTACATAAACTTACTTTTGACACAATACAGACTTATGAAGCCAAACATACAAATCTTATTCAAAGTGAAGTAGCACATAAAACTCCAACATTTCCTTATTACACAGAGTACTGGAACGTGTGAAATCTCTTCTAGGGAAGAATCAGCTCATCGATCTTCTCGACGAACTCTGTTAGGGTCAGAAACCATATCCATCATCATTTTCTCGGGAGAATCTTCCCAATTTCCAAAAGTTTTCAAGTCAACCTACAGATAATATTAAGAAAAAAAATTACTTTACCATGCTGCTGATAACTTGATGATGTCCACTGAAATTATGTTACCTTTCGTCTTTGCTCAGTAAAGAGTTCTTCCCTCTTTTTGTACGATGATTGAATATCTCTAGCCCTTTTTCCTCCCAATCCCAATACCTCCACGTCCATAATCAGAGCTTCAACCGGTAAGAACCCCTGAATAATAATATGGCATTGAGATGATTGAGAACTTCAGAAGAGAAACAACTTCTTCTGAAGAGCAATGGTCAGCATTTGAAGTATTATCATTTTAAAAAAAAGGCATTTTTCCTTGGTACTTATACAAACTAAAGAATGGATATGTTGATTTGTGTTTTTATCGGATCCATGTGCTGCAGACTCTAAGCTAGTTTTCCAAATTTATCGCAGTTACAAATAAAATCAATTAAATGCCAAGAGCAACTTCTTTTTGGTCAAAGATGAAAGCTTTGTTTGACTAACAGAGGCATGAAGGGGAACAAACAATATGCAGGAAGTCTATACAACTATGCGATACTCGAAGTATTTTCACACCTTTACCATATGACTCATCTACTATACCTGGTCAGGGTAAAGAGGACCATGACTGTAAGTTTTGTCACAAGCATGATGACGAACTATAACTTTAGCAAAATCTTCATCCACAAATATTCTTTCATTGCCAGAGGATCCTCCAAAAGCAAGTCCTGACAGGCTTCGGATGAGCTTCATATTTAACGGTTCCATGCAAGGGCTGTAAACAAAGTTTTTCTCCTTTCCTGTCAAAGAACATACATTAGCCTTAGGCACATCATTCATGTAGAACTATCCGAGCTGGTAAGACCAGATACACTACCTGAAGGTGTGAATACATGAAAAACTGGACTGATGGAGTATAAACTACCAGAAGTCCCATAGAAAGTGTCATGATTTTCTAAACCTTGATGAATGAGAGCACCAATAGTCCATCTCCTTGCGTCATTATTGGCCCTCGGAGCAGAGATAAGAATTAGCAATGGAGCATTATATCCTTCAATATTTGACCAGAATCTGTTCAGACCTTTTCCATGAAGGGAAGACCTGTAGGTGGGAGAAAAATGAAAATCAATTCAGAAAGATAGAAAGTAATACAAGAAATTCAGAGAGTTCGACTAATAGTCGACCTAAACCAGGTACTAACCGATAAAGTAGGTAATCATCTACTTCCTCTGCAGCACTTGGAAAGCATACTTTTGAAATTTCTTCACTTAAATTGCCCCTCAATGTAAGTGAGATAGCCCAAGCCCTTCCAGAATTAAGGAGATGGCCAACGCTCATTTCCTTTGCAGAAATATCATGCGAGAAAAGGTCCGCTTGGTCAAGTTTTTCCTGCTATTAATTCAACTTCAGAGTTAGTAATTGCAGAATTCCAATTTCTTGATCACAGTGCAGTAAGTGTTCATATATAGTGTGGCATCACGGGCAACAAATAACAACTGTGAAACTTGCATAACTGCTTATCTTTGTCTTTTATCAGGAAGACAACAACAATAATCCGCCAGAATATGAAGCACTTGAACTCCAATAAAAATCCGGCAAAGAGTTATAGTAAGATGTCAAACTCAAACTAGAGTTCTACTTGGACAGCAAGCTTTAAAGATAGCCTTGAGAGATGAGAAAGGTGCTGTGTGTTGGTTCATAGTTCACTTGTTTTTTTCCCTCCATTCTTCTACCATTGTCTTTATATATCAAAGACATGGTCCCGAAGTGGAAGACATATTAGTCTTGAGAGATTCAAAAAAGGTGACAAATAGATGTTACAGAACACCCGATAGAATTAGGGATTTCAGAAGATGGGAGATATTGAGTTGACCTTATGGTAGTGATGCAAGACAAAAACATATAACATACAAAGAGTAGTAGTAGTTGATGATATGAGCTTAAACGAAGAAATGAGGATTCATGTAGCTGATCCCAATTTGTTTGGGACTAAAGCATAGTAGCAGTTGTTTAAAGTAAACTATTTTGTTCAGATGAGAATCACGAAAGTGCTATGATGTGCATAAAAATGTCTAGACCTTTGTACCCAAAAAAAGGAGTCAGTGAAATCCACGACGGCGGGTGTCCGGAAATTCAACAGTAGGATGTTTTACAAGTATAAGGACGGTGAGTACTCGTTCGGGGGACTTCCTTCTTCTGGTGTCCCCTGTCCGAAACGTCGCGAATCTTACTCGCCACTCGTATCTTGGCAGAATCCCCCGGCTTCTACCTCCGCTCCTTCTTTCTGTGCTCTTCTCTTCGGGCTCGCGTGAGAACGCGGCGTCTTGTTATTATCCCGTTCCTTCTATCTGCTTCTGATCATTCCTGCGCTCCCCTCCTCGCCGAGACACACTCCTCCTTGCGCTTTTTATAGTCTCCTTTGTTAATGTATAGCTAACTATTTCTTTTGCCTAGTTACAGAGGCGTTGCCCATTGGTCGCGTGCATTAGGAACGAAAAAACTATGTAGGAAACGATGTCGTATAAAGATTTATGTCAAAATAAATGCATTGTTCACAAGCCAATTCTACATTACAGAGGTTCTCTTCGCATGCGAGAAAACTACATGAGGCACAACATGCACAGAAGTAATCTAATGAAAAAGAACTTACAAATTGAAAAACTACTCGCACTAGATGTATGTTTTTTTCCTAGTAAAATATAGATAAAAGCAAATGTAGACCTCAAGACTATGGTTCACAGTGAGAACAACCAAGAGATGCAAAAATTGAAAATGGAGGACAAATGATTAGAATTAAATAGCAAAGTAGTAAACATAGATGGAAGACTCCTCCAGTTAATCATTGCAACCAGCAAACAAACTTATCATTTCTCCAATTAGATATGAAAGGCTTGAAAGCACAGCAGAAATATTGCAACCGACTGAACTTAAAAATCTTTATAGTATCCTGGTTTGTTGTTAAGTAGTTTCGACTATCACATTATTGTATTGTTGTTTTTGGTAGACTTTGCACTGTTACCTTATTACTTGTTGTATTCTCTTCTCTGTCTCCTTCTTTGTACCTGAATTTGTTGCACTTGAGCCGAGGATCTTTTGAAACAGCCTTTCTACCTCCACGAGGTAGTAGTAAGGTCTGTGTGCATTCTAACCTCCCCAGATTTCACTCAGTTGTTGTTGTTGCTGACTGAACTTAGAGAACTAACCATTACCTCAACAAAGCGAAGCATCAAGTACATGGCACCCTTTGATAACAGAATGAATTACTCTTGTTATTTCAGAAGACTCGTGTTGACTAGTAACCATTGGGTAACAACACCAATTGCAAATATTTAGTAACTCACTTCTAAGAAAGACTAGCTTATCAAGCATGTTAACGGGCAGAAACTTCACGGTGAAAACTGAAGGACTCATGGGTTAATTGTTCTTTCATGAAGGATATATACTACTCCCTCTGTTGTCTCAATTTATATGAGACTTTATCCTTTTTAATCCGTCTAAAAAAGATGACACCTTTCTATATTTAGTAGCAATTTAAATTTGAACTACTCATTTTACCCCTAATAAGATGATTTATAATCGCACAAATATCTATAAATTATTTTGAACCACAAGATTCAAAAGGGTTCCTTTTCATTCTTAAAATTTGCGCCCAGTCAAACACTTCAACATAAATTTAGACGGAGGGATTACGACATTTTTCTCTTTGCCCACAAGAATTAGTCTCATGACACCCTTTGGACTTATTGAAACACCTACTTTACTCAGTTTCTTAATGCACATTGCCTTTATGATATCAAAAGAATCAATCAATACAAGACACATCCTTGAATTTCTAAATTTAAAATGGGAGTACCTCGTGAGCGGCCACGTAAAACAGTCTAGCGTGGACAAATTTTCCAAAGCAATCGGAGAGGCTTGGCACTGTCTTCAAAGCCCACATTATAATCTTTGCAACAGGAAGTTGTATATCCATATCTAAAATGCTGTTATCCCATAAATCCATTTTTTTATCAGCTTCGGCACAAGAGTCCATAGCTGACAAAACCAAATGCGTAACATCTGGAAGACCAGAATCACCTAAACTATATGAATCCTTCAACTTGTTCGAGTCCCACCACATAATCCAACACATAGAAAGAAGCATCTGAACATCAACAGGCAATAAAAATCCACTGATTTTACAATCATCCTCATCGGAAACGACCTGTAGTTTTTCCGGAAGACCTGCCTTAACAGATACCATCCCAAATAACCTCAACAAACTATTAAGTGAAGCTGAACTAACTGTCCTTCCAGAACACTTTATATAGCCCTTTAGAAACTCAACCCAACTGATACCTCCCTTTTCAGACAAGAAAAACAAGTCAACTATTGAAGAACTCAAATTACTCATCAGAACTGGAAATTCCTTTGGCACTACAGACTCTTCGTTTGTTGATCCATCAATAGAGAACCCAAAACATTTCTGTAACCAACAACATAAACTAATCACAAAACAGCTCAAAACAATAACTAAACACAGAAAATTCATGAAAGTCCCAACTTTTGCCACAAAAGCACTTGTGGTTTATGCAAAAAAAGTCTCTCAAATGTAAAAATCTTAACACAACCAAAAAAATAACTCAAAAACTGAAACGGAAGATCCATAAATTCCACCTAGATTCCAGTTTTTACTACAACCCCATTTGTGGGGTGGGGCGTGTTGGGGTTGGGGGTGTTTTGTGTGGTTGGCGATTTGGTTTTTGGTTGGGTGTTTTTGGTTTTGTGGTGTGTGTTTTTGTTGAGGTGGGGGTGATGTTGTGTTGGTTGGTTTGATGTTGGTGGTGTTTTTCTATTTTCTTTTTTTTTTGTTTTTTTTTTAGGGTTCTTTTGGTTTGTTTTGGATGATTCAATAACTAGTCCCAAAAGTGCAATTGAGCACAGATAAGCAAAAGGGTAAAGTTCGGGAAATCCATAAATACCATGAAAATTTCAACTTTTGCTAAACCCACTTGTAGGTGATTCAAACAATGTCAGCAAAATGTAAATTGAGCAAAGATAAGCAAAAGAAAACTTTACGAGAGGAACAAGAAGAAGAATTACCTGAAGGGAATGAATGGGGATGGAGTGAGTTTGAGGATCAGAAAGAACAGAGAAAGCTTTTTTAAGATTAGGAAGAGCTCCAGTTGAAGCAGCTATAGATTCTGCTTCCCGTTGCTCCGGCGACACTTGCTCGGCCGATGAAGATTGACCCATTTCAGCTTAACTGAAGTCCGATAGACAGATTTTCCCTTTTGCCGGTTGTCGTCGGTGGAAGATGGGAAGTTTAAAGCATCAAGGAATTGTAGAGAAAAGACACGTATCAATAAGATTTATATACATTTCGATTATGTGGCTCTTTGTGCCACCCAAAAGACAATAAAATATTGAGGCAATATTTATTCAAAAACTAGAAAGCAGTAGTACTCACGTAATTTAATCGAGTTTCAATATTAATATTATTTTTTTCAGGTGTCATAATGTTTTGCTTGCACTTCGCTAATGCAATATATTGTCAAGGAGATGATATCGACATCTTGCAAAAATAGTTAAGTGATCACAAGATCAAACAATGAAACCATCGTCTTATAAAAATACAAAATAACATTGATACAATGTATTATTTATAGTCCGACTCTTTCAGAACCTTGCATATAGCGAGAGCTTAATGCAAACAGACTGTACTTTCATTTCCAAGTCATAGCAACTTTCTCCATTAAGAAACAGCCTTATAAGACAAACAAGATGCAGCTGAAAACAACTCTAATATGTGGAAGGCAAAGTTTAATATGCTAAAGCTGTTTTCTTACAGAGTCATCAACACTCATAAATTACAACACTAATATAACAGAAACCTAGTGAATCATCTTCTTGTTAAGTTGTTCAACAACATTACATTTGCATGTTGCTCCATGCAACTCTAGTGATCAATCACTGTGAGCTCTCATAGATCACTGGTATTGAGCTTAGTTTGGGAATTCTGATGTTGAGCCATTGATGCCTTGCAGTCCAGCAGAGTTCAGTAGCTGCATTCCTTCCTCTCCCATTTGCTGGACTTCAGTAGGCGATAAAATTCTGATGCATCGAACACATCCAACAAATTCCCTGCAAGACCATTCAAGAGATATTAGTTGAACATCATACTGAGTTTGTTTCTGGATTATGCATTGTGAAGTTATTGATCTACAGTTAAAAATGCATAGTATGCACTTCGTATTGCAACCTGAATATGAGAGAGATTTGTGTCAAAGAGAACTTACTCCCAAGGATCATCCCCAACAAGAGGAACATCATTCTCAAAATCCACATATACCAACTTCCAGCTCGAGCCTCGAGTGTCATTCAGAAGCCCCTCAAGTCCAAACATTCTTTCAATTTCAGACCGCAGCTCTTCATAATTTTTGAAACCAGAGACATCAATTGATCTTCCTACAGATCCAGTCTTTTGAATCTGTTCACCAGTAAATCCAGTCGGATCACATATAGAACATTGAAATACAAAAGTGACTATTTGCAGTAAATAAATGGATAATATATAAACAGAGAAACAAATAAAGATTGCATATGCAAGGACATGTTATGAAAATGCAAAGGGAACCCTCAAAAAGAAGTGGGAACTAAGCAAAAGAGACAAAGAAGACTCTATAACTCAACGTAATGAGTTAACATGAGCATAATATCTATCGACTCAGGAAAATCTTTGCTCCTAAGATTGATATCACATAGCTACTACATATAAACCGCTTACCTTTGTATATGTCCGCACACGTGGAGCAACTTGCTGCCATGAGCTATTCTGCAAAAGATTGCATTCATCAAAATTTACATTGCTTGATGATGCACCACCAGAGTTGTCAGCAAATTCTTGTACAGAGAAATTCTGAGAATCTGCCAGGCTGGCTGATGTAATTTGAGATTGAACATCTTGACTAGAACTGATGTTGCCTAATAGAAAATCTGAAGGATTCTGGAAATCAGTATGCTTCAAATTGCAGAACTCATCTAACACTGTGCTCGAAACAGAATTATCAATCACTGTGCTCCCGCTGTTACTATCAAAGTTAAGACAGCTATATATATCACTTTGGTTATGGCTCTCCTCTGACAGGTCCTTAAAACCATAGGATCAGGTAGGAACTGCATGTTAGTTATGTCTAGTGGAACCTGAAGGTTTGTCTGGGAAAAGCACTTAACATCATTCAACTGATGATCCCACAAATCCTGGCCTATTGGAGCTAATCCATGACCAATTGTATCAGGCAACATAAAAGAATTATCATGCTTTGTCAAAGTGGAGGTCGACACAGGATATCTGAGCAATCCAGCAGCAGATTGGAGAGAGGACATATTCCACTCATTATTAGTTGGGCATTGAAGGATATTGTTGGAACCAGCAGAATCAATTTGAGGGTTATGAGGAATGAGCCATGGACTAGCTTGTAATTGAGAAAAGCTGTTATGGTGGGAAGCTGTCACACTCGCATCAGTTGGAAGATCATGGGGACTTGCAGGCTTGATAGCCACTTTGTCTTCATTACACTGAAACTGATCTAACTTAACTGATGAATTACTAGTTTCTTTTCTTGGCTCGGAATTTTTTCCAATTATGTCAGTTTCTACTTTTTCCGTAGGTTTAGACTTCGCCTGCAGAGTTGCTTGCTGTGAAGAAATAGAGTTCACAACACCAACAGGTTGATTAAGGACAACTTCCGAATTTGTTTCACTTTGTGCAGGTGTAGCTTCTACAGTTATTAGCTCAGGTTTTTGGTTTCCTGCTGGCTGTATTACATTCCTAGCTTCCTGAGGTAGTGCAACCTTAATGTCTTGTACTGTGGGAACACCGCATTGAAGACCAGTAAGGCCAGGAGGAGGTCTTATCAGCATCTTCATTAGCTGTTCTGACCATAGGTTTGAGATAGAGGAGCTCTGAAGATCCCCATATACATTTTCAGGAACACGCATGAAAGGGCGGTGCTGCATCAAACTGTCCCACTCAGTTTGTGCTCCTGTTATAATGAAAAGTTAAAACTATCACAAATTTGAGTAAATCAAATGAGGAAGAAGTAGTATCAACTTACCCAAAAAGGTAGACTGGTAAGGTCGTTTGAGGCCTGCAGTCAGGGAAGGAAATATGAAGAGACTTTCAGGTGTCTCAACTTCCCATGGACTAACTCTATTCTGCTTGTCTCCACATCCAGGCTCATCCCACTCTACCTGTTATATAAGTTGCGTCAATTTGATAGAAAACTGTGAAGTGCCAATTAGCTCACATTTAGGAAAACATGATAATAAGCTGCAATCAGTGTGAAATTTTAATCACCTGAAGACACCGCCACTTGGAACCAGGCCATCTCAGTGGATCCAAATCACTAATGCCGCTAATAGTGCCCATATATCTGAAAGAGAGGATGAAAGGACTTCAAAGTCAGATGAAGTGAAGAAGATCTATAATCAGAATTTAATTTTAGAAAGTGGTCCCACAAATTCCCAGCACAAAAATATACCTGCGTTTACCCGATTCCTCAGTTTCAAACATCATTCCAAACCTCATACCAACAGACAGTTGTGTGTTATAAACAGATTTTCTATATTTGGCCAAAGGAATGACAAACTCTGAAGGGCATGCCCTGTAGAAAATAAGCATCTAGTTATAGGCAAATCTCACAGCTATGTGAAGTATGAAAATGGAAGCTGCCGTTATAGACATACCTAGGATTGTAGAATATTGTGAATGTGCTTCTATTAGCAGCAGCATGAGCAGCAGCAGCAAGTACTCCAATATGCATACTATCAGCAGACAGAACTGAAGAGGGCAATGAAGTTTGCTGCCGGTTAGCGCGCCTCACTCCAAGCAACAACTGTGACTTCTCATCCCTACAGCAGTAAATTTCAAATATGAATTAGTGAGTACCACGTAACGGATACTCTCTTGTTTGCTTACAATCAGAATGTTTGAAATTTTATACGCACATATTTCTCAAATTGAATAATTCATTACTTTATTTTTTCAATACCTGATAAATAGAACAGAGTCACCAGCTCTAAGGCGTTTCGCTCCAACAAACATGCTCCATCCGGTTGTGAGAAGATGTCGCTTTGGCTGCCCTATATAAGTAAGACAAAACAGGTGGAATAAACATTAAACTGATAGCCAAGTGAATCATGAGAAGTCAAACAACCACCAAATTAAACCAAAACAAAAGAGATAAGAATTTAATATAATGTAATTTCAGCATGCTCACCGCGGTATATGTGACGGAATGTCCAAGTATTATCATGCAAGTCTCGTACAACAAGCTCTTGCGTTGGAGGTTGCATTGAATAATCCTAAAAGAGCAAGTAAATACAACACAGGACGTCAGGAAAACTCTTATGTCTTGTTTTACTTCCATTTGGCAAATGTAACTCAATTAAACAAACATAACTCTCACCAAGGAGGAACAGCTTTTCTGCTGCTCTTCTAGGAACAGAGAATCCTCCATGTGTGCTTGTATCACTGGCAGTCAACGTTTTGCAAAAGAACTCAGTTGGATGCTTATTAGGCTTCAGCCCAAAATCTGGAATGGGGAAGACATCTTTCTCCTGACCAAGAACACGTATGAGGAAAGAATTTCAGCATGTAAAATTTAGTACAAATAGTAGATTAGAAAACTTACAGAATTCACAGGTTGGAGGCTCATTTGCGCATAGATCTCATCTGTCTCCTTATCTGCCTGTAAATGAGACGACAAAAAACGTATGATACAAGAATAACTCCATATAGTACTCCAATATAATAATAAAAGTATATTATATGGAGTTAAATCATCATCTTAAAAGCACATACATGCAGGGTAACATTGTGAACTTGGCACAACAACTGAGAAGCAAGATTTGGATAATTAGGTATCTGTGAAGTTGCTGTTCTATTCGTGGAAACCGCCACCTGTTGCAACAAGTTAGATTTTTATCAGCTTCTCTTGGAAATAGTCTTCTTTCAACAACCAACAAAACACAAGCTGTGAATGGACAGAACAAATGACCAAAGGACTCTGTTATCCATAGAGATCTTAGGCTTTTTGGTTTTCCTAACTACACTAACAAAACTACTGGAATACATTTACCAGGATATCCATATTTGCTTATATAAAAAGAAGTCTTCAATATTTAAAGAAAAGAAAGGGAAAGGCTTTACTAAGAAATAAACATAAATTATTCTTAGCCATAACTACAACTTGATTCAAGTTTGAATTCCACAAATACAAATTTACAACTTGTTTTCTTGATTCCCTTCAACATTCTAATAGCTACAAAAGAAAAGAAAATTCAGAACAAAACAGCTCTCCTGGAACATTTGTTTGAACAAGCAAGATTAGAGAGTATTTTCTTCAATATGGTTTGAAGGACTACGATTGAACAATCCGGTCTTAAGTCGATGCTAACAGATTCAAATTCAGACAATTTTGCACAATTTTGAAAAGAAATGCTGATAAAAGTAGTTGTACCAAAAAACAATAACAAAAAAGATCAAACCTGTTCACTGTGCCCCTGTGGGAAGTAATACACAAGGCTTCCAACCTGAGGCAAAGTTACAAGTGGGCCAGCACAGGCATGCCACAACTCAGAACTAATTAGCTTTCTTCCTCCCCCTATATTGCATCAAGATTCAACAAAATCCACGTAAAGATTCAATTTTTACAAACTATTAAAACTAGATAATCAATTTCAAGTTTCAATTTTTATATTCTGCCTAGTCTGAGCTAAGTTCATACACAACTCCAAACACCAAAAGCAAGAATTCACAAGGAAACTAACCAGTATGATCCTGCATTTCCTTCAACAATTTCATTTCCTCAAGTAGAGTATGTGCTCCACTAACCAAACTCCCTGGTTTGTTCTTTTCTTCAACAGAACCCATAAAAACCTCTGTGATTCCCTTTACATCAACCCCAAAACCAAAACCAAAGATCCCATATTTCCAAGAAGAACTCTTACTAACCACCACTCAGCAAGTCAACAAGATGACATCTTTCTTAGTTCAAACTAACATAACTGCCAACCCACATTCCAAGTCAAGGGAATGATTCTTAAGAGGAATGAAAACATACTACAGAACATGACAACATTCTCTTGGAGAATAAAAGAGCAAAGAGAGAATCTAAGTTATTATACAAGAAAACAATCTAATTGGACACAGAGAGCATGCCCAAATAATCCAAAACCAAAGAACAAACACCCACCCTGCAAAAAGAGTCTTTCTCTCTGCAATCTAAGTGGGCCTTACTCTCCATCAACACCCCATCAAAGCAAATTCCTTTCTCCTTTTTTTTTTCAATTTTTGCAAATTATAAGGAAGAATATAAAGATAAATCCAAATGGGGTCAGTTTATTTTTTCCATCAAAGCACGCGGACCAAAGCATGAGGGGTCTTTAGCTATCAATTACCTTTGTTAAAAATCAGAAAAAAAAAAAAAAACTTTCTTTATCATCAAAAGAAACCGACCTTTCGATGAAAGTGGTCATCATTCTGATTCCTCTCTTTCTAAGCTTTAGAAGTAAAAACCCCCAAACCCCTTTATGATAAAAATGAAAAAAGATTCAATTTTTATTAACTCTGCAAATACTACTACACTGTTTTCTTGAAAGTAGAAAAGAGTGTTGCATGCTCTTACCCTGTACACACTCTTTCTTTTCTCTCTGTATAATAATACTTTTAGGTTGATTCTTTTGCAGCTTTAGAGAGAGACTCTTGCAGCTAAAGAAGGGGGAAAACTAAGTTAACACGAAATCGTACTAATAACACTTTGTATGAAGAAATTTAGGAATCTTGATTGATTATAACTAATAAAGAAATGACAAAACGTACTTTGCTTGCTAAGCTTTCACACAATACTATAGAAGAATTAATTAATCAATTAAAATAAGTTAAAAGATCGATTATTTGAATTCGTAAACATTGCTAACGTAGCAACATTCATCAAGTCTTGCTTTCGTTTCGTTGTATTTTCGTAAGAGATTATTTTTGAAATTTTAACTTTTAATTTCTCTCTTTAAATGGATATATAATTAATTATGGGTTACTTATTTGATTTGTTATCGCACTAATCTAATTTAATATCATAAAGCTACATTTTTTTATTACACGAATTTGTTATTGGTGGTAGATATATCGAGGAGTAATTTTCCTTGTATATGATTTTGGAGAAATTTCCACACTTTATTAATTCGTGTATCTTTCAAAGTTATTTCATCTTAAAAATATATATTTTTTAATTGTCGGACCGTCTAAATCAATTTATGCATACTTTGAATAATTTCATACATATTATCAGATATTTGAAATAAAAATAAATTTGTTAATCAAAATTAGGATAAAAATATATTATTAATTTTAATATCAGAACTATACCTTAAATATTGCTCATCATTCAATTTCTTAACATAATTTCAAAGTTGGATATACTTTTCTTGATATATCTAATTAGGGATGTTGTGTTATTCATTTTTGAATTTCAAAATGTCTAGTTTTAAACGTGATACGAAGTCTTTAAATTCCACATTATTATATAAATATATATTATATTCATGTTATGTTATATTATATTAGCTCGATCCTTATTACTTAAACTAAATGAGATAATCTTCAACGATTCAACCACTAATACAAAATTTCATATAAATTATATTTATATTTTTCAAATTTGAATACAGAAACAAAAAGTGCAAAGAGTGTTAATATGGAGAAATTTACATATTTTTTTCTCATGTTGAAAGGAAGAAGAAAATGACAAAAGAAAAAAATACATATTTTTGGTATTAAATAAAACCAAGAAGAAATATTTTCTCTACGTGGGGTTTTCATTTTCCATCTTTTTTCAGTCTTTAAGGGCAATTCCTTTTATCCATCGGATTCTTTCCCCACCCTCACACAAGCGCGTGTTATACACGACGTCGGCGCATGTTAGCATAGTCATTTGTTTGAAAAGAATACTTGAAAAGTTATATTTTTTTAAGTCTTTGGAAAGTGCTTTGAAGGATTTACTAGGAAAAGAGTTTCTTCCTTTTACACCTAACTAATTACGCGATACAGTGAATAAAGTTATTCGTATTTTAATTAAAAAAATTATTTAAGCTTTTAATATGAAAAAGTTCTCTCGAATGGAATATTAATTGAACGTTAATACATTTCATTACATTTTTCTTATATTTTGATGTAAAAAATTATCTGTTTATCTTGATTAATTAATAAATTTTTAAAAAAAGTCAATTGATTTTGAGATATTTCTTTGGTCTTAATTATTTTTTTTAAAAAAAATAACCAAATATATATTAAATTTGAGAAACTTTTTCAAATTTAAATTTGAAGATTTCTTCCTATTAATTGAACTATATAATCAACAAGAAAAAGAAGTAGGTGTACAATGTATTTTACATAAATTTTATGAGTTAGGTTGAATAGAAGGATAAACTCTATTTCCATATTAGTATGTTCCATGTTAATCATTCTTTTTTCGTTTTTCATAACCTTAATTAACCAACAAAAATATGTGCAATTATTATTTAACTTTTTTTCTTAATATGCTTAGAAATTGAACCTACTTGCTCTCATTGGATACTTCCTATCTTTAGTATTTTCACTTAAATTAGTAAAATTTTGAGAGAAAAAGAAACAGATTTAAAATAATTTTATCTTTCTCAAAGTCTGAACGAATTGACTAAAATATATATTGTATATACGTTTCGTTTAGAAAAACTTTGCTAATAATTCTTCTTTTGCTATCAAATTGTACTTCCAACAAACCTAATATACAAAGAATGTAATTATATTCGTTGATAATTATGTGCAATAGTCATAAATATTCTAGATGAAATAGTACGTACTACATATAGATAAATATAGTGCCTTAATTAATTTATTATGCTTAGCTAAGGACAACTTAAAGTACATAATTTTTTGTATATGTATTTTCATTAGATGTTCAATAATTCTATTCAAATTCCAATTTAAATACATAATTCTTTTATTTTATTAAGTATTCAATATTTATAATAAAATATCGATGAAAAATGCAATATATTATAAAAGATCATGAAATGAGTAATGACTTTGTTGTTGAGCGTAATGAAGGGGCCGTGCCACTTACGTGACTAAAACACTCCTAATAAAATATTAAAGGATAATAAAAGATACTTTTTCTGTCCATATTTAGTCGTGAACTTTAGAAAAGACACACGTATTAAGATAGCAATAATTAATATAGTGAAGTTATAATTTTAATCTCATTAAATATACTTTCATAAAGGATGAATTAAAACTTAAAAATTTTCAAGAAGTTTAAATGAGGGTATAATAGGGAAAAAATTGTCATTTCTTGATTTATCAAAATGAACAAGAAAATAGGGACATCTAAAAGAGGAAATATGAACAAGTAAAAAGTGACATAGTAAGAGTTAGTAATTTCTACACAATTTCTCTAGTATATTTTGAAAAAAATTACTCCGCATTAAATATGTGTATCAATTCAACAAATACATAAAACTATTGAAGTTACGGTTCAAAACTAAGAATGAAATGACGCGAGAAGTCACGATAGAAAAAAATGAATTGTTTTGATCAGATTTAACATTTAAGAGAGGCAAAAGAAAAAATTATTATTTTATTCATTTAAAAGAAAACATCCTTTTTGTTTTAGTTTGTTTTAAAAAGAATGATTTCTTTTTTGATAACAACTTTTCACGTTGCATGTTTAAGGCCATAAAATTGAAAGAGAATTTTGTACATCCGACATAACTTTAATTTAGGACCACATAATTAAAAGTTTTTTTATTTTTCTCAATATAGTATTAAATTAAACTAGATAATTCTTTATTAAATTTATGAAATGAAAAGAACATATATATTATGATCGATGACGATTACTAAAAACGATCTTTCTAAATTAGTTCATCACTTTATATATTAATAAAGTTCAAACATTCAAATCGTTAAAATAAAAAATAACATAGCATTTTTTTTTATTATTTTTTTAAAAAATAACGATATTTTCCTAAATTTGTATTTACCAACCACCATTGATATAAGGGAAATACAAAGGGAAAGAGGCGCCGAAGAAGCGAAAATGCAAAAGGCATTCACATGGCTGACCTCTTTGTGTGTGTGCGTGTTTTAGCGATTAAAATTTTCGTTTAAATTTATTTGTTATTTCACGTGTTAAATTATAAAATTATCGATATAAATTATATATATATAATTTTAAAAGAATTTATTTAAATTTTATTTTTTTATTTGAAGCTGATATGTATACTTATTTGAGAGCAAGAAAACCCATGTTTAGCACAACTTCGTATCGGTACCCTTTTCATCTCTAATTTTTTATAGACATACAACTCACTATATACATCAATTAATAGAGAATTAACTATGAACAAATGATTGATATTATTATTAGTAAATGATTTTTAAGCTGATCTAAAATACTTTCTCCAATTTATTAATTATTAATTAATATTTAGTGTTTTTTAAGATTAAAGAATCTTAAAAAAGTTAACGGGTGAGTTACAGTTTACAAGGACAGAGAATATTTATTTTACTACTCCTATTCTTAGGTCTTTTAACGATCACCTATTTAAATTCTTGTCAACTGTTATTAATTATGATTATGAAGTTGAAAATTAATAAGGATCAGAGATGTATGAATTATTAGTACGTGGCTACACAAGTCTAAAAAGAAATAGGCAAATTAAGAGCACAATGAAAGTATTCTATATAATTTCACAAAGTAATTAGATTAATAAATTTAATACGAATTAACTCTACTCCTAAGTGCTACTATATAACAACAAAATGACATTAATTAAGTGAATATTTTTGAGACAATTATTTTATTTGTTAATAATTAATTGAAGATTGTAGCATAATTAAGGAACACACTAATCCCGGAGAGAAGCACGTGAAAATATGCATGAGGACCACGAATTATCATGCACGCATGCATTTTGTTTAAATCAGAGCCGTTGAAACAATTAGTTCGTTGAGATCTGGGCCCAATAGCACGCCCCAAATTGCCTTTTTTGTTAAGTAGGGCCCGGCCCATTAAGCGCAGCTTTCTATGGTCCTTTGGAACTTAAACTCGCCGCATTATTCTGTACATTTATATTCCCCTTTTTTCTGATTTTATATTTTCCAGAAAATATCTCGATTTTCGTACACCGTTGATTAGAAGACACGTGTCCATCATCTAACCGGTGGAAACTATTGGGGTCCATCAGGTACGTTAGGCGGTGGATCGATGACGAATTTTGATTTTCATGACGTGGAAATTAAAAAAAAAGGTCATCTCAGGTATATATAAGGCTTGGTAAATTCTCTTTAAGATAAAATTACGATTTAATTTAAAATGATTGAGTTGAGAATATATTAATGATCTTTACATGTCACACTACGAATCGAATAATAGAGTTGCAAAATAGAGAGATTTGAATTTAGTTGTAATAGGGTGTTTGATGAGATTTATTCCATATTGTATCGGGGATGAGAACTCTGATTGATTTTATTATATGGTTTGGACAGTCTTTCTCTGTTTGAACTAGCATGTAAGTTAACGAAAAATTAAATCTGCTATTTTATTAAAAAAATTGTATCGATATTTATATGACGGTAAAGATTCGAGAAAAGCTTATTCTCGAGGCACTTTTTCTTTTGTTGTGGATTTTCTCTTCACTTGCCAAAACTTTTCTTCCTTAATCTTATCGAACAAGATATTGAACACACGAGCTTAGATAAATTGACATATTAGGCTGAAACGCAAGCTAGAAATACTTATAGACGTTGTCAAGTGTCATGTTGATGTGGACAAATTTGACAAATGGAAGTATCTTACACAAGCAAAAAAATTTAATCAAATGTCATCGAGTTATTTCTCAAAATTTGACGAATCAAAATAAAAAATATTTTCCATAAATTTGATAAGAGGGATGACATTTTTTTGAACGATATAACTTTTTCCTCTTCATTTCAATGTAAATCTACAACATGGAAAAACATGTAGTACAAGTTTAGAAATACAATTTCATAGTCGAAGTTAGAATTCGAATTATAATTATGAAATTTGTAAAGAATAAACAAAGTAACCATGGTATAATCAATATTGTATTTTCCTTTCATATGACAAAAAAGTTGTCAATATTTGACTATACAATGATGAATATATCTTAATTTAATAATTTATCCGTAAAAAGCTAATAACAAAAAAAAAATTTAGTAGTAGCAGCCAAAACTAAAAGTGAAGTACCACTAATTAAGTTAATAATGGTGTTGTTAAAGAAGTATTGCTATTATTGACCACAATTATTTTATTATTTAGTTTTATTGCACCAAACATTGAGGCTAATTTAGCATGCTCTCAATTATTGAATCTTTTTAAATTTTTATGGGCCAAAAATTCTAGCAGAAAAAGGACGAAAAAAGAATTTTATTAGTATTATTATTAGAAAAATGAAACTCAATTACATAGTCAAACTGTCAGTCAGACAATATGACATTTTTTTCCAATAACAAACAAAATTTCCACCGAAAGTAGTAAAAACTAATCCAATTATCCACAAAAATAAATTTCGATTAAAATAGGAAGATTTCTTCAACTAGAGGATCTTGACGCGGAAAATATTTATCTGTATTTGATATTTATATAAAGTAAATAATTTAAAAAAGAGATGCGTAATACTTATCCGTAAGTGATAAAATTTTATAAACAATGTGTATGTATTGTATTCATTTTGATTGATATAAGTATTTGATATTGATAAGCTTTTTTACCACTAAAAAGGTGGTTTCTTATATAATATATATGATCAACTTAATTCCTCTACAAACCCTATTTAGTTTCCCTAATTTCAACTTTTTTTTCTCATTTGATGTCAATATTCATGTTGCAGGCTTTAGATCCTAATTAATTCAAATTCACGTTATTAAAACGCCTTATTATAAGTAAAATATTTTTTTAAAAAAAAATTCATATCAAACTCAACTCATTGTGTTATGATACCAAAGCTTATAGACACATCTTACACAAAATTTCCTCAAAAAAATTGTTGTACATTTGTTGTGATTATATTACAAAAGGAAAAAAGTATCACGAGTTTGTTGTTCTATATTTAAATCCTCCTATGAGCATTCATTTAAGGAAGATCAATGTATAGGTTCAAATTTCAATAGAGACTGACACAGATATATATTATTAGATAAAGTTATTTCATATTTGTATTAGTAAATCTAGTATAATTAATTAATAAAGAATTAACTCAAATATCTACGATAAACAACTTAATTTTTTTTAATTTGACTTTATTTTATCACATTTTACAATATATATATTCTCCAAAAACATAGAAATTATATTTCAACCATTACTATGATTGGAAGAAATCATGGTACCCCACAATGTTATTAGTAGAAGTACATAATATCATAAAGATGATCCCTTTTTTCACCAAAAAGATAAAAAGTAGAGTTATTGGAGAAAAAAGATGAAGAAAAAAAAAGTAATTAATTATAAGTAATCATAAATCAACTAATCATGTATATTGCTCTTTTTATTTGACCTTAGATTGCTTCTAATAAAGCAAAAGCACTTTCTTAAAAGTGTGAGATACGTATCAAGAAAAAAAAATAAGAGTGGAGAGTCAATTATCACTATCTGAAAAATATCTTTTATCTTTTTTAAATTACATATTTAAATTAAGATAAAAAATATTGTATAAATATTGTGTTTGGTCAATGTTTTAATAATTTGAGATTGTTGAATGATGAAAAGATATTGGTAATTAATTATTGCCCATCTTATAATTGATTATTATACCAAACGCAAAATCATCAGCCTGCATGCGTAGTTATTAATTTTTTTTCCAAAAATAAAAAATTGACATTTATAAATCTTTTTTGAATCATTTTTACATACCATAAAAAGGGTAACGTTTTTCTAGTTTTCTCTTTTATGGAACATAATTAGTATTGTTCATCCTGATGTTTATAGTTATTTGTTTGTTTATCATTTGACAAGTGTTCTTAGTTCTTGGTGTTTCATTCATTGGGCAACAAAATTATTTATGTTAGTGAATAAACTTAACGAGGATATGGTTTTAGATAGCAGAATATATATATATATATATATGAATATCGAGAACTAAGTGGATGGTTATTTTGTAGGTACTCAAATAATATTAAGTATTTGCTTGCTATCGTAATTTTGATTTTTTTACATGTTTCCGCAACTTCGTTTATGATATTGTTTGTTGTGGCTACTTTTCTTCTTATCATTATTTTCTATATGACTTTTTTGTTATCGTATATTTTTTTTTTATTAATTAGAATATGCTTAGCTTGAGTAGATGGTCTATCAAAAATATCTTATTTATCTTCGCTACTTATCACTAGACTGAGATATGTTGCATATATATATGCACCACCTTTCTCTAGATTCAACTTATAAAATTTCAATGGATAAGACCATATATTGTTGTTGTTGTTCTGAACAAACTAAAAGCAATCAAACCAAAAATTATTTAAAATGATGAAATTATTAATATGAATCTTCAAGATAATTGTTTAAAGTTCTCAGATCAGAGAGTAAAGAATTTGTTTTTTTCCTTCTTTTCACTACTCAAAAGATTTGTACTTAATTCAAGCATTGGATTTCCTGTCTCATGTCAATTAAGAGGGGTCATGGAAAGAACAGGTTCAAAGTCGCGATCAATTCCTTTTTCAAATCCTGCTGCAGCTGCACAAGCTCTTTCTGCGTGCCACAAATGACCTACAAAGAAGAAGAATCCTAGAACAAAATGAGAGGTAGTTTTCTGCGATACGTTTATGACAATTTTCTCATTATTATGGGTGACAAACATGATCAATGACGGAACAATGAGAACGAGTTAAAAAGAACTTAGAATTTTAAGTTGGCAAAGCTTTTGAAAAAAAAAATCGCAGACATAACACCTTAGATAAATTCATCAACATTAGGATAGAGAGAGAAGTAATTAAAGAGATAGTTCATATGACGCACAAACACTTTTTAACTCAACAATGATGAAGTCTAAGAAACAAATCTATATAAGATATGTTGAATTAAAACAATTAATACGTATTATAAACTTGAGTTTCATATTAGTAAAACAATTTTATTAACTAAGTGGACACAACACTAAGAAACTAAGTGGTTGAACTTTATGGCACAAGCAAATGATTAACATCATCATTATACGTAGTAAGATTTCACTAAGATAATCGTAGAAAAGTTATTTTTGAGAATATATATTATAGAGTATAGTATTAATAGTTTGATAATTGTAAAAATAAAAATAAAATAGGGGGTCCACAAGTGATGATTGTTTGAAACGTTGAAGACTTAAAAAGCCAAATAAAAGAATGGAATTGGGGGCGTGCCTGGCTACTGACCCTAAGAATAGTATAAAGTGTAGGGAAGTGAGGAAACATTTTTTGTTTTTGCTCTCTCTTTATTATTCATTTTGTCCCTTTTATATCTATTTTTATGCAATCTTCACTTTGGTCATTTTTCTCATTGTGGGCCTTAATAGAAAAAAGCAATGCATGTAACTTACGACAACGATAATAATATATTCAGTGAGATTTCATTAAGTTAAAATTGGAAAGAGTAGAATATACTTAGATTTTAACATTATCTGGAGAGATAGAAAGACTGTATTTAAAAAGATGTTTGATTCAAGTGCATTAAAATCAAGTAAAAAGAAAGAAAAAAAACATATTAAGTAGGCGTTTGGCCATGCGATACCATATCACAATATGGTATCGTGAGATGGAATCAGCGTATAGACATGCAATTTTATGCTGATTCCATATCATCAGATGTCATTTCATATTCTCAAAAAGAAACATGATAAGGAATCATATGGAAATGCCATATCATAATTTGAGAAATTTTAATACAAAAAATTGATCCACAAGTTTATATTTTGTGAAAACAATCCCTACATTTATATCTACTAATAATTTATTTCACATGTAAATAAAATTTATAATCACATCATTACTTTTTATAATTTATTATTCTCACCGACATAAAATTTATTATTCTCTCTAACATTTAGTCACTTTAACTCACACTTCATAATTATTGAATAGTAAAATATTGAAGAGCCTGTGCCCGTGAAAGGTGTTTCATTTTTACTTAAATATATTGATGAAACAACTACTTAAGTGGAGAACAAATAACTTTATAATAATTTATTATGCGATTTTATAATTTTTTGTTTATTTGATAAGATCGAATAAACAATTGAGACTATTTTAACAGATTTAGAACTTGGAAATTTATGTTTTTGAGAAAATATACCACACTAAAATTCCATATCGCATGTCTAAACAAAACTTCAAATTCATCTCATGATTCCATATCATGATTCCGTATCATTAATACCATATAGCATGGCCAAAAGGACCCTAATTAATAAGAAAAACATTGTAGAGACTACAAGCGAGAAACAATGAAAAGAGAAATAAAAGAAACAGTTTGATACTCAAAACACAATAAATAACGTATGACAAGAAATTCAAAGGTGCGACTAGTACTAAGATATGTAGTAATAAGTCTAAACCGCTGCAAGACAAAACAACACTCTACCTTACTTATAACTTTTTGGCCGAATACGCGACATTTACTCCATCATATCTAGAGTCACGTCCTTGGTTAATTTAAAGTCATATAATATCCTGTCTAATTATCTCTCTGCGATACTTTTACCCTACTTCTACCTCTCGACGTATAGCCAACTTTTCATACCTCCCCTCCTTTGATTATTTAGAATGAGAAGATGGAAAATGAAAAATGTATCAAACCACCCCTTAGTTAATAAGTAATTATGGTACACCAAAGTCATACTACTACTGGTTTTCATCAAGGGAATATTTGTTTGGACTGAAGAAATTCTAAGCTTTGGGCCAAGGCCCATTCTGAAAAATGTATTATGATTTGTATATTTTACATGAGAATAAATGGGAGTAAAATCCAACAGGTCATGCATGATCCAATTCGATTTTTTCAGCCTATTTGAGCCTAACTCATTTTAGCCGATAATAAATATAGGTGGATCATAACCCAACTTAAATTTTAGTTCAATTCTTTTTAATTTTCTTCAATTTCAGTTCAACTAGGCACTAGCCCATTTAAGACTTCTAATGAGATGATCCCTTAAATTTATGGAATTTTTTGAAAACTATATATACAATATTTTGCTATAATTTAAAAATAAAATAGTAACTTTCGTCTTACTAAATAAGTTAACTTTATCAATCTCAATTTATGTGGCATACTTATTATTATGCTTTGATCGACGAGAAAATATCAGCTTCTCTATATAGCTAATTTAAAATTTTTCTAACATAAAAAAATTCTCACTCTTTATAAAAATGAATACAGATAACTAATTTTTGATTTAGTTTTTTTTTTTTATAGAAATAAAATAAAATTTTCTTAAAGAATCTCATAGACTAATTTGAATTTGAATAGTACAAGCCCAATAAACCCTCAACCCAAGCCCAACAAACCCTTAACCCACTCGATTCAAAGTTCCAAACCCAATAACCCATCAATTTTGAAAAGCTAAATTGGATCGTTGGATCTTCACAATGGCCCAAGAATATCGATGTTGTTTTTTTGGGACCATCATTTAAATTATATTCGTATCGTGTAAAAAAAATAAAAATTTACCCACGTTAGAATAACTTCAAACATATGGTGTGTAGAATTTTCATGTGATTGAAGTACATACACATATGACTAAAGAAAGTCATTTTTAGTGAGATTTAGGCACATATGAGACTAAGCTTCAACTGTTTTTCAAGACGTTTATGTACATATGACTAAAGTTCAAAAATTTTCGTGATTTATAAACTTTGACTCGTTGTTTACTCAAAAAATCTCATAATAAGATTATGTAATTTTGGTGGATGCAAGTACATTGCATTCATGCCATATTACCTAATGATTAATCAAGAGAAATGAAAATAGAAACAAATTTCATAGGGGAATCAAATAATCAATTTCGTTATTTGGTTCTTTAATGGACCCCCAAAATATTTAATGTTTATAATGGGACCATTCACAAAATCCAGATGAAAATGAAAGCTCAAAAAGCAAAATAATACTCTTCTACTTTATTAATTAAAATTAATAAAATAAATGATAGCATGCATGAGTCACTATCAATGAATTTGGAAATTATTATATATGGAGAAATTCAAGTTTATGTTAGAATATTATATTTCGGTTTTGTAATTCGAAATAAAGAAATTTCTTATTAACCACATTTTTGTCACTTTACAAGAATTCTTTAGTATGTCAAGGAATTCAACATTATGTATTAAATAAACATATTTATATTTTCAGACCTACTTGTGCAACACATATAATTTTTTAACGAAGACGATTCAATTGAACTCCGCCCCAATTCCTCCATGCTAGTTGTCGCACTCACTAGTAACTAAAAAGTATAACTTACTGATCAGTGAAAATCATGCTCGATCGAGATTCATATTTCAAACATAAACATAAACTGTAGATAATTTCCCCTCAACCCTCTAGTTTAGTCTCTCAACTCACAATTGGTGCTCTCTGATAATAAATAGATATTCGTTGAAATAATCAAAACAGATAAATTATAGTGTAACCACTATATATTTTTTTTATATAAATAAACTAATGATACATGAGTCTAAAAAGGAAAGGGAAAAAAAATACTTATAGTACTAAATTTTATTATTTGTGGTTTGGTAAATGGTGCATCTTCCTCCCATGTGAGGGTTTAAATTTTTTTAAAATTTTTATTATAACAAGAAAAATATGATTAAAAAAATTAAATATAAAAAAATGAAAACAAGAATTCCCGTTTAATACGGACTCCTAACATGCTTCCATGCTATTTTTATTTTCTTTCCCTCTCAATGATTAAAGAATCAAAAATAGCCCATATCTTTTTAATTTCTTCATAACTTTAATTAATTAATTAATTAAACTAATAGTATTTGATTTTAAAAAAAATTATTTTTAAATTAGAGGGTAATCATAAGAAGTTGAATTATTAATTTGTAGACTAGTAGTTAAGCCACTTTTGGAATCTTTATTTGGTTTATTACAAGTTTGATATATATAATTTTGACCCATTCCACATAACACTTGTTACTTCTGACACTATCGTAATGAACTACAGATCTTTAAGATCTTTGCAGATATGTAAATTATGGCATTTTTCAATTTTATAATAAGGTTTTTTGTTTAAATAATAATGAGAAAATTGATTAGTATCTTCGATAGATGTGATCTGCAAATAATTTTATTGGTAATTACTAATGTTGTAACAATAAATGGTAGCTTTGATTTTCGCAATTTATTTGTTTTTTTTTTTTTTGTGTATACAATTTGTATTATGATTTCATTCGTTGAATTTCTAGTTTCTAATTTAGGAACCGTCAGTGAGGAAAATAATATTATTTGGTAGTATAGTAAAATCAACGATAATAATAATGTATTAATGTAATTTTATGAGTAAAATATAAAAAAATAGAGATGTATGAAATTTTATTCTTACTTCAGGAAGGTAAAATGTTGATTTTTGATCAATCTCAGCTTAATGTAAAACATAAAAAATAAATATATAAAAGTAAGTATGATAGTGAAGAATTCATATCGAAAACAATGAAAGAAAATTGTCAAGAAGTACAAAATAACAAAATGTGACACTTGATGCTACTATCTTAACAATGTACGTACGGATGAAATGTAATTCATTAACATGAGTTGTGGTACAGTGGGAAAAATTGCTTTATTCTTAATCAAAAGTTTCAGTTTGGAGTCTTGGTTATGAAGATATCATGTTGGAAGCGTCACCTACAAATGGATCAGTGCACAACTAGAATCTAGTCGGGACTCTCACACGAACTACGAAAACAAGGAAAACCTAATAAAATGTACATGTCTAGGTTAATGGATTTCACCGCCCAACACGATCAATATTATTTTTACTCAATTCTTATGTGAGACTCAAACATTTTTATCGATCAATGATGGAGATAGTCAACCACTTGAATAAGCCTCACTTGTAAATGAATTTCCTTCGGCTTTAATCTTTTTTTTTTATCGTTAAAAAATTAAGATGTAATATTTTCTTCATTATTTGATTAATAGAAAAATAACTCAAAATTAATTTAATTCATACAAACTAAGATGGAAATCTCTTAGCTCTCTATATACAATTAAGCTAGCAATTAAATTATATATTATGACAATTAGCCACTATTAAATATTATATCTTCAAAGGAAACTATACATATTTGGTGAATCGATCAATCATTTTCAATCATTTGAATCCCTTTAAAAGAATTAGAAATATTAAAAATGATTGAAGTTTGAAAATAATTAAAGTCTTAGTAACATCCAACCCACCAAGCTTGTTGGTTAGTAATTAAATAATTTAATGATCACTAGTGTCACAATAAAAGTCGTTTAGTTGCATCATTATGCCCCTTAATCACGTAAATGAGTCGCTTAAACCCATTTTATATTGTTAATAACCAACTGTATTACTCCATTTAATTTGTTGTTGCATGCAACTTTTTCCCTCTTTCTTTTTTTGAGAAACAAAAAGTGGACACAAAAGTAAATAATTAAGACAACAAATAAAATTCGTATTTAATCCATTATATTTAATCTGGTATATTTTAATTATTGTGTTTACTAAAAATAATTGATCCAAAATAGTTATATTTTTCGAAAATCAAGATCCAAAAATAACTAAAGTACTCAAGGTTGATTGTTTTTCAGGTTATTATAAGTGTGTTTCAAGCTATTAAAACATTTATTTCTACTCGATATAGAACAAATTTAATTATGTTGAGGTTATACCATTCCAAGTCAGCCTCAGTGTTGCAATCCCCAAAATTTCTCCAAATAGAAAAAAATGGACGTCAGTCACATGCCATAGTCTAATTCATTCATTTGTCATTCTCAGATATTGCCCAAAATAAATACTGTTTAAAAATACATTTGTTTATAGATAATTAACTTTCGAGTACTTATTACAATTTGAATTTTTTTTAATTTTTTTTTTAATAGGTTCAATGAAAGGCCGAATGTAGATTCATAGAGTGTAATTACAAGATTTATCCAAATCAGAACCTATATATATGTTACATTTCTAAAAATATAAATATATCGAACTCAAATATAATAATTTATGATGGAATTATTCGCGTCTAATTTAGGTCTCGAAGAACAAAAGGTATGGTAATGGACGTGTACGCAAATGAATGCTGTGGGCTGCGCAACATGCTCTATAATATGGGAACTAAATAAATAAAATACTCAAATATATAGAGCAAATATCACATACGTCTATATGGGAACTCAATATTATTATTATTTTCTTGGGAACAAGCAACTTTCATTATTTACACAACACAAATATATAATATATAGTTCAAGCTAAGCAATTATTATGTATGTGTTGTTGTAGAAATTTCAATATTATTTGGCATGTTGCTAAAATTGGAAATGTTACATCAAAATGACAATGAATTTTTAAGCCTGGTTTTACATTCCAATGTGCAAAAACAGGAAGGATTATATAATAAAGATAAGCTAAGATAATGTACTAATTTTTGCAATTTGCCAATTTGCATTGTCAATATATATCTTACTTACGTACATCATGTGAATATGATATTTTTTTTGACATATCATAATTTATATCCAGCTAATAACTTTAAATTGAGGGCATGATTTTAATTTTTTTTCATTTACGTACAACATGTGTCGTTACCCTTTCAACACGGAAGACTTCAATGTACTACAAAATAAAAATTCATCGTACCGAGTCTATTAAGTAGAGTTCAAATTCAAAATCTCTAATTAAGTGTGGGAATAATTTTTATTTTTTCAAAAGTATTATATACCCTATACGTAGAGAGCATACATGTTGGGTTCTGTTAACATCTACGATCCTAGATTAGATGTTAATGATCATGTTATGACTTATGACCATTCTCTTATACCAACGTTTTAAAAGTTAAAATATTTATGTGCAAACACACAAACATATATAGGTTATATACATGGAGTTCTACACTTTCCATTTTGCCACCACCGAACCTCCCTTTTGTTCAGTCCTTATCTTGACTAAATTCCTCAAATATTATAATGAACTCAATGTTTTTTAGAATGATCGAGTGCTTAATTCCTACGGGTTCTTCTAGAATACATCAAGAATAATTAACAAAAAAAGTATATTATACGTATTCATTTCGTATATTTAGAGTAATTAGGTGTATATACGTTCACATATAACCAAGAATCATACGAGACAAATTAGGGTACGTATAGGATTCATTTTTTTTATATTGATCTTTCACTCATAAAACTACCTTAGATATATTATTGTACATTAAAAAAAAAAATACGACATGTACCCAATGGTATAATCTAGTAATCAATAAAGTGATTAAAAACCTTAATATTTCATATTCAAAACTCAAAAAAATAAAATAACATACATAGGTCAAAATAATTACAATAGTTCCTCGATCGATTTCAAATTACACAAATAAAATATTACCCGTCTTTGAAGTCTCTGAACATCCAAAATTTCAGTCAGAATTCCAGTTCACCTTAACCATTATTGTCAATAAATTTGTAATATGCTAGTTCTATATCACTCTCGTTCTCTCGATTCATATGATAAAATTAAAATTTTAAAAATCGCTAAATTCTATTTTTATTGTATTTTTTTTACAGTTTTTTTATGCAGCTTATGAATAAATATATTTTATTTTAAAATTTAAATTTTTCATGTCCAAATTTAAACCATTGAAATTTAGAAATTTGTATATCAAAATTTGTAACGTGATAATATTGTCTGCATCGATATATTTGATCATGATATACCAAACTTTATTAGCCTATAGATAGATTCTCATCTCACCGTCCAAAATTATTAGGGGCTCTAGACGTGGCCTCTTTATAAAACAGGCTTTTCAAAGCTTTCGGCTTTATCGCGATTGTGATATAGTGGTAAAATTATTTCATTTTTAATTAAAGATTTTGGGTGTAATTTGAATATGGAGAATATTTTATCAAGAACATCATTCTCGAATGGACATATAATATGTGATTTGAATTTAATCGAGACTCTAATGTAAATTTCAAACGCGATCTGAGATTTTTCGATCAATTAATTTAAAAGAAAAATATTATTAGACTTTAGTATACTTTCCATCGATTTAACTATCCGTGGAATGTTACTGATCTTAATTTGAGTCTCGATGATTTTTCAAAAATAACTTCTCTAACTTTACTTATAAAAATTGACCTAATGTATAAGTTGAGTTCTTAATTATTGTATATGTTATTGATACTATATATTCTACAAATTATCTTATCAAAGCTTATAATGTAAATAATAATTAGTACATATAATGTAATTGTGTACGTCAAGGTACATAATTTGATTGAGTATAAAAATACATATACCGTCAAAACACAAATTCACTTCAAAAATATAACGAATATAATATAACGTTGACTTCTAGTTGTATAACATGTTATTAATACTATATATTAAGTAATTGTGCACGTCAAGGTATATAACTTAATTGGGTACAAAAATATATGCACCGTTAAAACATAAATTCACATATGTATATGAGCTTAATTTATTTGATCGAACGACCAGAGAGCAATAAAATTGGGTATTTAAATATAGAAATATATATTATAGGTTTATTACGTAAGGAATAATGTTAATGATGGGTACGTACGTGTTAGTGCAACACTATCTGTACTGTCTTCAAAACTTTTTGGTTGGAAATTTTACAACACATCCTTGCACTAACTTAATTAATTTATTTATTTTTATGTACAAACTTAGCTGTTTTTCAATTCAAATATATAAATAATAAATACTATATCTTATAATTGGAATTTTGGGTCGTACGGTTTGTAAGGCAATTAGGTAAAATATATATATGAAATTTGTATATTTTGTTTGTTATTGGTGGTGGAATATATATTGATCAAGTCTGGTGCAACTATATTCCATTTCCAGTTCATGATTTTATAATTATAATTATCAATATATATATATATAGTATAATAATTGGATTATATTAGTTACATTTATTTTCATATTATTTGGAGTCATATATATTAGCAACACTATTTCATGTATGCATTTTTGAGAGAGACATTTCTACAAGATTTTTTTTTAATTTTAATTGGTTGAACTCAAAATTTCTTAATTAAAGATAAAAGGATCACAATTACCGTATTACATAGACGTATTTTTGTAAATTAAAGACACTAGTTTGAATTTGCAAAAGAAAAAAAGTTATGAAACTTATAAAATTACTACTGGTAAATTTGATTGTTGAGTACATTTTTTTTTTGCCTCATTTGATATTTACATTGAAGTCTGACTACGTTTAAATTTACATATATACAGGGGTATAAAGTAAGTACTATTTATGTTGTATATATTAATATAATGTAATAATTTTTTTTGCCCCAACAAGATAACTTAACATGTTATAAGCTTATAATAGATTATCTACCATTATTCTATGTAACAAATTAATGTGATAAAATAGAGTTGATTATATATATCATCTTTTATATATACACCAAGCACCAATAATCTCTTCAATTTTTTAATAAAACCAAACGTGTAAATTCCTTCAATTTGCTTTATTAAGAACCATAAAATTTATAAATTATAAAATAGATGGACGAATTGATATTATTAATGTACCTTAATTAGTCAATAATATATTCTTTACACATCTAATCATGAACAAAACACATATATAGAGTCCATCAAACAGCTGTGAAATCAATTTCATTTTAATATTTAACAAATACTTTCGCCCTTTTTTTTTGGATTTAGACAAACTAATTAAAATTCTAACAAACCTTCATTAACCATTACTATAAAGATAATAAAAAAAATTACGAATATTTTGGCTTTATCTCTAATTTTAAGACAAGTTAATTAGGAGTCTACTTAGTATGCAAACTGAAGTACATGTGCACCCCAAGAGCATCTTAAACATGCAAACAAATTAAACTATACATGATTATTTAATTAATTAAAGTTAATCATATTTTAATTAAGTCGTTAGTTGACGACAAAATAGCTTTAAAATTGAGCAGTCCGATGGATTAGAATACAATTAAGAAAAGTAACGACGATAAGATTATTTAATATCAGACAACTTTATTGCATGTTGTCAAATCCAAATATTAAAACATAACTCATGAACATAATCTTTAACTTGGCCTCTCCTAACATTTATACCCTCTAATTTGAGCGAATAAATAGATACTTCGACTTGTTTGAAGTCGACTCTAAAAAATATTAAGAAAAAAGAAGAAATTAAGAAAAGTAATGACGATAAGATTATTTAATATCAGACAACTTTATTGCATGTTGTCAAATACAAATATTAAAACATAACTCATGAACATAATCTTTAACTTGGCCTCTCCTGATGTTTATACCCTCTAATTTGGGCGAATAAATAGATACTTCAACTTGTTTGAAGTCGACTCTAAAATTAATAAGAAAAAAGAAGGATTAATAGATAGATATAATTGCTTGATAATATTAACATATTTGGCTTATTTTATATTTGACTTCAGGAAAAAAAATCACTTTACATTGAGATTTTAAGTGTTTTTAGGCTTAAAAAAAAAAGGTACAAATTCTTAAGCATTAGCAAAAACTAATTTTATCGTCGTTAAGAAAAATCTACAAATTTAATTAATGCTTTTATATTGAATAAAAATTTAAATTAAATTTTCAAGATAACATAATTATTAATACCATCAACACATTCTTCGTTAATATATTCCAAAATACAAGTACTAGTTTCTAATAATTTGGCCAAACAGATTCTTATTTCATGTTAAATTTTCTAATTAAGAGGAAAAAATTATTATGATTAGCCAAATTATCTTGAGACAAAAAAAAAAAGTTCCTCTGATTTATTTGAGCCAAATTAAATAATTTCTGTCGAAGCTTAATTATCCATTAAGAACAAAATAAAAGCATGTGTTTTTTTCTGAAAACAAAATCTTGTAGTCAAAGATTACATATCCAATAATAATAACTTTGTGCTATATTCATTGAACATCATTAATTATACTTATTAGTAATTTAATAAACACCTTTAATTAGGACAAATTAATCATAAAACATTTGTAGGACTTACTGATCTACAAACAATGCATGCATGTTTTTTCATAATAAGTAGCAAAAGATTTTGCTTTGTCTTTTTTATCACAAAACCATGTGAATATCAGAACCTGTTTTATTACAAACAAAAAAATAAGAACATCAAGATATATAATTTTGGATTATGATCTTATCTTGTGTCTAATTTTTGTTAAAAACCTTAATTAAAATCGTTAATTATTGTAATTAGTAACAACAAACATCTGGCATTGCCCCCCTCGTGCGGTGCTGCATACGCCAAAATTAAATGTTGTGAAAAATCAAAACATAAATCATAGAGAAAATAAAGTTTAATAGCCTTTATTTTATTTTAAAATATTTATTTATGAGAGTTTTGATGTTTGAATATTTTTTTTAAAGGAAAAACTAAATAGTTTTATGTATTAGCAAAAGTTTAACAAGGTATTTTTGAATTTCTGATAAAGTATAAATTATTGCTCTAATTTTAATAAAAGTATCGTTTAAACAGCTACTCTTCAAAATATTTTTTATAGACAATTTGATAAGAATAACATTTCAAAATAAATATGATTCAATATTTAATCAGATTTCAATGTGAGTATCGAACATGATTCAGAAAAAAAGAATTTAATAAAAAGTAAAGACGTGTGAATTTTTTATTATGGTTTTGAAATATAAGATATATGCGCATGGAGTGGTGCCAACTTTTTTGGTGATTATAAAATATGGTGTAACATGTTTAATTATCCGAGATTGTCGTGCTTAATCCAACATGATTAACGTAAAAGCCAAAAAGGATAAAAAAGATTCTTCAATAAAAGCAAAAATTATATTAAACAACCAACATAAAACATTTGTTAATGAGTTTAAAGTTAAAAATATACACATGTCACCTCTCTACCACTCAAAAGTATCCATGCAATTTATACTTTAATGTTGTTTTAATTTTTAATTTATTATCTAAATTATTTTCACTTTATCTCTTGAATCGAGGATCAATCTAAGTAATTTTTGTTTTTAAATAGAAATATAGAGAGTTTACATGTAACTTTTATATATATATATATATATATATACTGAATATATTATTATTGTTATTTTATCTGAAATTTGTCGTTCGTATCCAAATTCTATTAACTTACCAAATCCTTTTACAGGCTGCGATTTTTAAGACAAACACCAAAACAAAATAGGGAAAAAAACAACAATAAAAAGGCATGCACACGCACTATTGACAGTTCAAAGTCCATAATTTCACCCACAAAAAAAATCAGTATAAATACAACTAAATCTTATCCGATACATATTTTATTTCTCCAACTTATTAATTTAATAGAGAGTAAAAAGACTCAAAATGTTCACAACAAGAGTATAATTCCCTTCTACTTCCAATTTGCTATACTGCCAAAGAAAAAACAAAGTTCATAGCAAGAAGAATCTAAATATAATACATAATATTTTTCGAGTAAAATTGAACGATTTTCTTAAACAAGAGATTTTTAAATAAAGTTGAATAACGTTGCATAAAAAAAAAATTATCCTAATTTCCTAACCACTCTCTATGTTTCTTGCGATATTAGACTATTTTTTTATTTGTACATCAATTAATAAGAATATTGTGATAAAATATTACTCTTAGTGTCCTATTTGACATCTTTTTTCTTTTTAATCTTATTATAATTATAAATAATTTAACTTATAAATTTTTCTTCACCCTTAATGAAATACAGTCAAACCATTCAAATATTTTAAAATGGTTCTAAATTAGAGAATCCAAAAGTCTCTTTTTTTTTTATGTAATATCATTTAAGTTAAAAAATATTACATAAAAACGAGATGAAAATAGTAATTGTTTCTTAAAATATTTATAAAATAACAATTAAAAGTAAACGAATCGAGTAAGATTAATCGTGATTAGATGACGGAACCGTAAAATACGGCTAATCTAGTCAACATTACGCCCACGGTTTTTTACTTTTATTTTTCACTGTAATTTTATTTTTTTTAAAAATACAACTGGGCCGTACGACAACGTTGAATATGGGCCCATGTGGGTCCACAAGAGGCCCGTGATTACTGCTCACTATACAACTAAGCTTCTACGTACCTAGACGTTCTAACTCGAAACCAAAAATAATTTTCTGACAAAAAATAACTTCTTGGACTAATATTAATATTATATTCAAAAGAAAAAATCTTATTGATGTCGGAGTTAAAGTGACGGAAGAGGTTCATCTGAAATTTTAATTGTCAAAAAAATATATTGTATATGAAATTTATGTGTACGTTAACACAATACGTAGCAAATCATTGTAACATAATTTGAAAATTTATTTTGACACTCGTTAATAAAAATTTTGATTCGAGAAGACGGGCCCCATCTTTCAAGAGAGCAAATGGGAGGTTGATGAGTTCCAAGAAGGGTGCCATGTCAGCTACTGGAGCTTACGTGAGATAACGGTCTTCTTGAAAAGTGAACTCTTTGTTGCCATGTCATCAATCTGGATTATTATTTTTATTATTTTATATATCCAGCAATTAATAGATTTTTATTTAAATCCCACGTTATTTTTAATTTCTTTATTTGAATCCCACTTATATTTCACTTTTTTGTTCTACTAGGGTCTAAGCAAGCAACATTTAAATATTACAAGTAGAACTTAAAATTTTGATTTTAATCAACAGGTTTGAACATTTAAATACGATTAGATAGATTAAATTTTAGTACTAATAATTTAGCAATTATGTATAGAATAGAAATATATGTTATTATTTATCAACTTTTAACATGTTAGCTATTAGAAATCGCTGATTGAATCTGACGGCACATATCTTGGCAGGGTGGTCCTTTGATATTTTGTTAGCTATTTTTAAAATTTAATTTAACTAATTCGATATATCAAGTTTTTAAAGGTTGGTATGTTATTATGATAGTCAAACTTAGATATGAAAAAAGTGATTGGGTAATTCTTGTATGGTAATCCCTAGCTTTAATTATACGTAGTTTTTGGTCACAATCTTATCTAGAAAAATATTATCTACAAACATAAAAATACAAAAGTGTAATCTAATAAAGAGAAAATTGAATCAATATTCATGCACTTAAATAAAATTCACACACAAATTGGCATTACCCTTCAAAATCTTAACATATATTCCCAAATCCATTTTAATTATTTGCCTATACCCCTCAATAATTCATAAAAGTGTAGTATTTATGTCTCAAACAAAAACATTTTTTAAAAAAAAAATCAGTCACAATTTGATTTATTGGAAAAGATTGATTAATCTATAAATGAATATGTGCATGTTGAGGGGAAATATATTTTAAATTTAGAAAATATTAATGTTGTTAGTTTGGAGGTATATTTGCACAAAACATTGAACATTGTTGGATAAATAAATGAATAATTAAAATAAAATTGTTGGATAAATGAAAAGTGATAATTTAAATAAAATAAAATTTAGAGCAAGTGGGGGCATTTATGCAGTTAAAGACTTTTTGGGGGGATGAATTTGTACTTTTATAAAGCATGCGGGACCATAATTTGTTTCCTACTAGCCCTTCTTGATACTTCTTATTATTACAATTTTGTCCCAATTAATTTGAGATATCCAAAAAATCTATGACAAAAATTCATTACTTATAAAGTTAAGCAAAAGACTTCTGCATTATTAATTTCAACTTTTGGATGCTTAAAATACATACCATGTGTTAAGGTATTTGTGTTCAAAGGATAAAAAAATATGGTCAAACTTCTATGTTACAATATTGTTTATCCAGATATTTTTTTGTTGTTGTAGATAAACGCTATAATTACTAAAAATAAATAAAATGATCTACATCGGTCGAGATGAGATTTGTAGACTCCTAGTAAGGCCTGAACAATTCTCAAGTATTTGAGCTAGCTTGTGAACATGAAATAGGCTCAAAACCTAGTTTTTAACGTTCATACATTATACGAGGATTGTTAGTATACTCTTGATACATGATTGTAGACGTTTCAGCTCATAAATAATTATAAAGAAATATTATTGTAATTAAATAGTGATCATTATAGAGAAATTTCACTACATAAATTAAAAATAAAATTGAAAAAGAGAGTGAGGGAACCAATCATATTTGAGCTAAACAATATATATTTAGAATTTGAAAAGATGGGCTATGATATTAATAATAATAGATAAACATTTGGGAAGTTAGGTTAAATTGGTAAGGAATTAACAAAGGGAAAATGGGCCATCCAGGAAATTAACAAAGGGAAAATGGGCCATCCTTGCACATGGGTAATGGTCAGATATGGAGAACTTCCAAAAATATTTATATTATACATTTTTAAAAATGTAAAAATACTCATTTTTCTTTTAATTTATTTTCAATAATAAAGTAAAACTTATGATATTAAAAGTTGAACATGAACATGTTGTTGTGTAATATATATGTCCATTGTCCAACAACCTAATACATATATGTAAATTATTTGTCAAATAAATTGTGAATATAAATTTTAAATATGTACATAAACTCTAAAATTTGTATCAACTAAAAATATAGTATATACTCCATGATTTACATGTTGGAGTAAGAAGATAAAGTGTAAATAAATTTGTTAAAATGTTGTGTATTTGATTGACGTGAATAAATTGTTGTCTTTCTTATATTATATGGTATTTTTTGTTAATATGAACTACTTTTAGTTGAGTTAATACCAATTAATGTACACTTTTTTAACGATCAAAGTAGACAGACATAATACTCTTGTTGCTAGTGTCGGTGTTGAGTTTTAAAGATGGTAAGACGAAATGAAGGGTTATGACTCTTCCAAAAGATTGTGATTTTATGAATATTTGTGATCTTTACGAAATATCGTGTCTTTTATAAAAGATTGTGACTATTTAAAAAGTCGCACCTTTTCCAAATAGATTATGATCTTTCAAAAGGGTTGTTTCTTTCCCAATGAATTGTGATATTTTCAATAAGGTACAATTAACATCTTTTCATACCATTTCATCATCGAATTCTTCAATTCTTCTACGTACATTTCTTACAAATAAAATTGATCGTGCATGCGTGTGATCTCATTATTGTCTTTTGAGTTCGTTGAAATTATCGAAATTTGATGTACCTCTACTTCTTTAATAATTAATCCTTTTTATCTTGAGAGAAATTAATCTACAACTTGATTACTTGAGAGGATTAAATTTCTTAAAGTCACATAGTGAGTTATGTAGACTCAAATTATTCTTTTTTTATATATATATTTTTTATTTTTGATTTGCTATCTGAATACATGAGATAACAGTTAGTGCCACAATATTATTTTTCAGTTCCAGATGTTCAATTTTGATAATTTCTTAATTGTGAGTTATTTTCAAACTTCAAACTTGAAATTTAGATATCCAATATATATAGCTTGCTTTGTAACATTTTCCAAAAAAAATAATCCTCTATAACACATATAATTTTTTTAGGCAATCACAAAATCAAACTAGTATTATTTTCTTAAAATTTTGAAAATATAATAAAAATAAAAAACAATTTTTTTGTTGTTAATAATTATGAAGACGTGACATGTGAGAGGTCGACAATTCGTGCGTACGTTTAAAAAAAAAACATTTGGAAAACACACGAACTCCACTATGCCTGTTCTCTACTGTCTTTTAGTTCCCTTAATTAGGATTTTAAATCAACCCGCTAATTACCAAATTAATCTTAATTAAATAATAATATTAATTTTCAATTTCTCTAAAAATATTTAAAAAATAGTTGTTGATATTGGTAGTGCAATTTTTATTTTGTAATAGCTGTTTTTACGGAAAGATATATAAATTAGTTCAGTACTGTACCAAAAGATTCTAGCAACAACCATATTACTACTTATAATATTTTTAAAATTATTATGTTTTGTTGATTCTGGAAATGTCAACTAGCGGCTTCGAATTAGGAGAAAACCAAAACTTAATTAATTAATTAGTGAAATTACTCATTTTTTATTTATTTTTGTAATTTGTACTGTCTTTTGTTTTGAACTAATAGTTATAAGTTGGTAGGGCAGTCTTTTATTGAACTTAATTATTGAATTGGTCCAAACATAGAAAAATTGTACGAAAAGTGCATGAAGGTAAACATTTACAAGTATAAACTGTTTAATGTTTATACTAAATCAATATTAGATAATATAATTTGATGTAAACATCTGATATTGATAAGTTTTTACTTGTTTAATATATGATATGATTAAAATTTTGAATTTCATCAAGGAACTTTTAACTTGTTCGCATGATTTATATATTGATTAATCAGTTCATTCACTATTTTCGAGTTGAACTATACGTTAAATATGGAAATAAATAATATTTAGAAATATATCAAGCTCGTGAATAACTTTTCTAAATTATTGTGACTGTACTTAATAAACTCTATATGTATTAAATTCATAATTTTGAATCTTTAATAATTCTATTTTTTTAAAATATAAACGTCTAACTTCTTCACTATTCAATTTATATCATTCTTACGATTTTCGTGAGTAGTTTTAAGGTCAAATTCATCATTAATATTTTTTGTCAAATATATCAAATATTTATCATCAATCTTAATCTATTTATTCAAATACGGAACTATCAATTTACAAATTATTTTAACTTATGTACTTATCAGTAGTTTCCAGATCAAATAATTCAGACACAAACAAATTAAGTCCATAAAAAGAACACTTATTTCAAAGTAAAATCTTATCTCCATATTGATTGAAAAAAATTAAAAGAAAACAAAACATAGAGAATTCGTGTATGCTTAATTTTTCTTTATTTAGTTAGGTGTCGATAAGTGGTTAATTAATATGCATTTTATTTTCTCGGAAAGATAAGCGATACGTATGTTTCATTAAGTTACGTAAAATATTTGAGTCAATTTCTCAAATGGTCACTCATGTTAAGGGAATTGTCTTAAAATATTATTTATTTTTCAGTTAGAATCAAAATATCATTCAACTATTACTATTTTCCTCCAAATATACTTGACAATTCAAAAGCATCACTCTCTCTTAGTTGACATGACATGTCATTAAAATCTTTTTTTAATAGTAAACTAATTTAATTCATTATACTCATTTAATAAAATAATCATGATACTGCTTTTAATTTTTTTAATTGACTTCATACTTAAAATCTTTTATCGTAATTAAACTTTTTTTTTATATTATGCAGAATGCGTTTTTAAAACGTACTATAATCTCATAAATTTTAAATTACTAATAAAACACATACATTCAAAAAATATGATATTCAAATCACTCATTAACGCTAATTACTTTTAATTATAATAAATGTATAATAATCCAATAATATTAAAAATGCTTAATATTTTAAAAATAATTATTTGGGGGTTTGAAATCATATATACTGATAAATCTTTTGTTTAAAAAAAATAGTAAAGTGAATAATATTATAGAAATAAATTTTGAATCTTTATTTATCAGATATTAATCTAATATAATAGTATACTATCAAATTCAATTAATTATTAGCTTATTTGTTTGAGTTAATTGTATGAAAGTTATAAGTATAAAAAAGAAAAGATAATATAATGACATTATAATATGCTTTAGAAGAAAAGAATAAAAATAAAAAATAATATTAAAAAAGTTAAATAATTTTTTTTTCTTACCAATTTTTTTAAATCTTACACATTTATATAAATAATTTTTAAAAAAATGTTTTGTTTTAAACTTTTCAAGAATTAGTCAGGAATTTTAAATGATCAGGTAATAATTGTACTAGGAGATTTTTTGTTGACATTTTGTTTGGTAAACCATTATATAAAATTATTATACTTTTAAATTATTTTCCCTTATTATTAATCTTCATAAAAATTCTAGATGTAATTTAATATTTATTTTGTTAGAGAATAAGTTTTGATTAATAATAGGTCTGTCTATTATTTGTTGAAAGATTATTTAATGACAGGGCATATCAATATAATTAATGAGGCTTTTGAGGTTATTTAGTATTTCTAGGAATAAAAATATAATATATTCACTTTCTTTTTTTCCAAAATAAATAATAATATCGGAAAAAGAAAAGGAATTGCAAAACTATTACAATTAATACTATTGTAATAGTTAATTGACTTTGCTATTATTGATTTGTTATAAAAACTTAGATTAATTGATCTGGTAAATTTTGTAAAATTTAGTGTTAATGATTGATTGATTTGTATATTATAAATATTTTTTTTGAATAAATGGTTATAAGTATCAAATTATAAAATTATGTACATTTTAAAAAGTATCTTCATAAAATAAATAAAACAAAACAAGTTATTTGTCGATAACAGATTTAATGTGAAAAATTATTATTAAGGAGTAAAAATTACAAGTAAAAAAATGATAGGAGCATTATTTAGTAATAGGTTCAATGAATTAAATTAGTCTATTATTATAAAAAATTAATGACATGTCGTATCAACTAGAAAAAAGTAATAATTTTAAAGTGTCAAGTATATTTGCAAGAAAATAGTAATAGTTGAGTCATATTTTGATAATAAATAAAATATAAATGATATTTCAAAACAATTTTCTTGACTTGAGTGACCACGTAATATTAACTAGTTGAGAGCTTCTAATTTTATTTTTCAAAAAAAAATTATAATTGTTCTTTTTCTGTTTTTAAAGAAATTATAGTAATTGACTTTGGCTCTGACATTAGTTTTTGCTACTTTATAAAATTCCAGGGACGTCACCTCTGACATCTTCCTCGTATATATTGTTTAGAAAAATTCTATATATTTATTAATTTAAAAATATTTAGTAATAATTAAATTAATTTCATTATATTTAGAGTTGCAAAATTTTCTAATGACATTTATTTAGAGATATATTTATAAATATTCATATTATATTACCGTTAAATATAATATGATCGTATAATTACAAAAATTCTCATTGATCACAATAATTTAATTAAAATGCACAAATTTCCTAAATCCATGAATGACATGTCCATCTATAAGTCGAAAATCACATTTCACTTTAAATTAAAATAAAACCGTGAAAAATCCACATTAAACATATTATATATGTCAATTTCCATTTAGCTAACAAAATTGCAACTATTTTAAATGATAAAAGATCAATATAAGGTATGTTATGAGCAAGTTTGTAAATATACTTTCAAAATATAAAACAATTTAAAAAGAAAAAAATAAATAAATGTCAAAATTGCCTTATAGAGAAACTTCAACGCCGAAATCGAGCAACCCAAAAAACTTTCCATGCCAAAATTGCAAATTACAAAAAATGAGTGGCAAAACTCGTAAAATTCCCTAAATTAGAAATAATGGCAAATCTTGTAAATCAATCAACAATTAAGGGCTATTAATCAAATCAAACTTTTATATAAGCCCCGCCATCCCCAATCTGAAAATCCTGGAAAATAAAACCTTTACTATTTTTCTTCCTTCTGAAAAACATCAACAAAACGACCATCAATTACCCTCAAAACGACAACAAAAAAATACAAATTTTCCTTCAGATTTTCTCGAGAAAAAAAATGTCTGCGTGCAGTAAAATCCGATACATTGTTCGTCTCCGTCAAATGCTACGACGATGGAGGAAGAAGGCCGCGATAACTGCTCGTTGTCGCGTACCCTCAGATGTACCTTCTGGTCACGTAGCTGTAAATGTCGGTGCTCATTCTAAAAGATTCGTAGTACGAACAACTTATTTAAACCATCCATTATTCAAAAAATTACTAGCGCATGTTGAGGAAGAGTTTGGTTTTTCGAATTCTGGTCCGTTATATATACCCTGCGATGAATTATTATTCGAGGAAATATTATGTTACCTAGCTCGATACGAATCTGATAAAAACAACGTTGGATGTTTCATCAATTTCGAAGATTTTCAGAGATATTGTCATGTTGGTATTCGGAGTAACCTCGATTTCTGGGCTGATTCAAGACCTCTATTGAATGGAATTTCAGATAAATCCATTTGGTAATATTCATACATACAACAAATGAAATTTCGAGAGTCAATTAAAATAAATTGATCGAAATTTCTTTATATGAGAATTGAGAAGAATAAAAAAAATAAGAAGATCGGTGATGATTTTGACCCGGGTTTGACTCGTTCGAGTTAGTTTTACTAATTGAGGGAACTATTCTTTTGCTTATCGGAGATAAAATTTACTGGTAAGTTTAAAGGTTTATTAATCGTGTACTAAATTGTTACATTATTAGTGCAATTTTAACTTGTTATAGTAGTTAACTTGTTTTATTTTTCAAGTTATTACTTTGCTTTTCATGAACAGTTATTTACAGTTATCTGATAAATGTAAATAATTGTTTGTGTTTTGTGGAATTAGTAACATGAGAGATAAAACAATTAATATATTATAACAAGAAAATTTATACTAATAGTGTAAGAATTATTTACACGATTGCTCAAAAAAAAGATTAAATCCTTTTTTATATACATTTTTTTACATGATCGAAATTAAATAATTGAGTTACGAGTCAAAATATACTTCGGAAGAATGTGATTGGAGATGGCAAAACGGTGGGCGGGTCGTTTTTTACCACTGAGTCGTCCCGGGTTGGACTCGGAGTGAAATTCAACAACACGAGGGACAATTTAATAAGTAGTGTGATTACTCCTATTAATTAATGGATTATCGCTATTAACTTATTGTAAATTTTTATTTTTATGTAACATGATTATTGTTGATTGAGGAATAACAAAAAAATTTTAGAGAAACCTTGTTCAAAATGCGAGGTGTGTTTGTGTTTTGTTTTATTTTATTTTTTTAATTTGTGTATGAAGTTAAAATCAGATATATTATTTTAAATTAATACAAATAAATTGATACGAGTTTGATTTATATATAGTGTGAAATAATTGAGGCGTAACGTGCAGGTCTTGTGGGAGTTATAATGATAACATCCCCATGTGAAAAACTACAGTACTCTCTCACGTACTATATTATTTGTATAAATGATGTTTTTTGTTTGACCTATTCCTATGTTTTGTCAATTCACATGAAACTCTAGCGAAATTCTACATTGAATAGCATGCAATAGTGCTTACTTGCTTTGCATGAGTATAATTATATTGTGATCGAATTTATAGCTCGTTATAGTTATTGAGTTTTATGACGAAAAATTTGTGTCATGTTATTGAAACCATTTCTTTTGAAGAATGATAACATGTAACATCTATTAAGTATTTGAACCTAGCAAAATGAAAAAGCACTTATTCTTTATTTTGTCGTTATTGTAGTTGCTTACTAAAGCGATGATATTTATTTTAGACCTCAATTTATATGAATCCATGTCGTATAAGGTCATGACCTTATTTAGGTTCATTGAAGTGGAAAATGCTTGGTAGTTATAAGCTAATTAAGATTTTTGATATTTATAAGGACTCGAGCTCGAGATTTCAAATTTGAGAATGAAGATATCATAATTCATTTGATTATAACTTTTGATGATACCATTATTGGTTATTGGGCTTGACTGACATACTGGCAAATAGAAAGAATCAATGGAAAGAAAAAGAAAAGAACATTTTTATATATATATATATATATAAATATTAGGTCTTAAAGGAAGGCTAGTGATTGGAAGTTAATGATGATGTTATTTTTGGAATAATTTCTAATATTCTTTTCAAAAAAGAAATATGAAGATGCCAAATAAGATACAGCTAATATTTGGGACTTTTGACTTTAAAACTAAATTAAGCCTTATGACTTGTTCTTCTAGTTTAACTTCTCTATAATACTAAATCAAAATACATGCACAATTTGATTTTCGAATGGGCTGGTCTTAAATTTCTACTTATTAAAGTTGTTCACCATTAATTAATTAAGGGAAACTGGTATATAATAGCAAAACTAATAACCTAAAATAAACTGGAGTAAGTAAAGTAGCCCTAGGGTTTGATTTAATTGGGCTCCATAGGAAAACATCTTGCAAAAAATTGCCAGGAGCTCTCTCCCAAATATCTCGCTCGCCACCTATCCTCCCAATCCGCTAGCTTGCCTTCACTTTTTATACAAATAAAGTGTATAAAAATTGTTGTCTAATTGTGTTTAGTAAAGCAGAGAAAAATGTATAAATACATTATTTTGGTTCCCACTCGTCCCCTCTTTCAGATCTCACTCGCTACTCTCCCAAATACTCGCTCGCCACCCTGCCTTTTAACTTATTACACACCGAAGCGAAAAGTATAAATTGTGTTCTGTGTTGTATTAAAGCGTGAGAAAATTGTATTATAAAAATGCAAGTACATATATTTTCGTCCTAATTACCTTAATTAATTATACAATAAAAATACTTCAAACTGCCCAGTTTTCTTTTGCTCTTTCTCTCTTTTCGTTTTATACAATTTTCAATTGTATCTAATTCTCTCTTCTCGTTTTATACAATTTAATTCAATTGTATCATATTCCCTTGTCAAGTCTCTTTTGTCTTCTCTCTTTTCATATTTATTACAAATTCAAAATCGTATATACATCGTTCTACCACAATAAAGAAGAAAATGGCGGGGGAGAAAAGGAGGGGGGAGAAAGGGAGCCTCGTATTCTTCTCACTCATGCCCAGTGTTTTGCTCTTTCTTGTTTTATACATTCGTTTTATACAATTGCTTTTCTCAACTGTATATGTAGAGCGAATTATACCAATTTTCTATGTTTCTATGGAGCACAATTATGCAAACTTTGCATAGCTACAAATATAAAATATTTCTTATTTGCTATTATGTGCAGACCCATAGACATATCCTACATGGGGACTCAAACAGACTGAATGGGCATGACCCAGAGAAGTATTGACGAATTCATGGGCATTATCAGTTCCATGGGCCTGACCCATAAAGACATTAACAACTTGTATGTTTACTTGTTGAGTTGTGAGACTGAAAATAGACGATATGAAACAGGTTATTTACGAAGCAAATGTACAATATAATAACTGAAACGCGGAGAATAAAAAGAGCATTACGTATCACTCAATGTCGTGAAATTTAACATCGACCAATCTTTTGAAGGGGGGCAACGAGGAAAATACTCTTGTCTGGAGTTTGTCGAGTTGATAATTGGATATGGTTTAAATAGTAATGTAAAAAAAGTGTCTATGAGGTGCCATTGTTGCCTCTAGAATGGAGTAATACATATACAATTACAAATTTACAAAGATATGGCTAGTCTGTTTATGTCAATGATCAAACTTACTAAAATAGCCACACACAAAAAGCCCATGTATACATATTATACCATAGTTTAAGGCTTATCCTTTATTTTTAGGCCCTTTTATTTTCTTTGGGCTTTATCATTAACACTGTTGATGACTAATCCATGACATATCAAGAATGGGTTCGAAAGGGCATAAGTTTATAATTTCGCAACATAATATATACACAAAATCATGTTGTAAAAAGCATAGTATTCTACCTATACATTAAAACAATTACGCATTACTACTAATTAAGCGTTCCCTACCATATATTGAGGAATATATTATTTTTGCTACCATATACCCTTAAATAGGGACAAAAGCGAGTTAGATAGTCATGTATCCCAGATAGATCTGAATCATACTAGAAATACACTATATATCTGTATTAGGGATACAAAACACGTAAGAGAATGGCTAGCGAAATGTGAGGGAGGTGAACGAGATTTTTCATATTTTCCTAAACTCATTCCTACATAACTTATATCGATCGAGGCAAAAATATTGTTTTAAAAGTGGAAGGTAAAGCACACGTGATTGTATGGTCAAAAGAATGTAGCACATGTGAACCACTTACAAATAGCTAATGGGCCTAATATATATGTGTGTCCATCTATATACCAACAAAAGAGGCTACACATATTATGTATATATAATATAGTTTAGATTAATTTATTGCCTTTTTAATGTATCTATCAACATTATAATAAAAGGCTGCCAATATTTTTGGAATTATGTATCTTTTTTATTCTGCCAAAACTCAAAAAAAGCAATAAAACGAAATCTAAAACATAAAGAGAATTTCCACAAATCAATTTAATGATGATTTTCTGCAATTCTGTGGTCCTCTTTAACCTACTTGTATTTGGCACCACTCTACTACTCAATTAAAGCCATTCAAAAAAACATATAGGAGGTATCCCTAAAATTATTCTTTTTTTCGTATAAATAATGTAATGTATGATTGAATGTCAATATAGACAGACTCCTGAATGATCGAAAAATCTTAATTGATATTGATATAATGTAGGGTTTCTTAAAATTGTTTTGAACTTTTAATCTATATAATGTGAAGTACATATTATATACTTAAAGCAATCACGGCTCATAAAAATGAGATTAATTAATTAGACTATTATAATTATAACTTCATTTAATTTTAATTAAAAGTGTTTAGTCTATTTAATTAGTATGTCAAAATGGAATCATCTTTCCTTGAGAATGATGCAAAGTATACTAATCTGAAAAAGCCCAAAAGGCATAGTTTTACAACGTTACATCAGATTCGATTTGTGTCAGTTTCAAATGGAGAAAATTAAGGAGTATAGTCTTTTATACTGTGTTCGTTTTAAAATAAGTATTATTTTTTAAAAAAATTGCATTCGTTACGAAATTATAAATACAACATGATGTTATTAAAATGATAGAGTCAAAGATATATATATATTTCTTGAATTTTTATCTTTAATTTTTTAGATGAATTTTTTTTGAAGATTGATAATTTTTTTGAAACAAAGGAAATTAGTAACTTTGACCTACTCTGTGCAATCCATAAAAAGAGAATAATAGCTTAATAATAAATCACCAAATATATCCAATCGTAAGCATTTGACCTTTTCTATATTATTTTTCATTTGATATTATATGCTTATTTTTGAGTTTTAATAAAATTTAAATTGTGCATTACAAGATTCATTTGGAATAAAAAAAAATTTATATAAAGAGCAAAAACTCGAGCTTAAGAATGAAATAATTTCAAAACGCATATCATATGCCATTGAATGATGAAAAAATGGACATATACAATGTAAACTATTTTATTTATATATTTTTTCCGAGCCTGATTATAAATGCGATTAGTGATTATTGAATTCACGTTTGGCTCTTTGCTTATGAATTGGACAAAATTTTATAGTTTTGACTTAAATTCACAGTTTAATTATCAAAGAAAACTATAATTACCATAACGAGGAATGATTTCTTTATTATTTTTAGAAAGTTATTAATAAAATTCTAACTATATAATCATGACTTTCTAACTTTGTTGTCTTAATCACTCTTGGTCAGTGGTTATATTAACTAATCAGAAATTTAATTAGGACACGTGGCAACAAATAGTGAGAAACAAGACAAAGAAGCAACAAGAGATATGACAAATGATTCTCTTAGATTATGATTAAACAGGGAAAGTTAGAGAAAAGAGAAAATTAATTAACCACCAAAAATAAAAGTACCAAAAGGCAAATCGAATCCTATGAAAAACACTATTAGTATATGGTTTACTGCATAAAATAATCGAGTTAAAATATAGAAACTGAACTAGTATAAATTCACCAAGGATAAAATTTAATATTCAATCAATTAAAATATGAAAATTACACAGTTTAAGTGAATTTATACTACTTAATTGCTCGTCATAGTTATAGTTCGTCATAATTATCACTCGTGACTAACATTAACTACTCGTGACTAGCAGCTTTTGTTTGATTTGTATTTGTATATGACCATAATTTCCTTTTGTTTTTCAGTTTTGTTCATCATATACCTTTAATCTTTTTGTGTATAATTTTTTAAAGTTTGTATAAACGTGTAGTTTTTAATTTTGTATAATATAATTTATATAATGTAACTAGTATAGTATATTTTGTATAATTGTTTAAATTTCCTATGTTTATGTTTGTATCAACTCGTTCTTTTGAGTATTATTATATTTGTATAATTCTAGAATTTATATTACTCAATTATACAAAAACACGCGAATTATACAAACATACCTGCGAATTATACAAATTATTGTCCTCTCTCGTTCGCTTTCGCCCTCTCTCTTCCCCAATCTTGGATCACTTCTTCTCCTTCCGCTTTTTTTTTTCCCAATCCTCTTGTTATAGAATAACAAAATACATAGGTCCATTACTATTCACAATTATACAATTGAATAAAATAACAGGTAGCGCTCCCCTTCTCCACCCTTGTCTTACCCGCCATATCTCCTTCCCTCTACCAATCGTAATTAGCAAACGATATCGAGGAGGCATAATTAAAGTCAGGCGGTAATGGCGATATACGAAAAGGTCGCGAATCTATAGTTTGGATCCATTACGTGGAGAAAATACGTTAGAGGAGATGGGGGGGAAGAAACGGCGGGAAGGAGCAACGAGAGTACACAGGAAAAGAAGGAAACCTAGCCGCATGAATAAGCAATATTAGAAACAATTTTTTGCTATAGTATTTTGGATGATTCACTAGAAAAGGTTTTTTTGTAATGCTATTATATGCACAGTTACAATATCATCAAGAACAAAAAGAAAGCCTATGAACCCAATAAAATGAAAAGATTCAAAATATCCATTATTTTGTAAAGGTGGTATGATCATTATACTATTCAACCTATAATAAAATATATTTATTTTAAGATATTGACAAAATATACTATCTTTAACTCATAGACACATTGTTTTATTGATCGATATATTAAAAAATGACAAAGTTATAAAAGTAAATTTACATTTATTATCGAAAAAAAAATTATTTTTGAGGTGGTGATTAAAGCTGCATGTATTAGTTTGTGGTCCCTAAAGAGCATAATTTTGGTTCCAATATTCTTCTTATCTCCTAATATGACAACTTTTAATTTCTTCTTCTTTTTTTTTCCTTTTAATATATGGTTTGTGTGTCCATAATATATAATATATATATTCTATTCTTTCGTATCAACAAAGCAAAGATTGATTTTTTCAACCATAGTGGAAAATTATTTTTTGGCAAAAAGGTAGTCAGCTTCACTATTTGTAATCATTTTTTATCAAGAGTCATCTATAAGTTTGAGGAGGCTAATTTTCTATTATTAGAAATAAATTATTATAATAAATTGTTTTTGGTATACCTGTTTAATTATTAAGAATTGAGATTAGGTATATTATATTGAGTGGATTTAATTTGATATTGAAGTCAGCTTCTACACTATTATTATTAATCTTAATTAATTATATTACATTAACATTTAAATATTTTATGTATCCAAATTTCTCCATCCTCCGTCAAATTTTTTTTGTCTGTTCATACCTTGATTCTGATAAATCGTCATATACTAAGCCTTTATCGAAGCTACAAAATGAAATAATTAGGTACACTTCAATATTTTGTTATAGTTTAAAACTATCCACAAGTTGAAGATTTGTAAGGGCAAAATAGGCATTTATTTCAAACTACTAAAATTGACCAAATTTGTTTGTTTTTTTTAATAAAATAAAATCACATTAGTATATTATATAGTAACTTGCTTGTTATTTAGTACACCAAGTAGTCTACATGCATGCATATTATAAATGTATATTAAATTTTAAAAAAAAAATTATGCCAGCTAAGAGTTAAAACAAATGAAATCACGAATTAGACAGACAAATATTATAATTAGGCAAAAGGATTAGGATATTTCATACGTATTTTTTTAGTATTTCGTCGTATCAAATGTACAATATCCTATGATTATATTAGCAATTTATTATTGAACTGTCTTAATCGGTAATAGTGTTTTTTAATTTATTATTCTTTTGAAATTTAGTTTAATGATTGATTATATATGTCTCAATGTAAGTACGTGGTTTTCAATATTTGACCAAATACATAACTCTACTCAATCAATTCAAGGCATTATTAATCAGATAAAACTCGATGAATGAGCTCAACAATCAAACTAATTAAGTTAAATTAATCAATAAATTTGATTGAATGTTTTTTTCACATATAAGGTGTGTTTGGTATGAAGGATTTAATTAGTTGGAAAATAATTTAGTTTGCTACTATTTTTTATTATACGGTAAGTAAGCAGAAAATATATTATTTAAGAAGTATTTGTATATAATCTAGCAAAATACGATATATTATTCTGACGCCTTTACCATCTGAGCTAGAAGCTTTTTGTTACAAGTAGTGTCCTTTCAATTCTTTTTATCTTTACATACGTTTTTTTTTCTTTTTTTTAAATATGTATATTCTGTAAAAAAAATTTGACGAAGCAGTGTCACGTGACACATTTTGCATATGCGTAATCCGCCCTTGTGGGTGAGGAGAAGACAATGAACGTGAAATGTGATTTATGAAACTTGTTCATAGAAAAATATTTTCACTAACCAAGTATTCATCGCTAATATACTCTGGTAATAAATTTTATTGTTTAACTACAAAATTTGTGTATTAGTCGTTCATATTATGATTAAGACACAAAAAGATGGCTTAGTGGAGAGGTTACTATTCTTGTCAAATGGTTGGTACGAGAGATTAAACATTTGATTGGAACTATATGACTTATCAAATTGTAAACAAAACTAGGATTAGGTGATTGAAAATTAATTATTGTACCTTGTTATCATCAATTTTAATCACTGTCAACTGCTTTATGAGCACAAATTATAGCACTTTCAAATTAGAGTTGTTAGCTTGTTTTTTTAGTTGATTGAGTGGCCTTAATTATATTTGAATTAACATATAATTTATCTCTAATATGACAATCTATATACTAACTTTATATTGAACTACATAAAGTATAAATGACTTAGGCAATTCTTTAGGTTCTAATGTTAATTAATTAGTGTAACAATAATTGGGTGTGACCAAACAGACATCAACTAAACCAATCAGCTAGCTTGACAAACTTTTAGGTTAAAAATTCTAAATTTGAGGTATACATGATATCTTAGATGGATTTCATACTGAAATGCGAAAAGGAAATTATAAGTTTTATAAAGTTAATATGATATAATATGTATTAGATACAAGTGGTTCAAAAAACAAATTTGTGTGAATTTGTCTCTACAAAAGATTATACATATCATGATGATAATTCTCAACAATGATATCATTTGATAAAATAGTAATAACAATAATAAATTCAGTATAATTTTAGTGAAATTTAAAAAGAATATATTGTATATTTGATCTTACTTTTTCTTTTATAAAATAGAGATTATTACCTATAAACCATCGACCTGGAAAAAAAAAACATTAATAGAAAGAAACAATAGTACAAATAACACATAATTGAGTGGGGAAATACAAAAGGCTTTCAATTAAGTAGATGGTATGTCTAGTACTAAAATAGCTAAATTATTTTTTTCCCATGTGGGAATTAAAGCAAGTAATGGGTGAATAATGCTAAATCAATTAATAATAATTCTTTGAGCTGGCTTTCACCCTAATTTAGTTATATTTATGGTATAAAAGCGATAGCTCCTCGTCAATTGGTGTCTTTATTTTACTATTGGAACAAGTCTAATGAAGTTGGACTAAACGTGTTTGGTAGTAGTGTATGATGAAAACGGAAATGGAGAGTCCAACATTCACTATAGAAATAGGTCCAACAAACACCTTGACTTAAATCGATTGTTTAAATACGTCGTAAAATTAAAGTCGATTAGATATTTTTATATTGATTAGGATTAGATTAAAATAAAATCTAATTATTATTAGGAGTATAACGACAGTAGATTATTATCATTACATTATTATTCTTATTATGATTATTATAATACGTAGCCAATAAGTAGTATGTATTAACAAATTTTTATATCCAGTCAAAGACAATCCTTAATTTCTTAATCCGCTACGTATGTTAGGATCTCCACTATGACTTGGATGTAAGTACACCCGAATTTAGAACACTAAGGACACAGTGCAAATTATAAATTTCATAGATAAATGAAATTTCCTCTCAAGGTATATCATATTTCATTTATGATTTGTAGAGAATTCGCAAAAAAGAGTCTATTTAGTGACGAATTAACTATAAGTTCAACATTGTATTGATAAATTTTGCACTTAAGATATTTAAAGCGACAATCCTATATTTAAACGTTTTAGTCTAAGCTTGCGAGTTTCAAAATTCGGATTAAAATTTAAAAAATTACTTATTATTTTATCTATTTTTTTTATGATATTCGACATTATAAAAGTCAAACAAATTGATGTTTTTATGGGTTTTTTGCATACTGTGAAGTTTTATTTAATGATATAACTAAGCTTTTTAATAAAATAAATAACGTTTAACCTTTCATTTCTCACATGTCAATAAGGAATAATATGGTCTTGGTTTCATTTCACTCTTCTAACGAGGTACGGACAAGGCGCGTGTTGGGTGAAATTTAATGAGCTATCAACCACAGCTTATGTAGGATACCTGAGTCCTTTTCATGGGAACAAAAAAATCACACATGAAGGAGTATTTGTCGCTTTTTATTTTTAATCGGAAGGTTTCAATCGTTTGTCGCCTTGTTTAAATATTCTTGTTGATTTAAGCTTGGGGTATTTTATCGTGTAACATATTTTACATTTTAATGTTAGCATTTTTAAGACTTTTTAGTTATTAAATGAAGATATTTTCGAGTTTCTTTATATTTTATTATTACTGATGTGTCTATAAATATACAAAAATGATGGACAATTTACAAAATGAAAAGATTAAAAATTGATGCATTTTTATCCTTGTAATAATCCGGATTTGCTGGATTTCTTTGACTTCTGTTTACACTATTATGATAAATTACGTGAACGATTTTATTTAATTTTTTTTTTTTGAGAAAGACGTTATTGATTGATTAAATTATTTTTCTTTAAAAAAATAACTTCTTAGAATTAAAGTAGGAAAAAAAAAGCGTCCGATGACTAGTCATTACACATATAGCACTAACCTATCTTCATCACCTCGAGTCTCGTAGTCCTCGGTCATCACTTCACTTCTCACACTGTGAATATTCCGATCTTTAATGATGGTTATAGGAAGTATCTGCAGAGTAATTTAGTAATAATAATTTTTTTTATATAAAACTGAGAGGAAAAACAATTGTTTGAGTGAAGTTGAAATTGTTGGTGCATGTCAACGAGAATTGGGAAGGAGTGATAAAATTTTTTTTATTCTTAATCAAATATTTTGCGATTGTTTTAGATAAACAAGCATATTGTTTTAAATAAACAAGCATCTTTGTTAATTAGAAACCTAGTGTGTCATTCCTTTTAGTGTACTATTCGATGAAAGTGAAAAATGTAATTATTTATTAAAATGTTTAAAATCATGAATCAAAACTAACGATCGAAAAAAAATAGAAAACGGTAATGGTGGGGTCAACACCCGTCTTTTCCGTGCGAGTATACTCACTGTCACCTGCGATGGTGCCCGCACCTAAAACATCCAAAAATCAACTATAGTCCCCAAATGCATAGCAAGAGAAAAAAAATTCAAAACTTCCTAAACTTTTTTTTCTTCCAAAATTATTACAATAATACTATAAGTGTGTACTCCCCAACATTTGAGTGTTAATTCTTTTGCACAAAAACTTAAACTTTTTTTTCTTTTTTAACACGAGATGACTGTTGGTTAATGAGTCTTTTGAACACATATAGTATGTATGACAAATTACTAATTCGATCAAAATCCTTGTTTCGCAGACATTTTTTACTCCTTTGAATTCAAAGATGATATGAGAAAAATTTCTGTACAAATAAAAAATAACAAAAAAATTAAAAAAAATAATATAAAATGTATACACTTTATATTTATATAATTCATGTAAATGTTAAAATCTGTCTCGAACCGAGCGGGCTCGAGCTATATAAGTTAGTGTTGGTATGTCTAACATTAAATTTTGGAAGTTCGAGTGGGTTCATTGGTCGTATAACAACCGGACCATGTTGTCTAAAAAAGACCTGTTTGTGACGGTGCTGATTGATTTCAATTTTTGGGGGATAATTTGGTTGTCATCACTGCTTTTTTATCTTGTTTTATCGTTTATTTTTAACTAGTGAAATTAAAATATTGCTCTCATTAAAATCATATTATAATACATAAATATGTTATTTAATTTAATTCAACTGATATTTATATCCTTCAATTTTAAATGTAGACAGTTAAAATTGTATGAAGTTGAATGAATAGACACACATCTTACCTGACATATTAGGTGTAATATGTCATGCAAGACGTATATTTGTGCATACGAAAAGTTGAAGAGCGTATATAAAAGTTGTAATCAGATTATATAATAGATTTAAAATTTATGTCGTATTGTTTTAGTATATGTTAATTTTATTCATTAAATTGATGAAAAATAGCTGTCTTTACGTAGTGACTAGAGTTATTAATTTCTGTATATGTCCATGTCTTGGCTCTTTCCAAACAGTTGGACTAGGTCCGCCAAATTACACTTAATGTGTGTTTGGTGAAAAACAAATAAAATAATCATGAAATTTTGATACTAAAATTAAAAAAAAAAATCATACGTAATTTAAAAAAATATTATGAAATGAGATAGTTAAGAAATGACATTGGAATTGAAGGAGATAATTTGAGTCAAAATCAAGTGAGTTGAATATTAGTCATCCAACGTATCGCTTAAAAACATAAACCACAATAACCATTATACAAGGCCATTAGTAAATGTTATTTCCCCAATATGAAAAATGTTGGAATACCAAACCAACCTTTCTTGTCCATTTTCTCATTTGTTGTAAAAGTTATGTTTTTTCACATTATTAGAATTCGTGGAATGGTATAATATAAACCAGGTCTTAACTAGTGGACATTGTCAATATCTACCCTTTCTTTCTAATGATATTTAAAATAGACTAGTAAGCGTCATCTAACAATCCACTTTAGTCTTCTATTGGTTTGCTTTGCATGTGTTTTAAATAAATATATTCACACTTCATTCTAGTAAACTCTGAAGACGCATAACATCTATACCAATTTACGGATTTTGGTTTATTTTCGTACCTAGACATCATCACAACAGTTTCTCCACACCATACCTAAAAACTGTTTTAGTAGCTTAGTATGTTTAGATTCTATAGAAGATGCGCTAATAGTTGAATGGCGCATTTACTTACTAAAAAAAGCTGGCAACATCGATCTACTCTAATCAGTTAAGGGGCCACGGTTTCGTGCAGTTTATGATTGCTTTGCGCTTAGTTGTATTTTTGAACAGTTTCTTGTTGCAACAACAGACAACAACTTATACACTCACGTCTTCCCTTCTTTACTATGTTAAAGCTTTCTTATAATCAATGAAAGAACATAACCATACCACAACTGTTTTAACTTTTTTCTTTTGGCAAGTGAATTCGTTCTATTATACATTTTACTCTTAGTACGGTTTCGTTTTTATGACGAATGTATATTTTCTATTGACTTTTATTTGTTTCGTGGAGGTTTCCGTTGTTAGGGTAAAATTATATCAAATACCAAACATCAAATGGGTAACTAGAATTAAAAGTAATAGAAGCATGTTGTACTTGATGAAAACTATATCCCAGTTTAGAGAAGTTAGCTAATTATCCTACAAGTCTCTTTTTTGTTTCGCCCTTTATAGTATATAAATATCTCGAATGGTTAAACGTATGGGTATGATGGGATCGATATCCAATTGATCCATTCATTTTACTTTGATGCAGATAGCGTTTTCGCCCTTGTGTATTTTCGAGCTATATTGAACTTGAATAGGAAAAATATTACCATAAGCTCGTCTAGGCCACACGTCCTTAATAGGCGATTCACCTTTATATCAGATCATAATAAAAAAATCGAGTTACAAAATTAATTTACTATAATAAACGGTGAATGACTTGTCCTACTAACTAGTACGTTAGGTTCGGGGAGCTAGAGATGTAATTTCATTGGTGCAGAAGCAGCCGTCATTAAGCGAGCTCCACAAATTAAATAATGGCACCCAATAAAGAATTAAAGATACCATTAAATAAAGTGACCTACAAAAAGTACAAGTCAAATAAAAAAGCAAGCGTTGTCCAAATCTTTAATGTCGATCGCGAATCTTTCACCAATTTTACTAAGAAAACGAACCCTTCAATTCACGCCACGCAAAAAAAACAAATGTTGTTCATTGTACAACCCAAGTGCTGACTGTGCCATTTTTAGAATCTCAATTTCAAAAATGTAGATTTAGAAAAGATTATATTATTAACCTTTACACTAAACTTTGTGTTTCGGATATTTTTTTGATAAATATTAACGTAAATCTGCGATGCATTAGTGTAAATGTTTGTATTGACGTTTATTACTTGTATTCTCTGAAGGGACCATAACACTTCACATATGTGACAAATGATAGACGCGTTGTGAAGCTTCCGATTAATGAGTATAGAAATCACCACCGATCCTACGCATGGTGAGTTGGCGCTTTTTTGTATGATCTTAGTTCGAGAGGGGATCCGCGCTAACACACATCGCAGCATTATTGTCTGTAGGGAGAAACATTTTAAATACTGTTTGATTATAAAAACCAATCTGTTGTAATATGAGCATTTTTTTTGGGGTGGGGGGTGGGAGTTACACTTTCGTTTTGTATTCCTCATTTAGTTATACAGTGAAGTATAAAATCTTACCAACTAATCTCTATCAATAAATATAGTAATGGAAGAGTCATTAAGATTAAAAAAATACTTTCATTAAGGAGTAGTTAAATTTCTCATTAAAGAAATTTATTACTAAAGTGTAAAAAATCTAATTTGTTGTTGCTTCTTTTCTTAGCAAATAATGTGAAAGCAATTCAAAATCTAGTTACAAAATTACCAAAAATCTCAAGGGTCTTTTTTCTTTAAATTTTCATTTTTATTCCCTTTTTTAATCCTTAAAAATTAATGACTTAATTATCAAATCTTCAAATTTAGGCAAAATCCAAAAGATAATCATGAAAATCATTATTGTTGGACTTATATGTAGAGAATTTTGCACTTTCCTATTATATCACGCATATCCACAATAAGGAGCTCCTCATGAAAATGATTCTCATTACTGACGTTTTTTTTTTGTGGTGTGGTCCACTTTTATAATTAACCTCTAGGATCCCAATAAGGATAATGAACATAAAAAAATAAAAATAGTAAAATCAAATATCTTATAACGAGTTATTTTTTTTGCAGTATTTTTTAGAAAATAACGGACAAGTATTTCCTCATCTTATGCTCGAAATTTCCAAAGACCGCTTAACTATATAAGGTCCATTAAGCCTTGAACTTAGTTTGTTGTAAGTAATTTTTACCCCCCTTCTCAGCCTCGAACACTAGCTTGAAAAAAAATTCAACCCGCATTGAATCCACAAGATATATGCTACTGGTATAGTTAACAAAAATCTCCGGGAGAGACCAAAATTCACCTATGAAGCGAAGGAATCTCCAACTCGTGAGGTTTATTGTAATGACTAACTTTGTAATGATCATTTGAAACTCTTAAAATGATTAAAAATATTTCATTTTACTCGTCATTTCAATCGACTAAGTTATAATTATTTTCGTTACACAAATAATAATTACTTTATCTTCGAAAACAAATTTTCAAGCTTAAACCTAACAACACTTAATACATGTATTAGATAAAATATCACTATCTCTTATCAGTTCGTACAATTAAAATTGCTAGTAAAAAGTGAGCAGAAATGTTACATGCAATTATGGACCAAATAAAAGCTACATCAACATGCTACATCTTTTTTTGCATAGATGTGTACTATATCAGCACAGGTTTACGTTATTTTTATGCCTTTACACCTAATTTTTCCAGTGGTTGATGAAAGTGAATTTGAAAGTGACCCTTTTCATTACTTGAAAAACGACATATAATCTATCTAGATTTCTTCAAATCATTTACACTCCTCCAAAATAGTTAAATTTATTCCATTTACACCCCCGTTTTTTTTATATATTTATTAAAAATATCATTATTTCTATTTAAGATATCATCTAATAAAAAATTAATATTTAAAATACTATTCACAAGAATATGATTAGAGATCAATAAAGCAACCAACATGTTAGGACTATTTAATTGTATTCAAATAAGGACTTTCATTTTTGTCCTTTGTTCAGGTTTATTTTACGTTTAGTAGTATTCTGCATATTTTGATGAATAATTTCGATGCTACGAAGCAACGTAAATAGAGAAAAAAAAATTATCTTCTTTTTTTCTGATATATAAAAAGGGATGAATGATATTAAAAGGAGAAAGTATATCTGATAAAGCTTTAATAAGGTATTATAATCAAATTTAATTTATTGGTGTATTATTGTGATTTAATTTGTTTCCTAATTGTTTCAATGGAGTCTTAATTAAGCAACTACCACAAAAATCGTTATGAGAAAATTACAACGTAATTAATAAGCTTTAATAAGGCAGTATTATAAACAAATTCAATTTATTGGTGAATTACACATTGGGTATTAATTCTTGTGACTTAATTTGTTTCCTAATGTTTAAATGGACTCTTAATTAAGCAACTACCCCAAAAAAAACATTAAGAGAAAATTACAACGTAATTAATAAGAAACATACAATTTGGGCAGTAAATCAACTATATTTTAAAAATGTTATTACTGTTTTACAACATAGTGAAATGTTAATGAACATTAACTGTTATAGATTAATTAAATAATGGAGACTGTCAAATCATGTTTACTGAGATTGCTTAATGAAGAAATTATTTGATTGCACTCTTTAATAACTGTAACACTTTTGACTTTTAATGTTTGTAAATTATAAATGATTTTTTTTTTTTACAAAAGTTCAGGCCTCACTCTGTCAACTTTTTATAGTTTTAAAGAGATTAAAAAAAATATAGTTTATGTTTTAATTTATAAGATAATAAAAAGGATGTCAGTGAGACAGCCTAAGATGTAGAAAATAATAAATGGTGATTACTTCAAAGTCAAATATATTACAGAGAATATCAATATTTTTCAATTAAAATTTCCTATAAAAAAAAATTGGTTGCTATTCTAAATATTTTGATCTAATTAAACCAGTATTTTGAGACAGATAAATTAGGAAACTTCCTAGTGTTTCAATAAAAATATGTTTTTCATGGTAGTTTACTTGTGAGCTAATTTGGCGAACAACGACTAATTTCTAAATATAGTTATAACGAATTAGCTGTCATTTGAAAAGTTTAAAATGATTTTATTTTTTTATTTATTCGATAGTAATTATTTTTTAAGAGGAGTTTCAACTATAGAGTAATGACTTATGAATATTTGATCAAAATCATTCTTAGATTTTTTTAAAAAAAAACTTGTAAAAAAAGAGAAATGACAAAAATTTTGAGATGAAGGGAATTATTGTACTTTTTTTTTTGGATTATGATAATAATGCATGTTGAGTTAAGTAGACTCTACCAAAAATTAAATATTCCACTACTATGGTAGTAATAAAAGAAACACAAGCAAGATTTCCCTTCTATTAATTTCAGTATTAATTAACTTTAAGCTAGTTTATAGGCTCTAGCACTAGGTTTATAACACACATTACAAGTCAAAATAAGAATTAAAGAATTCAAATTAAGTGAAAAAAAAGAGTAGTAGTATCACAATTAATGGTTTTAGATGTATCCAAGAAAAAGAAAAAAAGTAAGATAACATAGAAACAAGTACTATTCAAATTTGTTGTTTAAAGAAATGAAATACATAATTAAACAAAATTAATCATTACTAAGAACACTAAACAAAAGAAATTAAGAATTTTAAGTGAGTTTTTTTCTTTTCTCGGGAAATTATGATAGTGAAGTCTCGAGACCATTTAAATATAATATAATAGAGAACCAAGCCCCTTTCTGATCCATTCATTTCTGCAAGTAGGGAGGATCCAGAGCGTTGCCTCCTCCTATTCTTCATCTATCTCTTTATTTATCAAAAATTTTATATTCAAATTTTGAATATGAAAATTATATATAGAAAATACTTTTTATAAATATGATACGAATCCAAATTTACTGATTATCGATTGTTGAGTGAAAAAATAATAAAATAAAAATTATGGGCATGGTTGAAAGTAGGTATCTTTGAAAAAGAGGGTGGGGGGTGGGGTGGGGGGTGGGTGGGTAGACAGAGCACCCAAGTAATGAGCTGGACTGTGTGGACTACAGTTTGTGTCATTCTCTATTTATTTCTTACAATTATACACCCCACCCCCCCACCTTGCTTCTCCCACAAGCCTACCTTAATTTACTTTTTAATCTTAAATTATTTTATTAATTATTATAGTAGTACTAAAAAGTTATATTATAAGCAAGAATAAATTGTTCACATTAAGATACTATGGAAAAAAAGATCTTAATGCTTCACTATTGTGAGGTCATTAAAAATCACATTTTTACTCATAGAGATAGAGAATAAGGTTGTTTTTTATATATTTTATCTTATTAAACTGAATTTTTTAAAAATATTGATATATAATATTTATTAAATTTTTTAAAATAAATAAAATCTTTATAATATGTTTTATAGATATACACAATTTTATTTTTACTTCATGAACATAGCAACACAAATTTACTAAATTTTTTATTTTCATAGATCGTATTTAAAATTTAAAATGAAATCGAAAAAATTCTATTTTGATTATTTGAGTAATGCAAAGATTTTGGAATGTGATTAAAAAGTCAAAGATTTTACTTTCACCTATAATCTTTGAGGGTAAACTTGTCCTTTTCATGTCACATCTCCTAGTGGTAATAATATTTTAATATTTTAATTTACTGCTATCCAGATTATATACCTCAGACATAATATAACTAGAGATAATAATTTTGTATATTTTGATTTTTTTAATTAAAAAAATTATTTTTATTAAATAAAAACCTGAATATTTTTGGCTCTTTCCAACTTCTTGCTTTTTAAGTGACACCTAATATTGAATATTTATATTTTTAACCCTTCCCCCCACTAACACCACCTTCTCCTCCGGCGATCTCATTTTCTCTCTCTAAAACTTTCTCTCTCTAAATTTTTTTTAGTGAAAAAGACTGAAACTTTATCTTTCAAGAGCTCAAATTATGAACTAGATCCTAAAAATTTAGCTGAAATATCAACTGGGTCATAGTCATTTTTTTTGTGTTCTTTAATAAAAGTTGCAGAGAAGCTGCATTGTTAGGGGTGAGTAGATTTTTTTTTCTTCCGTTACAGTTTTTTTTTTTTTGAAGATGAGGATGATGGTGTCAATGGGTGTAGAAAAGAATTATTCTTTTTTTGTTGTTGTTCCCATTTAGCTTGGATTTTTGTGATTGTTTTAATTTTGTTTTCATTTGAATTTTCTCCTCTTTTTTCTCCTCTTTTTTGCTTCATGAACTTGTCATTTACCTCATTTTCTGTCGGTGGGGTTATCTCAATTTCAGTTTCAATTCCCGTTTTTGGGGTTTTCGTTGCTTTTTTATAGACAAATTTTAGTTCTTTTTTCCTTGTAAGTTCAGTAGCTCATTTGTTTCAAGATTTGATTTTTATGGTTTTTTGAAAGTAATGAGAGATTGTAGTGTGTCTACTTTTTTGAGGGTATGAGTTTTCTTGATGAATTTCTGAACTTTTTGCTGTTTTTGTGTAGTTGATTGTATTTGCTGAAAAGGGGTGTGATTGTTTTAATCTTGAGGTTTAGTGTATATTGCTTCTAGCAAAAAAAAAGATCATATTTTAGCAATGCAGATTGCTTTGTATATTGATTATTCTGGATTTGGTATTCATCTTGTTAAAATATGAAAATGTGTGATGTTCATGGTTAGTTTTCATTATTTATGGTGGTGTGTCACTTTCAGTAACTACCACTTTTGCCTATTCAATGTCATCTGGGGTCATTTTGTGCCTTATAATTGGCTCTGTTATGGAAAAACAATCATCAGTATTTGATCTGAGTAAATATTCCTTAGTATATACATATCATTTTGATATTTCTCATTGAGCTTATGATTTTACCTATTTGGAAGTTTTCAGGTGCCAGATTCTTGTAATTCTGTGTTTTTCCTTTATGTTTATTTGCTTGTGTACACAATTTGATAACCTTCTCAGCTCCCTCTACTCCTGTATCATACCTGCACCTTAGTGCTGTTTCTCTGTTTTCCTCCTTTTCTGCTGAATTCTTTCCCCAATTCTCGTCGCATTGTAGTTACATGCAAGTATATCCCTAGTTGTGGCATGTGAAGTGTTTTTCCTTGAGTTGAGGGTCTATTGGAAACAACTTTCTACCTTCCAAGGTAAGGGTAAGGTCTGCGTACACACTACCCTCCCTAGAGTCCACCTGTAGGATTACACTGGTACGTTGTTGTTGTTGTTGAATTCTTTCCCCATTTCTAATGTATATCTAAGCTAATGGCAGGGCATAATCGTGTATGTTGCTTCTCAGTAAATTAGGAGGACAATATCTGGACATAGCGTGTATTTTCGTTGTGTTGTAGTTTTATGACTACCACCACTTGAAGCTTGAGGTTTAATGTGACTTCCTGTTGTATCTCCTATCAAGTGATGTGAACTTTTGATGCATTTTTTGTGCTTTTCAGTTATGAAAGCTCTCTTGCCCCTTCTTTAATAATTCATTAACTTAATTCAGTCGATATTTCCTTGTCCAACAGTCTACAATGGACCGGAGGAGTTGGCCCTGGAAGAAGAAATCATCAGATAAGACTGCAAGTGAGAAACCTGCAGCTCTTACAGTGGAATCAGCATCTGCCCCTTCAGATTCAACTGAATCTAAGGTTGAACAGGTGTGTTAGTTGATATCTATATAATTAGAAAGAATTAAGTACAAGTCCATTTCTTTTTCTTTTTTTTTCCTTCTGCTTGCTCCTTGACTAGGAATTCCATTTTCTTCTCATTCGATGTGGTGACCGTAGCTATTAGACTTTCTAGCTGGAGTTCTTCATATCTTTCCCTTCAGACAATCTGTCAATATTTTTGCATCTACAACAACGCTTTACTTGTCTAAAACAATTGCTGCTTTATTTGGTCAATACTAGCAAAGAACTACTACATTTAACTAAATTTTCAGGCTGATAGCTTCAGGTTGAGATTTGATGGATGTTGTTCTTAAAATATTAACCTGATAAATTATAAGCTCTAGTGTAGTTCTAAAATTTTTATGCTTCTCTAGTCTCTATTGGTGCGAGAAAGAAGACGACATAGTTTTCAGTTTGGTAAATGAATCTCGAAATGTTTTGACAACTATACATTGTGAGAAATCTTCGTTCAATTTGTCTTGGTGATTTATGTTTTGGTTTCCGTTGTATTTCAGACTAAACAGGAAATCAAGAAACCGAAATATGTGCAAATTTCTGTTGAATCTTATTCGCATTTGACTGGACTGGAGGATCAAGTTAAGTCTCTTGAGGAACAAGTGAATGGCTTAGAGGATGAAGTCAAGGATTTGAATGAAAAGTTGTCTGCTGCGCAGTCAGAAATGACTAATAAGGAGAACCTGGTGAAACAGCACGCTAAAGTTGCTGAAGAAGCTGTCTCAGGTGATATTCCTAATTGACTTGTGTTTTTCTTGCAATAAGTATTCTGTAACTTAGTATTGAGTTATTTTATTGACATCTCATTGGACAGGTTGGGAGAAGGCTGAGTCAGAAGCCGCAACACTGAAAAATCACCTGGAATCCGTCACTCTTTTGAAGCTTACTGCTGAAGACAGGGCATCACATTTAGATGGTGCACTGAAGGAGTGCATGCGGCAGATACGTAATTTGAAAGAAGAGCATGAACAGAAGCTGCATGATGTGATTCAGAATAAAGCCAAACAGTTTGACAAAATGAAGCATGAGTTTGAAGCAAAGATAGCTAACTTGGACCAACAGTTACTTAGGTCTGCAGCAGAAAATTCTGCACTCTCAAGGTCTTTGCAGGAGCGTTCTAGCATGGTGATACAGCTCAGTGAAGAAAAATCCCAAGCTGAAGCAGAAAACACCTGGAGGGAGTGAAGAAAATTGCAAAATTGGAAGCAGAGTGTCAGAGATTACGTGGTCTTGTCCGGAAGAAGTTGCCTGGGCCTGCAGCCTTGGCCCAAATGAAGCTTGAGGTTGAGAGTTTGGGTAGAGATTACGGGGACAGCCGTGTAAAGAAATCTCAAGGAAGGCCTTCTAGTCCACAGTTTTCCAGTTTGCCAGATTTTTCATTTGATAGCGTGCAGAAGTTCCATAAAGAGAATGAGCAACTAACGGAACGCCTTTTGGCAATGGAGGAGGAAACAAAGATGTTGAAAGAAGCTTTGGCGCACCGGAACAGTGAATTACAAGCGTCCAGGAGTATTTGTGCAAAGACATCCAGCAAACTTCAGAGTTTGGAAGCACAGCTGCAAGCAAATCTTGAACAGAAAAGCCCACAAAAGTCCACCATTTGGCGACAGCCTTCTGAGGGTTCCTTTAGCCATGAAGCAAATCATCTTCCAAGATTGGCTTCCATGTCTGAAGATGGAAATGACGATAATGTTAGTTGTGCTAGCTCTTGGACGACAGCATTGATGTCTGATCCCTCCAATGTCAAGAAGGAAAAGAACTTTGACAGTCCACATAAATCTGAAAGTGCAAGTCACCTGGATCTCATGGATGACTTTTTGGAGATGGAGAAATTAGCTTATCAGTCCAGTGACACAAATGGAGCAGTTTCAAGTCCAGACATTCCAAGAAATGCAAGACCCGAAACTACAAAAGTTGACACCTCCGTGCATGTTAGCACAAGCCCAGATACTCAGCTTAAAGAACACAATGAGACAATTGTATCAGAAGATCAAGCATCTCAACAAGAGGAAGTATCATCACAAAGTCATCAACCTCTTTTAGATGCATCCATATCCATGAAGCTCCAATCAAGAATTTCAACTGTTTTGGAGTCTTTGTCAAAGGAAGCTGACATTCAAAGAATTCAAGAGGATCTCAGAGAGATTGTGCAGGAAATGCGCAATGCCGTCGTACCGCAATCAACTAAGAGCATTGTTGAGATTACTCTTTCCCCTAAGACTGCTACTGAATCTCAGGCCTCTCTTGATAATGGTGAGGCAAACTTAGAAAAGGAAATTCCTGTCTCAGAAGATAGTAAGTCCTGCAATGAGTCTATCCATGGTATTAGCAAAGAATTAGCAGATGCTATGTCTCAAATTCATGACTTTGTACTCTTTCTGGGCAAAGAAGCAAAGGCTATCCAGGGAACAGCTCCTGACGGAAGTGGAATCAATGAAAAATTAGATGATTTTTCTGCCACTTATGTTGAGGTAATAAGCAACAGGTTGAGTATGGTGAATTTTGTCCTTGATCTCTCTCATGTGCTGAGTAATGCGAGCCAACTACACTTCAATATACTTGGTTACAAGAATTCTGAAACAGAAATAAGTACTTCTGATTGCATAGACAAGGTTGCTTTACCAGAAAATAAAGATCTTCAGCACTCAGGAAAGGTATATGCAAATGGTTGTGCTCATTTTTCTGATTCTACTTCTGATCCGGACATCCCTCATGAAGGAAGTCTTGTTCCTACTTCAGAGTCAACATCAACCTCTTTGAAGTGCTCGTTGGAGGAGGTTGAACAATTGAAATTAGAGAAAGAAAATATGGCTCTTGATCTTGCTAGATACTCTGAGAACCTGGAGAGCACTAAATCCCAATTGACTGAAACCGAGCAACTTCTTGCAGATGTTAAGTCACAATTAGTATCTGCTCAAAAGGCAAACAGCTTGGCTGAAACTCAGCTCAAATGCATGGCAGAGTCGTATAACTCACTTGAAACTCGGACCGAGGAGTTGCAAACTGAAGTCAACCGTCTTCAGGCCAAGATTGAAAGTCTTGATAATGAGCTTCAAGAGGAAAAGAAGAATCACCAGGAAACTTTAGCTAGTTGCAAGGATCTCGAAGAGCAACTGCAAAGGTTAGTCATTTTTGTTCCACATTGGCCTGTAATTATTAAATTTTGATTGTCAGATCTTATAATCCAAATTTAGTTTTAAGTTATCACATTGTGCTTTTCCCTATGGAGTGATTTTATTTTAGTGTGAAAGTAGCTACTGCTATCTCAGATACTTGAAGTTTTCATGTATCATTGAATTTTGCTCAAACCCCCTAATCTCTGGATGAGAAAGAGTCTAACGTTTTTCGTTGACCATGGTTGTCTTATATTTTGAATTATTAACTTTTAGTACTTATTTACTTTTTGTAGTTTCTTAAAATTTTATTTCAGAAGACTTGAAGATTCTATGTCTGAATTCGCCTAGAAAATTAAGTTTTGTGAGTCTTTTACTCCGGACCCACCCTCATAAAATGAAACAGAGGGAGTAACATGAAAGGAAAAGGAAAAGGGAAAAAAAATGTTTCTCTGTGATTTCAATAATTTATAGCTGATCCGTTGTCAGTGTCTCTTGTGAGTTTTCACCCTCATTAAGATTCTTCAGTTACTTGGGGCTTGCTGTGTATATAAATCTTTCGGGAACAGCTTCTTTACCTCTCATAAGGTTAGGATAAGGTTTGCGTACACTTTACCCTCCCTAGATCCTACCTCTGGCATTACACTGGGTATCTTGTTATTTGCTGTCTATATAAAGGGTATAGGACTTGACTGCTTTGTTACTCACTGCTCTGTTCACCAGCATTGCTTACAACTGATATGTTGATTTAAGATTACGTTACGTGGCACTTAAACTGTATTTAATTTAATTTCCCGTTTTAATCAGGATGGAGACTGCTGCTGATCTCAATGCAAAGACCAACCAGGTAGCTTTCTTGCACCCTAATAAGCTATTAGTCCAATACATTGTTGTGTGTTTGATGCAGCAGTTTACAGTACTGAATTTAGTTCGAAAAAGATTGTGCTTCTCATTGGTTGTCTGAACTTTTGATCTGATTTCATGCTAACTCAGTAAAAGACAATAGATTTCAGTGATAGTGATGCTATGCAACTGAACTTTGAAATAAATGCCTCTATTATTGGTGTCACATTATTGCTAGCAAATAGATTTTTTTGTTTTGCTCCATCTCTCTAAGTTCTGTTTCAGTGATAGAAGTTCCGTTGCATATGAAAAGATTTGCACATTAAACATTTATAATATATGAGCAAATGTCAGAAAAATATGATATCTCAATGACTTTTAAGTCTCACTATGTGTTCAAAACTCAATAAATCATGTATAACCTTGCATTGAAAGACTACTGTTAAATCAATGAGTTGATCTCGGTTTCTGCTGCAGGCCATAATATTATAGTAAAAGAACAATTTTCTTTTATCAATGCGCTGCTAATTAGTGGACTTCGAAATAGATCGAAGACCACGATAAGAAATTGATAGTTTTTAGTAAACATTGAGTTTTGTAATGTGTTGTACAGTTGAATCCGAAATTCCTACTTTCTCTGGTTTGCAGTCTTAACTCCCCGGAACCCCTCTAATTGTCCTAGTCCCTCTGTCCCAAAATAAGTGGCGTTTTAGCTCATTGGGACTTCTTTTTGTGTTGCTAAAGCAACACTTATTTTGGGACAGAGGGAGTAATTTAGTGAATGAACTCCACTTTTTGATTGCAAAACAGCTTATCAATGATAGCTTAACCTACCACATAAATTTTAGGTCTAACCAAACTTTTATGTTGAATCTATGAGTAATTGAAATAAGTTGGTATGAACGATTTGGTGTTAAGATCCTTTTGATAACTTAATGACTGTCCCTTTCAATCTAATGTGAGTTTCTAAAGAAGGCGATCTGTTAATTTTCTCCAGGAGAAAGACTTGACTGCTGCAGCAGAGAAGCTAGCTGAGTGTCAAGAAACCATATTTCTTCTAGGTAAACAGTTGAACTCTTTGCGTCCTCAGACGGAGTTTATGGGGTCTCCATACATCGATAGAAGTTCAAAAGGGGAGGGCTTTCGGGAAGAATTGACAACCACTAGCATGAACATCCATGACAATGATGTAGCTGAAATGGACAGTGCCAGTTCCGTAAAAGCAACTTGTGAGTCCCCTGTGGATATATATAATGTGTCATATAGTCCTTCGGATACTGAAGTGAACAATCCATTGAGATCACCAATCAGCTCAAAGTCTCCTAAACACCGGCCTACTAAGTCTAGCTCTTCGTCATCTGCTGGGGGGGGGGGCACCATAATATAACGCGACAAAATCCGTTTGAAGAACCCATACATTCACTCACTAAAAACATGTCTTCCTTTCGCCTCACCGCCCCCTCTTTACTTACACCTGGAAAAAACAATCTCGTGGTTTCAGCCGATTCTTTTCTTCTAAGGGAAAGACTGGATCTTAGCTTGCGCCTTGCAGGCTGTGTATGCCATTAATAAAAGATTCGAAAGGCACGGACAGGTTGACTTGACTACTGTAGATAAATGAGGTACACCTTGTCAATCTGCTTCATTGCAACTCTTCAGAGGTATTTCACACCTCTATTTTGGCCTTGTTGAGGCTAAAAGGTTATACAAGAAAAATCATTTCTCTGGTTCATCATTAGCAGCTTTTATGTTTATTTTCATTTTTTTTTTTTAAAATTTTGTGTAGTGAAGTTCTTAAAATGTTTGTACACATTAGCTCCTTGAAATTACACAATGAAGAAGCCATTTTGTATGTTTTTCTTGTATGAAAAAGATGTTTTGTGATTACTATAAAATAATAGTTGTATGACAATGACTGTATATGAGTTATATACCTTTGTGGAAATGTCTTTGCTTCTCCCCATTCCATTGTTCTTTCCAATGGTTTCTGATTTAAAAGCTAGAATATGCGCGGGATGTGATCCTCAATAGTTCACGAAACCTCTTAAAACACTGCTTTGGATCCAGGAAGCAAAGAGAACGAGCTCGACGTTCTCCTCAACTTTATCGCGAATGTCTTCAGTGGGCCAAGGTTTTTAAAGGTTCTTCAACGTCGGTCTAGATTTAAATATTTTTAGATAGATTCTGATTTCTGTATACCATTTGTCTGGAAATGGGCCACAAACCAAATGGACAACGACTGTGACACTTTTGTCTATATATGGGCTGCTTTGATTTGGAATTGAACCATCACATATTTGTCTCTACTTTTAATTTTGTAATTATTTGATTTGGCTTTATCATGGTTTGAGCCCATCAAATAGGAAACTAATTGGAGCCCATTTTAGCCGAGCTCAATCTTAGACAGGAGTGGGTAAAGTAAATAGGTCTAAAGTTCAATACGTGCGCGGGAAGTGTTAAACATAACTTTAAGCTAAAATATATAAAAAACAAACAATAAGAAAAAAAAGAGAGGTAAAAAGGGGAAGGAACAAAGAAAAAGAATGAGGGAAAAAAGAAAAAGCCGAAAAAAAAAAGCAAAAAAAAGTGAAAAAAAAACAAACATTAATAAAAAAAAAGGTGACGGACACAAAACAAAAAACAAACAAAACAAGAGACACAAAAAAAAAAAAAAAGAAAAAAAAAAAAAAAAGGAAAAACAAATATAAATAAATTAAAAACAAGAAAATATAAAAAAAAAAAAAACCAAAAAAAATTAATATAAAACTATACACAAATGATAAAAAAAAAAAAATATTAAATAAAAAAACGTAATAAATATAAAAAAATAAAAAAACAATAAATAAACATTATAAAAAACAAAATATATTATATATGTGTATTGAATTTTAGCTATATGCGACTTCATATGTCAAGCCAAAACTTGAAAAAGTTAAACAAGTCTATCATAAATCGATTCTAACTATCATATTTTTCAAGAGACAAATCTAATTTGATATGAAATTGATGGATTTTGTTGTTTCTTATATAAAAAAAGACACATTTGTTAACTTCATTGTAACTATTTACACATCAACTCTACAAACTTAGTGATTGATTGGAACCAAATATATACACCTTAAGCTGTTTTCCTTTGTTATTTGAGATCTCTCAATCAATCAATTACTTCACTTCAAATGTAAATGGAGTTGCATCTGTTTAAGTGATTAATCATTTATATTTACAAATAAATAATATTGAAAGATACTAATCCACTTCTTTTTCTTCATTTGTAATAATTATATTGAAAAAAGTATTCTTGCTTTCCCATAATTCTACCTATAAATATGTTATGAACTTACATTTATACCAAATTTGGTTGTGGAGTTGGAAGGTTATGTATGAATTGAGCTTATAAACATAATAGCTTTAGTCTAAATTATATATTTGCACTAAGAAATTCTTTATCCAATACAAAACTGTTGTCAGTCACTCTCTCGTCAAATTTCTCGGCCGCTACCTCTTAGCTTTTATCCAAACCACAAATATATAAAAAGTTTTCATGTATAGCCGTGCAGTTGTTTGTCGCATGTTTGAATACAACAAAACTAAAACAAAATTGATTAAAGGTACATATATGTTACCTACCCTCCCAACATTAGGACCTTTGCTAAGTACTATCGAACGTTAAAAACTTTAAAAGAAGACTATGAAAACACTTAGGTGTTGTTTGGGGGTACCATCACACACTCATGCAATTTAAATATGCATTATGAAGAAAATTAGGGTTCCACCGACTACCAAGTCCAGGGTGGTCAATTGAACACACTTTATTCGAAATTTTTTACTATAACTATAGAAAATTATACCAAATATGTATGTCAAAAATTCATACATATATATTAAATCCTGGATACCCTTAAAAAAAATTCTGTTTTCACCTTTGCTAACCAAGGAATGTATATAGGCAATACTTATTGATTAAATAAGTATATTCTTAAGGTAAAAATACAAACTTTGGATCAAAGTTATATATTGGTTCGACTGATCAATCCTTTATCTCGAAGTCAAGGTCCTCTCTTGCTTTTGGTTGAGATCAAGTTTCCGTCTTGCTTTAGGCTTTAGGGCAGAATCGAATGATTACAAGATAAACAATGAGACAACGGTAAGCAACTCTGTCTTAGCAAAGTGAAGTCTCTATTCTTATCGCGTGATTGATCTGATCAGATACTTGCTTTTCCTATTTTTGACAAAAGAATAACAACACAAGTTATCGTAATCCTTTTTTCCTTTTAGAAAATTACATGACACAAATTGTACAAATAGAAGAGTCAAGTTTATAGGTCTATATGTGTATCAATCAATCACTATGGCCATGTTTGTATATATTATTGTATGGGAATAAAACAAAACAAAACAAAAGAAGGAAAAATTGAAACAAAAAATGTGGAATATATATATCACAAGTGAAAAGGTGAAAGTAATAGAGGATTAGAAGTCAACAAATACAGTATAAAGAAAATCTAAGGAAGTTCGACATATACTATCGCAACAAAATATAAATACACGGGGCACAAGTTTAAATGGTTTAGTAATTATCATAATCTAATAATTAAACTATCTTTTTTCAAAATTCAGAATTCATAAAAAATTAAAAAATTATATCTGTAAAAAATACTCGATACATATACTGATGATCTAAAACTAAATATAATACATTAAAATAATCGAGACACGTTCAAACTGAAAACCAAGAAATTAACCATTTGGTCATGGATGCCAACACAAGTAGTTATAATATGACTTTAGTGTACTTATTATTATTAAACAAAATGTTTAAGTACAAAACATGTTTCTTTTTTTTATATTATGATCCATTTCTTCAGGTATACTTTCTCTTTTCATACAGATATATATGTCTGCACATTCTCATCATGATATATACAGCTAAAAAAAATTGTTGTCTTTTAAGATATTATTATAAACTTCCCATTTGTTTTAATTTAATGTGGTAACATGAATTTAATTTTACAGGACTTAGAACAACAGTTCTTTTCATAATATTATTTTCTTCCTATTGTTGCCAAGAAGCAAGTAGAGATTATTAATTAATCTTTTCTGCTAATCAAATTGTGGACAAACAGATATGGAACAATTTTTTTTTATTTGGGCAATAAGGAAAAAGAAATATATTATATATATGTCCTTAAAAATTATATCTTATTATATTAAAAACGATAGATTTATTTATAAAATAGCTTAAAATAATAAAATATGTATGTCCAATTTCCAAATAAGTCAAATAAAATGTTGGAAGATGATTTAGTTAATATAAATAATTTATAAAATCATTGGATTCTTTTGGTGTATCTCCTATTTCCTCTTTTTTTTTTAATTCAAGTTGTTGAAACTTGAAACAAAGTAACATGTTTCAAATTTAAATGCAACAAGTAACATGATAAACCACATATATAGTAATACTCATAGAATCAAATTTCAAAGAAATAATGGTAAAAAGTCTATCTGAGTTTTGTATCTGAACTGGTATAATATATCTATAGAAAAAATGCCTTGAATTAAGAGGTTAATATATTATTATCATAAGTCATGTTGGTGCATATAAAGTATAAGTTATTATATCATATATATACTATATATATATAAGTATATCATTAGTGCTAAGATTTCTGTTTGATATACGCTTTATAGGATTTGAGTATACATATTAGTCCGTAATAACTTTTTAACGGATAAATCTTAAAATGTGTAATTTGTAATCTTAGATTGTATTAAATTTTTTAGTTTGTTACGGTAAAATTTATTATTATTTACTATAAACTAAATAATAATACAAATTGTTTACTAGTAAATGTGATACCGGCCCAGAATTAAAGGACCACATCCAATCCAACCCATATTTGATGAAACAAACAAAAATAAATAAAGGGATAGGATAAAAGATATTACATAAGGTATACACATAAATGTATATAAAATACATTATCGATTTAACTGAATCTCGTACTTTTAACATTGTGTGTATGTATATATATATATATATATACGAGCGTTAAAATTCACTTAACACTACAAATATTAAGTTCTATACACTTATAACTATAGGGTGCAATATGTTAAGCATTCGAGGATATGTAGATTGACCCCATCAAATTCAAATTATAAATCCGAGTCTGATCATTACAATTCATCATAAATATATATATATATTATCTTTTGCTTCACTATTTAAAGCCTCTGTACACATAATTTCACTCCAAGTGGGCTCTGTAGAATTTCAGAGTCATTTGCTATTTCAATCTAGACATACATATATAGCCATTTTTATTTATAGATATATACATCTTACTACAGTAATATTTAGGATTTCACGTGAAGAGGTATTTTTTATTTATTTTGTCAACTAGTAGTATATATAAATGAATATATTTATTACTTTTAAAATATTTACACAAACACAAATTTATGCAAATGACACCCTCTGACACTCTAGAACACAAAATTCATGCTTTAATCATAAATAGCGACCAAGACTTTAGTTCGACATAAATTAATAGTTTTGCTGTGATAGTGTTATTGGCATAGATTTGTATGATAGCTAGCATGCTTTTAAAGTGTCATTTATCAAGTGGACACGTGTTAATTTTACTACCTCTCCTAAAGCGCAAAAAATATAAGTGTTCGTTCATTTTTAAGAAATAGATGGTTGAGGTTCGAATTCTGAATAAGGATTAATCATCCTTAGTTAAGAGTATTTTATCTTTTATAATCAAATTTAATGATACGAATCTAAATTAGTCGAACCTTAAAATAAATATTAAACATAATTATATAGTAAAGTCTTGAGTTCGAGTTACGTGAATTAGGAAAACTTCTAATAAGAAGTGTTTTCCACTTTCATGGACTCTAGTAATTAGAGAATCTGAATTATTGAACCAACAAATTCAAAATGCTATTTTTATGAAAGTTGAAATATTTAACTTAACGTCTTCATTACTAACTCATATTTATTTTTAATTACTATACTTGATAACTTTAGCTCTAATATTTATTTCTAGTTACTATACTTGATAGCTACACTCATATTTAATTTATTTTTTTAAAAAAAGTATACTATTAGAATGGCAAGTCAAAGAAAACATTAATATCTAATACCAATAAGAGTTGGCATTCATAAAAATGTCCTTTACTCCCATAAAATATATAAATAAAAACAACCTGTACATCTTAATATCATTGAAATTTCTGTTAGAATAGTCGTACAGTATATAGATCGAAATTTAATCAAAATTTTAATATAGAGCTTCAAACGAACAAAAATAATTAACATAATAAAGTAAGCACCAAATGTTATATAACTTTATATATTAATAATAATTTGTTAATTCTCTCATAGGGTACAAATATTATCAAACACCACTATGAGGAAAATTACAAACTTTTGAGATTTACAAACATACCCTTCTCCAGATAATTTCCAGTTAGTTATATTTTTATAACAATAAACACAAAATCCCAAAAGCCAAAAATAAAAAATACAAAAAATAAAAAGACAGAAGCAATAAAGTAGATTCCTGAACTTCTGTTATAAAAATTTAAAACTTCAGACAACCTAGCTAGCTCCGCCAACATTTAACTAACTCCACTTCCTTTCGTGCTCGAAACTTACTGACTCGATTAATTTTCGTCTTTTTTATTTACCTTAGCATTGACGAAGTTAGAGATTCGAAAAAATCTTCGTTACATGGAATTGTAAGTCCCATGTCATGATCGAATCCAAATTCTTCTTCAGCCTGTTGAAGTAGTGCACGAAATTCCGGCCTTGATAAAATTGAAATTGGAACAATGTACCTTGTTCGATTTTCACCAACGTAAACTACAAAATGTCCTTTTGGTACGTCCATTGGAAGACCACCTTGTTGTTCGTCTTGATATCCATTTTTCTTACCTAAACTCGAACATCTTTTTAGTATTTGCTTCAACATTGCCCTTTGTGACAACTTGTTTGATTTTCTAATAGCCATTTGTTTGAAAAGAGAGAAAAAAAATTGATATGAGAGAAATTAAAAGAATAATTGAGAAAATGAGTGTGGTGGAAATGAAAGGAGCTTAAGAGGTATATAAATAAAAAAATTTAATTTTTTTATTTTATTTTTAGAAACAAAAGCATGTGGGGTTGGGGTGGTAAAGAAGAGAGAGATAATAGAGGTGTTATAGAAGGGCTCAAGGACAAATGTAAAAAGTGTATGTTGGGAGCCAAAGGCTTTGGGTTTATTACCATTTTGTAGCCTTTTATCAAGACATGTTGGTCCCTTTAACTCTATTTCCAATAAGGTTCGTTCATCCTTAACTATGAAAGATTATATCGAGATAGATAAAAAAAATTATCGTTAATCAGATATTATAAAATGATACGTTGTGATTAGTATGAAAAAGAAGAAGAAGGAATTGAATAGTATGGAGCATTTTCGTGTTCCTCTTTAATGAGTCTTATAGTACAGTACTTTGTATCTAATATCGTGCAAAATAATATAAATATTTATTCACCCTTGAATTAACTGAGATACGAGATTTCAAGAGGATAAATACTTTTTCTTTAAATGAATCTTACTTGACATGGGTTCAGAATAGTCTAAGTTTTGACGTGAATATAAATATATCAAATAGAAAAAGCCTACTTAGTGGTATTTAGATTTCGAATGGCTTATTAGCACTTTTGCACATATTTTGTAATTTTTTTAGTTTATGTACCTCATGACATATCATTTTTACACAGGACATAAGTTTATGTTTTAGTATTATAATATTTCTCATGTTACGTCAAGACATGACTTTAGTTTCTTCAAGAATGATATACTTCATTATGCAGAAGTTAAACTGGTAAAGGAAAAAAATTTAATATTCACTCATTTGAAATACAAAAAGAAACAAAAAATATTCTAACGTATTTAAAGAAATACATTTTAATTTTATTAATATTGAATCCAAACTTAGTGGATTCCTAAAAAAAATGCATGTAACTATTCATAAATTATCAAATTAGCGACCTTAAAAATAAGGTAGAGGGTTACACGCTACAAAACCTACTACTCCCTTCCATTATATTTATAGTCACAGTTATTTTAATTTTTTTCGGGTAAATGTTTTTCAAAATATGATATTAATGCTTGTGATTCATAGTACTTTTGACGTAGTTAACCAATAATAATTTCTTCTAAAAATTAAGATTTCATGCCGCAAAAATCACCGATCAAATTAAAAGGTTTGGCTCTCAAAACATAAAATGTGTCATATAAATTGAGACAGAGAAAATATTAAGTACTAGTACTATTCATTATTATTATTTTTTTTTTAAAAGGGAAAGTTATTAAAAACAATAAAAATGAAAATAGTTAACAAACAACAATAGGAAATTCAACTCACATATTGGAAACCTAAGAAGTTGTCTTGTTTCAATTAATCAAGAACCTTCCTAGTAATTCTCGATAGTGTCTTGTTATGAACTTGCTATTTTTTTCAACCACATTCCTTAATTTGTCTTGTGGTAGAATAGAAAATACTATTATCCCTAACTTGAATATTTAATTTTCTTGTTGACTTGACTAATCACAAGATAATTGATTTGAAATTTCATTTGTAATAGTACTTCTTTGATTAACATAAATTAAGCAACTTAACCAACTTTTCAAAGTCAACAAATGTGTAACATGTTACTAAGGCCAACACACACTCCTCTACTTTGATTTTTTTCCGCATGAATTTAGATTTAATTAAATTTAATATTATATTAGACACCAAAGTGAAATACAAATATATGCATAATTCTGAAGGATAAGCATGTTATGATTTTCTAAAGAGAGATGCAAACATTTAAAGTGAAATATAGATAATTTTTTGGTCTTTTAATCCTCACAAAAGCTACTTCATAAAGAAAAGTATTAATTGTTTCGCAAATTCGCTCTATAACTCTAAACATAAAGTAGTTATATATAATTTTGATGATTCCAATTTAAAATTTGACATTTTCGTATCTCTAGGTCTATCACTATTTTCCTTTGAAGGTTTTTGTAATGTTATCAACTGAATATTTATTTTATTTTATTTTTTATTTAAAAATATTGTTTTCCTGTCCCTTTATAGTTTTTCTCAAATTGATAAAAATTATATAAAATTCAATATTAAAAAACCTTCACATAAGCCTATGGAAATTTTAGTAATTTATTTATATATCTAGATTAGACAAATAAAATAAATTTTTAATGAGAGGAATGGGCCGAACATGCTTTGTTTACTCCCCTAAGTTTAGTTGGGTTCAAAACCTCAATGTCTCACTTTACTAGCCCAGCTTGACCCTATTGTTAGGCTAATTACTTGAAATTAACATTATCTTTAGGATTATCGAATTAGATAATACATAAATAAATTATATATTATTATTTTTATCTCAATTTATATCAAAGACAACACAAAAATAGAAATAAAGTTAACTTATCATATCATCTCCTCAATGTAATAACGTTGATTCTAATTTTATACATAATTAGTGTCAGAATTAATAAGCATACAGATTAACTATATTGTATAAACTTATAATTTGTCAATTTTGGACTCCCAAAGATCATGAATCATGTTACTTGATTGATTATTCATCACGTTAGAACGTTAATTGCTATAATTCAAATTCGATAGAACTTAAATATAATCAAAGCCTACTATATTTATCCATTTTATATTTTCTCCCATGACTCATTACCTTAATTTTTTGAATATTCTTTTCTTATAACTATGTGACTATGGTATATTTGCGATTCACCCCACAAAATTTGACAAGCCACTCTATACAACAAAAATTACATATATTGGACATATGAAATATTAAAGGAAAAGAAAAAGCACGGCACCCGAACAACTAAAAACCAAACCTCAGGAGATTCATACCATTTGAAATGACAGTTTCTTGAAAAAATTATTTGAAGTAACACAAACATTAACGTAAATACATTTATTCTCAAAAGTTAAAAATAAAATATTAACTTTTATGATAGATTTTTACTCCTAACATGTATTTATATTGAAATTGGTTATTCCAAATAAATAAAATACTAGCCATTTGTTGTATTACAATATATTAGTTCTTGTTGTAAAAAAAATTATTGAGAGGTATAGAGATTTAAGAAATTTTATTCTAAGTTGTAAAATAATAGGCAAAGTTCTATTGTCAAAAACTTGATTTTTTAAAACTATTAAGTTGAAAAGGGAGATTTACTGCATTACTCATAGCATGACCATACAAGAAAATAGTGAAAATATATAATATATTAGTTGATTCTCTAGAGCTTATAAAACTTCTTTGCTCAAAAATAAAATTAATTTAATTTAATACATTAAATTAAATTTTTAAAACAAGATACAATGATTTTGTATATTACTATATTATGTTACTTTTATAGACAAGTTTTATAATAATAATCAAAAATTAAAAATCTGAAATTGTCAAATATTAAATTTGTTGACTTTTCAAATTTATAAAAAAAAATACAATATGTATTACATGCATCTAAGTCAATATATAAAAAATTATTACATATTTATATTAGAAAGACATGAAAATGATATTCTTTTTTTCTTAATGTATTAAACATCAAAAACTTTTTAAAAAAAACTGTCAAATTTAGAAAGGATATTCATAAATCATAATATCGTATATAAGAAAATAATGAAATGTTTTATTAATTTAAAATGTCAAACAATGAGATAATAATGTACTCTAATACGTGGGGGATTATTTCTTATTCCTTTTTCAGAATCCAAAAAAGCTACGACGAACACATGTACTTTATAATTATTCTTAAGTTCGAAGTAATTAACTTAATTATCACTCCTATTTATTTGCTTTCGTTTTTGGTCCCCCAAAGCATTTAATCTCATTGTTTTATATTAGTTATTGTCTATTAAAAGAAATGTTCGAAGGTTTTAAACAGAAACATACATGAAATTTCTTTTTCTTTTTTTAAGTTTATGAAATTTTATCAATTTTAAATTTAGATCACTAATTATATTAAAATATTTTGAAATATTGCTCCATATATTTGCCTTTCAAATTTTTTTTCAAATTCATTTTTGTCCTTATTTCACATGCACCTAAGTCTGTATCACATTTGGCTACATTGAAAAGTCTGTTTAAAAATCATACGATTAATTAATTAGCTTTTGTTAGTAGTGTTAATACATTTCATCTAATTGATAAATTAATTTTAAGGACTTCTCACCTAAAATATTACTGTAGTTGATTAGGACATAATTGTCTAAGGAGAGTATAGAAGATTAAAATTAGTCGCACATATTTAAGAATAATATCCTTGACCTTTCTTACTATAATTATAATAACAAAATTCTACAAGTATGACATGATAATATAGACAAATTTAAGATTTAAACGATATGAAGTTATTACTTAATAATTATGGTCAAAATAAAATATTTAATCAATTTCTTGATACGCATATATAATACAAGATTCAGATAAAATTTTATTAAATTGAATTTCAGCAAACTCATATAGAACATTATAGATCCTTCAATCTTTAACTATAAGTCTTGATTGGATTAGAACCATATGAGAATTAGATCCTTTGATAGAGGAAAAGACCCCCAACCCCGTGTACCCACAGTAAGCTTTTTTTATGACACGATCAATCAAGGAGTGTGCTAGTGAGTCTCAAGCGAAAGAAAGAAGGACGTGAGAGGCATAGAGAGGACTCAAGGACAAGACACGACTCAAACTCCAATAAATTTAATCTTCATTGGCCTTTGCGGGCTTATACAACTTATATCCTCCAAAACAAAAGATCGAGCTCACCTTATCTTTAATACCAGAATTAACAAGATTATATTATAAAAAAGAGTTTAAATCATATACATTAATCAATCAGTATTTATCGCCCCTTCTTCCCAACTCCATTCCAATACATAGTAAGTTCTTTTTATGACACAGCCCCCAAAATTAATTGGATTTATGAGTTTTTAACTTCAGAATTAACAAAATTAAATAACAAAAAAAGTTTAAGTTATAATGTTAATCATTCTACATAATAAAATTATGAAGCATCAATCAAGTCACCATTATCATTTCATACAAATTACACATTTTAAGAAAACCTTCCAATAATTTTTTTTTATGTAAAAATTATTTACACCGACGATATATATTTACCCCACCATGTTTCGATGCTGAGGATTATCAATCATCTCCAAATATTAATTTCATACGGCTTCTAGTCCGGCCATTTCAATGTCCTTTGTACACCTTTTTTATGTCCTTTCTCTATTATAAAAATAATAATAATTATATATCTTGTCACTTTCCCTTATTTCAAACTATGTATTATAAATGAGTAGTACTATTCTGTACTCTAATAATTACTCCAATTTACTTCTTATCTGACAATTATATTATGATGATAATAAAAGTACGTAATCCATGCATGTGCACAAAAGATCCATTGGAAATATACTACTTGCCAACTATATATTTATTTCAAAATAATTATTTGGAAGATAAATTTTCGTTGTCAACTATAGGTTTATTTCACATATATAGATTCTAAAAAAGTTTTTTTTTCCTTCATGTATACACCAATAAAAGTGATATATTAGTTATGGACTTCAATGTGATGTCGCTTGTCTCATAAATTATAAGTTGAGTCTACATCAATGTGAAGTTATGAAAAGCCTTTTTGTTCATTTTCTTCCCTTAATTAATAGGTAATAACTATTTTTAATTTAAAGTTTAAATTGAGTAAATTTAGTAAGAGTTAAAGTTATCTACAATTTTATATACTACCAGATCACTCAAACAAAATCTAAATATTTACAACTAAGCCGTGAAAGTGCGAGACATGTATTTGTGACATTAGGGCAAGTTATCTATTGTAATGTAACGTTTATGACATAGGGCATGGATTTCACTGTATCCATCGTAGCCCACCCCATCTACCTATTATCGGAGGTAAAGTAGAACGGATAGGCGTTTAGATTGACAAACTTCTGAATCGTATATTATGCAAATTACATATTGATAATGTGAGATAAAATTAAAGAGTTATAAAATTAACTCAAGTTTATATGATACGTAACGTTAAGTGAGATTCGGAAGATGCTACTAGTAACTCCAAAGTGGGCCAGGAAATGGCCGGAGGCAAGCCCATGTTCTGTGAAAGAAATAGAAGAGGGCAGACCCGGCCCCACTCTTCTCACCGAAAGGCAGTTTAGCTCTTTGGCATTTGGCAATGTCCAATTTTGAATACTAATACTATAATATATATGTTTATCAACAATATATATTTTAACTTTTAACGATATATATATATATATATATGATGATTCTGAGGTGGTAATTTTTGCCTACGGGTTGGTGGTTATGACGTGGTGAATGACGTTGATAATTGTGCGATAATATCAGGTGTGTGATAATAATGATAACGATGGAGGTGTTCATTGTGGCATGGATGACAATATAATAGAGTTAGTTATTCATAGTCACGGTGATAGTAGCCGGCGGTAGGAGAGATAATTGGTGGTGTAAGTGGTAAGTGATGGTGTTTGTATGGTAAGAGTTGACAATACCGATGATTGATAAGAGTAAGATATTTATTGCGTAGTTATAATAGATAAATTATTGATCAATTTTTTTTTTACGATTTTAAGTATATTTTTTTATACATGTGAAACTCATGTTACTTTTGCCTCCCTTATTCATTTAAAAACAATTTCTTCTTTTTAATTTTCTTTTTAATCATGAGGTATAGGTCACTTCCATGTGTAAGAAAAATTGCTAGTAAATAACTGGTAACGTATTGAAATCACATATATAGATAGATCTTTTGATTGTTTTTTTTGTTCTAAGAATAATTTCTTATATCCCTCACAGTAAATACTAAATAAAGTCGTATGTTTAAATCACATGGAGTTTTTTAATTACAATATTGCTACGATATATTATTAATCATGCATTTTGATATAGTATTACTTACTGAACAGTTAATTATTAGTTTATTTAATTAAATAAAGTGTTACATTAAATATATAAATTTGTTATATATGTGTCGTTAATTGTAGATGATTTTGTGTGTAAAATTTAAGCTTATACATAAAAGATTAAATCATTGGTTCTTATGAGTTAAAAGTATTAGAACAAATTATCAGAAAAATTGTAGCACGAGATTAAATGTAATCTATCTTGATTACGAAAATTATATGTTCTAACTTCTCGTGCTACTGCATTTTGTATGTATCGAACGAGACCAATTCAAAATTCTATTTTCCAAAAAAAGGTGTGGCTTTTTTTCTTTTCTAGAAGGAAAAGAATTGTATACTTTCATGTCCTTTTTTGAATTGAAAAGAAATATGTATAAGTAGAGATTTTTCAAACCTAGAAAGACATTCAGTTTTCTATATGATACTTGTCCAATCAAATATTGAAAGAGTTCAGTCATTAATTTGGAATTACTATATCAACATACGCCACAAGACTGTGAAGCTAGATTCAAATTTGCTTCAAGACATCAACACATACTTTAAAAGGTAATTTTTAAATTAATTTTCAATCGCGTATTGAATGACATAAAAAAATTTAAATAATACCATGCATGCTCTTAATTAATTACACAAGAGAGAGGATTGTAATAAGTTGTTGGATGAGTTCAAAAATTGCTAAAATAGGATATCTTGGCACTGAACTTTTTAAAATATCTCACCAACCAACTAAAAGTAATAATATTTTTGTAATGATGTATATATATATATACTCTTAAATATAGTTTGCTACAATACACTAACATTTGTTTCCATAGTTTTTTTTAATACTATATTAGATCTTTCAAATATATATATATGAGTTACAAATAAATTTTAAAATATAAGATTTGTAATCTTAAAAATAAAATAAATTATCGACTGTTTTCCATAGGTTCACACAACACTTATGACATTGCAACATATGAAAAGTACTGACCTAATAGTATGAGAAAAATTACATCTAGTACGGATAATAACTTCTCTTAAATCCCACTAAGTATTTTGTTGTAAGATAAGATAACGAACGTAATAAATAGAAGTAACATAATTATGACTGATGATAATCATATATATATATATATGTAAAGATATGTACGTGTCATGTATTTATTGAATTGTAGGAAAAAAATAATCGGAGCCAAAGACAATAGGGGATGAGGAACCACATGTTTATACTTATGTTGTAACTAAAGAAAGAACAAGGGACATGTTGTAGACAAATGGGTCCATAGCCAACTAGGTTTTATGAATCATCCACGTTTCTTGTTTTTATTTCATGATTTTAGTCACTACATATGTATATATAAGAAACAATAAAACTAATGTATCCATGTAAAGCCACGAAACAAGATGAGATACACACAAACTTATTACATTACTCCTTATCCAAATTATGATTTTCAATAGTTTCCTTTCTAGCATGATAACTAAAAAAAAGGTGAATAAGTTCTTAAAAAGAAGGTGAAAAAGTTCTTATAACTTATAATTTTTTTTTCATTTTTACTATTTACATCAAATCGATATAATTTTTTTATGATTAAGTGATTTAACGAAGTGAATATAATATAAATAAAGTTACTATAACTTTGCGATACGATGCATTTGAAACATCAATTTACCACTCGTGTTAAATTGTTAGTGGCCATCAATTTACCACACGTGTTATATTGTTAATAACCGCGGGGTCATCGATCACTACTAAAGGCAAAGTCCGATTCCAAATTTAAATTTATGAGTTCTTAACTAGTTAATATATAATAATAATTGATTTCATTTCACGACCAAATATTTATAGATATATGTTGGAAATTGTAGTACTGGTACATATGTAGAATTTACACAAAAACTACTCGTATGATAGTTTCACTTTGGATTCGACGAACGTTTATGGTGTAATCAATAGGATCTCTCTATCATTAATTAAAGGCCTTAAATTCAAACATTAGAAATGAAAATCATTCCATTGAAACCACTTTCTCATATATACATAACATCAATCCAAATTAATCGAACCCCGAAACAAGTATCAAGACACCTAGGACTATTACAATTGGACTTTAGATTGTGTAATGGTTTATAGTTTGAATGGGCTAGAAATTAAAGTAGTTTCTCAATAACACCATTTGAAGAGATGGTGAAACAAACCAATAAATATGAAGCCCAATAACAATCCAAATTGTTGATTGCCCCCTTCATGAGCCCAATATTATATTGATAGCCTATATTTGAAAAGGATGAAGCAAAGATTTAATTGATCAATAATGTGCTTATAATTTTGTATTCCGATCACATCAATCTCTTTACGAATATTTCATGATCTTATGAGATATCAAAAATGCATATTACTTTTTATTTAATAATAAAATAGATTTTAAGATAGAATAACCTATAAAAAAAAAAGAGTCCTAACTATAATTGTATTTATCGTATAGCATCTCATAATTTTTCGATGGGTACATTTGTGATAACCCTATAAACGCGTACTCTAACGCGACAACAAGTTGAGTTTTAAAAATGGTGAATCATGCTTGTATCGACATAAAATTTAATAGATAATAAATTATTAAATTAGACTGTATAAGTATGACGATTCTTCTACACACTCATAACTGTAATATAACTATAATTCGATAAGCATTTATGTTTTTGTAATAAATATGTATTTGATTATTAAAACGTCGAGTCTTATACACACTCATAACTAGAATCTAATAACCTCTTAAAATTGATACTTATATTTAACTTTATTAAAAATGATTAAAGTACAGAACCAACCCTATGTAATATGTATTCTCTAAATCTCATCGAATGTAGGGAATAAACTGAGAATATGATTCCTTACTAATTTAGGATTGTTATTTGATTACATTTATGTATTAATATGTTAATTAGATTTAGTAATGTAGGTAATTCTAATTCAGTTTACTTGGTGATTCGAATCAGAGTTTCTAATCTAGTTTACATTTGATGTATAAGGATTATGAATAAATGCTGTATTACATTTTTCAAAACATTATCCAGAGTTAAATAAGCTTTTACTATCTGAATAATTTTATTTTTATAGGAAGGAAAACTTGGTTGTAGGCGCCATTAAAAGAAAATATTCACTATATTATATGTGGTTATAATTTAATTTACTGTGTTTGATTAGGAATGTGAGCCTATATATAACAATTCATGGCATTAGTTAAACACCTACATGGTATTATGTGATGTATTTACTAATCCTTCGATTTGAAAGATTAGTAATACATTAAGATATAATGCCATGGGATACGTAATAAAGACAAAAATATCTCTTCAAACTTTTATTAATTTTTATTTTTAATTTATTGATTTATGTTTTAATAGTACTAGTAAAATTATGTAAATACATTAGTTTACAAAAATTATTTTAGAGAGACTAATTTGTAACCCCAAATATATTAATTCAAATCAATACAAATTTAAAATGTGATATTGACATTTACTAATTGACGGACAAATTATCACTAATTATTCGTATTTTTGCACACAAATTTAAAAAACTACATACATATTAAAATTATAACTTGCAATTTTTTATGTGCCCAAATGTACGATGTGGTTTATTTAATTTTCAATTGTTGTCCGTCTTTATAATTTTAAAAGTAGTTGTTTATCTTTTTTAAATTTAAATTGAACGATTTTTATCAGTGATCAATATTATTAAGAGCAAAAATTATATCCTCAAAATAATTCAAATAGAAAATTGAAAAAAACATGACAACAAAATTTCTTCTCATAGCTAGTTAGAAGGTTCAGAAAGAATAATTTTTCGCTTAATTATCTACTGACCAAATTACGTAATGTAAGAGAAGGGTATGATAGAATTGAAAAAGGGGAGGTTGTAAAAGACTTGAAGTTCAATACAAGGTGGGAGTGAAAAACAAAAATCAAACACGGGATAAAAGGTAAAAAGACATACTAATTCCCTGCATTACGAAGACAGGCGTGATTCCACTTTTTGTTACCACGACCCCTTAAGGATGATTTATCATCCATAATCTAAAGTGGGAAGTAAAAAGGAAAGGGGAGTGAAGGGCGTCCGAAACTTTTAAGGGCACCGTGTTTGGATGGGCTTAAAAAGCAGACTTGAAAAAAGTACTTGTTGAAAGTGCTGAAACTTATAAAATAAAGCAGTTATGTGTTTGGATATAAAATGCTAGAGGTTGCTATGGCCCAAACGTGAAAAGGGAAACAATGGAAAGAAAGAGAGGTATAGGGTTATTGTTGTAATTGAAGATTTGTATAAAATATTAAGGGCAAAAAGTAAAAATGTGGTCAGGTCAACTTTACACACAGCTATAAAGCTTAAAAAAAAACAGCGTACACCCTATAGCTTTGCAACATTTTGGTCTTAAAAATAAGTTTTTTTTAAACTTAAAATAAGCTATTTTGATGGTATTGCCAAACAGGCTAATTAAGTCAAAAATCCAGCTTTTAAGTCAGTTTGATGGTGCTTTTAAGCGGAAGACACAATTACATCCCTTGCATTCTAACACTGTACTTTTAGTGTACCAAAAATAACCCAGACACGTAATTCTCTCAATTTCATCTAAATAAGGGTATTATTGTCCTAAAATTTTTGTGCCCTACAAGATCTCTCTTGAATCGGAGCCCCGTCATCCTTGTTCAAATAGGGTAAATACATCTCTCCTAGGGTTAGGGTTTAGTTTCAGTTTCTAAATTACTTCTCTTTTTCTTCAATTCTCAAATTTTCAGTTTCATTGAATTGAAGGCTTGAGAAAAGTGGAATCGAAGGGGATTTGAGAATCCCATAACAATGGGAGTTCCGGCATTTTACCGATGGTTAGCTGAGAAGTATCCGATGGTTGTGGTGGATGTGGTAGAAGAAGAGGCCGTTGTTATCGAAGATGTAAGAATTCCGGTGGATACAAGCAAACCTAATCCCAACAACATCGAGTATGATAATTTGTATCTGGATATGAATGGTATCATTCATCCATGTTTTCATCCCGAAGATAGAGTGCGTACTTTTTTACTCTCGTCTTTTATTTATTTATAGCCGAAATGTCGTCTCCTTTTAGCTGAATTGTGGAGCTAGTTAATGGTTTGCCGATCCCAACTAAATTGAAATGGTCTTTTGAAATTTATGTACAATTGAGCAGAATGTGGGTTTGTTAGAGATTAAATTTTATGTATAAGCCAAGAATTTTGCTAGGTTTAAGGAACAAGAAGGAAATTTTAAGATTTTAATAAGCTTTGAGATGAGCAAAATAGCTGCTAATTGTATGTGTGATGTTTAAAAGAAGCTGTTTGTGTATATATATCTTGTGGGTGGTGGAAATTTGCATGATTGCAGTAGGTTGTGGCCACAGTAAAATTGTCGTGCTGTGAAAATTCATATAGTGGAACAAGCTTATTTGGATTGAGCCATAGTAGTTTGGCTAGGAAGGAATATTTTTGTTTCACTTTAAGATATGCTTATGTATTGGTGATATTTTCTGTCTAGAAAATTATATGTTGATTAAAAATGTAAAATGTAGACTTCTTGCATGCTGCTATTATACTATCCATGTACTATCCATTTTTTCATCATGTTTCTCATTCATTTTGTAGCAATAAAGTAAATAGAAAAACTTGTAGTAAGAGGATGTATCAGTTTTGGAGTTTTTGAAGATATACATGGTGTCCAAAATTAAAGCTCTCAAAGAAACAAATGGTGTCGTAAAAAAAAAGTTTGGGCACGCCTATCTTAGTTATCTACTGATTTAATGCTACATGTGTCTATTTCAAGAATAGCTTTTAGACGTACAGAAATTAATCATTTGTTTTACTATTGTACATGATGGTTTTTATTTTGTTTGAACTTAGTCTATATGCATAATTTTAGATTTCTATACTGCCTGCATAATCAATTGGTTTTGTTCCCTTTTGGGATGTTTTATCTGAACAACATTAACTTGACCTAATTTTCACCTGTCTTTCCCCGCTGTAATAAATGGGAAAATATAAAAAGAGGTGGGAAAGTTCTCTTTTGATGGCCAATTTTAAATCATATCGGATACTATTTCAGAATTCTGGACTTAAGTTTAGCTCTGTGTGTCTGTATGTTATTTCCATCTCTTCTGCATAGTCTTCTAACAAACTACACTTTTTTATGCAGCCCTCTCCTACAACATTTGAGGAGGTCTTCGAGTGCATGTTTGATTACATAGACAGGCTTTTCTCTATGGTGCGTCCTCGAAAGCTGCTATATATGGCTATTGGTGGGTAATAAGGTCGATTTGTATTTATGATAGTATGGATGCTGTATTTTGGATAAAAGTGAATTACATAGCAGAAGTTGGATGCCGGAAAACAAATATCATCTCAAAAGTTTGTAAATGGGGAATATAACAAAAATGGTATTGTAAAAGGGATCTAAAATGTGTGTTAATTAACTCCTTTATACCGATTTCCGACTTCTTAGATCACATTCCCCCTTTTCAGATTAAGATAGTTTCTCTAATAGTTAACATGCCTATACATACTTGCCAGTGCACCACATCCTTCTCTAATATATTGATCTCCTATTGAATAATTTGCCTATACAGTTAATCTATGTATTTTACATAATTATAAGTTGACTGAAGATTTTAGTTCTAATTATTGACTGATATCTGTGGTAGATGGTGTTGCACCAAGGGCAAAAATGAATCAGCAGAGATCTAGACGTTTTAGATCAGCAAAAGATGCTGCAGATGCGGTATTGCAATTTTAAATTTCTGTAGGAATTTTTTTTCAACTTCAAAGTTTTTAGGGTTTTATCTCATGGAATCACTTTTAGGCAGCTGAGGAGGAAAAGCTGCGGGAGGAATTCGAGAGAGAGGGTAGGAAGCTCCCCCCAAAGCAAGAGTCACAAGTTTTTGATTCAAATATCATCACTCCCGGAACTCAGTTCATGGCCACATTGTCAATTGCTCTTCAGTACTATGTTCATCTTAGACTAAACCATGATTCGGGATGGAAAAATGTCAAGGTATCTTTTGATGTAAATTCGTTCTGTTTATATTTTCATTGTTTGTTTTCTTTGGATACTCTTTCTTGTTTTTCCCTGTTAATGATGTTGAATTATTACCGTACTTATTATTTCAATTACTGTTTGAAGGTTATACTTTCTGATGCAAATGTTCCTGGTGAAGGGGAGCATAAAATTATGTCCTATCTTCGACTCCAAAGAAATCTTCCTGGTTATGACCCAAATACACGCCATTGTCTCTACGGTTTGGTATGTCTTAATCTTTTAAAAATTGTTTGCAATTTGCACTCATAACTTCTTTCTGATTTCTCTTAGTTTATGTTAGATAACTTATATATCTGATTCTGGTTCCACATGACAGGATGCAGATCTAATCATGTTGGCTTTGGCTACTCACGAAGTTCACTTCTCCATACTCAGAGAGGTTTTACGCTCAACTTAATTGTGTGCTCTAGTTACACATATCAACAGTTTAGTTAGAAATGATTTTTAAAGGACTCACTGGAGTTATTTATGGGGTTTTTTTGGGAACCCATTCGAGTTGGTAGAGAAGATTCTCCCTTTCTCCGGTTTTTTTTTAAAAAATTCTTGATGTTGGTTGTGGTTCATCTTCACCATAACGTTTCGTCATATTTTGAATCTCTTTTTAGAAGTCTTGTGGTTTATCTTTTACTTCACATCTCATTTGACGTATCCTGCGTCTATGTGCCAGGTTGTATTTACGCCAGGTCAGCAGGATAAGTGTTTCCTTTGTGGTCAAATGGGTCACCTAGCTGCAGATTGTGAAGGAAAGGCGAAACGGAAAGCAGGAGAATTCGATGAGAAAGGCAATGCTGAGGTTGTGGCAAAAAAACCTTTCCAGGTACATTTGAATTGAAGATGTTCTTGATGAAAGAAATATAATATATGTTATGACAAGTAACATCTGTAATTTTCTTTACTAATCTTGTGCATCTGTTGCAGTTCCTCCACATATGGACTTTGCGGGAGTATTTAGAATTTGATATGAGAATCCCAAATCCTCCTTTTGAGATTGATTTCGAGCGGATCATCGACGACTTCATATTTATTTGTTTCTTTGTTGGAAATGATTTTCTCCCACACATGCCTACTCTTGAGATCCGCGAGGTCTGTTCTTTCTGGAATTGATTTCGCTTGTTTTCTATAGCGGTGGCTATGTCTCTTTACTGTACTGCTGAGTAGCTAAATAAAGTAGAATACAACCAGTCATGACTCATGCTCAGATGACTTTGTCATCTTTTAATGCGATCATTGTTTATCTAACCTGAAGAAATTGTCACTTCATATTTTACACCTGACACTAAAAAAGAATTGTATCCTATGATGTTGTCTATCTCTTTTGTTGAGTCAATGATTTGTTACTTTTTAATCTAAACTTGGGATTTGGATTCAATGATTTTGAGGGCTAGCTTTGAGGCAAGCTCAACTAGTCATCTTTCATAAAGTAAGAGGCCGTGACTACATTTTGGGGTAACATGATGACAGGAAACCTTTTTTCCAGCTCTAAATTGTTTACTTTGTAAAAGAGACACTTGGCAGGGTCTTGCTCAATTTCTTTTTATGAAATAGGAATAGATGACATGAACTGTTATTTATAACATGTGTGGGTAACTGATTTGTAAGAAAGGAACCTTTGTTAACTTTATCACTTAGATGAAAAGCTAGCTTATTAGAACTTATGTATTAAATAGTGCTACATGCCTCTAGGAGACGAAAAACCCATTGTTTGCTCTGGCAATACCCTTGCCTATGGAAAGGGGGTATGAGTGAGAGAGAACAGAAGAACTGATGGGTAAGAAAGAAAGAGAACAAGTAAAGAGTGAACTGGAGGTTTTAACTAGCCAACTTGGAAAAGTCTTTTCTCCCATGGCTGGCGACTGAGTGAAAACCTTCCTTTCTATGTTTTCCTCTTTCAGCTATAAAACACGAACTTATAAATTTTCTAGATATTTTGTTTTCGAGAATCTGTTACCGGCATCCAGTAATGAAGTCTTTGTCTCATAAGAATCCCCTTACAATTGTCTGTTAGTTTCTTGTTTTGAGAAGGTTGTACTATGACTTCTTCATATATAATTTTGATTGTATTGTCCTGTTCAGGGAGCAATAAACTTGTTACTGGCTGTCTATAAGAAGGAGTTTAGATCAATGGAAGGTTATTTAACTGATGGTAGCCAGGTATTTGGTTGTTTCATAAGCTGATAGATTTAAATATTTTATGTTTTCCTAGTAATTTTTAGAACTTTTACTGGTATCAATGAATTGATTCCTTTACTACTTTTCCAGCCAAATCTTAGCAGAGTAGAACATTTCATTCAGGCTGTGGGATCATATGAAGATAAGATATTTCAGAAAAGAGCGCGGTTACATCAGGTCTGCTCTTGTATGACCAATTCCTTGCATTTTCTTTTGGAATTTAACAAAAGGAACCTTTCGGTATTGCTTTCTGTGTAGTTGCAGATCTTTGTCTTTTGATTGTAAACTTGAGTAGTATCTTAACATGTAAAACTTTTCTTGCTGCTCTGTCCTGTCTTCCTTACATCAGTTGAAATTGATAAAGAGAATAGTGCAAAAAATTGTGGGGAATCGATGGGCGAAGCACGACCGAAGACATGAAGGGGAAGATGGGCGGGACAGCGACCGCGGGGGGAAACAGACCTTTTACCCAATTCATTCAAAGAGGACTGGAATTGTTGTGATTCTGAGTAGTGTCGTGAAAAAACTTAATTTTTGTCTTTTGATTGTAAACTTGAGTAGCATTTTAACATGTAAAGCTTTTAATGGCTGCTCGTCTATTCTTAAGCCTGCAGGGGAATTGGATTAAAAGGGAACAGAGCAAAAAAAGTGGGGAAGGGACTGGAATTATTTGATAATTCTTTTTTAGTAAAAGGAAAGGGGGGGAAAGTAAAAAAACGTGGAGGAAGGAGGGGAAAAAGGGGGGAGTGAGGGATAGGGAAAAAAAGGGGAGGGGAAGAAAGGGGAGGGGAGGAAAGGGGAAAAAAGAGAAAAAAAAGGGAAAAAAAGGGGAATGGAAGGGGGGGGGAAAAGGAAACAAAGAAGGTAAGGGCGGGGGGAGTGAAAGGGGGAGGGGGGGAAGGAGGGGAGGAAAAGGGGGGAAGTTGGGGGGGGGAAAAAAAGAAAGCTTTACGATTTAGCTACACACCCCCCATAACAACTCGCACTTCTCGGCGGCCCCCCCAACCCGCACCTGACGCTCACACCCCCAGGAGAGGACCTTCAAACCGACCCCCAACAGGTACGCCCTGCGCCCATGTGCTACGCCCTCGGGCTCCCCACCTACCCCCAGGAGACACTCTCGGACTAACCGTCTCCGCCCCGCAACTGCCGCCTACCTGGTTCCCGGGAACTGACCTGCCTCTGGCACACGTTGAGGTCTTATAAGTAGGTGAAAGTGGGCGGCAATACCCACGCGCAGCAGTTGTTTTGTGAAAAACCTTAATAGCAGTGTTAGTGGCACTAATTTAACTTCAAAATTTTTGTGGTGAATTTAGTGAAGATTTTTTTTTATGTTTGACTTTTGCTGCTACTTTCAACACAATTGCCTTTGTTTGAAGTGTTATTCTGCAATTAAACTTTTCTATTCTATTCTAATGCAAAATCTTCTTTGAGATGAGGCTTTCAATATTTTTTGTTGTCAAGCTCTTTAAAGTGTCCTTTCTTGAATCTAGGACTCTGTCCTTTTGATTGCTTACTAGTTACATTATATATTAAAAATAGGTACTTTTGAGTATGGGCCTTCTATTGCATGTAAATGGGCAGACATTTCACTTTTATGTTTTAATTTTTTCCAGAGACAATCTGAGAGAATTAAGCGTGAAAAGGCCCAGTTAAAAAGAGGAGATGACTCTGCTCCTCGAGCCGAACCTGAATCTTTGGTTCCAGTTGCTCGGTTCAGTGGTTCTCGGCTTGCTTCAGGTCCTTCTCCTTCTCCCTATCAACAAGGGGCAACTGCAAGACGTCCTCAACAAGGAGGAACTGTAAGACGTCCCCAACTTCAGCAAGGCACATCAAGTCTTTCCGTCCTCGACTTTCCGAATGAATACTATGAGCCTGTTGATGATACAAGATCTATTTTTCGCACCAAAAAAGCTGTACGTTTGAGTTCTGATGCCACGATAGGAGCTGCAATTGTTGAAGCTGAGGATAGCCTCGAAACTGAAGTATGTCTTCCTCCTTAGTTAGGGGCATATATATGTGATTCTTACTGAGCTGTCTGAGATGTGTACATTAGCTTGTTAGGTCTTTGTAGGAGTTGTAGTGGATCGGGTTAGTTGTTATGCTTACCTCGCCCACTTTATTTGCTGCATGCATTACTTTCATTCCCTTTAAGCATTTCTGAATGCCATCTAACACAATTTTTTGGTTTGTGACATCAGGTGTTAGAAAACAAAGAAGAACTGAAAACAAAGCTAAACAAGTTGATCCGTGAGAAGAATGATGTTTTTAATTCAGAGAATCCCGAGGAAGACAAGGTGTGTAAACAACATATTCCTATAAGCTTTTACAAACTCTTAAGGTCAGGTTGCTAGCGGAAGGGCTTGATGTGATCCAAGATATCAGGAAAAGAAATTTTGAGTTGATAATTTATAACTTCTGAGGGTAACTGAAAATCTATAGTTTTGATTTCACGAGATCTATGTTACTCATTTTGCCATTATCTGGAATAGTCAAGTAAACCTATATCAAACTAACATAGCATGGGAGGGATTGCGGAGATCCATGAGTTAAAGCTTTCTGGTCATGTTTTACAAGTCCATTTATGAAATTTTCAGTCAAGCCTATACCGCTTGTCTAATTCTTAACTACAATATACAACTCAGATAGTGATGCATGTATCAGCATGATGTGCTTTCAAGTTTGTCTGGAAGTTGATTTGCAGAAAAAGCCTTTGGAGTCATTTAAGTGTATAAAATGGTTTAAATGGCTGTTGGTGAATTTTTGATAAATGCAAAATTTACTAGCTATACATATTTACATAGAATAGACTACATGATTGTAACCACTTCTCTTATGTTAATTTTAAAATAACTGTTGGTGAAATACTCATGAGATCTTGATGATTATCAAGAGTATATTCAAATAGATGTGATCCACCCCAAGTACTTGAGATTGTGATCATGGAATGCTCGGAGGCATTTTAACTGTTATTAAAATATAAGCCCATGCCATATCATGTACTCTCTGCATCTTCTTGATGCCTTTTATTGAATCTAGTTTATCAGGAAAAAAACCCAGTGCTAATCGACAACTTAGTAAGGCTGGTGTGTTTTTTTGGATCTAACATCTTTGGCAACTTATAATTGTTAATACTTTTAAAAACTGAAAGTAGAAGTCAATTTATGCAACTTTTGTTGTTGCCTTTTACATATTTATGCTGGATTGTGATCTGATTTGTCTCTACAGATCAAACTGGGAGTGCCAGGATGGAAAGAAAGGTATTATGAGGAAAAATTTTCTGCTAAGACACCTGAGGAGATGGAAGAAGTACGAAAGGACATTGTAAGTTATCTAAACTTGAGTAGCATCACTATTGATGAAGGATAAACTTTTAGGTGGTTGGGATTTTACAACTCGGCATCTTGGAATAGATAATTTGTCGCATCTAAGTTAAAACACAGTTTATCTGTGGTTCAAAATACTTTTAGCTGTCGGAATACATGATTCTTTTGAGCTATTTTTCCATGTGAGAGGTGCACTCTGGTGGCTTTTGTAGTAATGGATAGGTCTATAATAGATCAATCCCTGGGAGGTTTTCTAGATGCCACACTGTTACATTCAAACTCATCAATGATAGCCGACCTAAATCAACTGCACACTTCAGCTGTTGAGGATAAAATCCAGATGGATTGTTATTTTTCGATGAATTTTATCAGTCTTAGGCAATTGTGCAAGGTTTAGTTTTCTGTATGCATCTGCATCCATATGAAGGTGATTTCAATCTCGTATATGGTTTTTATCTTATTAGGTCTTGAAATACACAGAAGGGTTGTGCTGGGTTATGCACTATTATTACGAAGGTGTTTGTTCCTGGCAGTGGTAAGTTCCCCCTTTGTGATACTGGAGTTTTTCGTGCATCAGTGCATGCATGTGGATCTATGATATGACATGAATGATTTCTAAATAACATGACCGTGCATAGGTCTTTGACTTATATTCAAGTTCTGTCCTCATTTGTGCTCGCACAAATCAATTTGTTTATTTTAAATTTTTTTTGATAGTTTTATCGGTTACTTAACATGCTATCTTTTATTCTTCTTTTCCTTGAAAAACTGGAACATTCGTTGTGCTAGAAACAAAAAATGATGTGGATATTTAATAAGATCAAATGTGTTGTGCAAAACAATAGTTTGTGTTTTTATTTCACTGCTTCAAGTTTTTCCTCTGCAGGTTTTATCCTTATCATTATGCTCCTTTTGCTTCTGACCTCAAGGGTCTTGGGGAGTTGAATATTACCTTTGAACTAGGTTCTCCATTCAAACCATTCAATCAGCTGTTGGGAGTTTTTCCTGCTGCCAGGTTTATACCTCACTTTTGTATATTTCATACTAGATGTCTTGCTGGAGGGTGCTGACTAGGTTTATATGCAGTTCACATGCTCTTCCTGAACAGTATAGGCAATTGATGACAGACCCAAACTCTCCAATTAGCGACTTCTATCCTTCTGGTATGACATCATGTTTCTCATTTTGACAAGTTACTTATTGTAGATCTGTTAAATTACTTTATAATACAGGATAACTCGTATGCCATCTGCCAGTATTGTATCTTGCTTAGAGTTCTTTCCCACTAAATGAATATCTCAGACCTTAAAATATATCATGCTGCGTTAAATGTGTTGACAGATTTTGAGGTGGACATGAATGGGAAGCGCTTTTCATGGCAGGTACTTGTTAAATTAATATTTTTAAGAACAGTATTCTCATATCTTTGTACCGGCATCAGTTACCTTTATAAAAAACAAAAATTATCTTTGTGCTGACTTCTTTCTTAATGTGAAGGGCATTGCCAAACTACCTTTCATTGATGAAGCCCGGCTCCTTGCAGAGGTTGCAAAAGTTGAACATACCCTGACGGTATAATGTCGTCACTTCTGAATTGAGTTGAACTAACTATCTTAGTGTATCCATTTTACTAATCTTATCATTTTCTTGCAGGAGGAAGAAGCACGAAGAAATTGTGTGATGAATGATATGCTTTTTGTGTCATTATCTCACCCTTTGTCTCCATACATTTTTTCTCTTGATGATCGCTGTAAGCAGCTTACAGACGACGAACGCGTTGAAGTGAAGGAGCGCTTGGACCCAAAAGCAAGGTTTGTTTTGCTATATGACCTATGTGACTCCAGCCGGACCCCTTCAATTGTGTTTTGAAGTCGTAATCTTCTGTCTGAATTGGGTTCTCTTTTCCTCTTTCTGCATGATTCTTCTGTATTTAGTCTCTCTTTTTTGTTTTGGCATACTAAATCTGTATTACTGTTGTCTATTGTGATAAAACCTAGTTTGAATCTCATCAAAGTCCTGGGTGGACTCTTCTATTTTTTTCCCTAATGGTGCATGCAATGCTGGAATGTATGTCAACATTTCCCTTTGCTTAGGAGATCCTTGTCCTCCAATTTTTAGCCTTTGCTTATGTATTTTTTCTGCATACTAAATCTGCACAGTATTGGTCTATCGTGATAAAAGAAACTAGCTTGAGTCTCAATCGTCAAAGTTCTAGGTGCACTCTTCTGATTTTTTTTCTAGCGCGGTGCATGCAGTGGTGGGATGATGAATGGCTTTATATCCCTTTGTGTGGGAGATCCTTGTCCTCTAATTTTAGCCTTTGTTGTCTCTATCTGAGCTTGGTCTTTGTGTTTCCTTTTTCTATATGATTTTTGGTTTTTTAAGATGGCTCTTGTGATGAAAACCTAGCTATCTCAATCACCAAAGTCCTAGGTGGACTCTTCTGATTTTTTCCCTAATGGTATGCAGTGGTGGCATGAATGGCTACATATCCCTTTGCATGGGAGATCCTTGTCCTCCAATTTTTAGAGCTCCTATGGATGGGTTGGAAGATATTATGGACAATCAAGTCATGTAAGAAACCTAGCTTTTCACTGAGCATCTGTGTACCAATTGATGGTACTGACAAATGATAATATTTGTACAATTTCTGATCAGCTTTGTGGCTCTTGCATTTTCAGATGTGCAATATACAAACTCCCTGATGCCCATAAGCACATCACACGGCCACCTAAAGGGGTTATTTTTCCAAAGAAGGTAATTTATCTGAGAGATCCACGCTTTGTCCTTTCATTTTGGGGGGAGGGTAAGGTGGAAGACCATACCATGTTCTTGACTAGAAGGATATCCTAAGATTTTCTTTGTGAATGCTTCCTCTGTCTTAGATATTTTTTCTCCTGGTTAAGTATTTCTACAACCAAACCAGGTATTGGTCAAACCACTTTTCTGATATATTACATAATCTCCAAATTTCTAACCATTTGCTTGATAATACATATCTTATCTTGAAAATGGCTTTGACCAAAACATATTTTGATCGTTGAAAACTCAATTCTTGAATAAATATGGGTGGAAGCAGTTTCGTGAGAGTAATTGCTGAAGCAAATTTTAATAATTGACTGGTAGCCAAAGATGCATATTGTTTTATTTTCTTAAAAATAAATTTATTCATTATACAAGTGTGATTAAATAAACCTAATAAGCAGCTTGCCCGAGTCCTTTTCCCACTGTTAAAAGTTAAATCAGGCTTTGAGCAAACAAAACAGCTTAGGTACTCCACAATTTCTCCTTCTCAGCATTGCTCCTTTCCTTTGCTATTGAGGTTCCTTCAAAACCATTGCCTCAAAGAGCCCTGTCCCCCAGAAATTCTCGCCTCTTCTTTCCACTTTCATATGTTAAGAGAGAATGGTCTTGTAGGTTCATTGATCAAGGTTTGACAGAACTTAGGAACTTCCTGAAATTGAAGATACATATCATTAATTGACATGTATAGTTGAAATTTGTTAGAATTTTGGACTTTGAAGCTGAGACCCCTACTAGGCTATATAGATGTAGTTCCTGGAGGGGTGATGCTCGCTTAAAAAGGAGAGAGGAGGGGTTCAAGTACCTTGTGTTTTTTTTATATATGCTTGACCTGTATATAACAGAAAAAACCTGCATAGTTTTTAGTTTCTTTTTTTCCTCACTAATGCTACATCATTACTATGCAGATGGTGACATTCAGTGATATAAAACCTGATCCAGTGTTGTGGCATGAGGATTCTGGGAGGAAACCTTGGGAAAATGGAAGGTTTGTTGTGATATGTTGGTTGGATGGAGATGTCTAATGATGCCAAGTTGTTAGTATGTCTATATTGTCCATTAAATTTCATGTATCTGTGTACTTCATTTCAGGAACCACCACCCTGGCGGAAACTCTGGTCGTCACCTTGGAGAGGCAGCACACAGGCTGGTTTCTAATAGTTTGCAGATTAGGAGTGGCCGTGGGGATAATTTACATGCTCAACCAGGACCATATCCTTCTGGTCCTTTTCCTTCCTCTCAAGGATACAATGGTCAGACATGTTCGCCCTAATTTTGATTATTCTGCTCGAGATGACACAGCTGCTGCGCCTTATCAGTATGATCAGAGTTACCACCCTGCTTATATCCCAGCTGCTGTTGATCCATATAGTAGGGCTCCTCCTCAGTATGAGATGGGTGGCCAACCTGCCCCTCCTAGCAGGGATTATCACAGACATGGACATCAAGCCGCTGTGACGCAGCAAAATGTCGGATATAGTTATTCTTCTCATACCAATCGTCAGCAGCATGTTAGCCAATCACCAGTACCACCGATTGATCATTTTCACCAGCAGAGTAGATACAGTAGTTACCCCAATTATCATGAACCTTATGAGCCAGGAAGCTATCACCCACCTTATGAGCCAGTAAGCTATCACCCACCTTATGAGCCAGGACCCTATAACCCACAGGATGGTGGATGGGCTCCGCAAGTAAACCAAAATGCTGGTCGGGGTTATGGCAACCCACGTCCCTCCAGCAATCACTTCTCGGCTTTAGGAAGAAGAAACGATAGAGGGCCACCATCTTCAGGCTATCGCCGTTAGAGGTATCATCATTTTTGCAAGTGATGGAGTGTTGTTTCTGACTTTAAACAGAAAAAAGAATAGAAGAGCTGGTAGAGTACAAACAGATATTGCTGGCTGATATGTAAGTTCAGGCGACTTTACAGTAATGTTGTACAATGTAGGTATCTTGCATAGCGTTTTACCCGCGTTCTTTCTCTTCCTTTCGCTGTTATGATGTAGTTGAGCTTCTTTTAATTGATTGAAAAATGTTGGATGAATAAGATTATGCATTTTTCTCATAAGCTATGAGCTTTGTTTGTAACATCTTTTTTGCTTATTGAGAAAAACTTTTAGCGTATGATTTCTCTTCTGTGCATTTTATTCATGGTGTGCCTATTTGGTTGTTGGTAGATTTTAATGATGTATATTTTTAGAATTGTGGTAAGAATTAACTTTATTATAACTATTCACAATGTCTCATTACAATTTTAAATTCCATCCTCCTTGTTTAGATGAAGATAGTGGAGAGACAAGATGCGGGAAGTGAGACAGAGGAGCACAAATGCTTTGGTGAGTAGGTGATAGAATTGAGGAGAAAGGTGATTAGGCACGACATGAAACATTTGTAACTCATCGAACATATGACCCTAGATATATGAGAGGTGTTCGGCCATATGTACAAATGCTCCTCATTATGGGAGGTATTGGGCTTAAGATATCTTGATGTGATCCAATAGATTATTATGCTTCTATTCAAGTGAAGTCTTCCCTATCTTATGGGCCATTAGATAAGATATAAGGTCCTAAATATGATATTAGTTTAGTTTATTTGTGCCCCAAACCGCATGAGTCTAGATTAGTCGGGTCAATATGGTTCGATGGAAAAAACATGTGGATTCAATCCAACTTGTATCGGTTATGATACAAATTGTAACTCTTGGAAGCAAAAGAACCACTTTGATCTAATTTTACTCGAATATTAATTTGAATGCATGCATGATCTTATTTTTACTTTAGAGAGGTAGAAAAGTTGTTTTTGATCGATTATTCCCGCGAGATAACATCCAAACATTGTTATCTCTCGATGGAAAAGACTTTCATTGATAAACATTTCTAGCTAGGCATGTACAACCTTATCCCATTACTATTTATCTTTAAGGAAGCAAAGTTTGAAGAAAAGGCTACCAAGGATGTCAAAGGATATCGAAAGACTATACCACCTACTATTTTGAAATTGTGTGTGTTTTATAATATACATCCTTTGGTTCAATTTTATCCATCCATTATTTCAAAATAAACTTTCACTTTTATTTGTTACTTTTAACAAATTATAAAAAGACTCTACTTTTTCTCCGAATCATTAATTAATAAGTGTAGTGTCATAACATCGTCATGTCAATTATTGTTTTCTTAATGGACAACATGTCTAGTTTTAACATGACAAGTAAAAGTGAATGGAATCAGGTATACTTTAAGGGGTGTTGATCGACAATACCCCTTCATCACGATTCTACATTTTTATATTTTAACACTTATTAATCAAAATTCTGACTTTGTCACTAATGAATTAGTAATATTTTTGTTTGAGAGTGTTTGTGGACCTATGTACCCACGCGTGTGCATTGTAATCACAGCTTATATTGGTCGGATGGTTGGGATATTTGAAGGGTCCTTTTTATCATTTTATCTATATCCATTTTTCAACAAACTTCAACGTGTTGTAGGCCTACTCAACTTTATTACTTTGGAAATCAAACTCAACAATTTGACTTACTAAAATATTAGACTCTCACAAGTGGTATCTACACTACAATATTGTTTTTTCCATTAAAAAAAATTGAGATTTATGTATGTATTTCTTTAACTTATATCTGCTGTTATGTCAGAATAAATGGTTTCACACTGACTCTCGTCATTCTCTGGTATTGAGACGGACCACTAGGAAAATGACATTGATTATAAGTATCGTATTACGATTAGTGGTCCAAGTGGGGGCGAAGGGTTGCAAAATTCGATTTTTATTATAACTAGTCCTTCTGGCCACTCTTTTTTTCTCTAGTTTGTGCTCTCTTAATCCAAGAAAAAAGCTTGCAAAATAAATATAGATAATAAATTTTGAACTCGATAAATAAATTTAGGTTTCGATAGAATTTCAAATTCGAACCAATTATAGTCAAACTAATCTTTGAATTCATTTATCACTTTGGATAGTTGACACATAAGTGGGAAATAAATGAACCTCTCATAAATTATAATATACATTCCCACAGCTGTGGAGAGACACTTGCCTTATTATCTTCCTCTAAGCTTCTCATAGAAAATTAATATTCCTTCTTTACTCAATATACTTTATGCTATAACCAAAAAAAATAAAAACTAATATGCACTAAATATGTATCTTTTTCGTGTTAAATAAGTTTTCGCTTTAGTTTTAATTTTAACCTCATATAAAAAAATAATAATTTATTAACTTAATCTTATTTTTAAGATGTTTCTTCAGAATTGAGTACTATTAAAAAATAGTTCTTATCCTTTTTATGTTGAATTCTTATATCTATAATTATTTTGAGATAATTTTTTATGTTAAAAAAAATATATTTTAAGACGGAAGGAATACTGATTAATAATAAATTAGTATAAAAAGGTTCAAGATTTTATCCATCTATCATATATCAATACCCTTTATCTAATAAAGATACCATCCATATTCGTCATTCTTTCATCATTATTATCAAAACTATATGTATATATACACTATATTTTATATGCAAAAATATAGTTAAACTAGTTATCCATGACTCATACTATTATTTTTTGTATTAAATATTATTTACAAGAATTTATCTAAAATATAGTAAAAAATTTGTATTTCTTTTTTGTGACGTAAGGTCCATTCGAGGGAAGCCTTCTTTATTTTTTTTTTCATATCAGAGTTAGAAATCAAAACTCTAATCAACATAGGAGTAATCTCATCCACTGCACTATATCTGTTGATGATAAAGCAAAAAAAAATTAAATCCGTCTCTAATTTTCAAATTAAATCAATAGTTTATGATTTTTTTTAAAATTATAATCCTATCTTATTGTCGGTATAATTATTTAAAATTAATGAACATTAGTCAAAAGTTAGTATAAAGGGAAGCACGACAGGCAAGGTTTTCTATATGTCACCCAGCATCAAGCAAATCTTTAATTAATTGTTTTATTAATAATTTAAAGATAAATGAAGTATTAAAATATAATCTTCATTTTAAGTATATAATAATAATTTATTAATGAAACACTTTATAATCCACCATGCAGTCATTGGTGACGCATTATCAACTTTGACATTTTATACACAACCAATAATTTTATTTGTTAAATTTTGTATTAATGCATCTAATTAAATATTAATCCTATAAGTTTTATTCTGGGCTATGAGTATTTTTTATTTGAAAAAGAAAAGTGATATTCGATCGAATTTATTAAAAGACCTATGGTATTAGTTAATATACAAATTGCCCATTTTACAATAGTTTAAAATCTTCAATTATGGACTTTGATCCACTTATATAAAGTAAATAAATGGTGTGGGATGAGTTGAAAAAATAATTATTACGTCTCAATTTTAAGTTACTACATGATATGCTGGATTACACTGAATTCAGATCTATTTGTAAAATTACACTGAATTGAATATGTTATTTTAATTATTTTTTTTATATATAAAAAGATTAAATATTAGCTTCCACATTAATCCATAACTGCTCCTACTTAATCTTTATAAAAAAACGTTTTAAGTAATAATTTTGGTGTTTTAATATATATGGTGCTTGGTAGATGCACTTCAATTTTTTTATTTTTTATAAAAAAAAAATCAGTTTCTAATAAAGAGTGAACTTACACATGGATCTTCATTTACTAAGTCATATAATTCGGCGATCTTTGTATTTTATAATTTACTAAATACTTTGGCTTAATCCAATTGTGCATTTATAAATGGACTTGGTCTGAATCTGACTAATTTAATCTTTAAATATAGCATAACTTATGACATCTAATTACCAGTAAAATCTGCGGAGGATATAATATATACAAATTTTATTTTTATTTATATAGAATAAAAAAGTGATTTTTAATGAATCGTCAGTTAAAAAAGGTGAAATCAAAACATGATCACAAATATAAAAAATCAGATATACTAGAAAAAAAGTCATACAAATTCCTTAATAATTGATTTGTTGATTAATTAAAAAGATACTTAATAAATCCAAATGTATGATTCCTTATTTGTGGTTAGGTTTTTCATTCTTCTACCTAATTCCAATCCATAAAAATAATAATACAAGAATTAATTCCACTTTTGTGTTTAAAGGGATGTGTAATGTGTTCTATTGCTAACCACATCATCAACATAGAATAAAATTATATTAATTAGTCAAATTACTTGATGCAAAAGGGAGTGATATTAGATAGATATATACATACACAAAACACGACATTAATAAAGAACAAAATTTAAAAAGTATTATCAATAATTATCAACCAACTTTTAATTTCAAATCATGTTGTTGGTTATTCAAAACATTGATTGATTTCTATATTTGTCACTACTAATCAAATTCATTATCCATTACGATAAACATATCTCACAGTTTTATTTCACTATTCAGCATAAAAGAATGTGTACCTTATAAGGTACGTGTGCTACATTTTATAATTTCGTTTCAATATGATATTTCTCCTAAAATGTATCAAATATACTTTATTTTAAAAATTTGACAATCTAAAAGTCTGTTAATTCATCATCGATCTACCCTCCTCACGAACCACAATTTTAATTAATGGAAGTAATAATATTATAGCTTGGTGTGTACGTGCCTCTTTTCTTGCAACCAACAATCGTCATTCTTATGTAACACGAGAAAGTGAATTATTCATATTTATAATCATTATACTAACAAATATAGGTTGAACAAACTAATTATTTTGCTGATTGATTGGTTGATTGTGTATTAATTAATTTTGTTGTTTTAGTGATGTACGTGACAATATCGTTTTTTCTATATATAATTAGTAGAATTGTAGGGAGCTAGCAATAAAACACTTCATTTTATCTCTAATAGTAATCGAACTTAAGTAAGATTTATACAAATATATATCCAAAACAGATCGATAGAATCTTTCCCTAGAATATATTACTTCACTGCTTATATAACACGATATGCTCAGATATAATGTCTTTTATTATAATCGTTTAAATAAATATGAGGAAATGCAAGACATGTCACACTCAATTATTAGAATTAGGTTCTTTCCATGCCTATTTCTTCTGATTTTGTCGAATCAAATTCATGATACGTGTTGTCTGCTTTGATTCAATTGACATTAATTGAAGTGCTTTTACTCGTTAGAATGATTATGTATGTCAATGCAATCACACATTATGTTTATTAAGTTAAAGTTTTTTATTTATTATGTGTTTGATGCTATCTTAAACTCGACTAATTTAAATTCATATTAAAAAAACTCCGATATGAAATACTCCTAACAAAAACGACTATTATTTTGAAGAGACTATCAAAAAGTAAGAGTAATAGTGAATTATCATTTTCAAAATTGAATTATTAGTTGATACATCGCTATATACAAAGTGGAAAAGGTACAAAATAGCAAAAGAGCAATTTGGGACAAAGATTGATCCACGTGCAACCCAAGTCTAACTCTGTCCCACTCCTACTTCAATCATTCTAAATTTCATCACCCCACTTATCTTCTTTTTATTTTTTATTATATTATATAGTGTTTTATCGATAAATTATATTATTATTTATATACCTTAAAATATTATCTTGATAATAATTTTAGTAGAATATTGTGTGAATCGATTTGAAATGATTGAAATAGATATTCTACGCAATCAAAGTATCTCATAATTTGCGTTAGCTTTAATGAAGTGTAGATATATAGTTTGGATCCGTATGAAATGTGAATTTTATTAACCTCTTAATAATAATCTAAACAATATCAAATTTTAACTAAAGTAGCCCCCCTATAATAAAGTCTATAGTAATAAGATCTCATTTTCACTAAGATATATATAATTATTCTTTAATTTGAGTTGAATTACTTAGTTTTTGATGCTCATGTACTTTGATATGTGTCGATTCAAACACTTCGATACATGGTCAATTATGTCTTTTTGAACATTTTTTTCCTATTAATAAATGTTATTTTATTAAAATTTTGTGAGACTTTACAAGACGTGTTCAATTCTAATTAGGATTCTGCAAGGTGTGTTCAGTATAAGAATACGTGAAGGTTAAACCTCAAAATCCTGGTTCATGCCTATACAAAGGTGACACTATATCCTTGAAAAAACATCTCGAAATCTAAATTTAAATTTTTTTTATTATAAATTCATGAAATATTCATAAAGAGATCGCGAAATACCTAAGAGAGAAAAATCAAGAGATCAACAAATTTATACTCATAATCTTGATTAATAAAATTATATTTCTTCATATTTTATTTGTGATGATAATTTATTTTCTGTCTTCATATCTTATTTATGATGCAAATTTATTTTGTGTCATTTTAAAGCTTGTTGAGAGCAATAATATATAACTACATGCTTCAAATCACACATTTATGGCACACAAAATTCGACCTTGAAGCCATAAAACTCTATTATATATCAAGGTGATCATTTAATTAGTATCAATCTATAGATAAAAAGTAGATATTCTTATTTTGTCACAAGTGAAAGTCCGTACATATAACTATCCAATTTTACGCTGCTCACATTTTTAAATCAACTAAGCCATTATCTAAAACAATGTTACCAAAGTAATATAATTTTTCTTTCTAAAATTTTACAAACTAGTATAAACTATTTTCACGGTACGTTTTAGGGGATAATTTTGATTTTTTAAAAACTAACAGCATTAGGTTTGATAACTGTCAGTAACGTCTATCAATCTGACGCCATAATCAACTTTTTAAAATAAATTATGCTCAAAAAACGTTACCGTGGATACGTTTATACTGTTTTTGTTAAATTTATTTAAAAACTATTTTTGGTGACTGACTTTCTATAATGGCTTAGTTTGGTAAACTCTCATCACTAAAAAATATATATTATATGAAGCTAATATTTTAAATTCTCTTAGTAAAATTTATGTAAACATTTAAAATATATCGAAATAAATGAGTATATGAAGTTGTGAAATTCTCTTATAGGAAATTACACAATACTATTCATAATTTATTATGCTTTCTGAAAATATATGTCGATAATGACAGTGATAATAAAATGTCATATATCTTGGAAATTGATATTCTATAAAATATTGAGATTAATTGACTATTACTTGTGAAATATATCTTCCTTTTGCTTTCTAATTAAGTATTCCAATTATTATTACATTTATTATTATATTTTTGACGGACATGTCTTAATAATTCAATGTTTCATACGACTTTATAATATCAAACCTATTTTTTTTTCATCTTTAAACTTTGAAATGAAAATTAAATAAATGAAAGGATAGAGACGTAAGAATGAATAAACAATATTGACCATAACTTATATGAAAGAGACTTTATAAAGGCCCAGCAAAATAAAACTTTTGACATTGGAAATTTCTTGGAAATTAAAATAAATACATACATAGAGTTTGGAAATAATTATCCTTCTAATTGACTTGTTAAATAGGAAGAAAATTAATTGGAAATCGAGTATACAAAGAAAAATGAAATGCGACGTAAAATAGGTCGAGTTTTTTCCTTGTCGTGCGTGATATAATACAAATTAAAGTCTTTTCAGTATACAAAGAAAAATAAATGCAACATAAAATAAGTCGATTTTTCTTCTTTTCGTGTGCGATATAATACAAATTGAAGTCTTTCTTTTTTCAAAACGCACCTCAAGTTTCATTGTACTCTTCATATTATTAACATTGACCTTTCTATAGTAAATCATAATCTCGACTAGTTATACATTATTATCAAAAGCGAAGCTAATAAAAATTCATATTATTTAACCAAAAAAAATTACATTAGTTATATTATTTGAATGACTTATTAATTATATGAAATAGATGTTGCGTCTGCTTTGATCTTTTTATTTTTTCATACATTGAATATTTAATAAAAATTTTGATTTCGCTACATTTGGAGGTGCTAAACCATTATTTCTTTGACTACTTTTTTGAATTACCTTTTTTCATTGAATACTACTGTATAAGTTGGAACACATCATCAACTATACACATGTTTGGTTTTGATGATTTTTTCCATGTTTTTAATAATATAATAAAATGCAACTAGGAGAAGATAATATCCAAAAATAAAAAAGATTTTTTAAATAAATAAATAAATATAGAAGTGTTAAATGAAAGTATTGACTTTTGTACGGCACCGTCAAAGAAAATGTAATGTCGGACATAAGTTTAATTTCAGAATATTATTTTTCGAGGAATTTATATGATCCATAAATTATGTGTCACAAGACCAAAAATAAGAAAATTGCAAGACAACATTAACCACGCATAAATTTGCAAAGGCATAAATTATGCTTTACGAAATACAAATTCAATTTCTGAACTAATAAAATATTTTTTAGTTATCTCGATTTTTATTGAAAGATACTTTTTACTATACATGTCTTGTGAAGTAAATACTACAAAACTTATGTTAGATAAGGCTAAAGAACACGTTTACTAATGAAATTAGGTCATAGTTAAGGATAGTTTAGCTCATAATATTAAGGGATAATGGACAGATTTTCTATTTTATTTGAATTTCAGAGACGAACGCTTATACAGACTAAAACGGTATTTTTTACTCCCTGAACGTATTTTTTACTAATGATTTCTACCCCTTTTCGATCTCGCGTGCATCTGTCTTGTGGTTCAACGTTGTTGATTTTTTTTTCAAGTTAATATGCCAACGTAATCGAAAGGGGTAGAAAATTACTTATAAATAAAATTTTTTGTATTTTCCAGGGATAAAGGAACTTAATATAATTAACATGTGTCTTTGAAAATTTTTCAATACGTAATTGAATAGATACCTTTACATTTTTCCCTAATATTAAAACGAGAAGTAGGGACCAAAAATGTAGTTCATCAATTTATGAGGTGAAAATTAAATATCATTTTGTTTTTAATAAATGATTTAATTAACACACTTTTTTTCAATCATTTTTCGAAAGAATGATATATTTTATATTTAGTAATTAATTTAATTTTACTAGCCCTTTTATCCTTAATAAGATGATCTATAAACATACAAATATATTGAATTTATTTTAAATTACAAATTTATAACATCTTTTTTTTTAAAAAAATTAATATTAAATTATATCTCATAAATTAAAACGAAAAAAAAAAACAAAACATATTGACGCTGCTCGATACAAAAACGGCCCATTTTTTCCGGGCCCATTTCATACTAATTCTCTGCGACCGTTAGTCTTTTAGGCAAAAATAAAAAGAAAAAGAAGTCTCAACTTTTGCTTTTTGTCTTTAATTTTTCTTCATTCCATTTTAATTCCAAATTGTGAAATCAATTCAAATTAATTAAAACGTGTTTACACATAAATTTCAAAATAGTTATAAATTCTTTCTACTTTTTTATTCTAATACATGTATGTGGTTTATCTTTTTGACGTTAGTGGGCTTCTAAAATTATTATTATTTTCTAAAATTGTTACATTTTTGTTGACTTCAAATTTATCATGCTACTTTCTTATTTCATGTGTACAAAATGTGGAAAAGAAACATTCGATGGAAAAATTCTCTCTGTGGGAATATCTTGGATAATTATAATATAAAATTATTAGAGATGTAAAGAAAGTAACAGAAAAAATAAATACTAATAATAATAAAATTTATTTATATATGTGATTGAAATATTGAGTTCACAAAATAAAACGTTAATATCACTTAAATATTTCAGCATTCATTAGACTTCGCTATTATTAAGCGAATAAAAATTCTTTTGTGGTGAAATATCTTTTAAGACTTTTATAATAGAAAGTTAAATTGATATAAAATGAGTAAATTTTTCTTGTATATTGGAATCTTATATTCTCTAATCATAGTAACTTTTAAAAGGAAAATATGCCTTGGTATAAACTTGATAATATAGTGACCACTAGATTCTAGTTTGAGAGCGTATTGTCGAGTTGAAAAGTTTTATATATTTTTTTTATATAAAGATTCACTTTTATTATGACCTCTAGTGAATTCTCGTAATCAAGTCATCATCAATGAATCGTTTGATTCATTTTTCAACAAGTACATTGCACATAGTTAAAATTTTGACTTTTCGATTTACAGGATGTGTGAGTTAGTGATACTTTCAACTACTGAATTTTTGCTATTTAAAATATAACATCAAGCTGCTAAGAGGTGATGAATTATTATGCGACGATAGATTTACATTAAATGGAAAATTTATACAAGTCGGTGCTCAAGTGGAGAAAAATAATAAAATTTAAGGTTACTACTTATCATCAATTGCTTTCAAATAGTTCCAAAAAGAAAAAAGAAATTGCTTTCAATATTAATGACCAATTCTACAAAGCTTAGTTAAGGAAAAAAAGCCCGTACACAATTCAATTATATATGGATGAGAATAAATACGTAAAATATATGAACATCTTATTTTATAAAAAAAAAAACGCAAACAGACAAAAATAATAAAAGAGACAGCATGGTTCCTAATTTCACGAAAATTCATTCTCTACACTCTTCCTTGTGCTTGTATCTTTTATTATTATAATTTTACAAGATTTTTAAAAAAAATACTAGTATTGAATATTTTTAATTTTAATATTTACATAACATATTTAACATATTTAAGATATTAGAATCAAATATTACTTCTTAAATAGAATAAGATGATATAAAATTTATGTCATATTTAATTAAATATATAAATTTTTCTTCCAAATAAATCAAAAGAATAAAACTTGTTACTTCACCATGGCCATAGCCCATAGGTGGACCCTCTTCACCACACAACCTTGAATTTCCTTCCACCTTCTTTGCCTTTAAAGTTGAAAGTGACAATTAATTTTTTTTTTGGTATAATAATAAATTAGATTCTAAACTGATGTCTACACTTGACTTCAAATTTAACTTTTGACTTTCAATTTTCATAATGCACAAACAACCCTTTAACTATCCCAACTTTTTAAATAAATAAACACATGAGTCCTACTGACACAATACACGTAACTGATCATATAGGAATAAAGAAATGACATGTGGATTACATATAGGACACTTGTCTATTTGTGCAACTTTTTCAAGTTTAAATGTTTATTTTGTGCACATCCAAAGTTGAAGGAAGGACTAATGTTGAGTTAAAAGTCCTTAAAGGGCATATTTATGTATTTATGTCCCTTTTTTTAAAAAAAAAATTCCAATTTATCTATAGTAATGTCCATTATTTATTTTTCCAAAATAGACTTTAATTATAGTGCCTTTTATCTATTGCCCCTGATTTCTTTATAAGGAGTTTTACAAATCATAGAGATTAAATATTGATTCTTTTTAGAGGCAAAGTTATTATTTGAACAATGTGTTCAATAGATATAAATTAATTTTATCTAGAATCAAGTTATTAAAAGATTTATTGTCAATCGAAGGAGTAGAGTCGTATAATGGAGATATTCAATTAGAAAGATCATGGCTCAAATCGAATTTAAGTTATCTTAATGCTATGTCAAAAAAGTGCTAAGAAATATCTCATTTGGTATCCTTCTCGCTCGAACTCATCACATTAAATTTACTTACTAAAATTTATATCTTTTTTCTATATTCGATGTGTATCCGAAAACTAATAATAATTTATCATTTAGAATTTAAAAATTTTAAAATCTTGACTCTGAAATAACTAGCATCTTCTTTTCTTTTTTTTTTCTTTTTTTTGTTAATTATAAAGAATAATATATATCCAAATTCCAAAAACATGGGGTAAGTAAAAAAAGATAAAAAAGTATAGGCGGAAAGTGTATATAAAAAAGGACCAATAATAGCATTTTCTTCTCACATCAACATTCCCCTCTTTGCTTCTTCTGCTTCTTCAATTTCAAAGATTATTTGCTGACTCAAACTCTCTTTTTTTCTCTAAAAAAAAATTCCTTCTGTTCCCCTCTCCCTTTTTCCATCGAACTTATCGCATCGAATTTGCTTAGTACAATTTACGTCACATAAGTCACATAAATAATGGAAAACAACCACCAGACACAAATTCAAAGCACTAAAACATCAAGATTCAAACGCATATGTGTTTTTTGTGGAAGCAGTCCAGGCAAAAAGCCAAGTTATCAACTAGCTGCTATTCAACTTGGCAATCAATTGGTACGGATTCTACGAGTTCAACTGAATTATGCATACATATTATAAAATTTTGAAATTCGTGTACTTTAAAGTTTAAATTTATTTTTTTCATTTTTCATACGAGTTACAATTGCATGAAAATAAATTTAAACTTTAAAAACAGAGACCAATTGTCCTCAAATCACACAATTCTTTTTTCTCAATCGATCAGATAACACAAATAAAAAGAAATCACCTGATAATAATACTTTTTTTTTCAATTATACTATTGATTATAACACAAAAAACGGAATTAAGTGCATAAAAAATTTAATTCACGTTGGATTAATTAATTTAATGTTACAAAATTTTAATAGGTGATGAGTAAGATTAACTTGAGTAATTTTTTTTAGTTAATTAAATGGGGTTCACGTTGAATATAATGGAGTAAGCAATTAAAAGAAGCAATGTTTTGTCCTAATTAAAAATATATTTTAAAAAAACACTTGTCATAATTAAAAGTTAAAACTATATATTATATTATTTGGCAGGTTGAAAGGAACATCGACTTGGTTTATGGAGGTGGCAGTGTTGGCTTGATGGGCCTAGTTTCTCAATCAGTTTTTAATGGTGGCCGCCACGTGTTAGGGTACCTATTTTTTTAATTTTTCTTTTTAAAAAATTGACAATTTGTTTTAAAAATAAAATAAAATCTTCTCCATTAAAGTAAAACTCATTTTTTAATTTCTTTTTCCCACTTGACAGGGTGATTCCTAAAAAAAAAACCCCACCCTTTTTTCTTTTTTTTTAGGCCAGATAGAGTAACTTTTTTTTACCTTTCAATATATACAAACATTTTTCTATCGATAATTATGTTCTCAAATTAATTGTGACTAGTATGTATATTTGGATATATTAATAATGCATCTAGGTATAAATACTTTTGTACTTCAGTTTTATCGCAGTCAACTATATACTAGTCAATCTAATCAGACTGTGATAATATATGATAACTTATAAGTCAAATTAAATAAAGTCGTTAAAATAGACTGATCTAGTTCATCTCTACACTCAATTTGTAAGCTGGATAAGCCTATTTTAACGACTCTAAAAACTAGATTCTTTCACAAAATGATTCAATTTTATTTTTTTAACTCTGTTTTTTATGATTTTTTTTTTTAAAATAAATAGATTACTGGAGAAAGTGTTGGAGAAGTAAGAGCAGTGTCTGGGATGCATCAAAGAAAAGCAGAAATGGCAAGACAAGCTGATGCATTCATAGCCTTACCAGGTAAATTAATTAATTTAATAATTTTGCTAAAAAATTATTTTTCTTTTATAAATCTTGATTTTAAAAAAGTTATTACATCATAGCCTTTTAGTTGTTGTCACATGTATCAATCAATGAGGTAAGTTGACAACCCAAACTATGTCACAAGTATTGAAATAGTCAAATACATGCTTAGTTAATAATAGCGTAAAATAGATCGAGCTAGTTGAACAGGTGATAATTTATTTTTTAGAGTTTATCTAATTCGGTTTACGCTTATTAATTATGAATTTCCTTAATCACAACATTAGATTTTATTAATTTTTTAATCAATCGCTAATTGAGAGACAGCTAATCGATTTATTAATTTTTGAAAGGTGGCTATGGGACATTGGAAGAACTCCTAGAAGTCATCACTTGGGCTCAACTAGGCATTCATGATAAACCAGTACGATTAGTTGTCTTTTACTCATTTGTTTTTATTTTATTTAATGACAAATTAGGTTTAATCACTAATGACTAATGATATACCCACTATTTTGCTTTTGTCTAATTAATAAGCGCGTATTAACTAGTAAATCATTGTGTCTGATCGCAAACTTTAAAAGACAGATAATATAGATTTGATTCAGTGAAATTTCGTTTTTAATTGAAGTAGGACCATAAGAATTGTTCTCTAATGTCAACAATTAATAATTAATGTAATTTAAGATAACTAATTTATCGTGTTTTTTACGTAATATGCAGGTAGGTTTACTTAATGTAGATGGCTACTATAATTCATTATTATCATTTATAGACAAAGCTGTTGATGAAGGCTTTGTCACACCCTCTGCCCGTCACATCATTATTTCTGCCCCAACTGCCCAAGAACTCATGTCTAAGCTTGAGGTACAACTCATCATTCAACGGCACGATATTACGCATTTACTGACTTAAAATCTTGAACTCGTAAATTCATATAATGCATCCACCGACTTGAAATCTGGTAAAATATTGAATTAGCGCCTTCTTAGTATTTTGAGCTTACAATTCATGATTCATCATGATACATCTCGAATTTACTATTCATGATTCATTACGTACATATGGTGGTTCACTGATTTGAAATCTTGAATTATTGCGCTCGTATGATGATACTATTCATTTACTAACTTAAAATCTTGAATTAGCATCTGTCAATATCTCGAGTTTAACATGTTAGAATGGTTTTTGTTTATAGGATTATGTACCAAAGCATAATGGGGTGGCACCAAAATTGAGTTGGGAAATGGAGCAACAACTTGGCTACACAACAACAAAATTGGAAATTGCTCGTTAAATATTCAAATGATGGGTAGATTTAATATATTTATAGAGAAAAATGTAGTAAATTTCTTTGAAGACTTAAATTCAACAATTATGACTTAAGATGTTGATGGGAAAAAGCTTCAGAGAATTAATTAATATATAATTAGTAGCTTTGCAGCACTTTTTACTTGCTGTTTATAATTAGTTTCAAGGGAAAAAAATATAGTACGTAATTAATTTGTTTAGTGTTGATTCATTTTTGTCCATTAGGCTAATCAAATGCCTAATTAAAACATGAAAAAGTTGATGTAGTACAAGTAATTGTTTTTCTTTTTTTCTGTCTGTATATGATTGTTTGTTAAGTACATTATGATTCTATAGTTAATTGTGTTTACTCTAATGTAAAACGTGTAAGCTTATTTTATGAAATGAATTTTAATATATTTTGGAACAAATTCTTGTTACTTTCATTTGGTAGGAAGGTGTTCGATTATTAAATTTTCTTCATCGAAAAACTATACAAGCAATAAAGAAAAAAGTTTATTTTTTTGGTTGAATTGTCTTGACATATGAAAAGCTTTAGTATAGCGTGAATGGATTAAAAAATGGTTTGGATCGGAAGTTTACATTTCAAGTTTGAAATATTCTGAAATGTTATATGAATCTTTTTATTATAATATCAGATTTAATCGTTATATTTGAGTACGACTATATTTTTCTTTTATTAAATATGAGATTTTGAGAGAGACACATACCACATGATTTATGAGGAAAAAGTAATGTTACATCAAGGTCCAAAAACTTAGGCAAGGACCATATATGATTGTAGGTAAGAATATTTTTATTTACATAATACATAAAAGAACAAGTTAATTTTGGACTTTCTTTTTTTATAAGAAAAATACTAGAAGAGGGATTTTCAAAGTCCACTATGAAAAGTAGAAATCAAAGTGTAAAAAAATTATTGGAAAGTTGAGGATAGTGGGGCTAAGTCTATAAATAGTTTCTCCCAAAGTTGTTCTCTTGCATATGGCCACCATGTATATACAAATTTAGGTGGAATAATGTATATTTGATGTATATCAATTTGGGCCCTTGTATTCTCTCCTACTTGCTATTTCACTCTCCTCAACTTTCATATATATATATATATTAAAATTTCATGAGTTCAGATAAACTGTTGCAGCGAAAAAGACTTAGGAGATAACACAACATGAGATAGTGTTCCATCTTTCAACTTTTTTAACATATGCAAAATGTTAACAGCACCAAAATCAGAAACAAGATAAGGGTACAAGAAAAAACAGTTATCCATTTTGCTAACTTAGTTGGTATACTGATTGAAGCCCAACATTAAAAAAGTGTTCTTTTTGTTCAATCATGTTCATATTTTGGGATAACCTTAGCTTCATAGTGGAATGACACCTATGTACTATGTTTGGCTTTGGTCTCTTTCACATCAGATGGAGGAATTGGACAATTAACATCTTGATAACTTCAATGAAAACTAAAATCATGTTTTCATATGATGTTTTGGATGGAGAATCTGTTTTCATAAGACAACAAGAGCAAATTTTTAAACCAGTTATATTAGCACAAGCAGAAGTGTGTCCGGACGGTTCTTTGTTCCTTCAAATCGAAAGAAGCTGAGGACTAGTTAGTCAAGGTGCACACAAACTGACTCAGACACAACAATTTTGGAATAAAAGACCTTCATGGCCACAACAGAGATAGTTTGCATAACGATTTTGAGCAAAGTAATACTACAAAAACTCTTATCCCTGTTCAGCACATATATTTGATATAAGTACACTAGAACAGTTGATGTGATACACACTAACATACACATATATATATAAAGCAACCTTTATGGGTTCAAGGAGCTACAAGAAATAAAAAAATATGTATGCATCTACGTATGATAAGAGACGTACAACGTGAGATGATATCCAGCTCAGGTGAAAGATTGAACCACTGAGGAAGTGGAAACCAAACCAGAAAGAAGGGCAACAACCACAGCACTATTGTATGTGGTTGGCTCTCCTTGAATCGAGTTGTTCCTTGAATCGATATATGTCTCATTAAGAAATGGACCACCAACGAGAGCTCCAGTTGCAACGTTAGGGTTTGGTTCAGTTGAGTCTAGATACTTCCAACCTTCTTTGCAATTAGTATTGGCGTCTGCAGGAATGGAAGCCCCTCTGTGGTGAACATACTGCGGATATTTGTCCCCATAGCCTACGAGATAACTCATCTTTGCTGGATTGTCGCCCAATATATAATTGGCCTAGAAAAGGTCGGATACATTTGCAAAATTGTCAGCTACTAAAATCTAAAACAGACCTAGCAAAATATAAGGCGGAGTGGAGCAAAATGATATATTAGTCATTTCAGAAATGTACATACCAATAGTAAATATAGAACTCTAGAACTTTTCTTTTTATTTTAAGATCTATTTTTCATAATATTGGACTAAAATGAGCTTGAATGAAGTAACACGAGTAAGGATTCATATCTAAGTTGCTCGGACTCTTCAAAAGTGTTGCCGCACCCGTGTCGGATCCTTCAAAAATGCATTACTTTTAAATGATCCGACATGTACTAAATGACATTTTTAAAGAGACCGAGCAACATAGGTTCATATAGCTGTTGTTGTAAGCTTATTGATAAACAAACATAAGATTAAATATCCAACAAATATATTCTACGCAATTAGAAAGACAAGAAGCCCACCTGGGACATGGCGAACTTTCTGAGATCAGATGGTGTATACTCATTACCATCACAAGTCATTTTATCAGTCTTGGAAGTGAGCATATAATCACTGTACAGCACAGCTAAGAAGGCAGAGGCTACAGGATGCTGCAACGCGTTCCATTCAGTTATCCATATCAAACCACCTGCATTAGCATTTACTTAAAATGAATAACAAAGATTAAACACCAGTTGTTTCTGTCTCTACTTCATTGAATTTAGTTCTGGATAGGGGCAGATTTTCAGCTTTTCCTATTTACTACTCAGACATCTTTGCTCGTTTTATGTTTCATCATCACTTTAACATTTGTCTTCTATATCACGAGCCATTACAGAGAGTGAAATAGGAAAAAAACATAGGTTCAATCTGTAAAATACAAAAGCATTGTTGATTTCATAACGAGAAAAAGAAGTGATCCTTTCCTTCCCCCGCTCATAAGGAAAACTAATGAACTATGGATGAATAAGATCCTAATAGTAGTATTACTTATCAACAAAAAACAAAGGTCCTAGAAGAACAATATAAAACAAGATCGTAGCAGTTACCCCCTCCGGTTCAATTTGTTTATTTGGTTTTGACTTGGCATGGAGTTTAAGAAAGTAAAGAGGATTTCTCCCTAATCTTAATGAGACACTTCCAGTGTAAGTTAGTTTAATAATGTCTTAAAATAAAAATGCAATATCTGCTCAATACTCATAGAAAAATGTTTGATAGGGGAGAAAACATGAACACAAATAGAGCTTATAAAAAGAAGCTTAGATGGGTCATTACTATCAGTTCTGCTGGATGTAGCTGTTGGAGATTTTGGTAAGAGACCACACATGACAGCTTCTGCAGTTTTTTTGTACTGTTGAAGTGTGTCTGAGTTTGAGACTTTCGAATTAAAGAAGCTGACCCGGGACAAAAGAACCTGCAATAAAAGCAGCCATTGACTTCCTTTTTTTGAGAATGAAAAAGGCAGTAATTGACTTAATTAAGCTGTTTGCTTTGAATAGTTTTCTTGTGAAACATCAAAAACAAAATGAGAAATTCACATCCAATAGACACACTTAAGTATACCAAGATAAAATTGGTCCATTTAATAACTTTCTATAGTTCCTCTCGGACTTTCAAACAGCTGGATTGGCAGATATAGTTGCTCGTAAATCAATTATTGGGAAGCATACAGACATGAGTAAGCTAATAACCTAATAACTGTAGCAGTCAAGCATCTCATAAGCTAAGTAAAAATACCTGAGTACCAGCTAGTTTGTTATCCCAGCTAAACCAAGTTGGATTTCCAAAATTACCAAAAGAATCTGCATTTTTCCCAGTCGCGTAATCAAAATATATTTGATCCCCAGTTGCATGATATAGCCAACTTGCTGCCCACAAGAGCTCATCTCCATATCCAGTTGAATTGTAATATGTTGCGACTTCAGGAATATTTTCGCTGTAGGTACCTCTATGTTTGTCAGCAAAAGTAAACAACTGTTTAGCATGCTTAAGCAGGTTACTTGAGTATGCTGAGTTCTTCGACTTGAAGACCAGGGATGCTGCTGCCATAGCTGCAGCAGTTTCAGCTGCAACTTCTGTTCCAGGGGTAGAAGCATTTATCTGAATTAGGGGCCTTGCCTCAGTCATGTCCTCGGGTCTGTCCCAACATTTATGGTCAGCATCAGCATCACCCACCTGCCAAAGAGTCAAGCTTGTGAAACAAACACAAAGACACATTTGATCAAATGAAGCATCACAATGATTCACATTCAAAAACTGAGAAAAGCATTGTTGAACAACTAAAAAAGTCAAATATAATCTGAACCAGACCACTTGATGCAAACTCAGTTTCTCCTATATGATATTGACAAGAAATGGAGATGCCATGATGAGATGAACTGGAGCTTAGACATCTTTCTTTTCACATTAGAAAATACATATCGACATCTTATCAAATCACTTGTATTAAATGGTGTAAGCCCTTAGCTTTAAACACTAAATACAAGGCAAAAAACATGACACCATGAAAATTGTAGTAAAATACTACATGAACTCTTTTATTAAATCCACTATGCAAACTTGCTCTTGCTCTGTGACATAACACTCGGTCAATTTCCTTGTTTTCACTTTAACCAGAATTCAAGTGAATAATTTCTGTTAAGAACAAGGAAGTTTCACAATGGAGGTCTCTAAATATCAGCACTGTTCCTAAAGTAAGACCCAAGTTCCACATTCCAGCAAGCTATTAAAACAATAAAAGCATGCGTCAAACAAATTTGTAGTATAAAGAGGGAAGGAAGGATAAAGGAAGCTTATAAGGCTTGAATGCAGCAGCAGCACGAAATACATACTAGAAAGAGAAAATTGAGTCAAACCTGAATATAAAGAACATCATCTTTTGGATGACAATTGATAAGATAGTCCGTAATCCATTTGAGTGAGTCTTGAGCAGGTTCCAACTGGCCCACACCCTTCATCTGATTACCATACTCAAGGATGGCCCATGACAACACAGTGGCAGTGTAAGCCATTGGGAAATTAAATTTCATGTGGTCGCCAGCATCATACATTCCTTGACTGAGGTCTAACTTTTCTTGACTTCCATCTTTGACGGCTGAATCACCTCTCCATGATATCTTATTATTTACCAATTTCCCAGCTGAAACATATGAGATTTTACCCTTATGAAAATGAGCCCAACAGATATATTCAAAAGAACAAAACTAGAAAAGTTTCCAAGAAAACAAGTTACAACAAGCAATGTCTTCACTTTCTATGGTGAACTACCTTCCAGCATTCTCCAATAACTCTGATGAAGACATGAAGTCATGATTTTTTAAGTAACTTAAGATAATGGTTAAGTTTTTCAATGATCTTTTTTGTTTTTTGAAAAGAGCTTTGCCAAGTTTGATAACAATACACTAAATCCATGATATCATGACCATGAGACCTTGTCTAACATTTGAAGCAGACAAGGCAATGATACCAGCACATCTTAACCTTGTTCAGCATTATGAGGAGACAGAGTTTAGACAGCTAATAAGTTCCCTAATCTCACTCATCCTATAGGGTACATTTCAGGACACAGAGAGTTTAGAAAGCTAACAAGTTCATTAATCTCGCTCATCCCATAGGTAAACTTAATCCTTCTACAGAAGCATCAATACCTCACCGCTATGCTGCTCAGGACTCTTCAAAAATGTCGACGGGCGCATGTCGGATCCTCCAAAGTAGTGCATTTTTAAAGGATCCAACACGGATGCGGCAACAATTTCGAGAGTCCGAGCAACTTAGCCTCACAGGGCATCAGCGACGATCCATCATCTTAGTAACTTTAATAGTAGAAAAATTGAAGTGCCACTTAAACTAAGAGTTTAGCCACCAACAACATAAATATAAAATCTTTAGCAAATAGCGGAATGAACATTCAAGACATTATGAAGTGCAACATCCATATGAAATGTCCAAACCATTATGACACAGCATAAATGTTGGACATAATTAACAGTATAAGAAGCAAAATGTACAACAACAACATTCGCAATGTAATCCTGGGAGGTAAAGATTTTGTTTCCAATAAATCCTCAGCTCAAGGAAAACATATCAAAGCACATTGAAAAAGAAACAACTAAAGCAATGAAATCATGACAAAATACTATAGAAAGCATAACAAACATTATGGAAAAAACAACAAACACCACAACAAAATGTATTTTTAAAAATAGGAAAGAACTAAAAATTTACTCCTCTTCAGTACTATATCAAACAAGTAAGCTGCATCTACAAAAAATGAAAATCTTTTAACAGGGTAATCTAAATAACAAGCACAAAACATCACAAAACACAAAACCCAACTTCAAAATATCACAAGAAACTTTACATTTTTGGACATCAAAGAACTGCATTGCAATTTTCAGAGCATCTCCATATTTCTTTTCAGAAGCACCAGAAGCAGCATCTGAGCCAGAACCATTATGCTTCTTCATAAAAAGTACCACAATGGCTCCAGCAGCCGCAGCAACCACTACCAAAGCTATAATCCATCCACACCAACCCCCTTTTTTTGATTTCTCTCCCATCCTTATTCACCTCAACAAATTTACCTGCACTATTATCATCAAGGAAACCATAAAAATTCAATCTTCATTCATTCAGATCTCATAAAAATTTAATCTTTTCAAACAAAATATCAATGAAATGAAGAAAATGAGAAAAAGGGTAAGTTTTAAAACCTGATTTAATGATCCCGCACACACAATGCGGGATTATATGGCTGAAAAACTTGTTCTTTTAATATGCAATGCAGGTGAAAATAATAATATAAACAAGAACACAAAAGAAGAAAAAGATTGGAGAGAATGAAGAAAATAATGGAGAAAATTTAGGGTAGAAAATGAAAATGGTTAAATTAATTGAAGAGAGATTTGAGGTAGTTGAGGGATAGAACAGGGCACCGACAATATTCTTATGAAGATGATGATTTTTTTTTTGTCTTCAGATTCAAGATGTTTTTTCTTCACAATTTGGAATAATGACGATTATGCCATTGTATTTTTTTTCTTTTTTCTTTTTTTGAGAGAGATTTTAGGGAGGAAAATAATTGACTTTGAAGTAGAAATATAAGGAGGGTATCAAATTGATAGATTCATTGAAATTAATTTGCCCCTTTATTTTTGGTTCGTATAATAGATACATGATCTTTGACTTAAATCATAGATTTCGCAATTGGTTAATTCGATTATTTGTGATTTTCCGTCAATCATGCTTAAGTTTTGAAAATAAAAAAAAGAACATTTTAGTGGTAGATCTTGAATAAGAAGTCTATTATTCATATTTATTTTAAAGTAAATAAAATAAAATAAATAAAACAAAATTATATCAATATTATTATTTGAAATAATTAAAGCATGTAGTATTCTAAACTGACGAGACATTTGCGGACAGTAAAAACATCACTAATTTCTCTAGAATCAATAAAATATTAATTGCTTTTGAATTAAATACAAAACTAAATAATTATCAAAAACTTCTTTATTTCTAACATTATCTATTATAAATTTAAATTTTAAAAATAAAATCATCTTTAATCAAATATCTTTATTTCTAATAAAATATTCTGTATGACAATCTAAATTAGTCCAAACTTCATATTGAGTTATTATTAAGCACAATGGTGGAAAACAATATTGAATTTTATAGTAAAAAGTTTTTCTTATGAAATCTTGGGGTACTTTTTTTAGAAATTCGAATCAAATGATTGGGTTATTATTAAACATAATTAAATTAAAATTTTTGCCTTGTTTGGGGTATTTTGGGGCAAATCGTAATTTTAGTACTTCATGTGCATCGAAAGCTACTTAACATTAGTAGTGTCAGTTGGCCACAAAAAGAAACAATACTTTAAAATTTGACACTTGACAGTTGTCCTCTTAATAAGGACTAAAGTTTTAAAAATGAAAAATAAAAAAATTAATAATTTGTGATTGTCACGTACTTCATTGAGTTTCATCCAAACACTTTTAAGACGAAATAATAATAATAATAATAATAATAATAATAATAATGACATGACATACACTATTCGCACATAATTACTTACTAATTCAACTTGACTCACAACAATATGTATATTTTACGTATATTTAGTGTAAGGTATATACGATTTTTATGGTCTTTGACGATGATATTATTTGTTACTTTAACAATTTATCAGTAAACTGTCATTGTCTTTGATGTTTAACTATTGGTATACATCCAACAACTACAATAAATAGAGTTCCTTGCATGATGTAATCAATTAATGCACTACATTTTATGTTACACCTAACATAAGTTCTGGTAGCATTGATGGGAAATTGGGAATATTACTTGAAAGGAATTAATTATGACATATATTAGCAATTCACATCAAAAAAAAAAATAAAATTCAAAAATAATATAATATGAATGAAACATTTAACCAAATTTGATTATTCCTCATCAACCAGATTTTTCCATTTAATTTTCTATTGGTTGGAACTTGGAAGAAAATACATTTTACCTTCCCTAACTCATCAGCACTGTTGCTAAGCATGAATCATAAGATAAGGTTCCTCCAACCTTAAGATCGTAGGTTCGAACATGGAAGAAAAAAAAACTCACCTTCAATTTTAAGGTTGCGAATTCAAGTTACTGATGAAGCAAAAAGGTAAATCACTTGCAAACCAAAATATTTAGTATAATGTAGTGAGAATACTAGTGAAAGATTACAAAAATAACCAACAATATCTTAAATTCCAAGAATTCTTGAAAATATGTCAAGTCACTTGAAGATGGGAAGAGTTTACAAAGCAAAAAATATATCATAGTCATCTTAATGCCTAAATAAATAGTCACCAAAAAGAATGGAATGGTACAAAAGGCAACACATGAATACAGTATTTGCTATTGCAATCCTGTGATAAGTTTTCTAAAGCCCATAAAATTCCAGCATTTCTTCTTCAACAGGGTGTGTTTTGCCAACTATGACTAAGCAATGCAATGGCGCCCCAAAGTCGACTGTTAGAAGTTGCTTCATTGAACCAGCAACCACCTTTTGGTCTTCACTCCCCAGCCGTGCAAAACCAACACAAATTGTATTTTCACCGTATACTGTAATTTTGAAAACGTGAAGCAAAATGAAACGTTAGTCACTATAAATGTCGAAACAACGTTCTTTATAACTATTAATGCCACAAAGCCGAGGCTAAAACAAAACCAGATGTCAATTATACGCAAGAAGTATGTCATGATTGTAATAAGGCGTAGGTTAGAGGCATATCTAAACCATATCCATTATCATACTAGTTCGCTTCAGATTGAGCTCATAAAAGCAGGAAAGTGACTTGCAACCTCTCTTAGTCATGTCTCGTGTCAAGGGAAATTATCATATGGATGTTGTACTGGCATGTTTGGCAAACATTTACACAAGCAGTACGGGTTCCTTTTTTCGCTAAAGAAGAGAGAATGCTTGAACTGTAAATCGAGATTTATGTCAAATTAAGCACAAAGTCACAAGGACAGGTTTTCAAAATCTGTATTAAGTAAATCACATCTTGATCACACTGAATTATTGAAAACCTATGTTGCTCAGACTCTTCAAAAATATCAAAGGTGCATGTAGGGTGTGCAATCGGTCGGTTCGGTCGATTTTTTACTATAATCGGTCGGGTTTATCGGTTTTTGTTTTAAAATATGCTAAACCAATAACAAAACCAATAAGCAAATTTTTTATCGGTTTATCGATTTGATGTTATTGGTTGGGTTCGATTAACCCCCCAAAAGAAATGTCGATCAAAATTAAATATATAATAGTACGTATGTTTATAGTTACATGTACCAAAACTTGACCGCCACAAAAACATAACAAAAAACTTTGAATGTTGATTCAAATACAACAGTCACACACTTGCCAAAAAAGTATAACCATACAATTACGAATATGAACTAAACAAAAAAAAGATTTTTCAATGAGAAATTTTTAACCGTTGCTTGATCCACGAGATAATCAACAAAGTTCTCACAATTTCCTACCAAAAAAAAATAGCCTGAAAAGCTAAATGAATCTATTTATGTATTAAATTATTGTATAATTTAAATTGAGGAGGGTAACGTAATAGTAAAGTAGTAAATAACTATAGTATTATTGGGTATCGGTTACCCAATAAGAAAAATCGAAACCGACCCAAAACCCCAATTAATTATTTTTTCTAAAACCCATTAAAAAAACCCATAACCCAATAAAAACATAACCCAATAACATTTATCGTTCGGTTTATTGGTTCGGTATCGTTTTGCACACACCCTAGGTGCATGTCAAATACTCTAAGAGTAGTGCTTTTGCGGAGGATCGACACGGGTGCGACAACAATATTGGAGAGTCCGAGCAACATAGCTGAAAACGAAAACTTGGATAAACTAAGGTAATTAGATTATTAATAGTCACCCGCCCCACCCCCACCATTTTGTAAAGCAAAAGCATGAATTCGTGAACATACCAAATTCTCCACGGGCTTCTTCAACCTCTAAGAGCTGCTCGATTGCTGTGTTAACTGTCATAAATCTGGGAGGTTCATACTGCTTCTTTCCTCTGAGAATAAAATCAGGGTCACATACTACTTCAAGTGATTCGTCTAAGAATAAATGGAAACAACATTGATGTCTAACCTGCAAAGAGACTCGATGGTTGGTTCTTTTACTCGTATATCTGCAAATCAGAAGATGAAGATGCAATTAAATGAAGAAGACTGCACAAAAAGTAAGGCAATAAAAGATCGACCAAGTACTTCTGTAACCACACAAGTCACCAGTAATACATAAACTTAACTAGAAACATCTAATTTCATGTCGTATATCCTTGTTAGCACTACAATGGTGTTTAATGGTTGAGAATGAATCCTCTGAAAACTAGTCCAGAAGTATGCACGGTGAAAATATTCCACTTAAAAGCAAAAGATGATAGACCGTCAACTGAAGTGTTTTGATTGGTAAAAGAGGCAAAACTGGCAACTGAAAATTTTTAGTCATATATATATGAAATATATATGATAACACATAATTCATGATGTAGCCAAATAACAATCACTAAGGGGATGGTATATCGGTTGAGGAAGTAACAAGAATGAGAGTCGTTAAGCTTTTTATCATCCTTGCGTCAAGCTATTTTCCACAGAACCTCTCCTACAGTATTATCACTGCAGTAACATAGGAGCAACAGAATGTTATGCCAACTACACATATGCTAACCTTGACAGGCAAGATTATCCTGATAACACGTGCTACTGAACAGAATAGGCTTCTCAGTTGTTTAGTCACTGTGACAGAAGTTGCCCCGGACACCACAAATATAAGAACAAACAAAGTAGTTAAATAGCCACTTACCTAACAAGCAGAGTGTGTGTAGTCCAAGCTTTCGGTTTTCTCTAATCTTCTCATAGAAACTATCCGGCCTCCAGGTCTCAGTGAAGAACGGTATGGACACTGTCTCTCCATAATGGTAGAGCTGTAAGCCACACACTCCAACAGCATTCATCACAGATGCATTGTGTATCACCTTTACATCCACACCCAACTTCTTCGCACGGACGACAATATCAGTGTGGGTTGTGGCTCTGTAGTGAATATTGACATATGATGGAGGAAAAGAAGTAGATAAGTGAAAGAACATCTATGTGTCAACATGAAAAGAACCATCTTTGTATTTTACTTCTTTATTAAATCCATAAACAAAACAAAGACAGTTGAAGATATTCTCCTCCTAAGGAAGATTACCCAATTAAGCCTTTGCCAACATAAATCAACAAAGTTTATCATTTTCGAGAACTTCCACAAATCATCCCTTTATAAGCGATAACATTTACGTTATTTCTCTTATAAGCGATTTCAACTGTCAATCAAAGTTCCAAATAGAAGGCATAACTAATATTGAAAGAGAAATGCATTAACATAGTTTTTAAACAATACAAAGGTCCTTATTCCAAAAAAACTCCTCCTAAGTCCTACCTTAGAAAAATAAATTACTGATAATTTACTTGGTGCTTTGCAACAAAGTTCAATGATTTGCTGGCACATTATCGAAACTTAAAGAAGCAACCAATTATTGTTTACAATTTTAGAGAATCTAGGTGAATGTTCACTTCAGAATAGGTACAATCATGCATACTATCTACTTCTTTGCCAAATTAACCACTACCAAGTGAAACAAGATTGAACAAAGCTACATGAACTGACCTAAGACTGGGGAGAGTAGGTGTACACATACCTTATCCCTAGAGACTGTATCCCAAAGAACCCCCCGGCTCAAGTAACACAAATCAAAGAACATACAAAAGGAAAGAAATAAAAGATGTATTGGAGGAAGCATCACATAGCATATAGGGAATGGACAAAGTAACAGCAACAAAGTCATGCGATAACCAAAACACAAGACACAAAGGGGTAGCAACGTAAACCGCAAGACAAGAAACTACGCAAAAATTGCTAATTCTGCTGATACCAAAGGGGAAACAGATACAGGCGCATACTACCCCAAAACTAACCCGCGAGACAACCCTCGCCTAACTACTAACCTTCTACCATAACCAAGATAAAAAACTGACACCAACTAAAAGTCAAATATCCAAAAGGATCTTCATTATCCAAATAAATAAGCATATCAATAAAATGAAGAATACCCAAAAGGATCACCAACAACTAGAAAAGCCACGTCAGAAGCTTTAGCTTCATTAAGGATCTCATCAGCTTTCTCCTCTACCATTTCCCTATCTGCAAGTGTAATTGATCTTCCATAAAGATTTTCCTGAAAAAAGATCAAAACTTTATCATCAAAATCACTTTTTTTTTCACTAACTGAAAATAAAATTACAAGAAAAGACAGTAGCTTTTTTCTAACCAGATTGGAAAGACCATTTGGAGAAAGCCCAAAAGAGAGAAGTGAAGTGTAAGCTTCCATGTATACTTTGCTGCATTTTTTTACTGCTTCAAGACCTTTCAAAGTTATATCTTTATCATCACCCAATCCAAGACCTATTATATACAGCATGATTCTCCCTTCACTTCACTTCACTTCTAATCCAAAATATACTTCAAATTAGTGATGCTGATTTACAAGTTCCAGTACGAGATACAGTCTTTTTCCAGTTGGAACGAGGGAGACGATGAATTTAAACCCTGTCGATATGTCCGAGTGGTTAAGGAGACAGACTTGAAATCTGTTGGGCTTCGCCCGCGCAGGTTCGAACCCTGCTGTCGACGGTTTTTTTTTTTTGATCAATATAATATCGTGTCAATTCATCGACTCATATGGTTTTTTTTTTTTTTTTAATAATATCGTATCAATTCGTCAACTAACATTTACCTGTTATAGCAAATAACCTATCTTAGTTTCAAGATTTTAAATCCTATCCAATGTAAAATCATACATGTATATATCGTCTGGATGACCCAATGACCAATAGTTGTAAAACTTACTCACACTAACGGTATCGGTATATATAACTTAACTTAAATTTGAGAAATGGAAGAGAATTCATCTCCAATTTATTTTTATAATATGTTAACAAAAAGATTTTTTAAAAATGCAATACACACAGGTGCTCAATTTCATTTACAACATCTAGCAATTGGACAAAGCTGGTATTGAAATCATGTATTGTCAACTTGTTAAAGATTACATGTAAGAACAGAAGGAGAAAGGAATGTGTGAAAACTGAGAAAGGCAGAGAGGGGATGAACATAAATGAATTTTACAGAATTTTGTGTCAATATATTCAGGTCAAAATGACAGGTCTTCTAGACAATAAACAAGTTGTGGCATCCATGCTGAGTATTCTTCCATATCTAATCATCGTCCTTGAATTCCCTGTCGAGAAGAAGATGACACTCTCAGTATTTGTGTCTCCAAGACTGAGTTCTAACTTCTCTTTATCATACAAAATATAAACAGAAGTCGCGATTCTATGTTTTCTTTTTGTGTGTGTAGTAAGAGGTGTAAAGAATGATAACTCACCTGCGATCAAGGTACCGAGGTTGAATGCCACTTCCTTGACATGTTGTGCAAGTCAAACCACCAGCACCGTCACAATTGATGCACCGAGAGACTTCTGTCTCACCCCCTCCAAGCTCCACCGTCACACTGCCAGTACCCATGCAAAATCTGCATTTCTCTGCAATATAAGCCCTTTCCCTCATAAGTATTAGCTCTAAGTCAGTCTCCAAAAATGTTAGGTTTTAAGGATTAACTGGCTCTACAGTCTTTGATCAGACAATCTACTGACTACTTTTTGAATAATTGAACCTCAGTAAGATTATATGATTCAACAACTCAATTCTCTTTTACTGGGTGATGTAATGTCTATACATGCAATCTTAATTGATGGCACATGACACCGAAGATACACTTTGATATTTAAAGTGGAAACTGTCAAGATTATTCACCTAGCAAATTTTAGAAAAACAAAAACGTCAAATCATAAATCACCCTTCTCTTCGTCGCTCTCTTCGATGATCAAAAACACCACAGCAGATAGAACCACCTTAGGGCCAGGATTAGAACACTTCCCAATTATAAAGGCGGTATCTATGAGAAGGAGAGATTTAAGTCAAGCTAGGAGTAAATTGCAAGTTGAATAAAATTGTTGGATCATTGATGTAAGTAGCTGCAACCAGAAATTCCTTAAAAGGCACTAGAGACATGCTAAGGGATAGGCGTCAACCTACAATGACATCTTTGAAGTGGCATACGAATTAAGTGATTAAAAAATAAATCCTAGATCCATACTATGAGCATTTTGGAAGGATTTCTAAGAAATGCACAATTTGCTCTATCCATCATGTCAGATATTTTGATCAACAAGTCATACATGTCAATTTTAAGTGATACAAAACTAGACCAATTCAATAAGTCAGCTTAAGATCCATCGAAGCAATTGACATGTGGGTTTAGTGTCTTTGCTCGGACTTCCGGAAGTTGATAAATGACGCATTCAAGCAAAAACATCACTAATATAAGAGATGTGGATAGCTCAAACCATAGTCTAGTTTCTCTTGGCTGGCAAGCAAATGACTAGATTCGTAGCAAATGAGCATAATTACTAAACGAAGAAGACAAGTGGTGCAAGTTATATCTTAAACTAGAATATAGGAAGGAACCATAGGAGTTATTTTCCTGAGACTTGTAAGAAAGAATCGAGTGATAACAAGGATTGATGAATGTTCTTCATGGGCCAAAAACCATCAGAAAATGTACTGCAGCATCTAAAACTGAAGCCAAGCACAAATGAGAACATGTACTTCATAGTTTTATCTTGAGGATACTGAAACTTTTGCCCTTATTCTACAATCTATATTCTCCCATATCTCACTGCAAATGGCAAATAAAACTTTACCTGGAAATCAGAAATACAACAACACAGGCTCTACTTTTGTTGTTGTTGAACCAATGTATGCACTCCTTCAACAACAAGAACTACTGGCTTCCAGTAAATATTTTCAAAAGAAACTAAACTTCTGGGGGTTCAAAGGCAAACAGGAAACTCTCACTTATTGCAATTGTCTCAAAATAGTTTAATTAAGCCGAAATACAATTCTGCGGCTGTTTGGGCAGCCATTCAGCTCAAATTTCTTAATTGAGTGCCATCCACCAATTATGTATTTTAAGTACACTTGTGGACATAACAATATACCTCTAGGCTCATTTGTACTTATCGGATCGAACATATAAAGAAACAACAGAATGGAAAGTCTAGTTTAAGAAATACTTACGAGCACCAGTGCCGGTGCAGGGGAAGCAGGGCTGAGTGTTCTCTCTTTTTGCCTACAAAATGTACATTCTTTAACTATGAAAACGGAGATATATGACCAGGAAAACAGAGTTATATATCAAACACAGTTAATTTTAAAATATCAAACTAATCTTATATAATTCAGCTTAGAAAATTAGTCAAATGACTCTCGAGAAATGAAATGTAACAAATACTGTAGTTGTACCAAGCAACTGTGCTCTGCAGAACCCGTAAGTAGCATCCCGGATAATCAAGAAAGGTACAAAAAATTATTCAAAGAGCATATTTCATAAAATTAAATCTTAAAACTTACAGCATTATCAATTTGGGTCTCATAAAAAACTGGAATTCCAACTCCAATAGCAACACTGAGCACCCCAACTGTAATTGCTATCACCTGCCAAGTACATTACAAACCCCCCAAAAAATCAAAAATTAAAAAAAAACCCATATGAGATCAACTGAAATTAAACAACAATCATGGAAGAAAAACACAAAAAGAGAACTTGAGAAAGAAAAGAACCGTGTTTTGATCAAGATCCACAGCTCTAATACATGGGTAAGAATTTTGCCTACGACGTGTTTGATGAAATTTCTGAGTGAAAAAAGAAGAAGAAAGAGTAGGAAGCTTAAGAGGTGAGCTGATAAATGGAGACTTAAAGCGGGAAAGTGAAGGTGCTGTTAACATTTCCTCCCTTTTCTTTCAATGTTTAGTTTAGCTATGGATTTTGCTATCATCAGAATCAGAAAAACAAGAAATTCTGAAACTGACACCAAGTGTGGTTAGCTATCCATTGTTAAGCCTTTGGATTGTGTGGGGACACATTTCATATTTACCAGTCACTTCATTGTGTTTTTTTAAAAAAAAAAATTAAATATATAAAATCTAAATGGTAACTTTCAAAAAAGAAATATTCGTGTAAAATTATCCCCTCTATCGTCATTTGTAGAGGTTGTTTTTATGTTTGATGTAATAATTTTGTATAGTTCTTTTTATATATAGGTAAATGTCTAAGCCTATATGCAACTTGATTACTCTATTCATTATCATATACTTAGTAAAGTTCAATATATGTGAATTTTAATCCTTCATGATTTTAACTACTTTACTTAGGCGATTATGACACTTGTTTATTTATAAAAAAAATCTTAAATTATCAGTGCGATTTTAACTCATCGAAACAATATTTGGGATGTAACTCTTGTGACTTTATCATTTCTGAAATTATGTATTTGTTGGTACTGACGCTATTTTAATTATTTACGATTGATACGTATATGCTAATTATGTGCTTTGCACTGGCCACTTTTAACCATAGGCAGATCAGCGTATGTATGCAAACATATCTACATATATTTCAAGAAAAATGAAAACCAAACTATATGTTAGAACTGTAAAATGTATGATATAATATATGAGCTAGAACTTGTAACACATCCCAAATGTGAATACATACAGTTTGCATCCAGTTACCGCCTTTCATACAGTAATGGTGATACATATAATACATTATTTTGTGAGTTGTGACACAAACTCAGATTGAACATTAGTTTATCTTTGTGATTTTACAGACGTGTAAAAACATGAAAGGGAATATACATTAATTGATTAAACCACATCTTGTAACTCAACTGACGAGTTCCTTAACCTCGTTGAGCTTCATACCTTTGCCTATTGTATGGTTTCTCTGGCTCATATTCGGTCTTCTCCCTGGAGCTCATGTTGCACTACTTTGGTCCGCTAGTTTTTGAAGGGCCACATCTCTCCACCATAGCATCGTACAGTTGCTTCCCGTTCTATTTATGAAATTTCATCAGATTAAACCTCACATGTGAAGCAAAAGATACTCATTCCAAGTTTAAAAGCACTTACAAAAATCACTGGGAAAAAGTGTATTTGTCCCTCGGGTTTTGTCTGTTTCTCTTTAAAATAAACCAAAATCGGAAAGTTTGGCCACCATAGCTCCCAGTTCACAAATGAAGAATATCTGTTCACATCATTTGAATCAGCCATTTGGCAAAACTGACTTAGAGCAAGGATTGCCTTCTACTTACTTCCAGCGGTTCTTTCCACCCACGAAAACATTTTCACCTGACTCCTTGAGTTGCTCCCCAACTTTCACCTCCTGCAACGAAGTTAACATAGCAATTAGAGAGAACAACTAATATGACAATGCAATGGTATATAAATTGCTTACATCAAATTTATAAAAATAAGAATGTAACCACATGCTATACATACCAGAGCCTCATCATCAAAGACAAATCTCACTCTTGTTGTCTGCAAGGGAAAAACGATGTGAATTAATAAGGAATGCCAGCCTGATAGATGCTAAATGAATGAACGAGATCACGGAACTTAAGATAATAAGCAGAATGAAAAGATGATCTGTTACTAGATCCGGTGCAATAGAAGAAGCTCCCCTGTATTATTATAAGGTGAACCAATAAACAGAAACAGCATTAAGAGGAAGCAGAAAAAAGACCAAAATTAATTCCGAAAGTCCACAGGAAAATTACTGTCTCCTTAAGAAATTAATCCCTTCACGTACCCGAGGGTTATGAATTCATTTCTCCTCCAAGATTTTAAACGGATTAATCCTATTAAGAAATCGCGGTTACCTCAAACTTCTTAACGTCAACGAACTTCAGAACAGGAACAAGTCACCAGACTAGTCGATTAACACTTTGATTATTGAAGGAAATATATATTGCAGAGAGAAGGGAAATTTTTGTGTTTGAAAAATCGAAAATTGACCTTCCTTTTATTAGCCATTTCAGCAAGAAACGTGTCTGTTCGAAGGCGGAAATCTGTTTCAACCCGTTTTATCCAGGCAGTTGTTGTCTTTTTGAAAAAAATAACACCTTTTAGGAAAAATGTAGCGGTTAGAAACAATTAACGGCTTTGGAAAGAGTAAAAAAACTTTTCGGATGTTTACCATACACGCAAATTTTATAAGAGATAATATTAACAGGGATAAATGTTAAAATTTTGTCCAAAAAAATTATAAACAAAATAATTTTTGCCAAAAAAGCCGAGAGTGAGACCGGTTTTGCGAGGGGAATTTCTTATTAGCTCTTTAAGAAGTAATGGAAGTGTTTTCCTATAAAGGACAAACAATTTTCCATCTTTTGACCAATAGGGGATAAATGACTTTCATTTGCACTTTGCAAATGACTTTTTCATTTTACCTCCAAAATAGTTCCCTACACTTTTCATATTCTATCTTTTCTTTTCTCATTCAACACTTGCTAAACCCAAACCAAATGGTGCCATATAAGGATGCAAAACTGATCTTCGAAAACAGGTGGTGTAAAGTACAGAAAATTCATTCTAATAAGACGATTACAGTTTTGCTCTCCATCTCATTTGTTAAAAAAAGAATAAAAAAGAAGAGGTACCTGGAATAACAGGAGTAATCCAAGAAGACCAATAGGAACTGCTGCTGGTAGATTTTCCACATAAAATAAACCACCAGATAACCCTGTTCATACAAAAATGTAAAAGATTGGAACAAAGACACTAGAGAAAAATGAAATGGGGGAGGGACTGAGGGAAATTCTTCAACAAATCTCTTTTGGATGGTTGTACATATCGTTTCATAGTGTAGTATATTGTACTGTACTCTGTTGTATTGTTTTGATGAATATAATGTATATATTGTATTGTTTCGTATTGTTTCATAACATCACCATGTACCAAGATTTTGAACAATAAGCTTACAATATTATCAAAAAAATAGAGTATGAGATAGAGTTATGATAGGGTTTAAAGTAATATGATTATTAAATACCAAATAAGGGCAAACTGAGAGAGAAAAAAAAAAAGAAAATGATAAGCCCACGTGATCACACCAAATAAGCTGTTACATTATATGGAGTTAACATAACGGAGTTAACAATACGAGACAACAAATTTAGTAACAATAAGCATCGTAGCGTAAGTAACATTACGATACAATACCACAAGTAACAACCATACAAACATTGTGTTTAAAGAGTTATGATAGGGTTTAAAGTAATATGATTATTAAATACCAAATAAGGGCAAAATGAGAGAGATAAAAAAAGAAAAATAAGCCCACGTGATCACACCAAATAAGCTGTTACGTTGTATGGAGTTCACATAACGGAGTTAATAATACGAGACAACAAATTTAGTAACAATAAGCATCGTAGCTTAAGTAACATTACGATACAATACCACAAGTAACAACCATCCAAACAATGTAAGATGCACCTAGAAGGACAACAGGAATTCGGTAATCTGGGTCAGGAACAGCAGTTTCCTTCTTTATCAGTTTCTTCCGCATCTGCCAAACCACGAACATTAGCCCAAATTCCCAGGAAACTACAATTAGATACAGTCAAACATCTCTATAACAATCGTCCAACATTTCCCTATACTATGTTATATTATATGCTCTTTATAAACTGCATTTCACTATCAGGGGCAGAGCAAGGTGGGGTTGCTTCTTCACAAACCCTATATTTGTACTAGAAAATTAAGTATACCTCTAACAAAACTGATTGACAGCTCCATGACAAATTTTAGAACCCCAAACTTCTAATATTGGTTCTGCCTCACTATACAGGCTTCTCTATATTAGCAATAAGATCATCTCAAATTCCAAAGGCAAAATTAGATCAAATGAAAAAACAGAAAATAGAGAAATATGAATTAACTGACCACTGAGGTGATAGTGAGATTGATTTTTTTGAAGTTTCTAGTGAAAAGACCATGACCATTAATCTCTTTGCCATAGAATGAGCTCTGTAATTTCCTCACAGCCACAGGTCCACCTACTACTTCTCTTTCTGCTTCTGATAAATACAAAACAAAAATTAGTTTACAATACAAGAAAATTTTAAGATAAGCTTAACAAAGTCTAGTTTTACAGAAATTTTGCTCAACTGTGCAGAGCAGTAGTGAAGCGGGAAGCAGAGAGAAGAGCGCTCTCCATTGCAGTTTCTCTGAAATTGAAAAGAGTGAGAGGCTGTAGATGATTTCCCTTAATTTTGTCATTTCCACGCTCTATCCGTTTCGCTCCATTGCAAGCCACTGATATGTCTAAAGCTCAAGGGTAAAAATGACAACAAACAAAAAGTACTCAATGCGGGCTTCGGAAACTGGGTGGAAAATAATTTTTAAAAGAGGAATATTCGCATATAATCACTCAAATTTTAGTGTAATTATGATTCATAGTTAGAGTTTGCTTATTACGATTCGTAACTACATGCTATAGAGAAAAGTTGCGAGCGAGAGAGGACAGAGAGTCGAAGAGTGATGAATTGTATATGTATATCAATTAGATAATTATATATTATACATATGTATTTGTAAATTCTAGCGAGAGAGATTGGGAAAGGGAGCGTAGAGGCGAGCGAGATCGGAAGAGGAAGAAGAGAGGCGAGAGGCGAGTGAGAGATGATAATAATTTGTAGAATTTGCAGGTACGTTTGTGTAATTCATATATTTTTATAAAATTGAGTAATATAAAGTCTGAAATTATACAAATATAGTAAAACATTTGAAATAATGAATTGATACAAACATAAACATATGAACTTTAAACTATTATACAAATTGCATTATACAAAATTCTAAAATCAAACGTTTATACAAACTTTAAAAAGTTATACACAAAAAAAATGAGGTGTTACACCAAAATTTTGGCCTAACATTTAATAATTCGTGATTTGATTTTGGAGCTTTATTTAGTAATAGCAAATTTTGGTCCGAGGATTTAAAATTCATACATTAGGAGTCAAACAAAAAAAATAAAAAAAATATTGCCTTTCCCACATTGTCACTCAAAGAACAATTTTCAATTTTACAATAGTCCCACATTTGTTAGTGTACCCTTTTGAGGATTTTTGGGTTGTTGTTATTATATTAATACACTTCATTCAATTTTTAGAGGAGGATTTTGGAGGGGTAAAAACAAAAGAATGTACTCATAAATTTTGAGAATTCTTGGTGTCCCATAGTTCAAAAAATTTTAAAGTGTTTTGTGGGTTTTCGAAGTTAGTTAGGATGGTGGAGTAGTCTCTTTCAAACTTGGGAGCGAGTTCCGGTTCGCTGTCCAAACCAGGTAAAGTTTTGTTTTTTTCTTAGCCTCTTTTATTCATTTCCAGCTCTTTTATGTTTTGTCTTTTATTATATGTAGCTTGTTTTGTTTTGTAGTTGAATGTAGTTTAACATTTACAGTAATAGTTATGTTATGTATAGTTTTAATATTAGCACTATTTTACGATTTGATGTCTTTCTTTATTTCGACCTCATGGCGTGGTTCATTATTACTATTATTTTAAAAGTGTTAGTCAACTATTTGTCAGTGCTTAACTTTTCAGGGTTGTAAGTATTCTATTTGTAATGGTATTTTTAAGTTTAATATTAGTATATTGTTGTTTCCATTTCTACATTATGTTATGTTCGTTTGGTTGTTGTTTCCATATTCTCTTGGGATAAGTTGTTAGTTTTGGTATGTTCAGTTTTATATATTTATATGTTGAAAGGGCCGTGTTGTGTGAAAAAATCTATCCGTCGGGCGGGCTAGATTAGAGGCCTTTCCCCATTTTAAAAGACGGAAAATTTAATCACGTTATATTATAAATTGGTGAAGGGGCCGATGAAGGAAATTACCGCGATCAGCCAAGGCATTCCCAGTTATTGTAAAAGACGGGTGGGAAATTTAATCCAAGTTTTATATTAGAATGTTGAAAAGGGCCGATGAAGAAATTACGGCGATTTCCAAGGCCTCCATGTTAATAAGACGGATTTTTATTTTAGTTATGTTAATGAGTTATTCATTTTTGTATGATATTATTTGATATAACTCTGTAAACTAAGTGTCTTACAGGTACCGGAGGTGTTTCTTCCTGACAATTATCGAATGTAGTGTCCGAATTATACTTTTAATTTCATTATCTTGTGGCATATTGACGTTAGGCAAGCCTATAAAGCGATTGATTTATTTATGTTTAGTGTGTATTATTGTATTTTTATTATTGTGGTTTCTGTTTGTATTTAGTTTATTCTTACTCAATTTGAAAAAAAAATCATAAATGAATTCAGTCGGGAAACCCACAATTTTGGATTACGAAGGGTGTGGCCTAACCCCTTTCCTCGGAATAATTTAAAACCCCCTACCTAGAAATCGAATTGGTTTCGTAGTCATAATGTTTCCTAGGTTTTTCCTAAAAATTAGGTGGCGATCCTTTTTCAAAAACTGTTTATTTTTAGGAAACTTTGGTAAAATTGAAAACCATTAATTCAATTTTCGAGTTGACGCGACGTTCGCCCTATTTCGACAGGAGTAGGGATGAAACAGAAGGTTATATGATGAAAAAAACCAGAATGGTAAAACAAAGGGGGAATAAACGGTCGTATACATATTAAACAATCGTATACAAATACAAATCAAAGAAAGAAAGTCAATCAACGTAATTTATGTATAATGTTAGTCGCGAGTGATAATTATAACAAACTATGTCTGTGACGAGTAATTAACTAATATACGTTTGTTTAACCGCATAATATTTTAAAAAAAAATAATTAAAACGGAGTTAGCAACCTACTGGCTTACTAGGTATGCATCATTTGGTATAAATGATGAGTTCTTGTCTAATGTCCGATATTTATATTAAAACGCGATCCTAGAGCCTTTTAAACGTGTTTGCCTTTCTTTGTACTCATCAACTTTTTTAAATAGTAACCACTCTCACCCGGGCCTTTGTCGTTGAACATATCTATCTTAAAGTATGATCTTGTAAATATACATCTAAATTAGATAACTTTTTTTTTTATAAATATCGAATATCTAACAAAAATGATAAAAGTAAAATAAAAATGGATCAAGAGTGTGAGGGTGACAGGCCAACAAAGTGCCTATCATTGCAAAGCATGTGATGGTGTGACCATCCCTTTTATGATCTTCATATTAGTAAGGTCTTTAAATAAAGGTAAGGAAGAAGCTTTTTGAACAATTCGCTACGCAAGTAATAATAAATTTTTGAAGAGTGTAAGTAATATATATTATTCAAAGCTTACACATATAATCCTGGTTAACTTTTCGAAATTACTCTATATAAATTTTTAAGGTAATACTATTCGTGTTCTGTTTCCTAAAATAATTTCTTTAGAAAAATAAAACTATTTTGTATACGTTTTTTATTACATCTTTAAAGTTCTCAACTAAAATATCATTCTATATAATTAAAAAAAAATAATAGTACATGAAATCACATGATTGTAGAATGCCATATATAGCCGTTGTGTGAGTGTGACCACATATAAAAGTTGTTCAATTAACCCCAAATGTCGAGGGACACCTTTTTCAACCATACAATAATATAATATTATATATTGTCTAGATAAAATTATTTCTATTTATAACGTACTTTAAAATATTTAATTTGAAAGGCACGTTACTATAATTTTGAAACAAACCTAAATTCATCACGTTAGACTATTAAAATCAAATTACATTTGAAAGGTAAAAAGAAAGGTGTTGCATGAGGAATTAAGAAGCATATGTGTGTCAGTTATTATTAAAGAGTGTTATTGAAGTATTATTTCCCATCAATTTAAGAATATTCTTTATTTATTTTTCTTTTTTGTGATACACATACATTTCTCTTTTCAGAGGGTTAAATAATATACTTTGCATTTTGTATACTTATCCATTTTAGTTCTTAGTTTTTTCATTATACTTTGCACATTATCCACTTATCCCAATTCCATTTCTCCAATCCATCTTGGGGACCCATATACTAGCAAAAATAAGAAAATTAACAAAATCCTAAAATATTGTAGTATGTCCATTTTGTGAAATATTCACAAAAATACTTGAGTTTCAATATTTAAACTTTAAAGAAAATATTAAAATATTTAATTTTCATTTGGAGTAACTTTTTATTTTTTTTCTTATAAAAATTGAGAAATAATCCCTTGATATTTGGATGAAATATATACAATTTGTGCGAAAAGTAAAAATTTAACTAATTAGTTATGAGCTAAAAGGAAATAAAACTCATAAATATTATCGTTCATCCTTTTTGAAATATTTATAAAAAATAATTTTAGTATTCGATCTTAAAAAAATATATTAAGTTACGAATTTTATAGTATCATCAGTTAAAATTTTATATTTTTTATTGATAAATTTAAAAATATCACACATTTTAGTTTCTAAAGTAAAACTCATATCCAAATACGAATTCCATCTTAAGCATACCTCTCATTTTATAAAAACTAAGAAAATATGGAAGAAATACAAACAATTTTTTTATTTAATAAATAACTTTTTACTAAAAAAGTTTGTGTTTAGGAACTAAAATAAAAATAAAAATAAAAATAAAAATTCATTTTAAATGCCCATCCGTATAATTTTAAACTCAATAAATGGTTTGAGAAAATCCAAAACGACACAATCTACCACCCCCGTAAATCTCTTTCACACACCTCTTCTCCGCCAACATCGCAACGGTTCGCCGGAGAACTGCGGCGGTGCCACCAACTTCTAAAAAACTGTTCACTTGCCTTTTGACTTCAAACTAACGGCCAATCGCTCCGGATGTTTTAGTGCGAGTGGGCGCCTCGTGTGGTTTGCTTTGGATGGTACAGCATAAAGGTTTGAACGATCGGTTTGTTACATATGTTGGTGAGTCTGAGGGTGCTGTTTTGTATAATTTACTAGTCGACACTCTAAGAACTATTGTTTTGATTTATCCAAGATTTTTTGGATCTTATATTTTGTCTTTTATGTTTTTAGATACTTCTGAAGATATACTATTTGTTTGACAATGTTTTAGTTTCACCTTTTTGGGGATTTTTTTCAGTCTTGCTATAAACAATTGAGTGATAAAGCAGATGGGAAGAAAAAGATGAAATTGTTTTAGTGTTCTGCTGCATTTTAAAGTCATTTGCAATTTTGATATTCATTTTTGTACAACAAAATTGTGAGCTGAGTTTCTATGTAAACAACCACTCTAAGGAAGGAGTTAAGTTTGCATACATCTGATTTTCAACAGACTCCACTTGTGAGATTACACTGTGTATGTTGTTGTTGTATCAGCTCAATTTTTAAGTTAAATGGATAGCTATATGAAGTAATCTATATCCATTCGGTTTCATTTGTACTCGGTTCCGTTTCAATCATCCTTAGATTAGTTCCCCTGATGCATTATCTCCTAAGTTGTGTTGATTGTAGAGCTTGGTTTAACTAGTGATATCTTTTTTCTGTGTCAGGAATTCAAGATGATTGGATCTTTTATCACCAGAGTGCTTGTGTAAATTTCGAACTACCCTTATACAAATTATATAGAGTAGTTAATTGTTGATTTTCTATTTCTTGAGTTTCTAAAGATTTGATCTTTGGTGTTCTTCATGTAGGATGGTTTTTGGTTATGCTTATCCAGCTTATGAATGCTTCAAAACTGTGGAGATGAACAAACCAGATATTCAGCAACTCCGCTTTTGGTGCCAATATTGGTATGTTGCTACATTTTTTTAGACCTCGATGTATCTTATTGTGGATCTCCGTTCTAACTACCTCATTACTCCAATTTTCAGGATCTTAGTTGCTATGTTGACAGTTTGTGAGAGGTTCGGTGATGCTTTTATTTCATGGTAATCATAACGAACTTGTTTGTTCAGATCGTATTTTTTGATTACTCCCAACTTGTTATATTTTGAAATATTCATGTTGATGTTAACTTTCTCTTATTTTGTGTGATACTTTTTCTTTTCAAGGGTTCCAATGTATAGTGAAGCTAAGCTGGCATTCGTCATTTACTTGTGGTGCCCCAAAACTAAGGTATGCAAATATTGAAAAACAAATATTCTGTCTTTGATCGGCTTCAGTTTCATATTAATCTAATTAGTTCATCATCTTATCATAAAATTACTGCAGGGAACTACATACGTCTATGATGCCTTTTTTAAACCTGTGATTTTAAGGCATGAACCTGAGATTGATAAAAGTTTGTTGGAGTTGAGGACCAGAGCAGGAGATATGTTCTTTTTATACTGGCAGAAAGCTGCTAGCTATGGCCAGACGAGGGTTTTTGACATTTTGCAGTACATTGCTTCGCAGTCAAATCCACCTCCCCCCACTCAGGTTTTTGTTAAGATGTGTTTCAGAGTTTATATGCAAGCCCAATCATTTTCAGCATTTCAAACATGCTCTTTACTAAATGATAGTCTTAGCTGTTTGAAATTTGAAGATTGTATTAATTTTAGAGTTTGCATGCTTATGAATCCATACAGCTGTGTTGCGATGCAACTCCACGGAGTCCTTTCTAACTGTCCGTGCTGATTTGAAGGTTAAGGTGTGATTATTCATAAGAGTCTTAATATATAACACATGCTTGTGAAGCCTTGGGGGGTTTACTAGATAGGTTGAATCTTTTCAGACTTAGAAGTGGGGAGGTTGGGGGTTCAGTGTAGGTGATAGCCAGACTACAGATAATGAACTGTTGCATTTTCTGGTGCTTTGCTGAGTGGATTTGTTTGTGTTTGTCATTCTAAGTTGGATTCGCTATTTAACTTTCCCGCCGGGAAAGTTAATTTTAGCTGTACGTTGGAATATGGGGTTAGAATCTAAGGGGAAACTTTGTTGCTGGGTGACCTGTGTATTTTTCATGAGGTGTATTGTTGTGACTGCATGACTTCCCCACCCAGAGTTATTTGTACAAAATTGCGTACACATGTTTTATGTGGCTTCAGTGTTTTTTTGGCTAAAAGACAAACCACCATACATGTTTTTTTTTACTCTCATAATAATAGACGAGAATAATTTCCATTTCTGTTTTACTTTATCAAAAAGAGAAAATATCAATGACGATAATAACAATAGACAAGAACTAACCTAACTAATCAAGTACAAGAGTTCTCTGTGTTTAACATAATACTTTCAGTAATGTAGCCCCTATTGTAAATTTCTTACGACACTTGTTCTGAGATTAATACGATACTTTTAACAATTAAAAAAAAAAAAGAATCTTCGATGTTCAATTGGTAGTCTAATGATTAGCTGTAAGATTGTGAGAGCTGAATTTGATCCCAGTTTTAAATATCAATTTGAGCTGTCTTTCAAAATTGCAGACACAAAGGCAAAGCAGTAGAGGTCGTCAACCCACAGCATCACTAAATCGCAGGTCATCTGCTTCAGCAACACAAGTACAGGCTGAAGAACAAGCACCCCGTGCTTCTTCTGAATCTTCAAGCGAGGATGAAGCAGATTCAGCAGAAGAGGCAGGATCCTCCAAAGGTCCTCCACCTGCGTCCACTGCAGCTGCGAATGCACAAAAAGCAACTCCCTCCAAATCACTGGTTTCAACTGTAGCTGCTTCTCTGAACACACAAAAAGCATCTCCCTCCAAATCCCTTGCTGAAATCACAAAACCTTCCACGTCTGTTGAAACTCGAGTGGTGCAGATTGATTCTGTGCCTCCCTCAGCCACTGAAAGTGTAACCCTCCTGCTGAGACAGCCTTAGAGGAAGCAGTCCGAGTAACACGCGCCAGATCAAGAAAGACAAGGACCTCAAACAACCCTTGATTTGTGTCATCAAGTACTTAACCCCCCATGGTAATTTGAATATGTAGTTTATATACATCGGAAAAAGGATTGGTTCTTCAATATACATCTGGCATATCTTAGTTCATTCATTACTGTTGTCCATGATTTTTTAGCATGGCTCGAAAAGTATAAGGGTCGTCGAGTGTGTAGGATTGCCAGATGCAATTACCATTCATTATTAAATATCCAAATTAAAGTACTTGACGTTGTGTGAAGGTGGGAAAATGATCATGAATCTATGAAGTTAAGAGTTATCTTAGAGGATCACTGTACATACATATAAACATCTGGTTCTTGAGATGGCTTGGTTGATGTACTGAATGGTAATTGGAATGGGATTGGGCTTCTATAATTGTATCTCTTCTAATAAACTTTTGAATAATTCGATTTTGGGTTAATTGATTTGGATATTTCAAATTTTAGGTTTTGACTTTTGAGCCTTTTAAGTCCGGTCACTACAATTAATTACCTCAATATAATAGTTTGGTCCTTAACAACGATTGAGGCCGACCTATCGCCCGATGATTTTATATTGAACTTAATATGGTTAATAGGATATTAATCTATTAAACTTTTGGAAATAATACTCATTGGACTTTTATGAATTTGACTTATTGGCACTTGAAGATGGTATGGGTAGAACTGAAACCGAAATCCAATCCAAATTACATAAATTGTAAAATCAAAATACAAAGTCCAATCCATAATCCAAACCAATTCAAATTGACCCAACTCTCTGTCTACTCCTACTTGCTACTGCACAATAATTTTGCCTCACAACGCCTTTAAATTCCCAAATGCCAATAGGCAAAAGTTATTTGGAAGGGCAAGTCAGAAAAAAAAGCGTTGACATATTATCCTTACATTCTAATCTCGTTCACTGAAAACAGAACAAATGTAAATTTAAACACACTATGAGCCATTCACAGTAACCATATAAAGGCTAGATATTTAAGATTCACAAAATTGTCTAAATATCACAGTTCACTTCAATATTACCCAGAATCATTCAATGTTTAACATAAGCTGCCGGCAAGCAACAATAATAGAACAGCCAACAGAACTTTTCCAATGAAGTCATATCTAAGGCTAGTCCCAATTCCCAGCATTGGTTAATCATAAGACTGATATTCCTGTGAACCATATAGTTGTACGCAAAAGTTGTAGGAGTTTCCCTGAAACCAGTTGTTTCTTACTATAATCTGGCTAGAGATATGTAAAGCTTTTTAGCTTCAAAAGATATTTACATGTTTATAAGAAGCCTTATTTCTGTATATCTTCTGGTATCCATATATGGAGTTTGTAACCAGGCTCAATTTTAAACATTATTCAATGCCCCACAGAGCAGTTGCGCTAACCTCCTCCTCCGAGCGCAACCAGTAATCATCATCTATCTGCAGTTTAGGGGAAGAACATGTTGTGTTGTGTTGGTTATGGGGTTATTTCTAAGGTTGACTCGGAAAAACGGGTGGGGGATGGGTGGTGTGAAGTGTGGGATTTGTGGGCTGTGTAATGTGGTGGGGGGTATTTATGTGGATGGTGGTGGTGGTGGTTGATTGGGGTTGCTGATTGTTGGTGGTATCTGGATACTGTTTGGCTTTGGTGATTGGTTGGTGGTGGGGTGGTGGCTGGGTGATGTGGGGGTTGGATTTGGCTATATTTTTGTGAGGATTGGATGGGGTAGTTGGACGCTGGTGGACATTTTATGGCAGTTCGGGTGCTTGAATGGAGTAGAACCATAGGTGGATTCTCATATTTGTTTCGCTTATCTGAAATTGTGGTTGGATGAAAAATGTGGTGGATTTGTGATATAGGGTCGTTGTGTGACTTTTTTGTATGTGATTTGTGATGTGGTTCGTTGTTGTATAGTTTTTATGGATTGTTGTGGGGTGTTTTGTGGCTCGGGGAGTTCTTCTTTTTTTGGGGAACGTTGGCTGTTGGATTTGTGTTGCTTGCTTTGGTGTAAGAGCGTTTCTCTGGTTGGGTGTGTGTCGGTTGATTGTGTATGGTGGTTGGTGTGGGGTTGGGTGAGTGTTGGGTTTTTTGGGGTTTGTGGTGTGTGTGGTAGTTTGTTCGTGGTTTATGTTGTTGGTGGGGTTGGGTGAGGGTTTTTGGTTTGTTTGGTGTGGTGGTGGATTATAATCAGTGTTTTCATATGAATTCACTACTATAGAATAACTATTGTTACAAGAAGTGACGGCTTATTAATTGGATTACTTTGCCTGTTAATATTCAAAAAGGGATAGCCCATTGCTTCGAATTACTTAGTCACTTCAAAACAACAACGCAGATGGTGTTTAACCATACTGATTCACATGCATTTTAACTTATGCAATAGAGGAAGAGATACCAATAAATCGAAAGGGAAAGAGAGGGGTTCAGTCATATACTTACACTGTTATGAGAAGGTACTATTTTATGAACACCCGAGAGCTTTGAGTCTGTTGAATCTAAAGAGCAAGGATGTGCTGGGGATGGGTAAGCATCATCCATCTTTTTTGCAGCAGACACTGAATCCATGGAGTTGTCATGTTTGATGGTTATGTCCTCATGCTGCCTACCCTGTTTGCTGCATTTGTTGATAATTATGTTAGTTAATTGGGCCTTGAAGTTTCTTTCTTTATTTTTTTTGCTTGTACAGTAAAATATCACTTTCTTTTTAAGGGAGACTACTACTACACAGGAATTAGTGAACCAGCAAAGCTATACATACACCCATTTGTTACAAAAGGAGAGAAGCTAGTCATGTAGTGGAGATACCTCAAGAGAAACAAATCTATCGGCCCTGTTGTGCTTCTAAGAATAAGCTTATACTGCCTCTCCAAATCAACATCCTATTAACAAAAATAAGGGATCAGAGTCTAGCATATTATATGTAATTGTCATATTGCCGAAGACCACGGTTACTCACCTCACATGGATCAGGAACTTCAATAGAACTAGCATATGGAGCTTTTATAGCAATGAGAGTTTTATCCTGTGATATACGCCACAAACATTATAGAGAACTGAAACAGCATCATGAATAACATATGTAAGATGGGTGTTACATACCCTGAAATAAGGCAAGTTTCTGATATCTTCCTCAGTCAGAAAGAGGCTCCTGAAGAGTCAACCAGATGATTTTAAGAAACTGATCACATTTTCAGAATAGAAACAATTGCATCAGGAGAAAAAAAAGGGCTACTTCTGACAATTCACATCAGATTCCAGGGTCCTTATTTGCTCTAGTTTTTCCCTGTATTGAAAAACGTTTCACATTCATAAAGTAAGAAAACTCAGAAACATGTCCCTCATTGATGACAAGTTGTTATCAAACCTTATGCAGCTATCAAGTCGGCGATCCTCTGCACTTAGATATCCAATTTGTCCCTGTCATTTAATTGGAAAGCAAGGTCAGTTAAAGAATCAGAATGAGCGAAAATACAAAACACCTTCCTTACTACATTAAAAAAATTATTACTAGTAGACAGGTTCAAGCAAATATTTCTACTTCAGTCCTGTCTTTTAAGAGATTCATTGAGGCATATTATTACCTTGTTTGCTTCATAGCTCTAACTCAAGCTTCATAAATTTCATGCTTTTGTTTATACAACAGCAATAAAATGAAGCAATTAGGGGTGGCAAAAATTTGTTAAGAAAATATGAAAACTATAACAAACAAAATGCAAAGTTTATATTTAAAAAAGAAAAACTAGCTATTTTTGAACAAAAGTATATTAGAACTTTGAATTAAACTACTCAAATATTTGTATCAACGAATAAAGTTTTTGAAACAATATTCAATGCAATGTATTGCAAACACATGACAGACGATTTATTAGCTTGAATTAATTCTTACTACTGTGTGAAATCAAAGCATATGGACTTTAAACAATAGTACACAGAAAACTAGAAAAACTTGATTTTAACCATTATTTTCTCAAGACATTCTTAGAAGAACTTTATAATCACCTTCAGTGTAGATACTTGGTTATCCAGCCCTTGAGATTTTGTTGACTGGAACCCTCTGTTAAAGATAAATTTGGATCATTAACATGTAAGATTTAAAAAAAAAACAGAACCAAATCCACAAGTGTATTACTTCCAACGTATACGACTCTTTGTAGTTTTCTCAATTAATCCAATTCCCTCGAGTACATTTGTGATGTCATAAATTCTCCTCTTTGCCACCTGGGAAACAATTATTCAAATAAATTTAGCATCAAATATGAAACAAAAGAAGCTAAATAAAATAAGAACACAGTATTTTTTTTACTAATTTTATACATTCATATTCATGAAACCTTAATAATAAGGTATAACTTCTGCACACTACAATACAAGGGAAAAGCTAACCTCCAAAACCTCTGCAGAATGGTTCAAATCAAGGGTTCCATCATCAGCCTCTTGAAGCAAACCAATAAATTTCTTAGTCAACAAGCCTGCCCAAAAATGATATATTTATTAATCAATATCTCAAACATCAGCAAGAGCACAATCATCTTGTTCAGGTAAATTACATTTACTCGAAATAACGTACCTAAAGAGTTATCATATCGATAAGTGACACCTAAATTCAGGTTATCAAGTAGATCTGTTTTAACAGAAAAAGAAAGAAATTGAATTATTAATAAATTTAAACTCCAAATCAATATATATATAGTAATATACCGACTCAATTTTGTACCTGCATTTATTCCTTTGGTAGCTTCAATGGTATCTCTAGAAGACTTCCTTTTACTAGGTTGTTTAGTACGTGCACTAGGAGCTTGTTCAACAGGAGAATAGTTGGATGCAAGACTTCTCTGACTAACTCCAGATCCACAATTGTATTCCTCGGACTTTTCAATTTCATTTTTCTGCTTCAAGACATGAGAAAAATCCATTAGTATAAACATATATAGGTCATTGTATGATCTCCTAGGAGATAACGTTTATGAGCAGAATGTGTACAATCACCAGAAAAGTTCTAAGAAATTTTCATTCTACAAAATTAAACGACAATAATTTAGTATGAATGGTGAATTCAACCATTCAAATACACACAATTAATGGAGTACTTTATAAGATTGATGCCTAAATAACACAAAAAAGGTAGTATCTCTATCGTTAGCAAGAGACTAGAAGAAACTTCCCCACTTCCGCCCAAAAACGTGATTTCCGTATTATTTTCTACTGTTTTGCATATCGTTAACGGAAATCACATATTTTACAATAGGAGAAAAAGCAATGAAAACGTAATACTACTTACCGTGACAAAAACGAATGTGGAAGAGGCAATTAAGTGTAAGCATAGGAAGATAAGTAAAGAAAGAAAGGAGAAGCCTTCTTCTCATTTTCTAAGCTTGGATGACAGAGTTACTCTAAATTTCTGTTGATTGAGATAATGGTTGAAGAGAAATGTACCACGTCAGTGAGGGATGAGATTCCCGGATTCTAAGGCTTGGACAATCTTCCATTCTTTGAGATTACTCATCGGAGCAAAATGAAATGTAGAATAGCAATTGAGTTCCAAACATCAGGACATAAAGTTAAAAAGAGACAAAGACTTTCTCATACATCAAAACTTGGATTGACAGAGTTACCATATATATGTGTTGAGCTAGCTTTTACGAAACCCTCAATTCAAAAATGGAATAAAAGGGATGAAAACACTATACTACTCAGCAGAGCAAAAAGGAATGTAGAATAGGCAAGTAAGTGTAAGCATTGGAAGATAAAGTAGAAGTAAAAGGAGATAATTTTTTTCCTTATACATTTAAACTTGGATTGACAGAGTTACTATGTATTTGTGTTGATTGAGAAACAGATACACAACAAATAAACTGAGGTATGCACAATAGTACTAAATTATATGGAAATCATGTAATTTAGTCATAGGAGAAAGCGATGAAAACACAATACCATTAACCGGAGAAAAAAGGAATGCAGAAGAGGCAATTAAGTGTAAGCATTGAGAATTTGGGAGATAAGTTATAAAAAGAAAAGGAGAAAGGTGTAGGATGAGATCCCTGAACTCCTTATAAGGCTTGGGGAGTCCTCCCATAGAGCTTTTACAGAAATCACTTAATTTAAAAATAGGATAAAAGGCATGAAAACCCAATACTACTTACCGGAGCAAAAACAAATGTAGAAAAGGCAATTAAGTGTAAGCATAAGATAAGGAAGGAGAAGCCTTCTCAACTTTCTGATCGAGATAACATATACACTAGAAATTAACTGAGATGTGCACAACAATACAAAATAGTATGGAAATCACGTAATAGGAGGAAGCCATTAAAACACAATACTTTTAACTGGAGAAAAGGGAATGTATACGAGGCAATTAAATGCAAGCATTGGGAGATGAAGTTTTGTTTTACAAAAAGTAGAAAGCCTCAATGTACCCCATCGGGGAAGGATGAGATTCCTGAACTCCTTTTAAGGCTTGCAGAATCCTCCTCCCTTTGAGCTAACTTTTACGGAAATCATTTCATCTAAGGAGAAAAGAAAAGCTAAAAAAGCAAAGAAGAAGAAGAAAGCCTCAGTGTACCACATCGGTAAAGGGTGAGATTTTTTCTGAAATCCTTACAAGGCTTGTGGAATCCCGTCCCTTTAAGAAAAGGAATATAGAATCAATAACGCATGAGATTCTTGAACTCCTTATAAGGCTTGTGGAATCATTGTCCCTTTGAGAAAAGGAAGGTAGAGTAGGCAATTAAATTTAAGCATTGGGAGATAAAGTTTAAACAAAAGGAGAAAGCATCAGTGTACCACATCGATGATGAAAAATGAGATTCCTGAACTCCTTATAAGGCTTGTTGAATCCTTGTGGCAATTAAATCCAAGCATTGGGAGATGAAGTTTAAGAAAAAGGAAGAAAGCCTCAGTGTACCACATCGATGAAAGATGAAGATGAAATTCTTGAACTCCTTGTAAGGCTTGGGCCTCTCTTTGAGCTAACTTTTATGGAAATCACTTCATTTAAAAACAGGAGAAAAGGTGAAAGGAAGGTAGAATAGGCAATCAAGTGCAAGCATGGAAGAGACAAAGTTTAACTTGGATTGAGTGATTGACAGAGTTACTATGTATCTATGTTCATCAAGATGAGGATGACGTTCTTGAACGTCCTCTCTTCGAGCTAATTTTTATGTAAAATCAATTGATTTAAAAAATAGGAGAAAAGGCAAAAGGAAGGTAGAATAGGCAATAAAGTGCAAGCATTGGAAGAGATAAAGTTTAACTTGGATTGACAGAGTTACTATGTATCTGTGTTGATCAAGATCACAGATACACAATAAAGAATGTAAAAGAATCGATTAAGATTTGGAATTCACTTGCTACTCCGATCTGTCTTCTCCGAGATAACAGAATGCAACAAACTTACCCTGGTATTACACAACGGTACGGAAATCAGGTAAAAGCTTTTTTGTCACATATCTAAACTTGGATTGAGAGAGTTAATCCGTATCTATGTTGATCGAGATAACGGATACACAACAAATTAACTGATATGTGCACCAAGGTACAGAAATTAGGTAAAAGCTTTTTTCTCATATATATAAACTTGGATTGACAGAGTTAATCCGTATCTGCGTTGATCGAGATAACAGATACACAATACTACTCATCGGAGCAAAGAGAAATGTAGAACAGCAAGCATTGGCAGATAAAGTAAGAAAATTAAAGCAGAAAACCTTTTTCTTCATATATCTAAACTTGGATTGACAGAGTTAATCCGTAACTGCTTTGATCGAGATAACAGATACACAACAAATTAACTAATATATGCACAAACGTACAGAAATCAGGTAAAAGCTTTTTTCTCAAATACATAAACTTGAATTCACAGAGTTAATCCGTATCGGCATTGATCAATACTACTCATAGGAACAAAAAGGAATGTAGAACAGCAAGCATTGGTAGATAAAGTAATAAAATTAAAGCAGAAAAGCCGTTTACTCATATATCTAAACTTAGATTGTCCGAATAACTCTGTATCTACATTGATCGATCAAGATAAACAATTCTCAATTAAAAAAAAATAAAAATAAAAAACTTAGATGCGCACAACAGTACAAAAACCGTACGGAAATCACGTAATTTTAAAACAGTATCAATCCGCAATTCAACTCACCGGAGTAAAACCAAATGTAGCAGATGCCTGAGGATTTCCGGGTAGAGATTCCGAGCAAAGATTGGAGAGAATACGGGGATGGCTCCGGTAAGGTGTTACAGCAATGGCGGAAGGAGAAGGAGAAGGCGATGATCTTAGATGAAGTGGTGTTGCTAGTGATAAGTTGAGATCGACGTTTTCACCGGCGGTAGTAGACATAATTGAGGAAGCAAAAGCTTATCAATGGCGGAAAAAAGAAAAGAAAAGAGGGCTTCAAAACAGCGGGAATGAATAGGTGGTAAACTGTGAGGAGGCGCTGAGTTTCGGATTCGAATAAACGAGGGCCCGCTTACGCGCCTACCTTTTATCAATATTTTCGGAAATTTATGTGAGCCCAGGGCCCATATCTCTCTGTAAACCTCATATTAATTGGGTGAATATAACAATAATAAACAAAGCTAGATCTTAGGGATCTTACCATTTTTAGCTTACACCTATTTTCCTCTCTTGTTAATTTTACTTGTAATTATTATAGGTTAATTTTTTTTTGACATTTTAGAGATCAAGATGGAATTTTACTTACTAGGTTTATCTTTAGTTGTTACGTTTCATGTTATAAGAGTTAATTTGATTGGTTTTTGGAGCTGAATTGAATTACATTAGATTAATATTTAGATATTTAAAAATTAAACGAAAAATATCATAAGTTGTAATATTTTTTATATAATGCATGATCAGAATTCATATAATGTGACTTTCGAAAATGAAACGTGACAAAAAAAGTAGTCAAGTTTCTGCACTTAAGTTTTTAAGATAATAAATGTGAAGAGAGAGATTAATATGGCAAAAGAAGAGTATTCAATTGAGATCCAATAATAAATTTAGTGATTTAGTGAAATTATCTTTTTAGTTAGTGATTTTTAAAGAGAAAGTGTGATACATAAAACATAATAAGTAAAATGAATTGACGGGAGTACATAAAAAGTGTAGAATGTAACTATAAGTGTAGTCAATGTTAATGGTATGATAATCGGTAATTATTTGGTATAAATTTTTGTATTGAATTATGGTTATTATTATTTTGAACTGTAATCTTTATTCAACTTTTTTAAAATATAACAATTTATAAATATTCGCATTCAATTAAATTGTATCATTTAAATTGAAACGAAATCGTAATAAACTTGTCCACTCCTCCAAAGGGTGTGACATGAGTCATGACAAGTGTGTTGATAAACCGACACTCCATGGATTTTTTTGAATTTCAAAAGTTTGTGTTTTAAAATCTAGGCGGCATTCCGCACAATCTGCTCATCATGTCAACTTGCTGACCCCAAATTCGTTTAGTTAGCAGGATAAAAATAATAATTTGAAAGAGTTATTCTATTCTATATTTGATAATGAGTATTATTTAGTTTAGAAATTATTTTGTTTTATTTTTTATATAAAAAAATGATAGAATAAGTTATCTCATATATAAAGTGAATAAAATAATTTCATAAAATATCTCAAATGATTAAATATCCGTATCTATCCTATCCCGTCGAGGCCCAATCAAACAATGCATCCTTAATAAGTCGTGCAAAATGTGTGAAGATTATTCATATTTTTTTAATATTAGATTTCTTATGTCCTATAAAATTTTATATTCAAGACCTGAATATGAAAAACTCTTGAATAGATAGTACTACCCAAATGGAGGTGGGGGGACATAAATAATAATGATTCATATAGCTAGCCAAAATATGTTTGGAGTTTTAGAATTATTGTTAATGTTGTATTACATATTTTATATTTCTTCAACAAAACAGACTTTAATTGCTTGATCCAAGAAAGACAACATTATAGTTCTACAATTTACCACTTAATCTTCAAATACTTTATAATATAAAGTAAGAGGAAAAAGACTCTTTAGTCTTTTGATTTAGAAGAATTGCTCATACAAAAGCTATCATCAATCAATGAATAAAAGTACAACATGAGTAACCTTGTTTCTGCCCCAGATAATCCTACATCTATTCTAACAGGGAATATTCTCGAAAGACGAAAATGGTATCGTCAAGCGACATGTACAACCAAGCAGAGTGAGATGCCAAGAAAATTTATCCTAGTTAGAGCTGGTAAGGGAGTCACTGCTAGATATTTTCGTGCCACTTAGTATATAACCACCAAACGCGCTCATCTGCATATGTGGATGGGTTCTTGATGGGAGTACCTGCATGTTTTCAAGTATTACAGGCACAATTAACAAGCTATAGCAAACATAGGAAGATCTAGAGGCGGATTCAGTAGGTTCAACTGAACACGTTGTTTTTGGTTCGATCCATAAATACACATGTAAGTTTTTGTGTGTGTATTAGACTCAGTTTAAACCTATTGACTTTAGATCCTAAATTCTGATCACAAGTATAGAAAAAGAAGTTGTCAGTATAAAAAAAAGAGTGTATGCATGTCAAACTACTTCAAGTGGAGCTATAGTTAAATTTCTATTATCTGCTTGACAGAATCTCCCTGGAGAATGCAAATAAATATAAAGTTTAAGTAATCATGTAAGTGGTCAGATCCCCTTTTCGGGGTCGTTTTGGTTTAGTTAAAACAAACCTGATATTCACGTAGCCAAGGTTCAGAAATTTGTAATCCAATCGCCATTTTCTCAATCTGCAGGTTGTGCATACACGTAGCTAGAGGCTGCAATGAAAACAAAGGATTAGTTTTGTGTCTTATTTTTCCAACAGAAAGGGAAGGTGATGTGACAAAGAGTGGGCTCCAATTATTGACACAACAGCCCGCCCACCTACCCATCCACACCAGTTTATGGGAGAAAGCAGAGTCTTTTAACAAATCTAGCCAAAATATAAGCAGTGACGTGATCCTGTTGCAGGATCTCCTCTCAAATGCTTGCATCTCTCAAATGGAAAATGAGAATGACCTTCTGAAAATCTATTTTAGTTCTTCGACTTATTTACTCAGCTTTGGACATTAAAGAGCAGAAAAAGGATATTGATTTGCTACCACATGCTCACTACGGGATGCCTAAATCCAATAACTTAAGGTTTTACTATTAAAAAATGTTTATCTAAACTTCATCCGTAGAAAATTCTTCTAGACATATAAAGAACGCAGAAGTTGGGCTATTGCATAAGTGAATAAGAAAGGGCTTGTGTGTGTGAACAATGATTGAGCAGCCTGGCAGGCTAAGAAACATTAAATAAGATTGGCAAGCTAAGAACAATACCTGAGCATACTGGTGATAAACAGCAAAAGGAGCTGAAAATGATAAAAGAGGAAGCACTTCTTTAATAATGCCCCATGGGTCCAGTTCCGGAGCAGCAATTATTAGGCTGAAATATTATATTGGAAATGAGATAGAAGGAGAAACAGTATGTGTCAAAGAAAAGAATACAACCCAGATTAAATTCAAACCTGGAAAAACCATTTTCTTTCCACAACTTGATGGCCTCGAGGGGTGCTTTCTGACCTGCTTTTATAGATTTAACAGGCTTGATTATTGGAGAAGAAACTCTCTCAGGTGTTACATCCATGCCACCATCTTCAGCTGGCACACTAACTTTGTCTAGACCGCCAGAATGAGTGACAGGTAAGGGTTCTTCCTGCAGGAACATGTTTTAGAGAGAAGTTTAAAAGTCATCCACACACGCATTTACAGAAGAAACAATTTACACCAAAAAAGGATCAACTTTTGACATTACAACATGGTTTTACCTGACCCTCAGACACTGAAGCTCCAGTTTGAAATGAATTCAGGTCGGTCAGTGATGCATGCACAATTCTAGTTACATACACAAACAGCAAAGATTATAGTTAGTACGATGCAGTAAACATATTTAGACAAAAGCTATCCACTGAAATATACAATTTTTTTCTGTGTACTAATTGGGTTATTTTTCTATTTCATTGCAAAAGGAAGTGTACCTTTTACAGATTTCATCACTTAAATTAAACATCCTTGTGATATCGACCGGATATGGTGATGATCCACGATAAGTATTGCACACATAACCAGTACCTGCTAATATCATTGTCATGAAAATATTAAAAAGTCATTAACTTAATAGCAATTAACACTATTTAACAATACGTCTATAACATGTTCGACATGGTTTCACAACTATAAGCATCAGCGCCGTTTACATCATGATGACAAACATACGATCAGTATCAGTAGCAATAATCCACAGACATGATACAATTTCCCATTAGTATAGGCTGCATGATCAAATTTTATGTGTATAAAGCAATGGTCACAATTTCACAAATATCCCTTGATTTCCTTAATGTAACTACAGTTAAGAACAAATACATACCTCCAAGTCGTTCTGCAATAGCACCAGTAAGAATACCACTGAGCATGTCCACTACAAGTACATCTGCATTTGCAGTAACATTCCCCAAGCAGAGCAGTAGAGATAGTGCATCCACTCGCATGAATCTGATGGAATCAAGAGGATATAAAATCAACCCCCGTGTAAACCCAGAATCATGCAAAGCAAAATGAACAAGATATGAAACTTAGGGTTATTAGACTACAATGAGCATCTGAACCACAACGAAAAGTAACATCAAGGAGGATATATCAGATTTCAAGATTTTCTGATTCTAAAATAAGTTATCAATGTCTATCCTTCTTTCCCTCCCATCAAAAAGATAAATCATAACCAGAAACAACAGATGAAGATATTTGATCAAACACAAGAAAAGACCATATTATTACCCGATTTTTTCAGGATGTTTCTTGAAGTAGGCCTCACAAATGCTGAAAAATGCAAGAGGTATGTTAGAAATTAAAGAAAAGATTGAGGAAGATAACGACTAGGGGATTTGCAACTAGAAACCAAATGTAGTATTACGACTATCTACAACTGACATCACCACTAATAGCTTGGGGATTTCAAGTTCAGAAATTAAATGCAGAACAATCAATTATATGATTTGAAACAATAGTGCTTAGAAATTAATGAAAAACTACCATTATATGTTTTACTTATCACCTGATTAAAAAAGAAAAGTCATAAAAAGTGAAACACAATCCACAAGCCCTAAAATGCTTTACTTATCAAAAAGCAATACGAGGACATACTCATCCACAGAAAAACTGAGTGTTCCACATGAATGAAGTGGTATAATCTAGTTACAACAAATAGACAGTTACTGGATCACTGCTCAAATAAGAAATACTGCCTTCTTCCACCTGGGGCGAACGGGCAACATTTTGCAGCAAATGAAAGTAACTTGTTTAATTTTGATTACATTACCAATCTTAGAGTTTTGTTTACTAAGCTATATTAAAAGAAATGCAGTGAAAACATTATCCAATCTCGTTCTACCTTCCCCTTCTCCAAAGATTAAGTTATAGATGAAGGAAAAATCAGTAGTACGTCTAAATAAAGATCTCCAGAATAACTAAAGGAGATTTAAAGACAGGAGTGTACCTTCGTGCAAAGGGGCGCCTCAAAAGTACTCGAGGTGCATATTTCTTCTGTTTCTTAACCCTATACTTTTCCTGCAAACAATGAGAGGTCAGCATATTTTCTCAAAGAAAAACTAATCAACACCAAAAATGCCAAGCTCACTTGTGAAAATAATGTCTTCTTCTCAAAAGTTGCACTGTTTGCAATGAGTGCTTCAACTATTTCATCCCCTTTTGCTCCCTGCCTGCAACATAGTCAGATTAATACTTCTCTTCAAAACTGCTAAATGAAAACCTAAGAACCTTGCAGCCTTTTCTTTTGCTTAAGAGAACTCTTTTGTAAACAAAATTTGTTCAAACATATCAGAAGAAATATAATATAGATCTATAGAAATTCTGGATTCAGAAGCCCCAATTTTTCTGTTAATATATCAATGAAATTGGCCAAAACAGAGTGAAACAGCGGCAGATAATGCATACCACCATCCCAGACTAGTTTGCAGTTCCCAAACCTAGAGGTCGTCTAATTAACTGAAAGTACACTTATCAATATCCACTAAAATAGTATCTTGAAACTGCCTGCGAAAGACTCTTATGCAAGGTTTTCCCACAATTCTTGAAACTGCCCACTAAAATAAATAAACAATACCACATAAAACCATGACTCAGACAAACTCACTTTCGCATCTCGTCAATATCTTCACTAGTGAGACTCTGAGCAGTATTATTATCAACAAGCGCACGGTTGTCTTTAGATCCATCCCCGTCTTTTTCTTCAAGGCCGTTACCTGATAATGAAAATGCACAAAAGTTACTATAAATTCCACAATTTGTTAAAAAGAGACTAGAACAATAAGAGAAAGTAACACGAGATGTATAAGGTAGATTGTCTACATCACACTCCTGCGGGGGGGGCCCTTCCCCAAACCCAGTGTGACTCAGGATGCTTTGTGCACCGGGATACCCTTTGAACATGAGATGCATAAGCATATTTAGTTTGGTCTATCTTTGCATATTAGCTTGGTCAAAGAATTATATACTACCTCTACATCCTAGTCTTCTGTCCCGCTTCAACTGGTTCTTAAGCAAGAAATACACCGTAGTGGATAAACCCAAGCTAAAAAGAAGACTAGTTCTGGTTTTACTAAAAATGTTTGAATGCGTCATGGAAAACAAGAGCTCATTCATTGGCTCTATCCAAAAACAAGGTATTTGCAATGTGGCAGGAAGGTCCACAAATGCAACCCCTAAAAGCCATTTGCACAGGCAAAAATATCATCAACTGCAGTCTAAGTACCCCATGTAATCTTCCTTGTTATAAAGTTGAAGAGTTATGTTAATCATGCTTGCTCGTCCAACTCTGAAAGAGTCTATGATGATTATCCATACAAAGCAATGCATTTTTCTGAGAAAACCTTGCATTAGAATCTTTCAGATAGATATTATAAGTATATACCATTAAACATAATAGGATGATTAGCCCTATTATCTGTAATGCTATATAATTACATTACATGTAAAATTGTCAGTCTGTCACCAATTTTTTTTCAAAATAGTGATTGTCTACTTCGAAGGGGAGTCTTGGTGTAATTAGTAAAGTTCTTGTCACATGAACTCAAGGGCTCTGAGATGTGAAAAAGAAGACTTTTAGAAATGAGGGTAAGGATGTGTATGATACATCGGGATCGGCACATAGGAAGAGCTTAGTGTATCGGGCTGCCTTTTTTAGTTATTGACTACTTCAAAAACTAAGTACTCCCAGTAAATGACTACCGCCCCAAGTTGAATAAACTTAGTAATAATAACTAATTAAAGAACAGAGAAAACAGTACTCATAGAAGATGAAAAGGCTAAATCAGAAGAATACCTTCTGCATTCTCAACAAAACGAGTCAAAAAGGTTCCTTCTTTTCCCGACTCCACTTGAAACAGAGACCCGAATGGACAACCTATAAGAGGCTGAAGAGAACACTTCTTATTCCCAATTTTCAATGTCCTGCATGCACAACACAACTTCTCCATCAGTTCAAAAATCCATAATCCAGAACAAAAAACTGCATCTTTATGCACTAAAATCAATCAACTATATCTCAATTACAAAACTAAATGCAGCAGACAGAAGCAAAAAAATCGGATGTAATTACTTACGAGGCAGCAGTAAGACGAGAAAAAACTAAACGGTCGCCATCATTGATGTCAAGCAATACATTGCAACCTTCATAAGTTAATCTACTATTATGATTTTGCTTCGAATTCTCATCAACTGCTTCTTCAATAGACATTTTTGCTGCTAAAAATTCAATCTTTAAGCATTAGACGAAGCAGTAGAGAAGGAAGTTACACTATAAGCTTCAGTCTCTGTTAGTTTAAACCCTAGAACCCTAAACGATGGGTAATTTACAAAACAGGAACTGTAATTTAAACAAATAAATATTTAGGCACTAAAATGGTAGATTTTTGGGGGTTTAAAATTGGGATAATTCACGAAATGGGAAATTTCAATTGCCCCCTAAACTTTAGGTATTTGTAAAAACATCCTCGAATTTCTTTTATAGTAGCAGTATTACCCCCTGATTTATAAAGGTTGACTTCCAATAGACATCAAGACCAATGTAAGTCAATACTATCATATATTAAGGGTCAACCCAATTTATGTTAGATCTAGACTTATTTCAATCCAAGCTTGTATCTAATATTGTTTTATTAAGCAAATGTTAGTATATGCTAAGCGAGAATTCATTTATTTATTATTCACTCAAATTATTGAATTCGATTATTTTTAACATATTAACATGTTGAACTATCATATGATGATAATTTTTCATAATGTATATGCATATATGAGATCACAAAATATCATATGTTTGTCTGAAGTGAGAAATATATGATGACAAAACTTGTTTTTATTATATATATATATTTGTTATAGGAGTTAAGGGTATATTTTTGAATGTACATGCACATATAAGCAAATGAATATGAAAACTACATGTTTATAGTGGTATTAAATCTGTTGATACTTGCAAAAGAATTGGTATTGAATCTATTATTATTATTATTATTATCACTATATGCAATTTAAAATATTCTTATTTTTTTTTTTTTACATGTTTGTTTCGGTCCAGTGTGGTGACTTGCGTGCATTCATTTCAAATTGTATTATGTGTGGATGATATGAGAAGTGGAAATGGTGAACATGTCCGCATATTTTGGGACGACAAGGGAACACCTTCTGCAATATCTTCTCTTAGTGAATGGTTGGCCAAATCAGCATCTGACTTCTAACCACTCCATTAAGATTCTTTCATTTTTTAATAATTAACTTGATCACGAAAACAATACCCGTAGGAGAGTATTGAAGCAATAATAAAGTTGCATCAGTATAACCTCGTTGGGGTGTGCACTGTAATAAAAATAACTTTTAGCGGCATTAAATATTGACATTCAGAAAAAGTCCTAAAGTCTTTAACCCGACATAAGTTAAGTGTCATTAGAATTAACATCGCTAAAGGCTTTAAGAACATATACAAAGAGTGACAATTGCTGCTAAGAATAGATATTTACCGGCAATTAAGAATTAATTATGATTATTTTTGTTGTAGTGATAATACGTCTCTCCCTGAACAATGCAACCCATGGTTTTGAGTCATAGAATATATCAGTTATTAATGTTTGCGTCAGGATAATCATAGCCATTCGTCGAACCAATTTTTTACATTTGAAAAAAAAGATAGTATTGATAAATTATTTAATTAGGGAACAAGTATTTAGCTTTGTTTTTTTTTTTTTCTCCTTGATAGGTTGTGTTTATCTGCTGGCTATCCACTTAAACTACAAGTTGTCTAGATCTCTAGGCAAAGCATGTTCCAATTTCACATGTTGCTAAGTGCCTTAAACTCTATAATGTCTAAAAAGATTGGAAAACATTGTGGAAATATAATAGGGATGTCTTTTGGGAATTTGTACAGAAAAGATAGAGGCACTTTGTTGAATTTGAGGAACATAAATGGATAATATATACATATAATAATAATAATAAGTCAGTCACCCTGTTAGTGATTACTAGTTTTCTTTGCAAAATATGTGTGGTTTCTTTTGTCATTTTTCATTTTTCATTTTGCTAATTATTGGAATCTTCAAACCCACCATGTGTTATGAGGAACAAATTGACTAGTCATTCCAAACTAAGGAGAAAGTGCGTACATATAAACATTCAGAAGCTTCCAAACTTTTGAGAGTGATCCCATATAAGATACACCACCTCTGTCAAGTACGACAAACAAGTGTATCTCACGAGAATTGTCATGTACGATTTATTTGTTAATTTGTTTAAATTTATTAAATACATTTAAAGTTAGACTGTATGGATGTAAATTGAGATCAAGTTAAAGTATGTGTTTATATATTATGTATTGTCGAAAAAATAGTGTTGATATTAAAATCGTCTGTCAAAAAGATCAAGTTTGACTGTTTAATTTTATCAAACACATTCAAAGTTAGATTGCATTGATGTAAATTGAGATTAAGTTAAAATATGTATTTATATATTATGAATTATCAAAAAAATAATATTGATATTAAAATTCATCTGTCAAAAGAGATCAAATTTGACGATTCTCTCTTTTAAGTTATGTAATTATAAAATGCACACATAGATTTCCAAGCTATTATTGCATAGTAGAAGTGCGTAGATCGAAACAATGAGAAACTTCCAAAAAGTTTGAGAGTTATCTCATAAGATGTATAAATTGGTGAAATTTTTATGGAAAATGAAATGATTTGATATTTGTTTTCATTCGTTGAAGTCCTTCTTATTACACCAAGTCATTGATTCTTGATTTCCTTTTCTATGAAAAAAAAAAGAAGCTAAAATTATGCATTTTTTCAAGTATTATTAATGTGAAAAATTGGAAAATGACTTAAGAAGTGTTTTAAAGTGATTTTTGTTACAGAAATAGAAAAATGTGGAAAGAAATATAAAATTGAAGGTGCCTTTAGTGTGTGTATACAATATATGTTAAAATTAATGCAATTTTCTTTAAAACGAAATAATTTAAATCGGTAGTCAACATTTTTAAAGTTGAATATTTACATTTATGTCACTTCTTAGTGTAGACTCCACCATGTTTGATCAACTATCAATTCACTCGGTCTTGCCAAAGTCAAATCTAATGAAATGTAATGGTTGAGATTAGAAGGGAAAAATCAATTTGATTAAGTATAGATTAATCAAGGTATACATTAAGACAAAAAAAGCAAACAAATCTACTTATACGACTACGGTGAGAATAATGAGATTCCTTTATTCTTATATCATTAATTTCGAATTACAGCAGAGCAGTAAGTATTTCTTCATTCTTTATCAGAAGTCTCAGGTTCAAGTCTCTTTAATATGAAATCGTCTTTGTTAGAAAGCACTCTACCTCTAATCTTGAACCTCCCAATGCAAATTCAGATTTAGTCGACCTTCAATGTGAGTATTAGATCTGGATAAGAAAAAAATATCTCCCGTTTGCATTCTCCCTTTTTTACGTGATACTTCCTTAATCAAAAGTCTCAGCTTCTGAATATAAAAAAGACTCTGGTAGAAAGCACATCCTTGTTGAATGAGTCTTACACAAGATAATGTGATAGAATTAAATTGTTCTTCGTTAATCAAAAAGTCTCTTAAAAAAATGTGTATAAAAAAAGTACAAATTTAAGGAATCCCATAGTCTAATTCAATAACTACTTTTGTCCCGAATAAAAATTATATATTACAAAAATCCCTTAAATTTTGTTGTTCCGTGTACTTTAGACTCTAGTTAGACAGGGTAATAATACTGGTAAGTTTAAAAAAATGGGGAAAAAACGGTACAATTAAACATCTCCCCTTATGTATAGTAACCAATCATTAAACATTGGAACATTTCTCCCCTATATATTTTTCCAAGTCCTTTAGGAAATTGTTGTTACAATTGACAGCAAACCTTATGGTTGTTGGTATCTTTTTATCTGTATTCAGTGGCTGCAATTTGAAAATAAAACAACCAATTCTACGATATGCATATAAATACTAAATAAAACAACTATACTTACTGATAAACTGATACATGGTTTCAGTTTTCAGAAATTCATACTACATGAAAAACATTTGATACATGTCTACTACATTACAGTGAATTACCTAACACAATTATAACCATGTGATACAGATCTGAATCATTTATCAGAACCATCGACTAAGAAACAATCTACAAACACATGATTCTATATGTTCATCAGTACAGTGATGACACATTTATTAAACTTAGTGAATGATAATTATACAATTTTCAAAACATGTATCAGTAATCAACTAAACCACTAATACCTTACGGTTTGCTGCAGTTAATATCAATATATATATATATATATATACACACAACATCATTGAACCTTTTGTAAGGTGCCCCGTTCATTTTATCTGCTTTCCCTCCAAGACAAGAAGATTCCAAATTCATCTGGCTTTTTGTTGTTCGTTAATCTTCCTCTAATTGAATTATTCTTCGGTATACTGAAACTTGGGGGTTTCGGGTTTTTTTTTTTTGGGAGTTGTTAAGCATGTGGGTTACGTTGAAGTTGCAAGGCGGAGTGTAAACTTTAAGAGAACAATATGATTAATGAAAAAAAAAGAACTGAACTTGGTATGAGTAAGAACAAACGGTAGGAAGTTAAGAGAAGTTGTCCTGATTTTTTAAATTCAATTTTTTTGAATTTTGAATTCAAATTTCAAAATTGGGTCTTTTATTATTTAAATTCATTAAAATTAATAATTCAAAATCAAAAAACTGATTTAAAAGGTTGAGGGTAACTTAAATGGAGAAACTTCCAAATCCCAAAACTGATTTAAAAAGGTTGAGTGTTTTAATGGAGAAAAAATAGGCATTACAATAGATTAATTGTGTATTATAGTGAGAGAGATGTATGGATCATAAACTTACATAAAATTAAAAAACCGGGAATTATGTATATTTAAAATTTTCAAAAAAGACGGAAACATTAGAAGCATATACACCTTATAATTGTGTATTAAGTTACTTTTTCCCCTCAAAAATCTATCTACCATTAAATCTAAATAGTCCGAATCTAATATAAATAATTCATACGCACGCACCCAGAGCATAACATAGAAAAAGACAACTACAATCAGGATTATTTTTATGCTAAGAACATCAACAGACTATAAAATCGTAAGGAGGAGATACGAAAAAGATACCCACTTTTTTTTTTTTTTAAATTTTATTTCCCCTTCTTGGATCCCTCTCCATAATCAAAGAAAAACTAACACTCTTTTCATTAATATAGACAGTTAGTGAGCAACTTCTCTCTCCTCTCTCTTTTTCCTGGAACAAGAGAAACGTCTTCAACAATTGCTCTGTTTTTTTCCCATTTTCTTGCTCTGTTTTTAATGGCACTGTTAACATTTTTACCAGAAACATCAGAAAAAAATCAACCTTCAAAGAGGAGGAAAAAACAACAAAAACAGAATAAGGAGAAACAAAAGCAGCCATCTTCATGGGATCAATTCAAAAACTTATTGACTTGCAAACAAATTGAAAACTCAACTGTTCATGATCCTGCTTCCAAAAACCCTCCTTCTTCTGCTGCTCCTGCTGGAGCTTATTCTAAGTTGAGTTCTTGTAGCTCCATATGCAGTTTCAGGTATTAATTACTTAAATCATATCCTCGTAACGTGTGAGTCTGATTCTTTTTTTTCATAAATCAAATATATGAATTTTTCTCCCCAAAGTCTTTTGTATCATGTTGAACTGCGTAAATATCTCAAAACAAAAAATCAAAAACAAAAATAGTCATTTTACGATCTTGTAATTAAAACATAATCATATATACTGTCTAAATTTATTAATAATGTCTTAATGTCTTTTCGTTTTCGATATTTATTATAAATAAAATTCATTTTTTTAAATAAAAAAGCAAACTCTTCTAATTTTAATAGTGTCTTAAAATTTTGATGTAATTTTAGTTATTTAATTATATTATGTCTCGATATTATCTAGGGATGTGGTACATGGCAACACAAGAGTGGTACATAGAGCTGATAATTCCCCAGAAAGTAGCAGTTTAGGCCAAGAAACTCGTCTTCTAAGCAAGAATAAAACTTCACATCATGGTCCTTCATCTTCAAGTTCGAGATCTCTTGCTAGATCGAACGGTAATGGTAGCTCCACGTATACTACTTCATCAAGAGGAATGCAATTTCGTAAGCTATCTGGATGTTATGAGTGTCACATGATAGTAGATCCTAGCAGGTATATATTAATTTTCATTTTTCTAATACATTTTATTTGTGGTTAATAATCTTGATATATAGCATTAATGAGTGAAAATATTAATTTTAATTTTTTTTATAGGTACCCTTTACCAAGGTCAACAATTTGTGCATGTCCAGATTGTGGAGAAGTTTTTCCAAAAATTGAGAGCTTAGAACATCATCAAGCAGTTAAACATGCTGGTAAATATTTTATTTTTTAAATTTCTTGTTTATATTCGAAAAATCTCAAAATACTATTTTAAAAATAAGTATAAATAATTTTCTATAAAACTTATATAATTAGTATCCTGAAAAGCATATGCTTTAAGTAGTTAAATAGATATAGTATCAAAATAACGTATATTATTCGTGTCTATAAGTTAAATCCTTATATGTATTATATTTTCTTTCCTACTTATATTCATATTCCTTTTGTTTAGATTAGGGAGGAGTAGGGGTGGGGTTTATGTGGAAAATTTCTTTTTGGAAAAGTGATATAAAGCTAGTCCACACAAAATAATATATAATCAATAAGATATATAATATAATATATAAACATTATATATGAATAATAACAAGTAAATTTGGATATTTTTTATTAAGCAGTCGAATGTGTAACTTTTTATTTTTAAAATACTTAATTTGCTCATATTTATCCTAGAAAAGATGATTCCAATCTTGTAAAAGGAGACAAGCTTTAGACAAGATTTAAGCTTTGAATTGTTTTAGGCAAAGTTCAAAATTGTGTTAGTGGAGGCAAAACGGAATTGTTAATACAATTTTTATAAAATAATAATATGAAGTACGTTAATCAAATGTATTTTTGTGATACATAGGTTGAACCCCCAATAAATACTTTAGTTTTTTTTTGGACCACTTAAAATATTTAAAGAAAGGACGCAGCTAGATATATTGCCAACTACCCTCTTCAAAAAGTGAAAAGTCACTATAATGGTAGGAAATTTATTGCAAAATAATTATTTTATCTTTTTATTATCATATACCACACCGACAACATGCATGACACCCTAATTTACTCATACTAAATTAATTAATTAAAATATTTTTAGTTTAATAATGTTGAAGATTATTTTATTTTGATTAATTAAGAATGCATACCTAAGAAAGAATCGAATCTTTAATACTGAGATATTACTTGTCTTTGAATTATATACATTTGGTAGCCCACTCTACTTAACAATTAATGTTTTCTTATCTTGTTTAACTATTTGAGTTCTAATTATTTATCATAGTACTAATTCTGGAATAGCTTATTCCTAAATTATTTCATAATAAGTTAATAACATTAATGTATGTGTTGGTTGGCCAGTAAGACTTGATATCTTACCAACCAGAAATGAGACCCTATTTATTTTCTTTTATTTTCTTTGTTTATATATTTTTTTATCGAATATTAATATTATATATATATATTTATTATGTTTTGCGGTTTTAATTTAAGTCGATTGAATGAGGTTTATTTTTAGTGTCAGAGTTGGGTCCGGATGATTCAAGCCGTAACATAGTGGAAATAATCTTCAAATCAAGCTGGCTTAAAAAGGATAATCCAATCTGTAAGATCGAACGGATATTAAAAGTGCACAACACCAAACGCACGATCCAACGGTTCGAGGACTGTAGGGACGCGGTGAAGATACATGCAGTGGCCACAGGCAAGAAAAACCCAAGATGTGCAGCTGATGGAAATGAGTTGCTTAGATTTTACTGCACGAGCCTTACGTGCACCCTTGGTGCACGTGGCTCGTCCAGCTTGTGTGGCTCGGTACCCGGCTGTGGAGTTTGCACTACCATACGTCACGGTTTCCAAGGAAACAAAACTAGTGGGGTCCACACAACTGCTAGTAGTGGGCGGGCCCACGATTGTCTTGGTAGTGGTATGGCCCGACGCAGGGCCATGATCGTGTGTCGGGTCATTGCTGGTAGAGTCAAGCAGAATGTGGGGGCTTCTCCCACGAAAGAGGAGGAGAATTGCTCTGGTTCTGGTTCTGGTTCTGGCTTGTCTGCTACTGGCTCTACCATATACGATTCAGTAGCTGGACATGTAGGGATTTACTCGAATCTCGAGGAATTATACGTATTTAATCCAAGGGCTATACTTCCATGCTTTGTTGTGATATACGAAGCATTGGAATCTTAGGCTTAATGTTTTTTTTTTTAATTTCTACTTGAGCTGTTTGTACGGTTTAGTTTGTTTTTTTCTTTTTTGTTGTGTCCTTAAATTTATGTAACTAATTTCAAGTTAGTTAAAAAAAGTTGTAACACCCGTGAGATAATGCTGATCCAACTATGATTTTTGTAAATATTTATTTATTTTATTTATTTGCCCTTTTTACATATTGTTAGTTTGTTGAAGATGAGTAAATACAGTGATGTTTGAAGTTTATCTACCCAACTGTACCATAATAAATATCTCAAAACATAGCCCTTCAACTAATGCTTTAAAAAAATGCCGTCCTTCAACATTTAACTTGTCATTTTCTATGTCAATATAGGTTACCCCACTAAATTTTTTCACTCTTTCACGATTTCAGTTATAAATACTGACAATATAAAAATATTTATGTCTTTATATCAATTTTGTTATTCCGAAGATTTATATATTTATAGTACATGATAATGTAGGGAACTTGAACTCTTTTAATTGAATATTTACCTTTGTTGTTCTAAAGCTGCAAGAAATAAAGGTAAAGAAACTATAGATAGAAGTAGGGTAAAGGAAGCATTATAGTACTCAAAAGGATAGCTTTGAACTGTGGATGATTTTTTCAGAGTTGGGACCAGAAATGAGTCAAAAAAGAGTAACAATATCATGATGGTAATTTTATTGATTGGAATTTGATAATTAATTACAGTTCCTAATGTTACCAAAATCAAGGAAAAAAGGTAAAAGGTTGGTTCCTTAGTTACGGTCTCATATTAATAGGTCATCTTATTAAAAATTATTGTCATATATTATCATCGCAATCAGTGGTTTAAAATGTGGGGACGTGAGGCGGCGCACTTTATACACTATAGGGTGAGGCTTAAACCTCGAGACACGGGGCGTAAGCCCCATGGATCTATGGGGCGTAGTTTCATGAATATTTCATTTCATAGTTTTATTACTAGTAAAGTAAGCAGAAGTAAATCTTTCAATAATTTATGATTTTTATTTGAGATAAGTATCAATAATTAATAATGAAAAAAAGATATTATAAGTATTACGTAAAAAAATATCACTACACCAACATTAAAAATATGATTTACTGAAAAAAAGTTTCAAAAAAAAAATTAAGAACGTCTTGACGTACATTTTTACGCCCAGAACTTACATATTTATGCTCAGAATCTATGCCTTAAATTTTAAAAAGTACCCCGCCTCGAGGCTCGCCCCAAATACATTTTTTAAAACACTAATTGCAATTAATTCTTGCAGAATCTACTTCTTCGAGGCTATATAACAAAAGTTATAGTAAAATACTAATTACTTTTTTATTTTTAACTAAAAATTTTAAATTTGAATTCTAATATAATTGAATTCTGATATAAATATTGAAAATTAAGTTGAAAAAAAATTGTGATAGTAATTATAAAAAAATTGTGAATTATATGAGATTTTTTTAAAAATATACATAAAATTTATTTTTTTATAAATTTTTATCCTAATCTCCAAAAAAATTCTCATTTAATCGCAATTTCGTGATATTACCAAAATTAAAGGAAAAAAGTAGTTGAAGTAACCGCAAGAATCAATCCATCACATAAATGTATGTCCTTTTTTCTTGTTATTAATGGATGAGCTGGAAGGGCACGTGGGGTCAATATTGGGACCACTGTAAAATTAATTAACCTTTATATTATACAATTTACTATTACAATAGAAAAAATATGATAACACTTTGACTGCAGTGATGAACTAAAAATATACTCACATTGTCAAATCAATTTTCCCCGTGACATTATTGCATACACATGCTATTTTTTTTTTTTTGGATCATTTTAGTAGAAAATCAAAATAGGAGTTTTTTGAGTAATATAATATGAATTCGAGTAAATTAATAATCGTTATCGAATTTAATTCAAACTCATAAAGTAAGAATTATCAAAACGATATCCGTCCACAAATAACGTGTGGGAAACTCAATAATGAGTTTTAAGTTATTATATACCGAATGTGTAAAAACACATCGGTATACTCATGCAATTGAGCTCTTATTTTAGTAAAGTTCAAAACATTTTTGCTTTTATTTGTTTATATTTATAAGTATTTGAGAGTAGTGGTTCTTGGTTTCCACCCCCTCGTTGTAATACATAATTAATTATGAATGAAGATCACTGAATATCTTGCATTTACTTGTTTTAAATGATGGGTATTAAAAAGAAAAAGACTAGAATTTGTGTTTTTTTATCTATGTTATTTTATTTTTTAAAATATGTTTACTTTAAAATATAAGAAAGAATAGTTTTTTAAAAAAATATTATAAATTTTTTAAATTTATGATCAAATTTTCTGACTATTTAGCATTACCCAGTATTAAATTGCGCGATTTGAAATGGAAACTTAGTACATCTCCCTCCTTGTATTTTGATTTTTGAAAACTGAGATTCGCATTAATGCATTGTAGTACATGTACACGTACTCACCAGTCTGCTAATATGTTCTGTATTGTTTAAATATTACTCATACTTAATAAATTAACTGAGCTGGCACTCATAGGATGAGCCATATCGAGTTTTTATAAGGTCGGAACAATTTTTTTCTTTTTTAAATTAACTTTTGAGATGTGATTTAGGTTTAAAGTTTAATTTAACATGATATCAGAGCTATATTTAATCTAATTGTGGGGTGGAATACCTCCGGTCCATGAATGTGCATGCACTGGGCGGATAGTAGAATCCCAGATAAATAATGTTTGGATCTAGGCGTGACTCGTGAGGGGGTAATGAATGGAATCAATAATACATTGTTGAGGGAAGAAAACCTTAGCTCCTTGTAAGAATATAAGGACTTGAACAATTCTCTTAGGTGAGTTACGCTTAAAATTTAATTTGACATGTAGATTAACATTATATGATTTGGATGAGTGAGACTATGCAAATCTTACACTGACTTTTGTGAGATAGAAATGTTAGACCTTTGGCTCAATTAAGTTAAAGATGAGTATTTACATGAAATCTTAATTTCTCATCATTAAGCAAAGTAGGAGGAAGAGACAAGTTTTATCAGAAATTGGTGATTGTAAATTAAATACTTTGATAAGGCTATGTACTATAACTTAAATAAGACACTTAAAATGGGCTACATGGTGCAAATCATGTGGTTAATCATTTTTTGGGCCAGAGCCCAATCTTGATTGGGCTCTGGTTGGTTGCAGGTTCCTGTCCATGGGTTTGGTTTGGGCTTCCTACCACATTGACTTTGGGCCTTTGCTTTTTTTTTCAGTCCTTTTACTAAAATTTCCTTTTTATATGTATATATATTAGGATAAACAAAATTATTTTCATATATCTGAATCTTGATAGATAAAATTATTCAATATTTATAAAGAAGGATACAATTATATCTTCAATAAAAAGAGTTGGTCCATACTACTGTTGGTGGGAGACAACATATACGCCTGATCGAATAGTTGATGTATGAACTTAAAGTTGGTGAGGATCAATAAATGCTCGACATAAAAATAGTAGATAATTTCTTTTATATGCCTAAATCTCAATAGACGATAAAGTTATTTGATATTCATAATGGTGACTAGAATAATATCAAACCTTGATAAACAGAGTAATTAATCAATATACAAATGCGTGAATATACAAGATAGTCCAAATACAATTATATCTTTTTAATTGAAATTATCCAACATCCAAAAGTAAAACTAAAATTAATCAAGATGATAATAAGTCTTTTCTTAAATACAAACTACGCAATAGAATTTGAACTCAAAACAACAAATAATTTTTAACGTATAATATAAGCTCAAGCACATGCAGTACTCATTTGAGAGTGATTCTTAGAGAATATTATCTTAGGAAAAAAGGCAAGTTATTATTGATCATACTCATTAATGTCGTACTTTTATAACTTCTTTGCTTTTAATATTTAAACTTATGCCATCATCATTCTTATGGAACTATTGTCCCATTCCTAATTTAATCATTTAAATATAAATGTGATTAGCAAGTCATCATAATATAATTCTAGTTTTTTCATCTCATAAATTGCAAGTAAATAATCACTTTATAAGCTTTGTCGTTACCTATAATGCAAAACTTCACTTTTTTTTATTGAATGATATTTTATTACTTTTAAATCGATCTATGCATTATAAAAATATTTAAAATATATACACATAATATAATCACAATAATATAGTATTTTCTATAGTTTATGAAATATCCCTATGTTTTTTTAAAAGTATCGAATTAACTTTAAAAATGAGTTAAATTGACTTTCGAAAATTGCAACATGACAAATAAAAGTGAACAGAGAAAGTAATTTATTTAGAACTTAATAACTAAAAAGAATCAAATTTCTCGAATTATAAATTTCAAATTTCAAATTTGCATTCGATAACTTTGAGTTTGTCCATAATTATTCATAAGAGTTAGTTTTGAAAGGATAGAACCAATGATATTAATTATTACCATGCTAACATGATTATTTGAATGAAGACTTTAGATTTTTGCCGAGTTTTTAATATCAATATCTAGTACAAGACATGATTAATTACTTTGAAGTTATTAATTACAACTCTAATAACAATGTACTTTAAAAGAAAAACCAATAAAGCCCATACATATGATTTGGTCACATGGTTAAAGAATTAAACCATCATCTTTTTTCCAAATTTCATAAATATATATAAACCTTATTATAGCCAAAACTTATAACAAAAATACAAAGGCTTTTGTGTTCTAACAACAATAATGTACACTAACAAAACTTCTATTCAAAGAGAAAGCTTTGGTTATTCAGTTTTTCATTCCGAAAAATTTCAAGTGCTTCAGCTCAATTTATTAGCCCGGCTTCTAATTAAATTAATCAATTTCTTCTTCTCCGCTTATGTAATCGTTTCGATCTCGCTTTCGCAAGATCGTCATGCGATTCGTTTTTCCCATCCCGACGTCTAGCCGGAGGAGGCCGAGTCGGGCTGGGGCAACGATGTCGGCGAACGGGCCGGGCTCAGGCCAAAGACGGAGATCCTGTGACCGGCCCGATCCGCCGAAGACCTCATGTAGCTCTTATTATTCATCAACTTCTCATTATAATGAAGCTATTGCTGATTGTATAGAGTTTTTTAATAAGTCATCACAAGATCAAGGCATTTTTAGTGGTAGAAAATCAGACGTTATTGTGTGATTTTTATGTTTTTTGGGGGCTAAAGTAATTAATTCAGTGCAACCATGCTTGTAGCTTGTGTTGTTTATTTTTTTTTTAAAATTTCATGAGTTCAAATTTGATGTTGTAAATTTAAACATAGTTGTATATGTGGAATAGCTGATTTTGATTTTCTTAATCTATTCAATTATAGAGACCCCATAACAAAATATGAATAGTAATACCCAAAATGTTAATATTAAGAAATCGAGTTCAAATCGATCTAAAAATCCTCGATGTTCGACTAATTTCAAAAGAGATTTACTATAAAAAAAATGTTATCTTTGAAAGAATAATTTGTTTTTATTTTTTTCTTACAAAATTTAGTTATTCTCTAGCTATTCTTGAATTTTTTTGTAAAGCTCATTAGAGATTTTTTTTTTATATTATTACAAGATGCAAAAGGAATTACATATCATAATTAATAGTATATCTCTTATTGAAAATTGTAAACAAAGAAATCAAATATGCATATTATATAACCAACCTTACTTTTGACACTTTGATTTCAAGCAAAAAACCATTGGAAAATTCAAACGGGACGCAAGCCTTGAGATCTCTTTTCGTTCGATTTAAACTCGAGCAGATTAAATGTTATTATCCGAATTACTACCTCTTTTCCTAGAAAAAATTCCCCCAATCAATGGTATGATTAGGGATATTTTTTTCTTTTTCTTCTTGTTGATTGAAGGATGGTTTTGTAATAATACAACATGATCGTGATCATCACCTTGTGAAGGATTTGCAAATGTGACATATCTTTTTTTGTGAAACTCGATATTATTTTGATCAAGTGACATAATTTGTGATTTCTCTATATATTTTAGGTCTTCAATTTCTGATACCATGACTTTTTGTTGCTCAAATTTTAGCTTATTAAGCTCATTTCTTGTGCGTTCAAGTTCTTCTTCTAAAGAAGAGAGACATGTAGCCATTACCAATCTTTCTTCTCTTGCCCTTTCTAGTCTTTGCTTTGTCTCAATCAACTCATCATTAAACGAGTCGTCGCTTTCGTCTTCATGACTCGATCCATCTTGTTTCTGAATAAATAAATAAGTTAGAGTTATATATACTGACAGTGTAAATAATATTTATCATATCGAGTAAATTAATTGGTGAAATGTAGGCAACTTGAACTCAAAAAAATGAATTTCTTCATTGTATAATAAAAGATTAGAGTCATTGATCTAGTGTATATATAAACAGTTCAATTTATATATGTTTGAAATTAAAAGATACTTTGGTTAGTTGGTTAATCCTCTTTTTCACTATAATATTGTCAGTCTTTATTCTCCAACATGAAAAAAAATATACTTGTATTACAGATTAAGCAAACGTTTTTTTTTCTTATTATTAAAAGTTGTTTTTGTTGTAGTACAATAAGTTAAAGCCATGTGAAAATAGCCTCTTGCAAAAGTAGTTGCATACATTATACCTTTATGGTGGGGTTCTTTTCTGGATTCATAAATAGCAGAAGTTTAGTATAACCGGTTGTGTTTTCATCACACAAATAGAGATAATGTATGTGTACATCCTAAAACGAATACTTTTTGAACACTACCACCTATAATGAGCAGTGTGTCCATTTTGGTCGGTAACGTTCAAAAGGTGTCTGTTTTGGAGCCGAACTCGTGATACCTAAACCCCATGGGTAAGATTATATTGGATAGATTATTATTTTATGTGATATATAGAAAATATACACTATTATATCCCTAAGAGACAACTACATATAATTGTCACTGAATTGAAAAATAATAATAGAAATTACGTGCTACAAATATATTAAAAGTACACTCATATAATGTAAAAATTTGGTATAATATCGGTGTATATAATATGAAGTGGAGAATAAATGGTGTATATTACCTGTTTAAGCTTATTAGCAGAGTAGAGTTCTCCAGCAAGAACTCTTTCTCCGAACAACATGACTGCCTCCTTAACCGAACGAAATGGAGCACTCGTATCGATTTCCGCCTTTCCCATCATTGTCGTCACTCCTCCTTCTGATTCTTCCATATCGTTTATTATCAGTTTCAACACTATTATCGATCGAATGTATGTGTGTGTTATGTTTGTAGGAGTGTGTTAGATGAATGAGAGACTATAAAAGAGCTTAAAAAGTGGAAACAAAAGAAGATGAGTAAGTGGAGCTTCGTTTCTTCAAGTCCACTTCACTAGAATTATTCTGCCTTGTAATTTGTACCTCTTTCTTTTAGTAAAAAATATACAGAATTGATTCAACTAGAAGCTTAAGGCAAATTGGGCTGGATTATATGGGTTTATTTAGTGGGCCTACTTTGATTTTGATATAAAAATGAGTAATTTTCACGTATGACAAACATAAAAATCATATTTGTATGGTATAACTATACTTTGCATAATGTGTTTCATAGCTAACATGAATATGTATATTTCACTATACATATACAACAAAACAGTTGTAAACTCGTCATACATATACAAAAGAAAACAGTTATATACAAAAGATTAATTGTATAATTTATGTACGTATAAAATGAGAAAGAGTGAAACACAAAAGAAAATTGCACAGGTAGGACGAAGATATGTGTATTTTCATGTGTATATACAATTTTCTCTCGCTTTCTACAAACAGAAACACAATTTATAATTTCGTTTCTGTTTGTATAAGCGAGAGACGTGAGGATGGTGAGTGAGATCAGGTAGAGAGGAACGAAAATATATGTATACGTACAATTTTCTCTCACTTTATACAAACACAAAAACATTTTATACATTTGTGTTTGTATAAAAGCGAGAGAGAGGCGAGAGTTTGAGAGAGATAGACGACTGACAAATAATTTGCTACATGACACAAAAATCAAAGTACAATTATAACAGTTAATTTAAATTATTAGTTTGTCATTATATACTATTTTTTCATAAAAATAAGTGATACAGATCTAAATAGACTATGATATGTAATAGATTTTGTTGTAGAATAATTATTTTTTATTGCATGAACATTTTCAATAATTTTTTTATCAAGTATTAAAACTGTTTTTTATCCACAATAAAATAAATAGTAAGGAGTGGGTCAAACATACATTTGAAACTCCGACAGAAAAACCAAAAACAAAAAAAAAAAGGTGAAAAATTCCAAGCAGCCAGCTACTTTTCTTGTCAACATCGTCTTGTCCGCCACAATCCGGAGAGAAACTAGTATTATTTGTCACTCTAGTCATTTTTAGTATGTTCTTTAAAAAAAATATATATTCTTTTATATAATATTCATTTCGTTTTAAAAAAAAATTTAAAATCTATTTCAAAATGAATGATCTCTTTTTTTTGTAATACTTTGATTTTAACTTTATATATGAAATGTTTAAAATCAGAAGATTAAATGATAATTTTATAAATTTGATATAACATTAACATAAGACAACAAGATTCAATCGTCTTTTTTATTTTCTTAAACTTTATATCAAATCAAATTATATCACTTTTTTTTTAAACGGAGAAAGTATTTGAAATTTTTACTCTAAGTTTAAACTTCTCTTTTTACCAGCATTATTCATATTACATGTAATTAATATATTATCATATGTCTAGAATAGATTAAGTTGTAAGTGTAATTATAATATATGTCAAAAGTCTCATTTCCTTCCTTTTATTTCGTGTGTTTTGGTTTAACATAAGAACATGAACTTTGAGAAAAGTGACTCACTGTTGATTAAAATATTGAAATATTTGTTCATACTAAAAAATTTAAATACGTGAAATAAATTAATAAAAAATAATTGAGAAATATTATTGATTAAAACAAAAAGTAAATATTGTATATTTTATATAAATTTATAAAATATCGAAATATATTTTTATAAAATAATACATTTATATATACATAAAGCAACTTGTAAAGTTTTAATTAGACTTAAACACATGTAGTAAAGTCCTACGGAACTTCATTGTCCTGCACTAAATTTAGTCAAGCAGAAAAGCTGTAATGCTCTCTGCTACGGTTTAGTTTCAGCACTATGAAAGTAACGAACAGTTATATAGTTAGCCAAATTCTTATATTTTTTCATTAAATCCTCATCATTATTTTATTGAAATTTCAACTGTTTTTCAATCATTATTTTATTTGAAATTCAACTGTTCAAACGAAACTTTTTTTTTTTTTTTTAGTGTTAAAAGTTGAGATCTTCAAACACTCTGTTTCAACGTCACCATTTATTGTCTCTCTTTTTTTCTCCGTCACACAATTGAATTGATCTCACTGTTACCCAAAATGTCGGTCACCGTTAGCTCGCCGGCCGTCCGATCCTTCCATGTTTCACGATCACCTCACAAAACGATCTCTAGGCCACGTGTCGTTATATCTGCCGTCCGATCTACTGACAGCTTAGGAGTAGCACCAATTTTGACGAAGTTGCAGAAAGATTGTGCTACTCCTCTTCCAGTTTTGCGCCACGTGGCGGATGCAATGGCCGATGATATGCGGGCCGGGCTTGCCGTCGACGGCGGCAGTGATCTGAAGATGATCCTTAGTTATGTCGACACTCTACCAACTGGGTAAACTACTATTTTTTTATTTATTTTTTGGTTCAGTTGCTTATTGAAGGTGATATTACTTGGTTGGCCAGCTAATTAGGTAAAGATCCCATTATTTTTACCTATTTTAAGCTATAGTTGGTGTACTTCAATTCTTCAAAAGTTTAATTTGATGAGCATAATCACAAGGAGTTACATGGTTTAAAGACTGGTCTTTTTCGCCATGTAATGTGTTTGTCATCTCGTCTAAAAGCTGAAAGTTGAATGATTGTATTATGTTTGAACACGCGGTTACATGTGAGCTTGATTTTTGTTCATGGGACGAACACATTGAAATATTTTTACTTGTGATGATATTTGAATCAATAATCTCTGGTTGCTTTGATACCATATTGATGTGTGTGACTATCTTGTCTAAAAGTTTGAGCATGTTTTATTGTCTTGATTATATGTTACTCCCTTCGCTTCGTTTATATGTCTCTAATATTTCCAAGTATGATTTCGATTTGTTCACTTGTTTGGGAGCTTGTTCTTGTAGTATTTGTTACAATATATTAATGATTAATGAAGGAATGAGAAAGGATTGTTTTATGCGTTGGACCTTGGTGGTACAAATTTCCGGGTGCTAAGGGTGCAGCTAGGTGGTAAAGAAGAGCGTGTAGTCGCCACTGAGTTTGAGCAAGTCTCTATACCCCAAGAACTGATGTTTGCTACCTCCGAGGTTGTTTAGTTTTTCTTGTTATAATGGGACTTGACCAATACAATCTTTTTTGTTGTTGTATTCATCTTTGCATCGGTTATTGTAGGAGCTGTTCGATTTCATAGCTTCTGCGCTAGGAAAATTTGCACAAAAGGAAGGTGGTAATTTTGAGTTGCAACAAGGACGGACAAGGGAAATAGGATTCACGTTTTCTTTTCCGGTGAAACAGACTTCAATAAGAACTGGAATCCTAATCAAATGGACAAAAGGTTTTGCTGTCTCTGGAACTGTTAGTATTTCTTGACTCTCTTATTTGTGTAAAGGAGTGGCAGATTTTAGACATCTTACTAATTTAGCCTATGACTGGTTCTGGAACCATACATCGCTAAGAAGGCCAATCAATTCTGCGTTATTTTAGTTTCAGTAAAGATGGCCAATTTCCCTCAAACTACTAAAACTTCCACAAAGTGTACATTTTCACAAAAGCCACCGGACTCATACTATTTGGTAAAATCCGTATTCATCCCAATACAATTATGCAGTGAGACTTTTTGTTTATGCGCAACAGAGTGTTTCATAGAGCGAGTCCATTTTTTCCAGATACAACAAATTTTTAAGAGTACTGGTTACAGTATGATGACTGATTAGTAATGTGTAATTAGAGGGATCATTTCATCGCTTTGATCTTACAAGTCAAATTGGAAAATACTGGATTCCAAACTAGTAGAGAAGAGTTCTTTAACATTCATTTTTAACTTTGTCTCTCTTATCATTATCATTTTCATTTTACCTGCCAATTATTTTTTGATTCCATCATAACATGGAACAGGCGGGAAAAGATGTTGTTGCTTGTTTGAATGAAGCCATGGAGAGGCGGGGAATGGATATGCAAGTGTCTGCCCTGGTAGGTTCTTGCTCAACTTCATGTGTATTGTAGAAATGTTGGAGAATAGTCTGGCGCTTCCTTAGTTCAATCGTTTCATGATTTCATTGTCAAGTTAGGTCAATGACACTGTGGGAACACTTGCCGGAGCAAGATACTGGGATGATGATGCCATGGTTGCTGTCATTCTTGGGACTGGAACCAATGCTTGCTATGTAGAACGTGTGGATGCTATTCCTAAGCTGGCAAAAAGGATGTCTAAGTCTCCAATAACGGTAAGTAGAGCCCAAATCTCCTTCGTCAAGTTATTTCATGAACAGATTTTAGCAACCATTGAGTTCGATCCATCATTATATTTTAGATTGTGAATACTGAATGGGGAGCTTTCTCAAATGGCCTTCCTTTAACCGAGTTTGATAGAGAAATGGATGCCGAGAGCATTAACCCTGGTGAGCAGGCAAGTATTATTGACTCAAAATGTGAAAATTTCTTTTCTTTGTATAATTGGTATCACACTGTTTCTTAATGGTCTTTACTACCGTCTTATTTCTTGATGAAGATTTTTGAAAAGACCATCTCCGGTATGTACCTTGGGGAAATTGTGAGACGGGTGCTGGTCAAAATGGCCAAGGTTGGGGGTTTATTTGGTAGCAGCTATGTTCCGGAAAAGCTAGTCACTCCATTTGTGCTGAGGTAATTACATCTGTTATATCAGAAGTTTATGATGCAAATGTTCTCGGTTTGTATTAATTAGTTTTTACTCACTCTGTCTGATCTGCATCATATAGGACACCTGATATATGTGCCATGCAGCAGGATACATCAAGAGATCTTGAAGCTGTTGAGTCTGTCCTCTATGATGTAGCTGGGGTATATTCCTTAGCTCTCGTGTTTTAACTTGCATTGCAATACTCTTTCCGGTCACGTATCTTCTAGGCCAAATTTTTTTCCGATTGAATACTTGTTGTCCAATAATCGACTCATGAAGAACCTTACATTTGAAGATCTATATTCATTCCAAAGACAACATTCAAAAGGATAGTTTAGCATCTGTTTCCATAGACATAGAACATTTTCCAGAGTTATGTTTATAGATATGAAAACACACAATAACAACTACTATACTAAGCTCAATCCAGACCAGTTGCGGTCAAGATATATGAACTCGCATTAGTCTCCTCTAACTAGAAGTTATTGGCCCCACCCAAAAATATTTCGTAGAGTATGAAAGAAGTCTACGAACGTCTTGATGTTCACGATCTTTCTTTGGATTATTAAATTTCAGGTAAAATCCGATCTAAGTGCAAGGAAAACAGTTGTGGACATTTGCGATACTATTGCTAAACGAGGGGGTCGTCTAGCTGGTGCAGGAATTGTTGGTATATTACAGAAAATGGAGGAAGATTCTAAAGGTCTCATCTTTGGTAAAAGAACAGTTGTAGCAATGGATGGAGGCTTATATGAGCACTATCCTCAGTACAGAGGATACCTCCAAGAAGCTGTCACAGAGCTACTAGGCTCGGAAATTTCGAAAAATGTAGTGATAGAACATTCAAAAGATGGATCTGGTATTGGAGCTGCATTATTAGCTGCTGCAAATTCAAAGTATGGACATGATGATTAAGGGAAAAGCTAAATTTCATGTGTTCAAAAGGTTTGCTTGAGGAAAAATACATGAGCATTTGTAATTTAGAATGTTCTAAAGAAGGATTGATGATTGGATTTCTCATTCTTTTAAATAGAGGCTCTTGTTTGTGATGCTATTTTTGTACTCCCATTAATGAAGTACGAAGAAGTGAGGATTTATATAGCCAATCCCAATTTATTTGGGATCGAGGCGTAGTTGTTATTGTATTATATGCAGCAGTGACTTATTTTTGTGATAAAAAGCAGATGTATCAGTAAATATAAAACAATCGTGTTTTCTTTCTAATGTGGAAATACCACAACTAAAACGCTTGAGACAAAATTTTTATGCTAGAGTATCGATAAGCGGCCTTTTTTTTATACTTACTTACACATGTCCACTGTATTGTCTCTAAGTGTCACGTGCAATTCTATTTCTTGCGGGTTATATTTTTTATTTTTATTACAAATAGTTATCTCACACTCATTTTTTTATAAATGAAATGTTTTCACGTTTTATTTTAGTGACAAGTATCGCTATTGTTTTATACATATTTTTCATTATAATTTATTTGATACAGTTAAAAGTTTAAGACTTAATCAAGTTTTTTTATTGGTATATTTTTATGCATTTTTAATACTTTAATTTGTTGCTTATTATGTTTTGATAATAATTTTTATATTATTTTCAAATATATAAATTATTTTAATGATTTATAATTAAAATGATATACCAAACTTTTTTGAAAAAAAAATTAAACTGGGGGTGGGGGTGCGAGAAGGAATGAAAAAGGGATAGGCGGGGGGGAGGGAGGGGGGGCGGAGGGGGGGGGGGGGGCCGTCTTAGGTGCAGGGGGTGCCGAGATCGGGGGGGGGGGGGGGGGGGGGGGCGAGGGGGCGAGGGCGAGGAGTGGGGGAAGGGGGGGGCGGAGGGTGGGGGGGGGGGGGGGGTGGAGAGGAGATTCCTGGCGACCTCCTAACGGATCTGCTTCGAGTTCCAACTTACTTCCCCATCGCGCGGGTCTCTATTCTGGGCGTCCAACAGAAGCTTTCGCAACTAGAGCTCGCGCCCATCCTTCTGCTTCAAGGGACCTTAGGGAGGCGGGCCTCCGTTAGAACGCATGCTCGCGCGGGCAGTCCGACGCCTAGGGTTGCGCCTTCGGAGTAGGGCGACAGTCGTTTACACACACCCCTTCGGGGGCCGGGTCGCGGAGGCAGGCGCGAAGGGGGGAAGTCCCTCGGATTTGCTTCCGCTTGAGAAACTGGGACTCTTGATGAGTGGGTTTGTTATCTTTGGTTTATATTGCCGGGAATGGAAATAAAAATAAAGGTTGCCCAGAGGGAGGATATTTTTTTTTTTTTTTTTTTTTTTTTTTTTTTCTTTTTTTTTTTTTTTTTTTTTTTTTTTTTTTTTTTTTTTTTTTTTTTTTTTTTTTTTTTTTTTTTTTTTTTTTTTTTTTGTTTTGGAACCGGTTGAGTGTAACCATCAAAAAGTTTAATCTGACCCATATAACAACAAGTAGTAATAAAATTGAAAAATACGAGGAAAACCAAATAAATCGTGGTTATTTATTACTAGTTTTTTATCCTAATTATCGACATCATTTTATCTAGAATCAGGTCCTCGATAAATTGTATGCATATCATATCTACCTACCTATACCTCTAAGAAAAAAAGGAAACGTTCACATATAGCCACTAAAAAATAGCTTAATTACTTTTCATAGCTATAGTTTGATAATTACAATTCATAGCTACATGTTATAGGGAGGAGTGAGGCGAGAGAGACTGGGAGAGAGGGCAACAAGTGGGAGAAAAGTGAATAGTATATGTATATCGGTTAGATAATTGTATATTATACATATGTCTTTGTATATATGGCAAGCGAAATGGGGAGAGAGAGGAGAGAGGTGAGCGAGATTGGGAGAGAGGCGAGTAAGAGAGGGCAGACAATAGGAGAGAGGTGAATTGTACATGTATATCAGTTAGATAATTGCATATTATACATATGCACTTGTATATATGACAAACGAGATTGGGAGAGAGATGTGAGTGAGATTGGGAGAGGGAGGAAAGAGGAGAGCGAGAAAGTAGGAGATAGGTGAATGATATTATATTGTAGATAAAATAATTTGTATATTAACTATGTTGTATGTCTGGAGAATTATACGATATAAATGTGCTCTGAATGATAAAAGGGAAAATTGTATATAATAGCAAACTAATAACCTAACTAAATGGAATAGCTAGAGTTTGATGTAATTGTGCTCCATGCAAACGTTGGCAAAAAGTGTCAGGCGTCTCTCTCCCAGAAGTCTCGCTCGCACTCTCCCATTCTCGCCTCTCTCGCGTTTAACACAAGAAAGTGTATAATTTAGTTTCGGTTTTGTTATTAATTTAAAGCGAGAGAAAATGGTATTACACATGCAAAAATGTATATTGTGTTTATACATTAATTATAATTTACAAACGTTTACTTCAAATTTGCCCGAGTGAAAAACGGCCAAAGAATTATAAACTGGCAGTGAATACAAATTTTTTCTGCTTTATACAAGAAGTGTAATATATTGTGTTAGTTTTTGTTATAAGACGAGAAAAACATCTATCTTCGCTATACACTTATAAATATGCAATATACGTACATTTTAATTCGATTTAACGAGATGCAAGTACCTAATATTACAATTGCACAGCGAAAATAGGCCAGCGAATTAAAATTGAGGTCACGCGTAAGCGGAATTATACATTTGGCCAGCAAATTAGGTGTACACTTGTAAGGTATAGCGAATTATTACAGTTTTTATGTTTGCTATGGAGCGCAATTCTGCACGTTGGCTATCGCATACAATATGAATTTTTTTGGTTGCTATATGTGAAGTTTGCCATTTTAGTTTATATAAAACTCATGTAAGTCCACATAATTAATGTATAATGTTAGTCGTGAATGATAATTATAACAAACTATAGTTATAATGAGTAATTACTTACACATGTTCCTACTGCAGTGCCTCTAAGTGACACGTGCATTTCTATTTTGCAGGCTATTTTTTTATTTTTATTACAAATAGTTATCTTGCATATTTTTATAAATGAAATGTTTTCACGTTTTATTTTAGTAACAAATATTTCAATTGTTTTATACATATTTTTCATTTTAATTTATTTGATATAGTTAAGTTCAAGATTTAATCAAGTTTTTCTATTGGTATATTTTTATGTACTTTTAATAATTTAATACGTTAATTATTATGTTTTATAATAATTTTTTATGTAATTTTCAAATATATAAATTATATTTAATAAATATAAAAACTTATGCATTCAACTTTTAAAAAATAAAAATGAAAATTGAGGGTGGGGAAAGAGGAAATGAAAAAGGGGATTGATTATATTGGAGCATGAATGACAATAGAGCGTTGTGGAGTGTGGATTGGGTGGGTTGAGCTTAACCAACAAAAGGAATTAATCCGTCCCGTATAATAATTGTTTTCATTTTGAACCCGTCTCCGCCCCGCATAGGCTCACTCAGCACAAATTTTTTAAAATTTTACTTTTCTAGTTAAGCTCGATATTAAACATTAAATTCATTTTTGTTAAGTTTTATAAACTTAATAGATAATGACTAGATTTTAATTTTTAGAGGTCAAATTTAGACACATGTAAAAAATTGTTTTAGTTTTGATCGAACCATTTTTATTTGTTATCTTGAATATTTTAATAATTTTAAAGAAATTATCATAATAGAAAATGCTCTTTTCACTCATATAATATTTAAAAAGTTAAAATTATATTTGAAACCACATAAACCTTTAACTGTATCCCGCATTAATTTTTTAAAATCCACTTCAATGTGCTCTGTATCAATCCCTGCCCGGGCAAATTTTAAAAACCATGTCTTGCTGTTGATTAGCTTAACCGGTCTGCACATACCCCTCCTCCCCCCCCCTCCCCCCATCGTCATCCACTATACGAGGAATCAAACTTCACGTAAAAAGTTTAAGAGTTATTTTTCGTTTGAGGGCCTCCAACCTGACTCTAATTTACTCTCCACTTATATAATTTTCTTTGTTCGAAAACCAACTCCATCATCTTATTTTACTTTCAAAAAAAATGGTCTTTCTCTCTTAATATTATATTATATTTTCTTTTTATTTCATGTTCGTATTCGTAGTATAAATTCATTTTTTAAAGAATAATCACCTTCTATAATTTTCATGTAATATCAAATTATTATTTTTTAAAATTCTTTATTTAATATAAAATTATATTTTATTACAAATTTTAAAGAATAACTACGAAAAATTGAAAAAAGAAATCAACAAGCACAAGCACAATCGCAATCACAAACACAACAATGCTCCAGATCATATACTATCTTTTTTCCGAATATTATTAAATCTGAAAATTACTAAATTATTATTGTGATTTTAAAAATCATCTTGATAAGTATTGTATTATTATCTCGTACTTAAAAATTATTATGTCATGTATTGTATTTTTAAATTAAAATTTTTCATTTTAGGAACTATTTCAAACCATAACCTTAAACATTAGGGACCATTTTGTCATTTCTTTAAAACAAAGGTGAAAATTCTTCTCTGGCACCTCAGTTGTGACCCTGAGGGCTTTTTGCTAGTTTTTACAAATTAAAGAATCAAAGAGATTTTTTCAATTGTTTCTACAGCTGTTTTGCCTGCAGATCTTCTGAACAAAATGGTAACTTTTTTCTCTTCTCTTTGATCTCACTGAAAATTATTTGTAGCAGAAATTACAGTTTTTTGTTTTCAATTTCATGAATTTGCTGTTTTCATTGATTTTTGATCGTTTGTTTTCAACTGGGTCATCTCGAAAATGGGTAGATCCGTTTTATATTGCTTCAGAACAGGCAAGGAAAGACTCGTTTGGCTAAGTATTATATACCTCTTGAGGAATCCGAGAAGCACAAGGTGGAATATGAGGTATTTTAGTTTGTTTTTTTTACTTTGATTGTGTGAATTTGGTGATTTTAGATTATGGGTTTTGATTATATAGTCAATTTTGGTCCTTGTAGGTTCATAGGTTGGTTGTGAATAGAGATCCCAAATTCACCAACTTTGTTGAGGTAATGAAGTCTGATTTTTTTTTTAAAAAAAATTCAGTTGATGGAAGCTGGCATTTCTCTGATTAAGCCCTTTTATGTCTGGAGTTGAGTTTAACTTGATCAGCTTGAAATGCAAAAAGCGAAAATGTGATTATCTGTTTTGTTTTTGATCTATAGAACATCATACTAAGCGGAATGCTTAAATTGTGCTAAGGCCAAAGGTTCTCTTTCGCTAGTCTTTAATTTTCTAAAGTAGTAATGTTTAACTATCTTATAGTGTGAGAGGATGATGTCCGCACATTATCATGACATTTCACATTATTGGTGAAGTAATATCAAGAGGGTTTATTGTATTTATCTTCCATTGCATCATAAAACTTGTTCCGTTGGTATCAAAGGAATAACTTTGTGAAATGATTGAAGGATAGGGAGTGGTGGGGGATTCAAGATATTGTTCAAAATTTAACTTCTGTGTAGAGTAACCTATGTTATGGCTTAGTATGAAATTCTTATTGAGACATTTCTCCGTACCTACATGTTGTTTCCTAATTCAGTATCTTGGCTTTAGAAAATTTAGTGGTTGGAAGAGAGTGGGAGAGTGGAGGGAGGGAAGGATCAAGAAAGAAGAGCCATTTCCCTTTTGCTTGTGCATGATAAGAGGATTTATTTAGAATCATATACAGACTACTTTTTATGCATTCATTCTGGCTTCAATATTGGTGTTATATTCCTGGATCTGATTTCTTAAAGAATCAAAAAATGTAACCTGCAAAAGGAAACAAAAGATGCATTGTGTTTTAGCTTTGTTGGGTAATCATTTCTCATGAGATGCTTCGTGAAGCATAACATACTATTTAAAAATCCTCGATGACATAAAGTACAAAGCAAGATATCGGACAGAAGCTCTTTTTTCCTTGAGTAAGTGATTTATCCTTGGAGCTGTAAGGGGGAAGGTAAAGCAGAGGAAGAGAGAGAAAACAAGTTTGAGGTTTGAACTTGTGTATATTATATTTTTGTAAAATATGATAGAAAACAACTGAGTGTGAGCAATAAGGAAAATCAATACCTTTTCTGCTGAAACCTCAGCAGAATTGATGAAAGAAGTTAATCTAGCAATTTTTTTATTTGATGATGGAGCTGCTTAACTTACTTCAGTAATAGGTTGCATGAGATTTACATCTCTGGCTGATTTCAGTCTCCACTTCTTTTCAGTTTTTGTGTAGATATGTTCCTTCGCAAGTCACTAATAACTAACACCTGCTAGTTATCTCCTCTTTGCAGTTCCGTACTCACAAGGTAATATACAGAAGATATGCAGGATTATTTTTCTCACTTTGTGTTGATATCACAGACAACGAGTTGGCTTATTTAGAGTCCATCCACTTGTTTGTGGAGATTTTGGATCACTTCTTCAGCAATGTCTGTGAGCTGGATTTGGTTTTCAATTTCCACAAGGTTAGACATTTCTCATCAAACGTTGCTACTTACAGAAGCAACAAAGTTTATAACATCTTTCTTTCCTGTGATACTGTTGTGGCACAATGGTCCTTTCATTGGTTGTAAATCAATCAATATTCTTGTTGAATCTTCTAAGATGCCTGTTAAATATTGCTGCTGTATTTTTTTTTTATATTTTTGTGCCGGCTCTCCAACTTGGTGCTGGTCGTCAAATCCTTAGCTGAGCCTTTTAAGTTATATACCTATTTAGTCCTGCAGCTTGGGTTAATTTCAATTACTTTATATGCCCCTTGGTTCTGCATGATCTTTCAGTAGCACAAGTAGTCAATTCCTGACTTCCGCGGGTCTACTACATCTTAAAGACTTACGCTATGAAATATAACCTGAATTGTACTTTTTATCAGCTCCATGACGCAGCCTTCCCTGCTTGAACATGGTTTTAGGCAGAGATGGAAGGCTATCGAATGAAGAGAAGAATCAAATTTATATTCTGTGAAGAAATGATTCACTGCAGGATTTTACCATGGTTTCAAAGTTAAGATTCTTAAAAAGGAATAAACTGGTGGGTACCATAATGATTGGTATCCAGGACTTGTTCATTGTCCCACTCGACAATTAATATAAGAGGATTTCATCTTCCCATCCAACACTTACATCTTAAATATTATCAGCATCCCGTCCTGCATGAAAACTCGAAGTACTCCCTCCTCATCGCTTGTGGTATTTTACTATTAGAATTTAGAAGTTGAGATTTTCTGTCTGTAAATAATAAATCTTCTGATTTCACAGAACTTAGCTTTAGGGGATTTTATATTAAGCGAGAACTTGCGTTTCTCCGGCTGGTGGTTGATCACTCTTTCAACAAAGAATCAAATGGCCAGGAAAAGTAGTAACGATGTTTTCATGCCTCGTCATGTGCACTAACTAAAAATACTAGATTGCTAGAAATGAAGAAATATGTTTTTCATTAGTAGAGTCAATGGACCGTTCTTTACTCATTGTATCATTTATGATCAATTTCTTCCCTCTGCAGGTATATCTGATATTAGATGAGTTTATTCTTGCTGGGGAGCTCCAGGAAACAAGTAAGAGGGTAAGAAATCTGCTTCCCTAATCACCTCTTACCCCCTCCATCCCTCCCCTAGACGTAGGGCCTGTAGCTGGCCAATTTTCTGATCTTTTGATGCTCGCTGGCTTGCCAATTTTTTGATTTTTTGATGCTCGCTAGGTCCTGTAGCTGGCCGATTTTTTGGTATTTTGATGCCCACTCACGCACACTCACACTCACACATATGGATATGTGTATATACATGTGTATTGACTGACATGTACATGCTAATTTCAAGGTGTTAATTTTAAAAAACATATTTAGCAGTGGTCCAAACTATCTCTGCTTAAGCAGGGTAACTAGATATTAGGTGTTGTTTGTCCCTCATCCATGAGAAGACAGATGTTTTGGTTTTGTATAATTCCTTTGCTCCCGTTCCTCACATCCTGCCCAATGGAAAAAAGAAGTTGATGCATATTTGATTCTGCCTCGACTCATTATCCTATATAAATTTGCACTAAAGAACATTCTTTTACACGCCAGGCAATCATCGAGAGAATGGGAGAGTTGGAGAAGCAGGAGTGAAGAACTCCGATACTTTGCTCAAGAGTCAAAACAAAAAACCAATGCATATTCTTTCATCTTGCAAGATTTGTTCATTCATACATTTAAAGGTAGTTTGCAAGTTTAAATATGAATATCATTATCTTTTGTCAACTCCAGAAACTATATTGTTGTTGAAAGTAGGAAAAGGGTTATTACAATACGAAATTTATTTATTTTTACCGGCCATCATACCTTGGGATAACTTATATTTGTCCTTCATTCAGAGGGACAAATATAATAGAAAGTAATTTATAGTCAAAATTAAACATTCTTTTTTGAGTATTGTAACACATGAAGTCCACTCAATTCATGTCATAGCTCCATTAAAGTAGGAACTAGTACGAAACAATTTCCAAAACTGGGGTTTAAGTAACAAAATTCTTTTTCTACTGAAAATAAGTTTGACAAAATATTTCAATTGATTATATCCTCTCCACCTTGGAATACATTTCATCTTTTAAACTCATCTGTGTAGCCCCCATCCCATTGTATTTATCCATCTATCGAACCCAAGAAAACATGTATAAAAGAACACTTTATTTTCCTGAAAATTGCTAAAAGAAATTTAAAGCAGCAGCAATTTTTTTCATTGCCATTCTTCTTCTTGTGTATACTACAAGTCAATAACCTTCTCAGACACAAACTTTCTTTCCATGGATTCCATATAGGGAAAAACCAACAATCACTTCCGAAGTTGTTACTCTATAATTAATTGAAACTGAAACAGAATAAGTAAGCCAAAAGCATCTAATAAGGGACATGAAATTTACTATATCCTCCCTTTTTTGTGTTCCTTATATTCAGTAACAGAATGAACACCAACTCTCATGCATAAGCAAAGAAAAGAATAAATCAATTATGATTTGCAGGAGGTTCGCTCTGATATTATGGACATGGTGCCATGGCTCTCCGTATTAACGACGATCATTGCAAAGAAGCTGCAATGAAGGCACATTATTGGGGTAGAGTCCATGTCCGCTTCCTTCCAAGCCAGAAGGGAAACTGTAATATTGTCCTTTGATCCTTGAATTAGTTCGTGATGTAGAAATGGACATGAGCTCCTGCTCGTTCAACAAGGGTGGAACATACTTGGAAGAAAGTGCTTCCATCGAGGAAGAAGAAGCTGCCAATTGAGCTTGAGAAGGTCCAAAGATAGGCATTGGTCGCCCTGCATTTTGCCAGTCTCGCATTTGTGAGGTAGAGACTCCACCAAACTTGTACTGAGCAGCGAAATGGGCATTTTGTAGTTCATTCTGCTGCGACATTTGTCTTGGTAAGGCCATAGCAGCTTCTCTTGACGGACAAAATGACGCACCTCCAAGATATGGAGGCAGCAGAACCTGCAACTAGCCACAAAAGTATTGCCTTAATCTACTAAACAATGTATTTATTAGTAGTTCCACCACAAACTTACACCTGAATCATTTATAAATGTACGCCCAGTAAAATGCAATAGATGACCAATTTTACTTTTAACACTTACGAACATTCCAAAAAAGGAGAAGGGGGATCAGAATGAGCTATGGTTCTGGGTGGTCTATGTTGGAAGCAGAATAGTGTTATCTAACGCATGCTTTGCATAAATACATAGATATGTATGTCTGGGCGGGTGTCTTTAAATAGGCTCATGTACTATAGTCCCTAATAACTTGTTCCAGCCCCAAAGGTCAAGATTTCAGCATGTACCTACGCTGTTCTCATCCTGATACTACACATAAGAGGGGTAAAATAATCTAGTTGCTCGTGTTCTGGAAAAAACAGTAAAGTGACCGCACATTTCGGAAGTTGAATTCAATTTAAAGAATCTTCAGTATCTTAACAATTATTAAGTCACGGAATTGAGAATCTGACAAACTAGTTATGTTTCAAATGCAGCAAAGCAATTTTAATTAGAAGTCACCTGCTGAGTTGCTGCTGTTGCAGGATTGTAACGGAAAGGTGCAGATGAATAACCATTCTGGGGAAGCAAGAAATGCAGGGCTGGATGTTTCTGTGAGGTTACAGGCGTATCAAGGTTATGACCAGCAAAAATAGCACCACCATTGGTGCCTTTGATCACATAACTTCCAGCTGACAATGAAAGGAAATCTGCATTCTGCGAAAGAAAGTGGATTATTATGGTGTATGGATGAAGAATATCACACATTATTGAAGATAACTAACCTGCTTTGCTAAAGAATTGAACCCAGATGTAGTAGAAGCCTGTTGCTGATCTTGGAGGAGTCGTTGGTGCAAAAGGATTGCATTTCTAACTTCAGTTGGATTCTTCTCAGCAGTAGAGGCAACGTTCCCAGTAGAAACAATTCCATGCATATCATTCACCTTTACAGTTGGGCTGTTCTGAATTATAGGAGGCTCTTGCTTCACTCCATCAGGAGGTGAGGACTGAGAAGGATGCGAGGAGACTGTATCACCTCTCATCGAAGTCTGTAAGCCCTTAGTCAGCCGACTTATATAAACATGAGCAGCACACCTCTTAAATGACTTCCTCAAATCAAGTGGAAACTTGAGAATCCTGCATAATCAAATCAAATGAGTGTTCCATATAGTTGTTCAGAGTGGATAAAAGTACATGAGAGTAACTGAAAGCTATATCGAAGTGCTAAAACACCTTCATGGTTGGTAGACAAGATTTTGCATTTTGAGCTTGAAGATCAGAGCCAGTGCTCCCAATCCAGACAGGAAATTTGCCAATTGGAAACCTATCATTACTCAGTGCATGAGACACCAAACAATATTTGTAGGCAAGGAAGAGTGCGGTAAGAAATGGGAACTTACTGTGGTGAAGAATCAAGTATGTCGGAACAAGATGACCCTGCTGCAGACAAGCCTGGCCACAACAATGAACCTGATCGCCAAAACAACATTTCTGTTAATGTAGATATAAAATACATATGATTTGGATGACACCGTCTCGGATATATTACAACCAGTCATCAGAAAATTTGAAACTTGCAGGCTATAGTTATACCATTATTTCTATTCTCCTTGTGTGTGTTTTGTTGGTTGGCTTGAATTCAAGCAACAACTGAAACAAACAGTAAGATCAAGCATTTTTTTTCTGTCACTATTAACCAAGATCTAAGATGTTCCAACAAAAGTTACTTGTTGCGATGAAATTTCGAGCTGCTCTGTGTTTTGAATGCTATCGCCAGTGTGAGCCTCATGAATGATGATTTTGGATTGCAGCTCTCACAGAAACAGCAGGTCGGGAAACCTGCTTTTTTTTTTTTTTTTTTTTTTTTTTTTTTTTTTTTTTTTTTTTTTTTTTTTTTTTTATTGTTTTTTTGGTGGGTTTTTTTGCGGGAGAAGAAAGAAAATCACACTGGGGTGTTTTGGGGGGGGTTTATTTTGGGTTTTTCAAAAAACACCACATTTTTTTTCATTTTTTTTTTTTTTTTTCAAATTTTTTTTTTTTTTTTTTTTTCTTTTTTTTTTTTTTTTTTTTTGGGGGGTTTTTTTTTTTGATTTTCATTTTTTTTTTTTTTTTTTTTTTTTTTTTTTTTTTTTGTTTTTTTTTTTTTGTGTTTTTTTTTTGTTTGTTTGTTTTTTCAAGTTCAGCACTGAATTGGGAGCTGTTTGTCCTTATGTCCTGTTCTGTTGTTACAACTACACCATTTATGAAATACATTAGTTCGGCAAATGACCAATTATGGAAGAGACCAACATAGAAACGAAGAACTAACAGGCAGACCTCCACTTGCGATTACAGAAGCCTCAGGTTCCGGTAAGTCCAAAGATTTCACTTCAGGAAGTTGACTATTTATTTTGCTTTCGCTCAAGGTGTCAACGTCTGGGATCATACCAGCCAAAGCATACAAGGTTTCAGCCACTTCCTCTTCATCTTTGGTGATTGGAAAATCAAGCTCCTCCTTTATACACCGACTTGAACCACAATGAGTCTGCATTTAAATCTCATTATCGTAGATGAAAATTTTCCATTGAACAGCATATCATTCAATTGTTTGGCAGAGGAACCACAGAGCAAAAAGAACTATTAAAAGGAAAAAGTTGCAAAATTTACAAGTCACTAACCAAATTAAGTTTAGACTTGTTGCCATATTTTCTTAGTGTTTCAGCTCCATCTGACATGCGATTCGCCTTTTTGGAAATCGGCAAAGGTGGAGAGATGAGCTTGCGAATTCTCTTCTTGATAACTACAAAGGGCAAAGGATCCAAAAGTAAACAATTTATGATCAATTGGAAGTCCAAAGTTTAACTCAAACAAGAACCATTTCACCTTATAAGAGATTAAAACCAGAAACTTGGTCAGTACAATCACCCAAATTGCAGATTAAGTACTCTTTAATGATTCCAAAGGTTTAAAAAGCGAAATAAGACGAAGAAACTTACAGAATCTTCTCATGCTTAAAAAGAAAGAAAAGGTGAAAAGGAATTTACTATAATTTACAAAATAAAGCAACAAGTGACCCACTTCCAAGCACTGGGCTCCAACTAACACATAACTATTCCAAATAAGATAACAAACATAAGCAAGTCAGTAATTTCCAAATTTAATTCACAAAAATACAAACCTGAACGAACTTTCCGAGGAACAGAAGCATGATCTACTCCATTACACTCATCAAAAAACTGCAAATCCAAAAGGGGTTAATGAATAAACAGACCAATACCTATTTACAATATACTTAATTGAGCTAAAATATCAAACCTTTTTGGGAAACTTAAATCGCTTCCGAACAGAAACATTGGGATGAATCTCATCGTTATCATCAGACTTTGAACAACCCATTTCAATGTTGTTCATACTGGACTAAACTTCACCAGCACCACTCAATCTTTCTCCCCCTTTCTTCGATTTCTTCGCAATTATTTCATTTCCTCCCTTACAATCTAAGCATTCAAGCAAAACCCAGAAATATTATCAGAGAATTTTGTGTGGAAAGCAGAAATCACAAGAAAAATCAAAACAAAAAGAAGGATAAAGAACTGTAACAGATAACCAAAAAAGAAAAAAAGAGAGGAGAAAAGGAGGAATACAAGACGACACGCGTTTCTCAACCTCGCAAACACCAAAATCCACATATAGATGAATAAGAATAAGAATATATTTGCAGAAACAGACAATAGACGCATTGATGGGTCTTGTTGTCTAGTAACCGTTTGATTTTAATACAAAAAAATTCACTTTCACACTTAAGCATTACCGATTCTTGTCCATTTATGGAAAAAATACTGCAACAAAATTGAATTGAAAACAATTTTTTTCCAGACCCAGCTCCATCACTTTCTCTAAATCAATCAAACAATAACCTCCAAATTCAAACTTTTGTATGACTCTAAAGAACAACCCGATACAGAACTTACAGAAAAGCTTTGGGTTTTATTATTAAGCAGTACTAACATTAAAAAAACTCTAAGAATGGTTAAAAAAGGAAGAAGAAGAAGAAAACTGAATTTGGTCCTTTATGTACAACGAATCGGGTTCTTCTTCACATAATAAAGCCGCTCTCTCACTGTGAGTCTGTCACACTCGTACTCATCAACCCCCAAAAAGAAAAAAAAGAGAGAGAGAGAAAGAGAAAGACAACACACACGCAAAGTACTAAAAAAAATAAAAAATCAACCCCATGTAGAGAAATTACAGTACCATCTCTATTCATCAACAAAACCCCATAAAACAGATCAACATATCAGATTATATAGATCAAATGTACATTTTCTTCAGAAAAAGCAGAATCTCATCACTCTTTCAGATCGAAAACGCAAAAATTCAAAATGCAGAAAACAAAAAACTCACTCATCCATGAACAAACAACAGAGAACCATAAAAAAAATAATTTAATCCAGCTTACAATCTGTTGCAACAACTCATAACTGAACAAGAACAAACAAACAAAACAAAAAGAATAAATTTTTATTTACCCAAATAGTAACGATTTAGCTATCTGAGAATATTTCTGCTTAACAAACGCAAAAACCGAAGCTTTCGGTTTTTGATTACCCGATTCTCTCAAGATTTCACACAAAAACGATCAGTTACATACTCTGTTTTCTCTCTTTCTTTTGCGTTTTAAAAGGAATATTTTTAATTATTACGTCGTCACAATATCTACGGACCATACAAACGGGATATTCGCAGCCGTTGGATCAAAAGTTCTCGAGTCCCACGTGTCATCTACGTGGCAATAATTTTTCTTACCCAAAATGCCACCGTGTACATATATCAATTAATCGGCGATTCATTATGTTATACTACGGCTGATTAATAAATACTTTTAGGTTGGGCCCCACGTAGGGTAATGATTTTGATTCTCTGGCGCTGGGTGAAAAGGGAGTGCTTCATGAATGATGCGTGAAGTTGAGAGCAATTCGGTTGAAAGGGACTGTCAAAATGACTATTTTACCCTTCGATCGCGATATCGAATGACTAAGATACCCTTCCATTTGAAGTTAGAATGTATTCAATAACATTCAATATAAAGAAAGTTTTGATCAAGTTATCCCATCTCTTTTTGTATATGTGTAATGAATGGCTTGTTTGCTTTTTGAAGCTATTAAATAATATTAACTATTTCGGGAGCTTTTTTGAAATTTTGAATCAAGAAGTTTTAATGTGATTTTTAAACTTAAAATAAATTGATTGATGTAAAGTTTTATCATGAAAATAAGAGCTTTAAGTGAGTTGGATGTAGTATGTTGACAATACAAATAAACTAAAAGCTTAGTTATATAGTCAAAATATGCACCAACCTAGATCTTAAAATTGATCGATTAAAATAACAACAAAGTAAAATTGAATAATAGTATACTAGATATATATATATTTTTTAAAAAAATCATAAACAGTGTCTTGGATTGATACATGTTTTTTTCACTCAGGTAGGAGCAATAGAGCGAGTCTTTTTTGCTATTCATTTGGGTTGTGTAAGAGTAATAAGTATTCTTTCATTCTTAACTAGAGATTTCGAATTTAATTCTCCCTAGATATAAAATCTTCTTTTTTAGAAAATATTTTATCTTTCAACGTATGACTTATTAGGGAGGATCTTTCAAATTCAAATGTGAATATCGAGCACCGGACGAGAAATTGTTTAGCATTTATGCTCCTAAGAAACTGACTCTTTATCTTAAAATGTAAAGTAACTTTTAACATTTGAGTTTTGGGTTAGGATAACTGGTCTGGATAATATACGTCTAGGCCCAATACTTCAGCCCAAAACTTAGCCCTCTGACTCTTTACTCGTGAATGTATACGTATTGTTTAGGCCTTTAGGATCCAAATTAAGTCCCGTTCACTGACAGTTTCCGCCGTGTCTACTCTGTCGCCGGTTGCCGCCGGTTGTCGCTGCTCGCACGTCTTCTCTTTTTCAGGTTAGTTCGATCATTGTGTGTTTTAATTCTTTCCAAAAGGAACAATTGAAGATGAAGAAAAATCTGTTGAATTTTAAAAGAACTGAACTATACACACCATAATTGAATCCATACTAGTTCGAAGCGTGATTTATGCTAGTTGAAGATGTGATTTGGATTATCATTATGATTATCATTTCTCTGTATTTGAAGTTTTTGAACTCAATGTTCTTAGGTTAATTAGATATTTATGAGTCAATTGATTTTTGAATGAACCATTGCATAAAAATCAATTGTCGATGGTTACTTGTTAGGTTAAATAGGTTTCTGCTGCTGATTATTTTTGTCGATCTTTAAGTTTTATATAGCTGTACTTTGAGATAGAAGGAAGGTGTTTGAGCTATGAAAAGTTCATTCAGCTTGTAAGTTTTAGATTTGCTTCACCTGGAACTCAATTCGAAGCTAGCCTAACTTATTTTTCTGTTTATTTGTCCCTGGGCACATAAGTAGAAAGTTTGTAGTATCTTCTCTTTACAAGAAAAACCTGAGTTATGTGGCACTTTAGACTACAAATTGTTTTTATACCTGACAGATACTATTGTAAGGCATATAATTTAGTTAGATTCGTTTTTGGTTCTGCTTTGGGCTGTATTTCCTTGAGACGAGGGTCGGGAACCACCTCTCTACCTCTGAGGTAGGGGTAAGGTTTGCACGCTCTATACCTTTGGGTATTTTGTTGTTGTAGAGTTGTTTCTTGTGCATATGGTATTACGACAACATATTGAGTGTGTTCCCATGGTGGGGTCTAGGGAGGGCACAAAATTCTTCTCCCACATAAAGTGCTACAACACTCTGCTACTTACTAGACTTCTACGCTAGTCCTCGACCTCGAAACCTTCCTATATAGGGTCATATCCCTAGTAAGTTGAAGTTGTGTCATGTACGTCTAATCACCTTCCCCTTGTTCTTTTATGACCTATCCCTTCCTTTCTAACTCCTGTTTTCGCCAATATTGGAATTGCACAGTTACCATTTAATCATTGAACAGTGAAATAGCCTTTCCATGAGAAATCTTTGAAACAGAAGACATGAACTGCTTAAAATCATGGTGAGAATTTTGATGCACCAAAAGAAAAGTATCATGACAAAACCGAGCAGTCACTTAACACTTGAAAGGATCACAAACTACTCTTATGATGGTTAAATATGTGACATGGGTATCTTCTCTGGTACTTGAATGAACATTCTTCTAGTTTAAGTATACGTTTAGTCTAAGTTGCTCTAATTATTCACTTTTGGTCCTGCACCCGTGTCGACACGACATGGATGTGGGATCTTTGTCCGATTTGGTCAACTGATTTTGGGTGCTTTGACCGAAATCTATGGGGAAAGTCTTGACAGTTTTAATGATTTCTGTAATCAATACAAAAGCTAAGGTGAAATTGAAGAAAATGGAATACCTTTTATATAGAAATTTCTCTGTCTTTCCTTTTCCTTCAATCTCCTTCCAAGATTCTCCTCAAGTTCTCCACATGATATAGGTTTTATAACTCTAATTTTAGATATTTTAATTATTTTTTAGGTTAATCCCTGCACGCGTATCAATACATAGATTCATATCCCCGAGTCTTAAACATTAGATTATGAAGGATCCAACCTCTGGATCCACACCCGTATCGGACGGCCGCACCCGAGTCCGAGCAACTTAGCATTTACTTCTCCTTTCTTCAGATTGTATATTGTAAACTTGTTTTGATCCTTTGACCCCTCTGACTTTTGAAATTGTGCTTTTTATGTACTGCAGCTGATATAAGCCCAAAATTGTAGCTTAGGTTTGGACCAAACTACAAATTGGTTAAGGTGCTGCCGTCGACAATACACTATTGGAGAGCGAGTGCAGAAGTCTGATATTTCTCGTTAAAGTGTCGACTCAACGCCGAGAGAAGTCACCTTTTTTGGTTGAGAAAAAACTCGAACTACACTGTGGCTCATCTTAATGTAACTATTATTGGGACAGAGAAGATAAGAACATTGTTTTTGTGAAATCAGATGTCGACAGCAACATACCCGCCACCACCTCCGTTTTATAGGCTGTACAAGGACTATCTTCAAGACCCCAAGTCTGCTCCAGAACCTCCCCCTCCAATTGAGGGCACCTATGTCCTCTTTGGTAGCAACTACACTGTAAAGTCTCTCACCCGTTCTTCTACGCCCTTTTGAAATTCACCTCCAAATGGGGAAAAGGGGTGACAAAGTCATGATACCCAATTGTTTACCTGTGCTTAATGTGGATGTATGAATGTATAAGGTGTCGTTGAGGCCCATTCAAGTTACTGGGTATCAATTTACCTCGAAATATTTGTTTTTACTTTTAAGATTGAATCATATACTCAATTTCTTCACTTTGATATACTTTATATTGCTTTTGGGGTAAAGGTATGGATTTAATTCAATGTGCACTTAAAAAAAAATACAAAAGATTAGAGGGGGAATTGTCTGATGCTAAGGTGAGGTTCAATGAGATATTCAGTTGGCAATGGTTTAGATATTATCTATTCTGAAATATGAATGAGGTTTCCGTTAACGTTGTCACCTTTATCTTATGTTATCTTGAACTGCAATGCATCAAGAATCTTTTTTCTGGTCACTCCTTTGGTGCTTGTCTTTTGTGAATTTTGTTTGTCGGTTGTATTGCTGAAATTAAGATGTTCGTTGTGGTTTTATTAGATGACTATGTACAAGTTTGCTCATTATTGTTTTTGGCATTGCCGTTTGCGCAGACTGATGATGTACTCCCAAATTTGGAAGAGCAGGGTGTGCGTCAGTTATACCCAAAAGGGCCTAATGTTGGTAATGCTCGCAGCTTTTCTCAAAAAGCCGTATCTGTTCCTACTGTGATATGTAACATGCATATCTTTTTAAAACATTTATGGTTAAAAGAATTTAAGTATTGTATACACACATATGTACCTTATATATCATCCTGTATTTTCGATATGAATCTGCATGGAACATGACACTTGTTTTTGTTTCCTTATCATAAGTTCTAAGTAAATATCCTCTACAAGGTCAATCTATATGTCTAATCATTTCTGTTCTCTTTCCCCAAGCTAGTGACCAGAATAAAGAATAGGGAAATAGATATAAAGTTTGAGCCCTTTAGGTTATCCAAAGTCTTAGACAAAATATAGCAATCAAGTATCCTACGCATTGCAAAAGTTAATTGCAGAATCAATTCAATAGTTGAAAGGATGTACGATGATGTCCCCTTTATTGGGTGCTGCTGCATATGGGATGCTTCCAGAGATAAATTTAGGTGCTATTTTGTTGCTTCTAAGAAAAAATTATTCATTCTTATTCTGCTGATTCATGTTACAGATTTCAAGAAAGAACTAAGAGCACTTAACAGAGAATTGCAGCTACATATATTGGAGCTTGCTGATGTTCTTGTAGAGCGCCCTTCACAATATGCCAGGAGAGTGGAAGAGATATCTCTGATATTCAAGAACTTGCACCACCTACTCAATTCTCTGCGTCCTCACCAGGTGATCAATTGGTGAAATCTAAGTGTCTAAATATTTCTGGGTTTTAGCATGGCTATAGAAGATAGATGATCTCAATTATCATTTACCTTTGTTTCTTTCTTTTACAGGCTCGAGCCACACTTATCCACATTCTAGAACTTCAGATACAACGACGTAAACAAGCAATAGAGGATATCAAGCGGTATGATGTGGTTTGCATGTTCTTTTTATCATATATATTTAGCTTCTTCCTTCATTAGATTTAGATGAAAAATCGCGAGTTTTCTAGAAAAGTTCATAGTGTGCCTCATCAAACAGTTGCAAGTGAAAGAATTCAGTTTCCCTTTAAGCTGCTTCAGTCACTTTCAGCTACACAAATTATGTTGTAATTACTATATCAAACTACCTCTCAAAATGAAAAGAGAGATGTATTTACCGTTAACTCTAATAATGTGCATAAATTCATAAGTTGTTGGAGTTGAGGCAGACTGTTTAATTCTCTCTCTTTATCTTTTTATCCTGGTTACTATGATTTAAGTCATGATGTTGGTTTTTATTTGCTTGTATAGGAGAAGGGAAGAAGCTCAGAAGCTTCTAAAGGAGGCACTTGGTACCCTTGAGGGACAGTAGCATGCTCTTTAAATTTTACACTCACAGCTGGCTGAGTAAACTTGACAATTAGAGCGGCATAGAAATCATTCAATCCCAATGTGAAATTTTCTTTATTCACTTGCGTGAAATTTATACAGTGACAATGCTTGATATGTCACAATCCAGTGCGACGTTTCAGTCATTGAGGCAATACAGATGTGTTTGTGTATGGTTCGATTAAGGCTGTGTAAAAAGATTTAGGTGACCTATCAAAGATGTAACTATTCTGATATTATGTTTATTTCTTAAAAAGTAGCCTCATCACTACTATTGAACGTGATCTTCCTCGTCTTTTGTTGCTGGGCGGTGTGAATAGCTCTTCTAACATCAACATGAATCAACCTTGGAATTTGAACAGGCACCATCGCTCTTTGAAAAAGAGAAGTCTACATAGACTACAGTAGTAAGCAGTGTTGATCAGCTAACGCTCAGTACCCTAAACAACAGCAACAATTACCATGCCTCAATTCACCAAGGGAGCGAAACGGTGGGAGCTCCAATGTTTTGTTGCTGTGACATGAAAGATGCTATGGTTGTACAATCTAAAGAATCTACATTCAAGAAGCAACTGTGACATAACCCAGTAGATCAGCTAACAACACACATCTATTGGCATTCGACGAACACTCTTAAACGAAAACCAGATTAACTGGAAAAAAAGGAGTGTAGTGTACAATCTCGTAGCCAATTCATAAAAAATTCAACATTTTTGCGACAAACTAAAAGAGACTGTTTACGAATTGCAAAAAAGAGAGAAAAAAAGCATGGCATTCGAAAGAAAAATTGTGTACAAGGATATTAACAAGTCCAAGAAGCAGATCTTTTCATGGTAGGCTTCATCTGTTTATCTTCTTCAAGTGATATCATACCCAAATGAGATGGATCTTCCAGCATCATTCTAGCTACCAAGTAACCAGCAATGGACCATGTCTGGAACTTACGCGCCTGCTTTCCGATAAATCGACCAAGCTTTCCGTCATAATACTCTGGCCAGCTATCTTTTAGTAAACGCGATTCAGCTAGTTCAATGGCCCGTCGTGCTATTTGGGGTCGACCAGTCTTGATAGCTGCTGCAGTAAGGAGCCACAGAAGAACTAGACACAAAAAACCAGGCAAATCAGTATTAGCATAAACTTGTAAATATCACGGTGCAGAACATGAAAAGAGTACTCCCTCGGTTTCATTTTATGTGAAAGTGTGATTGAGCACAGAGTTTAACACGTGATCTTAAACATGTCATGACATTTTTTGTGGCTATAAACCGTATCACTAAGGGTTTTTAACTATAGAAAGGCATCATTCTTTTTGGAATAGACTAAAAGAGCAAGATTGACGCATAAAATGGAATATAGGGAGACATGATAGGCTACCAAAAAGTAGACAGATATACTGGTCATCGTGATGCGAGATGACATAGCAAACTATTGCTAAATAGAATGAAGTACTTTTGGTGTTATATAAGTAGGAAGAAACTATAACCTGGCCAAGTGCCACCATTGTGGTAACTCCAACTAGTGTTTTTAGGGTCGCATCCTGTTACAATTCTCCATTCATGGCCTTCCATAGCAGGATAACAGATTTTCAGCGGCATTTCTCCAACTAGCTCTTGCCATCTTGATTCAACGAGATCCATTATGGCGGAAGCTTGCTCAGGTGTAGCCAAAGATGACAAGATTGAAATACAGTTACCCAAACAAAACCAACGGAAGTCCATGTGAGCAGGACTAACATTTCCGATGAAGTAACCACCACGAGTTGGCATGAAATCAAAAACCCACTCCGGAAGGGAATCTGGCATCACATTAAACTTGTTTACTGCAGTGTGAGAGTACTCTTCCGTTTTGTAGCGGTATATATCATTCAGTTGTTTTATGTCGAGCCAATAGTAACTTCTCATGTGAAAGCTCAAAGCATGAAGTCGTTTAATTATTGCATCACAACACTCTTGGTTTTCTTCGTCATGTTTAAGGAGAAACAAGGCACATCTTAAGGCCATAAAGAAAAGTGCTTGTATTTCAATAGGATAGCCATAGACACCCTGGGAACAATATGAAACAAAGTGCTTATGACATGTGAGTAGTGGATATTTTAAAGGAAGTTGAACTACAATAATTGAGAATTTTAATATGTACAAAAATTTATTGAGAATATGAGAAAAGAGTACAAGATGAAAGACTTGAAAATAAGCAGTCTTCCTATTGGTCCAGTGTAATCCCACAAGTGGAGTCGGAGGAGGGTAGAGTATACGCAGACCTTGCCCCTACCTCGTGGAGGTAGAGAGGTTGTTTCGGGAAGACCCTCAGCTCAAAGTGCAGCACATCAAAGAAGTTATGAAAAATGAGATACAGCAGTGAAGAAAACATGCCAATTAATAAGGAAAGCACTACATAGCACATCGAAATCAAGCGGTAACTGAAACACAATAGAAAACAGATGGTAACAGATATCAAACGCAAGAAAGTATGTGTATACAACTAATACTAAGACAGACACAGCGCTACCAGACTCCCACCAAGCCTAATCCCGCCAAAAGCGAGACAAAGCTCAACTACCTATTTCTTAACTTCAAGCAAAGGATGTGAAATCTCAGCAGAACTCCTATTCGAAGCTTAACTTACCTAAGTCAGAATCAGAATCACTGTCATTATGTACGAGAAATAGAAAATCAAGCATGTAATAAGTATGTAGGCTAACCAAATCTTGACAGATTATAAATATGCATTCGGTCAATTATACTATTCTAGAAGTAACAGTTGATAGCTATCTCATATCTTGTCATCATGTAATATTAAGTAGAAAATCAAGCATGTAATAGACAGAAAATAAGGCATGACCATAAGTCAGATCTAGTTTAAAAAAACGATAAAGAGCGGGTAGTAGTACATCAGACTGACCATTCTGCGATCAATCATAGAACATCCATCAGCACACAGCAGGGTTGGGAATGTGTCAAAACCTTCAGAGAGACATAATTCAAGAATCAGCCTTATACCCCTTTGGCATTCTTGCATCTCAGCCAAAGAAGTGTCCCCTGTAGACTTTGTGTATGCACGAAGTAGTATAATCCACCAGAACCCTGAATCAACAGGAGCAACTCTACCAATAGCACTTTCACCGAAATCAGCAGTTATAGTCTCATAGTTCCTAACAGGATCATGAGACACTTTAAAACTTGCAGGCATAACTCCATCACCCAACTTGAACTGGTCTATCTTCTTCTCCCGAGATTGGAGGCGCAAGGTTTTCAAAAGAAAATTCTTTACTATATCAGGTTCACCATTCATCAAGAATGCCAAAGCGCTGGGGACAAAATCTCTGACAAAAACCTGCCAAATTTTAAATCAGAACTGCAAATTGCAAGTAGAAGGTTGTCATGTACATAGAGAAAGACGACTGTGAAAGGATTTCGGAAAGCTGGGCCCATCAGTAAGCTGGTTTTACCTCTGGAGAATATCTAGAATCTGGTTCTAGATCAGACGCAAAAACGCTCAAAGGTTCATTGGGGTTTTAAGCGCAAATAAGCATGAATAACAAATATGGACAAAGAAAATGATTTTATTTTTTGTGATAAAGTGAAATATCAATTGTTTAGTGTCGCCTCGTCATAAGAGGTTCATTCCCAATGATAAGTATGCCTTAGAGAACCTCGCTAACGACACTGAACGCACAATAAGCGAGAAAAAGTTCTCAGACACATTTTGAGTCCCGCTTCATGGCTTAAGTGCGCCTTTGACAACACTGGTTTTACATAAGTTTTTATGTAAACTATTTGAACAATTCAGTCAGTCAAGCTCAGCTCAACCGCAAACCAATCAGTTGCACTGATAACTATAGTGTGGACATAGGAATTCAACATTTTCTATTTCTTACGTAAAGAAACATCTAGTACAACTTATCAGAGGACATTCGTCAAAACAAGTTCCATTGAAGCACATAATCGACCTGCTTCACGGGATATGAAATCACAACAAAATACATAACGACAAACTTGTATCCATCTAAGAACTAGAACAATAAGCATTTACCTGATCATAGTTAAGTTCTTCAGCAGAATTATCTATAGCAGCAATAGTTCCCACAGGTTGATCTCGGAAGTTAACAATAGAACGCCTCAAAGCCTCCCATGCTTCGCCTATTATAGGATGCGGCTCATATCCAAAGGTTGATCTGGGTGTGTGTATGCCGGACCACCTTCCTGGTGAATACACTCCAACCATATTATCAAAAACACGAGAAGAGTTCTCCGAATTTTTGTATACCTGACGTGGCGGTGAATGAGTCATTGACATTTCGCTGAAAGATCTTTCATCGAACGACCTCTTCCTTTCAATATTAACCTGTCTCGGCCTTTCCAGCAATCTAGCCAAATCTTCCTCGATTTCAAACAAGGATGGAGCAGCTTCCGCGTGTCTTGCATTCCCATTTTGAGACACATCCACAGGGCTAGGCATCTTCCGATACTTCCAAAAGTCCTAGACAATAAGAAATCGAATCCAAAGATCTGCATATCACCAATGAAATAAGAAAACTTTTAAGAATTTGCCCACGTAACAGAAGCTTAGTAAACACAAAGCTATATAGCTCAGACTCTTCAAAAACATCAAACAAGTGTGTGTCGGATCATCGAAAGGTGGATTCCTACTTTGGGAGGATTCCCAATGAGCTTATTACGCTCTCACCTACCATCTCCCTTCCTCATCATGCTCTCTCTTCCTAGTTTACCCCTTACGGATGCCAGCAAACATTTTTTGGAGAGTCCGAGCTACATCAAACAAGAACTTACATAATAAAGAATACAATCAACTTGTAATAAAGAGTGCAATTAATGCCTCTTATACTAGGAATACATTAAATTGAAATATACACCAGATCAGAAAATCAACATTTTTTTCATTTACAAGCAGTATTTATTCACTATAAGTTTGGTTTAAGTCAACTTGAGCAAAATTAGAGCAAGTTCTTACACATAATTTTAATTAATTAGTCATAATCATTAACTTAACTAAACAATCAAAGTCAAACTACTGTTAGATCTTCATTTCCTTTAGCAATTTACTTCTTTCTTTTTAATTCATATTTTGATCAATCCAGCAAATACTCAAACCAGCACAAAATGAATGCAGAAAAACCTTAATATCATCGAAACAAACAGAAAAATGAAAAAATTAAGGAACATAGATAAAACACAAAATAAATAACCTAGGAGCTGGTGATAACAACCTCAAAGCTATCGGCGGCAGCGGCGGCGGCTACGGCGAACTTCAGTGAGATCTAAGGTTTCCGAGGAAGACACCAACCATGAACTACCAGAAAGACTTTGGGACACAATGGGTCTTTCACTATATACTATGTTGGAACTGTGTGAAAAAAAATTAACCGGGAAATGAAGGTCAAAAGACGAGTTGACTGGATATACCGGTAAGATTTTGTGCTTGTGACGTATGGGATGGTAACTGACACGTAAGATTGTCTGGGAATATCCGATTAACAGTTCTGGGGTAATCTCCGACCAAACTTTGTCCGAAAAATGGATTAGTTGTAATTGTAAATAGTGATTAAGGAAATAATTGTTGTTGTTGTGAACGATTATTACGATCTTAAGTGTGATTAGTGATAACGATTAATCCTACATCCTCGCGACCTCATAAGTTTCATTAATACTACCTTTAGTTTTTTTTAAAAAGGATGAGATTATTAATCTTTTTATCTCAACTTATACTATTCACTTTCATTTTTAATTAATGCCTAAAAAAAAATTAATATTATTAGATTTAGTAATAATTAATTTAAATATTTCTTTTATATTAATAAATAATTTATTAATCACAATCAATATATAAAAGATTATTTATTACGTAATTTTAAAAATATAGTCAAACAACTTTATCTCACATAAATTGTGACATAGGGAGTAAAAAATAATGGTCAACGACAAATTTTTCATTTGTTCCTTTTTTTCTTACTTCAACAATGATGATATTGAGGTCGGAAAATAAAATAATGTTTAGATAAAAGTGTTTTAATATATGCATGATGATAATTTAAATAAAATAAATTACGAATAGTTGAAATCCAAAAAGTTCACTAACCATTAGCTCAAATATTAATGTTGGAGAATTAATAAATTTCATATATGGTATAATTTTCTAAACATTTATTGCTAAGGAGATTAACAATGGAATGTATTAAAACATTCTTTTGTTGTTTCTAAGTATGCAGATTTATTAAAATTTGTTGCTGCTGATGTTATTAATCTCAACGATTAGATGTGTTAATCGTTCCGTTTAAAATTTTTGGATGAACCAGCCCTTCTCTTTTAATAAAATAATTTTGTTATTTTTTTATTGTTGTGTTGTGTGTGAGAGAAAATTTAAACTATTAAAGATACACGATAAAGAAACATAAAAAATAATGTAATTAATCTATGCAGAAAAGAGATTAAAATAGTAAAATTCATGTAAAACTTAAATCTTCATTTTATTTTAACTTTCCATTTTCGTTTAATTTTGATATTTTTATTCATTTTTGTGCTTATTTCCATGCTTTCTATTGCTACCTACTCCTTTTGTCCCATTTATTTTTATTGTTATTCTTCTTGCTTTGTTTTCAACGATAAGATTAATTTAGTCATTCTATGACTTCGATTTGCATGAATCTTCCCTCCTTTAATATTATGTAACAAAATTAATTAATTATACCAAGTTGATTTTCTTTATTACTTAAGGTCCAATCCAACTTAGTTGAAAATTTATATTGATGTGAAAGCTGGTTTAATAAATCCTACGTGTAATTAGGTGTCATTTGGACGGAGATGCTGATTTTTACAACGTGTTATTACGTGAATATGAAATTATGTTAATTAAAAGATTAATGTCAAGTGCTACATATCCTATTTTGGATACCAACAGAAAATGTTGATGTATCTTTTTCAAACTAGACCACCCAACCTACCCATGTTTCACTTGATATATATTATTGTTGGAAATACAAAATTTTTAAGAGAATATATTGGTCTTTCATTATCTCAATTCTTATCTGGTATGAGATATTTATTCTTATTATATATTTAATTATTTTTTTAAAATGGAATTGTTTGTTTGCATATTTTTTTTATTTGTTATAATGAAACGAGATAATAAATAACATATAATATAACGTAATATAAAAATTGATCTTATAGAAAACTCAAAAATTATAAGTGTTTAACTAGTAAAATATAGGTATAGGTGATAATTGTTCTAAGAATACATTGTGTTGTGCATAAGCGGGTTAGAAATTGATCGACATATCGGCTAATCTAACAGTTATATATGTTTGTCATTAGTCATTACTTACATTTATAATTTTAAAAACACGAAAGTCCGATATGATTTATGAGTAACCTAACATGACACTTATGTTGAGTTTAACAAGAAGCCACATCTTTGTTTTAATATTTATCTCACGATTTTAAAATGTAGCATTTTTTTATCATTTGTACGTTAGAAATCATAAAAAAGAGTACCACTAGTAAAAACAAATAAATAAATGTAAGATACAAGAAAAAAATATTGAAATAAATTCAAATAAAGTACCACGAGTAAAAAAAAAGAGTTCAAATTCAGGATGATTTTATATGATCTATGAGTTATTAAATATGATAATTTCATTAAATATAACATGAAGTCATATCATATGAAACGTAGTTAGATTTAAAAAATGATAAAAATCACATACTTTTAAGCAAAATTACCATTTATCCCTTATAAATATATAATTATAGAAATCCCTTAAACTGATACAATAATATAAACATTAATGGTTAAGTAAGATACATTACATTTTACACATGATACACTAATCTGATGTATATTTTATACATGATACACTAATATGATGTGCGATATACATTAATCTGATGCGCAAGATACATTAGTCTAATTACATTAATTTGATGCACTGACATTAATCTCATGCGTGAAAATGAGAGATTTGGGAATTTATAAAACTAATAGGTAATAATGGTAATAAGAAAATTTAAAAGTGAGATTTCTGTCATTTTTCCTAATATTAATACAATATAATTTTTGAATAATTTAACACGATATGATGATTCTTGTAATATGATACAAACACACTTAAAGGGCCCAAAAGGAAGCAAGCCCAAAAGCCCAAGCCCAAGCCTCTGACTCCTACCCTGTAATTTGTGTTCGTTTCAGAAAGCATATAGAGTGCTGTATTTGACCGTTAAGAAAATTTTCGAAACTCAACGGTTCTACGCTCCATTGCGCTCTCTCTCTTTCAAACTCTAAAAATTTCTTCAATCTGCAATGGCGAAGTCCAAAAAACCAAAAAATTCTTCCGATAGAGAAAAATGGAACAAAGTGTTCAATGCTTTAGTTCACATGTTGACATCACAGCAGACGCAGCTTGAATCCCTTGCAAAAGAGAGAATGATTCTTGAAGATCGGATAAAATTACAAAATGATCGATGGGTATCTGATATTCATAGATTTCAAGAACAAATTTATGAGGTTACTTTGATTTTCTTCTTGAAATTTGCATTTTTACTTTATTTAGGGTTTTGATTGCTTGGAATTTTAGGGCTTTTGGTAAAATTGGGTTCTTTTGCGTTTGCAGATGAGGAAAAATTTTACAATTCAAGAGATGGAGCGCATGCTTGAGGTTGCGAAATCGGAGTTTGTTGTTGGTTTGAAGCAACGAGATGTTGCCGTGTTCCAAAGAAAGCTCGGTGAAGTTATATTTGGAAAAAAAAAGAAACTTTTTCTTGCCCTAAGCTTTGTTTGGTTTATATGAAATGATGGAAATTTGAGCAAATTGTGGACCTTTAATTGCCTGGCTGTTTATTTCCCGACTCGTTGAGTTTAAAATCAGGTAGGAAGTAGAGATTTCTTATTGCTATGCACAGGGACGGAGCCTGGTGGGAGCAAGGGGATTTATGCAATATATTGATGTTTACTTGGATTCTTCGTGTGTTTACTCCTTTGTACTTTGAACTCCCTCAGTAAATATTTTGGCTCTGCCACTAGCTATGTAGAGTTCAAAGACGATAAATATTAACTTTAAAGTTGCCCTTGTCTTTTCTTTCTTTACGTGATAAGGATGGTACTATTCATGATTACTGCCTTTGATAACTTTTATGTGCCTTATTTTGTGCTGGGGTTTCGCTACAAAGTACAGTGTCACTGCCTAAACAATGTTGCTGTTTAAGATAATAAATTTGATAGTGGAGCTTGAAGTCTTGAACATACAATATCTTTTTCTTACTCAATATGGTTCTCTCAATATACTTTTACGAATCCAACCATGAATAAAGTTGCATAAATTATTTTCTTTTGATAACTTAGAAATCCTCAAGGGCTAGTGGCACTCGTGTTAGTGAAATTGGGAGAGAATTGAAACAGTTATCTGTTAAGACTAGTGGCGCACGTGTCATATTAGTTGGAACAGAGTAGAAACAGTTACATGTCAGGGTTTCTGTTAATCCACCCCATTTCCCATTAGATAAGTTAAATTCTTTCAATACACTTTTATGAACTCAATACCGAAATAAAGTACATCACAGCACTTCGTTCAGTTTGGAGAAGTTTATAAAGGTCCCAAGGAAGCAGAATGGCATACAATTCCCTGATTATATGCTAACTTTCTCCTTATACAGACCATGAAACAAGAGAAGGAAAAAGAATCTTGAACAGAGAAGATATGGTCTTTTATAGCGTTCGTGCTTTTTTTCCTGTCATCTGAGGAGTGAGGGAGGGAAGGAAGGAAGGAAGGAGAAAATAAAGGGAAGAGACCTCAGGGTGGTTTTTTTTGACATGAGTGGCTGAATTTTAATTCCGAGAATGAATAAAGGGCATGTTACCTCTTTTGTTTCCTCTAGTTGCTCACTTTCTCCGACTCACTCAATTTCACTTGTACACATTTCAACTCTTGTTCTAAAATTCTCTTTGCATCTCAGCTCAGGGCACACTGATATTTCTTTTCGTGCATCTTCAAGCTTGTCAAAGTGGATCATTTAAATTAGCAAGAATGGAGTTCCTGTGTGTAATCAAAAAATTATGCATCCACATATCCTCTACACACTCGAACGCACTTCTTTATGTATAAAGTTATCAGTTCAGTTTTTATTGCAAGAGGCTATTTTAGACTTTCTTGCTCTTGAAAGATGGCTCCCCATCCCAGTGTATCAGTAGCCTTTATTGTTCAAGGATAGACATGATCTCTTAAGTTATATCATCCCAGCATTCAATTTGGGTACTTACTATTCACCTAAAAAGTGCAGAAAATGCAGATAGTGAACTGGCTGACTTCAGAGAATGGTTTGACTACCTCTCTCAGAGATGCTCTGAGCCAAATGTATGTTGTTTCAATTGCCTTTTCTATTATGAATGTTGTTTCTCATCGCCTTTCTGAGTTTTTAGTTTATTATTTGCGCTAGTAATAAAAAACTAGAAGATGAGATGTATGAATGTTCATTTGATCCACAGGATGTACCAAATGCTGCAACAATTGAAAAGTCGGAGACAAGAAAGAAGGCTTGGGAAGATGAGGTGAGGAGGCTTAAAACAGAAAATGAGAAGCTTACTTCAGAGAAAAATTCTGAGATTTCTGCCCTTTTGGCAGAAAAGAATTTTATTTGGAACCAGTTCAACAAACTGGAGCACGACATGACTGAGCAATTGAGGAGAAAATGTACTGAGCTAGAGCATGCAAATGGTAAAATACAGGCATTTACGAGGAACATTGAGGAACTACAATTGTCCAACGCTGATAAGGATAATACAATTGCAATGTTAAGAAGTCAATTGGATAATACAACTGCAACGTTGAGAAGTCAAATGGCCAAATTGGAATCTGACTCCGTCACTAAGAGTGGAGAGATATCCAAACTTTCCACTGAACTAGTGTTGCTAAAGAAGTGCAGAAGTGCCTCCGTCACTCCTGTGCTGCGTCACTCCACAACTGGATCAGGACCTTCAAAATCGGGAGGCACGTCCCGTGGAACAGATCAGAGGAATATAACTGTCAAAGTGGAAAAGCAATCTTCACAAGCCCTTGAAAAGGTAACCTTTTCCTGCAACTGTCCTTTCCTGTTACATAATTTGTCTGTGTTAATGTTGTTGTTAAGGTTGTTCTTCTTTGAGAGGGATCTCGCCTAGTAGTTAAGTAAATGGCTATGTCACAATTGTTTAATCTCATTTTAAGAGCATGTTAGTATGTCAGAAATATGTTATGGCTTATGCTATGTTGCTTGGATCTTTCAAAAGTTTCATACATGTGTTTGATCCTCCAACACGAGTATAGTGGCATTTTTGGAAGATCGAGCAACATAGGTCTTATGTTATGTAAGCTGATAGATACTCATTTTTTTGTAGGGACAGAGAAGTTCAAAACGAAAAGCTGGTAATAGTATCTTGAGTGCTCCAAATCTTTTCACTTCCTCATTTAAGGTACCTAAATTAAAAATGTCATCTCCCTGTGTGACATGACCTCTGTCACCAGAAATTCGGCTTGTATCTATATTAGATGATAGATTTTCGGTACATATGTTCATTTATTGGATCTTGGTTCTTCAAGCTACGTGACAGTAAATTGTAGTCGGTACTAGATGTTGATGTTGTATACTAGAGAGATAGTTGCAACTGATTAGTTGCAACATTTCATTGAACTTGGAGACCTGACTGTTCAAGTAAATGAGGATCAGTTATTTGATTTCTGCATTTTCTAGTTCTCTTCTCAATCTCGCAGTCTCTTTCCATTCCTTTAGTACTGATATTACTAATGAATTTGTCTGCGCTCCGCGTTGTGTATCAATAAATTTGAGATAATTTATAAATTTTCATGTGTGTTCATCTATTAAAGCTAAATTCAGTAAATTGACAAAATTTCAATCAGATAATGAACAAGATATATCACAGCAGTCCATGGCTTGATTTTGCTATACGTCATAGAGCTTTTTTTATTTTTGCTAAAATCCAAACGCTTTATTGCTAATTTTGGTATGGCTTGTTTTAACCACCCTTAAAGTAGGGATTGTGTTCAAAAAGTCCAATAAGGGGTGACACGTACCCGCGGAATTAGTTGAGCTACACAGAAGTTGATCGAAACACTATAATCATTAAAAAAATGGCTGAAAACATTCATGATATTGAAAAAATAATATGAAAAATGGGTTGGCATAAATTTAATTTTTGTAAGACAACACGACTCAAGTTTTTACTAAATGAACATTTATGTATCATAGGATAATATGAGTTATGTATTACGAGGCATAACAAGTTTGATCAACATTTTTTTATGAAATGAGCAATAAAGGCAAAAATTAAAGATCCTCATATTTGACTTTGTTATAGCTTATACAGAAGATGTGTATTAGCAATATGCAGATAAGATTATTAGAAGATAAAAATACATGTATATCAAACGATCCATATATTATTACTCACTGCATAATGATTCATATATTATTTACTTCATAAAACCAAATATTGCCTCTCTAAACATTATCTAAAGAAATGAAAAACTCTTCCACCCTAATCATACAAATCCTAATCCCTAATCCTAATTATGTACAAGCTAAAACACAATACTTTCGGTACAAATTAGTATAACAACATACATGAAAATTACTACACAAACAAAAAAAAAGGAAAACTAAATTTTGAACCTTATCGAGTGTAAATTCTGGATCCGTCTTTGCTCAGTATCGAACAATTTTTCAAAGTATACGAAACCAAGTAGATTGAAATGAGTCTTGATAATGAACCATGACCAAAAGCAACACCAAAAGCAAAGCAATTCCCCAAGGAGATCCACCTTCTTGGCTAGCCAAATGGTACACAACAGGCCTTGTAACTCCTCCATAAGGATAAAACCATCTATTACTATCAATCATTATGTATACCAAAAGTATGATAAGAAAAGGTAATAAGAAAGACATAAGCTTCATACTAGCCTTTGATTTTTCTACTGTTGCTTTGTATTCTGAATATGTAGACATAGACATCAAGAAAATTACTAAGCCAAATAAAACTCAAACAAAGGAGGGTTGCTGAATTGATTCTAGGGTTGGGCTTCAACTAACTCATATTTTTCTCCTATTGAACAACCCAGGAGGATATGAATCAAATAATTCTAATTTTGAAATAAAAATGGTTCTTTTTTGTTCTTTGATTTAATTTTCCTATGGAGCAAAGAGGGATATGTGATAATATATAGAGGAAGAAAGGTGGTGTCTACCTTGTTGTTAAGAGACAGATGGAACTTTACTTTGGATGGGTTCTAATAGAAGGGGATTCAGAATTTAAAATGTGATGATCAGTTTTACGATAAATTTATAAATGCTTTATTTAAAGTCGAGAGAAATAACTTCTCTATTTTCTACAAGATAAGAGTATAAGGTATGCGCACTCAACTTATGAGATTATACTGAATATGGTACTATTGTTATTATTGATTTATGAAGTAACTTCACATTTTTTGAGAATTTATCATGAAGGCTACCACAACTTTCTTCTTGTATTCGAGTTTGAGACTGATAATATGAATAAGCTTCTAACATCTTAAATATATTTCCAAATTAATATACAATAATACCTAAATTTATAGTCAAAACAAAATATTTAATGAAATTTGGATTAATATACATGTAAATCATCATCTGTACAAAAGTAATTAAATTCATGTGAACTCATAAACTATAATCTAGTTTCCCCTAGATTTTTGATCATATGAAACTCATTATTTTTTATGATATCAAGTATAATACGATGAATTTAGTATCGAAAATTTAAAAATAAATTGTAAAATTTAAATTCAAATATTCGTACTTGATGTGGTCATAATAAGTTATGGTATAAATTCTGCCCTTTTTGGATTCCATCAGTAGAAGACCGTCCTTTCTTTGTTTAGATTCTACACTTTGAAAAAAGGGGATTGATTCGAAGATGATAGTAATCAAATAGGCAAATAAACAAAAAGCAAAGTATATATTCTTTTTGATTATTATTGTGTAAAGTTACAAAAAAAAATCAGTATAATTGGTGTCTCACAACTAAGGTATTGGTCAATTTACTTGTCCATTAAGTCTAAAGTTATTCTGATTAATCACCATCTTAATACCCCCTGATCAAACTATTATATAATATAATTATGATAGATTATTTGGTGAAGTGAAAGTGTCTGAGCATTATAGAATAGAGACAGTTATAATCTAGGATTTAAATTTAATAGGTTTCATTTTAAAATTCGTAACATATGTTATGAGTTCAAATATAAAATTTCTTGATATTTTAGTGAATTTTTAGATGCATATTCACATTTGGTATTAATAGAAAATTATGACGTTAGATAAATTTAAAAGTCAAAAGATTACACCCGCTCAAGAGGCTAAAATTCAACTGTTCTCAACTAGGAAAGCTTGAAGTAAATTTAATTCGAATGAATACAATATTATTATACATTTTTGTTAATAATTTCTGAGAGATAATTGAATCAAAAACAAGAGAGGGGAATTGCGACAACAAGTGGAAAGGAACAGGACGGAAGCGCGATTCTTAACTCCGACCCTCCCATCTCTCATCTTCTCTATCTCATAACCCGTCACCTCCTAGTCTTTCCTTCCTCTATCAACCCTCCACTGAAAATAGTAACAAGAATGATCACAAATCTACCTAGAAAGGTACAACGTGTTTATTTGACCTAAAAAAAGACATCGATGCAAAAAAAAATATGATTAACTCCAAAAGGCGGAAAGTATAATGAGAATAAAATCTTTTTTCATCCTCTTTAATTCTCCTTTTATAATTTTCACATTATAATCAATGTATATTTTAATTCTCACATTATTTACTAGAAAATTAAAGATTTCAACGAAATAGTGTTATGTGCTATGAGACAAGGTGTATTTACTTTAGGGTATATAAAATTATTAGAGAGGTCCTTTTGATATAAATTTAAAGTTATATTTATCTCATTTAATTATTGATATTAATAAATTAAAAACTTACACAAATTTAAACCAAAATTTTTATTTTTATTAATTATATGGATGATGATGATCACTGATGAAAGAGAGGCTAAAATTCGATCCTTTTCCATTAGGAAAAAGCATAAAAAAAAATATTAAATTTATAGTTTTAAACTATTTCCTCAATTGATCATACGTATGTAGGGTAATTGAAGATTTATTTCATCACTATTCGCCTCAATTTTGTATATTTGAACAACAAATTTGATGACAAATGGCATGCATGCAAGGATGCAAACGTATTATTTTGATTTAAAAAATTACTCACATTTCATAATTTTATCGCAATCGCAAAAAAAAATCTTTATGAAAAATATAAGTATAGTATTTATAATCTTTTTTTCATCTTCCTTTATTCTCTTATTATAATTTTCATATCATAATTATATGTGACTGGTTTGTTCTCAAACCAAACTGACCCCTAAAGAATTGAATGTTAAGCATGATAAGTCAAGGTACATGAGAAAAATCTAGCCTAAAATTTAATGCAAAATATTATTACAATGAGTTAGGCAGCTTAAATTGTGCCACTTACTAATAATTTTGTGGATGAAATGAAATGAATTGTTTTGATTTAGACAATTGATTGAAATTTTTACATTATTGTTTTATACTTATTGGTTTTGCAATCTCCAAGTCAACGCATTCGATCGATATTATCTTCGTTTTAATTTATATAATATTATTTAACCTGATATAAAATAAAAAAAAATGAAATATTTTGAAAATTTATAGTATAATATGCTTCGCATTTTCTTGAATGAACTGGAAACTTCAGCATATTTATTTTTAAAATGAAAGGGACAAATAGTTATTTCTTAAAGTTGTTTCATACATATATAACGAACCAAATATGATACATCTTTCCACTTTAATTCTTAAAGTTTTTTTTTTTTATTTAAAAAAAAGGGACCTATTTAATAATTGAATTCTAGTACCATCTACATGGAGATGGTGGACTCCATTTGGTTCATCCAACATCTTTGCTATTTGGTAAAAAAAAGAAAAAAAACTTTGACACTTTAATAGGCAAATTTATATCATGCATATAAGAAATAATATTGTATATATGGTTTGGGGGATCAAAGTCAATTTATTGGAGATAATATTAAAATTTTAAACTAGTTCACAAAAATCTGTTCCCTGCAGTGCCGTGCAATCCTTCACGAACTAAAGGAATATGAACGAACGAAAATTTTTTAATTTGCTATTCAAAATTCATTTATCCTTCTTCTCTCTTACAGTCGGAAATCCATAATTGTGAAACTCTATTCGATACATTGACAACGTTATGGTATACAAGGTATCTGGGGAGAAGAAAAAGAGGGGGGGGAGACAGAAAGAAAAGTTTCCCGCCGCCCCCAATCACCTCATCACCTCCTTGCGCCCAACCCATTCAATATTCTCCACCTTCCCCTCCTCACTTTCTATCTATCTTCCTACCACCCTCCCTTCCTTCCCTCTCCCTCCTCTTAAATCTATTCTCTCCATGTCATCTCAATCCGCCACCAACTATCCTTTGTCCCCTCCTTCCCATATATTACTCCCTTCACTCTCAAACACTTCTTGCCCTCCCCCTATCCCCTACACACCCGCCACGCAACCAGTTCTAATCCCTCGTATCTGCCCTATCGACTTTACCACACCATACCACGCCTACCATACCCCCATGGTTCCCACCCTTACCGCTCCCGAATCCACAACGCCCCTACTCCTTCACCCCCCTACCTATCAATTTATTTCAACCAATCAATATTTGAAGCTAATTTAAAATCATGTATCATTATGTAACGGACAAATAGTGAAATATCCGTGAGTTCTGAAAATTCTAGATTATTGTAATTCGAGAAACTTTTGGAATATGATGTAATTAGCGTTCTGTACTTTATATGTAGTTGAATCATGATCTATTTCTGATTCTTAGCCCATTTCCTCCGTATTGGGCCTCTATCATGGATCATTTACCCAAAAGTTGGGCTTTTCACTTATTGGGCTTAAAACCCGAGAACCCTGCTAATGCTTTTTTTTTTGTTTAGGCCACAAAATCAAAATTACCCCAATTGTTCCAACTTACAATATCAACACCCCAGCCCTTCACCACCAGTTTATTCTCCAGACCAAAAGCTTCTTCTTCGTTGAGAAACCCTTCTCACTTCACCATTTTTACAGCTGATTTTTTCGAATTGAATCCTGAAAATGTCGTCTGAAGACTCAAAGCCAGTGAGGAAAGTGGAAAGTGACGACGGAGAAAGCATTGGGTCTCTTTTTAACAGCAAAAAGAAACCTAACAATAATGCCGCTACAAAATCTCAGCCTCTCAAAAAAGCTAAGATTAAGAAAGAAGAAAAAGATGATTTTGAAGAACCCATTTCGAAAAAGAGTCCAAAAATTGTTAAGCCCAAGAAGGAAGAACCTTCACCCGTGTCAAAGAAAAGTTCGAGTAGAACTGATAAAGTTGGTATTTTTATTTGTGCATTTTTTGTTATTTTACTGTTTGATTTGTTGGTTTTTTAATTGGGTTTTTTTGTGTAGAAAGTTGTAAAGAAAGAGGAAGAGGATAAGAAGAAAGGAACCAAAAATGGAGACACCGTTGTGAAGAAGAAGGAAAAGAAAGTTTATGATTTGCCTGGACAGAAGAGAGACGCTCCTGAGGAAGTATGTTCCAAATTTGCATGCTAAAAAAACATTTTTTATGGTTTTAATCTGATCTAATGTTATATTTTTTGATTTTCAGAGAGACCCTTTAAGGATTTTCTATGAATCCTTGTATCAGCAAGTGCCAGAAAGTGAACTAGCAGCTATTTGGTATAACATTCTTCCTTTTAAATGATTTTGAATAAGTTATTCTTGGGTAACTCTCTTGTCGTTAGTGTTTTTGAGTATCATGATGAAGCTGTCTCTATCTTCTTTGAGTTGGTGTTGGTTGAAAAAAAGAACCTTGAATATTATTATGTTCTTAAAGGTCAAATTTTGTTCTTGTCCTAACAGTGCGTGTGTTATCCACCTGGTTGATGCTTCTGTATTAGCTCATGCTTTCATTTTGCGTTCACTTCGTCGAATGAGTAACTATTCTTAGTCTAGATGTTTAGATCTGTTCATTTTCAAACTGAAAGAACAGTAGGGGTAAGAAAATTCTGTTTGTATCTGGGTGCCCCTTAGATGCATAGTGTATTTTTGCTTATTGTACAACAGATAGTGAAATATGAGGTGTGTTGCTTGAATGTCAACGTGTGTGGAAGAGCAAGTTGGCTGGAAACAGCTAAAGAAAGCTTGTGAAGTAAGCAGTTCTATGTGAAAAGAATTGCCCACACTCGTAAACTTATATGTCTTTTTTTCGTCCCTTTTTTTTAAAGAAGCATCAGCATGATAGAAGTTGCATGTCTACAACTGAGATGCTTAGTGAAGTTGCTAATTGAGTAAGTATCCATTGGACAAGGAAATCTGTATCTTGACTTGGCCCTTTTCGCCCAGTTAAGTATAATACATATTTGGCCACCTTAGTCGTAATCTAAGAGGTTAAGCTTACTATGATCATCTAATGCGCTACTTTAGATTTGTTATAGGAAAAAATCTACTTTAGTTTGAATCTGCAGAAATCATCTTTCAAGTGTTGATTTGAACATAAGAAAAAATGAAATTAAAAGTATATAAGCTTTGTTATAACTTCATTAAAACTTCTGTCTGGAATGAGAAAATGGATTGTTTCAACCTTTTGACACTATATGATGAGTTCAGCTGACTTCTGACTGAAATTGTGACATATGTAAGGTGAAAACTTTTCTGGTAGTGCATTTTTCCACTTATTGACTATGGTTTGATATCATCCTTATGCAAAGCACTGTGTCACTGGGCACAAGCTTTTACATTGAGTGCCCTGGGGATTAAGTTAAAGTTGTCACCAAGAATAGTTTGTGATACTAATGAGTGTTGGTAGTGGTTATAATGCAAATTATTATGTGTGTGTGAAGCTTAAGATGTGAGTTTAGACTGTTTAGTCAGCGCATTTGACATGATTTCGATGAAATATTGTTGCAATTACTTCAACCAAAATCCCACGGCTTACTTATGACTGTCCTGTTGCAGCACATGCGATGAACTATTTAGCCCATTCTTTGCATTATCGTGCTTAGACGTCACTCAATTTCTTGAGATTCGCTGTGGATTGATGCTAAAAACTATGTCTAATGTTGCTCATCTAATCCCTGATACAAATTGTCACTCTTCCCTTTCTGTCTCACTAAATCCACCCCAATCACCAAACAAACATTAGAACTAACATAAATTGAAGTAGTTTCTCTGATGAATTTGGCAGCTGTCTCAGTCTATAAATGTTAATAAAGCTGGCCAAACAATGTCTATGCATGAATGGTTCCTCCTCATCAACCCTTTTGACCATCACTGATGCTACAGAAAGGATCTCGATGGATCAAAATGTCTGCTTGCAACTGTTAACAACCAAATCCAGAGTTGTTCATGATGATTATAAAAACTACAACTGTCCCTTGCAGTTGGATTCAAGTAATCATATCCTGATACTGTTGTTCTTGCAGGATGATGGAGTCAGGTTTGCTTCCAAAGGACTTGGCGAAGAAAGTTTTTGAGAAGAAACAAAAGAAGGCCCAGCAGCTAAAGCTTGGTTCACCTCTGAAAACGGTTGTGACAGTGAAAAAGACCACGGAGTCTGTTACTATTAAGAAGACAACATCCTCGTCAACCACGCCATCAACACAGAAAAAGAAAACACCAGATTCTGGAAAAACGGAATCAATGCAGCGGTCAAAGAAACGGAAGCTTAAGGATGATTCTTCTGAAGAAGACTCAGATGATGATTTCATTGCAACTCTTAAAAGCACAAAGAGACAGAAAGCCTCTTGATGTTTCTAATGGCTTAGTGAAATTGTAGATGAGAAATTAAATACTCTGTTACATGCATTTCAATTTCTCCATTATGTAAAAGTTGACCTTTGTTCTCTCATTTTCTCCACTGTGTTTTTCCAGGCTCTAAACTTTGAATACAATTAAAAAAATGTATCTCAAACTTCATTGCCCCTTAAGAAACAGGGGCCAGACAGGAGCTTAATTACTTCGAGTATTTATTACTCTTGATGGCAATACATGACCGGTGAATCTTAGCGCAAGCACTAGAATAGTTGAAAAATTCTAAGTAAACAATTGATATGATACAGTCAATATACAAGAAGTTCAATTTTTTATTAGTTCAAATTCTTTCATAAAAAATTTGAGTTGGTAGACAGTGGATGAGTGTGTTAACTGAACAGCTGGTTTTCTCGACAAGAAATAACGTTTATTAGTCACTTTTTCGATAATAAAGTATTTTTCCGGTCATGTCTTTAAATGACTCTATTTTTTTTAGCCATAATAGATTTTAATTCTTCTGCTTTTATTTAGTTTTTCACCTTGCTTTCTTTCTTCGAAAGGTCAACAGTTATTCTCCGTTTATTTTCAATGTTGACTTTAAGAGGATGTTTGGATTAACTTCAAAGTTGGTCAAACTCTATTTTAATTCAGTTTTTAATTTTTTGTGTTTGATAAATATAAAGTTTAAAAAATGACTTAAAATAAATTATAAAGTATTTTGCAAGATTAGAAAAACTTAAAACTTTACTTTTCTCACATCTATATATTGTTACAATTGAATTGCTTGATTGTTTGTATAAAATCAAATTAAAAAGTGCATTAATGGTATTTTATTATATAAACTACTGTTAAAATTTTCTATTAAAAAGTATTAATATTTGAAAATAGATTTAAGACGATACTTATTGAGTATTCTAATTGTACTATCATTTTTCACTCGTCTAATATAAGCCAAATTAATCAATATCATAGTAATTGATATTAAACGATGCTTTTTAAATCTAATTGTTTAATATCTAAGTAAAAACTCAAAAGATTTGGAGAAAAATCTTATAAGATAAAATTTAAATTAAAGTGAATTATACAAAACTAAGAAGTAGAAAACAATGCAGATTCAGTTACCTACAAATGCAATCATAATTAAGTCAATCGTATTTTTATAAAATAGAAAATTAATAAACCCATATGCCACATATATTGAAAACAAAAATTATTATACGATTTAAATTAACACTAATAAGTATAAATCAAACTCCCCTCCCCCTTTGTCTACCTCATACCCCCCCCTTTTTTATAGCCCCAATCCCCCCAAAAAAAATATTTTATATTAAATAATATTTTAACTTTAAAATATCTATATTACTTTAAGATATTTTTTAATCACTCAGTCAAACGATATCATATAAACGTTATAGTCTCTTGGTCAAATTACCATATATTTAAGTTGTATTTTATATAAGTTATAACTATATTTATGTTTATACTAATTATAACACAATTGAGCCGTTCCCTTGTCTCTCTATTGCTAATCATGAGATTACTGAAATAGCAGCACAAGTGCTGCAGGACGGAATTAGAAAGAGAGTTATGATATTCTGTTCTTTAAGCTGATTAATTATGCGTTTAATGTGCGTAGATTAGAACAAATTGCTTGGGCTGGAAGAGACGGAGGTCAGCCGTTAATTATCCTCAAACTCCATTACCGTCATCCCCTCATTCTTGTCCATCTCCTCCACCGCGAGATAATTGAAGATTTTGAAATTTAGCGTTGCATATAATACTAAGGTTAACGCGATTAAACTTTAACCTAGCTCAATAATCGATCATATTGTTCATGCTTAGTGTTCTTGTTGAATTATTATTTGTATAACTTATAAGAATATTTAAGATAAATAATCAGTTTAAATTTAATTTACGTTTTTGTTGTAGTACTTACGTCTATGTACATTCTTACAAAATCGTTTTATATTTATCCTTTGTCTGTAACGAAGCTTCAACATGAATGAGAAGCAAATAATATTCACCAACACCTTGCAATAGTTTACTGCTGGAGAAACAACTTTTGGCACCCGTCAAACTTCATTATAATAATGTTTTTTGGCAAAATATTATTATAAATTTGGAATAATTAAAAAAATCTCACCTTTCAGTTTACTTATTATCATTATTTCATATAAATTTTACAAATCTTTAAAAAAGATTATTTTTCTCTCAAGTTAAAAATGTCACAATGTATCCGACTCTTTTTTTAATATATCATCACTTTGATTTTTCGGCTATTATTGTATCCTGATCTTCTATTAATGTATTTGCCTTCTTTTTAATATATCAATGCTTTAATTTTTTTTACCATTAATATATTCGGACCCTCCATTAATATATCCGTTTGAGAGATTTATGTAATTATAAACTTTTAAGAGATAAATTGTAATTTTACCTTAAAGTATGTGATTTCTGTAATTTATTGTATAAATTACTTATAATTAATAATGGAATAATCTGTCAATATTAATAAAATATTATTATAAAGAAATGATAATTTTATTAGTTTCTCGTTTGATCTTATCATTAGAGAATTAACTATACTATCTCTGTATCTCTAGCTTATTTATCATTTGTGAGATGACAAGAAAGGTAATATAATGTGCTTGGTTACTGAATTGAATTGAATTGATGTAACATGTGATATTTTATGAAAAAGATTATTGAACAATTTTTCTGGTCAGTGTCTTCTCAAAATTGAGCTTGTCATATTTGTTTAATTCATCTCCTGATTTTTGAGCTATTGAGGGAATTAATTTTTCTATGTGCCTCAAGTGATCCCTTACATGACACAAATTCATAATAAAAGAATGACAAGTACACTAAATATTAAATAATTGTTAAAAAACCACTAAATATATACTTCAAATTCATAAATATTTTAATATATAACTTATAAATTTTAAATCTTTTGATATAAGTTTTTTATAAAAATCAAGTTGATTATAAAAAAAATTTATTTGATTCGAATTGAAAAGGAGTGAAAGCTTATAAGTAGGGGTGTACAAACCGAATCATTAAGTCAAATAGTAAACAGACGAATCAACTCAAATCGGAAAAAAATCTGATTTGTGGTTTGGGTTTGATTTTTGGTTTGGCAATTTAAAAAAAAATCCACCGACCACTCTTGATTTGGTTTGGTATAAGAAAAAAAGAATCAAACCGAACTGAACCAAATCCCCCACCCCACTCACTCACCAACATATTATATAAATCTATTATATATATATATATATATATATATATATTTATTTATTATAGAGATAACAAAGTATTATTTACATATAATCTACTTATGTTATGTTTTTAGTTAGTTTTATCTTTTTTCAATTTTATATATCTTATTTCAAATTTGGACCTTGTAACATTTCGTAAACATAATATTAAAAATTTTATTTATTTCATTATGATTAAACTATTATATAGTTACTTTGTTAATATATTGTAAGTTGTTTATATTTTCAGTGTTTTCTTCTATTTTATTGCAAAATTTTGGCTTGGTAACATTTGTAAATCTTTTGATATTGTGTTAAAATCTGAAGTGTACAATTATTTATTATACGTTGTTCAAATTCGAAGTCACGATTTACTTTGTAAATATTTTTTTGATTCAATTTTGAATCTAGCCTTTATAATCTTATTATAGTTTACATAATAAACGTTGATATTTCAAAAAAAATATTTTGTACTCATTTGAATTTGATCATCTTTTCAAAAAGTTCTATTCACTTAACATTTTTTAAAGTTAGTTTATCACACATGTAAGTGAAAAAATATTTATCGCTTTTTTAAATACAGTATAGTTGTAAAAAAATGAAAAACCAGAAAAAAATGACTAAATCGAAAAACCGACTTTATATGAATTGATTTGATTTTTAAATTTGATAAACCAATATAATTAATTTAAATTTTTTAAAATGAAAAATTAAACCGAACCGATCTATATACGCTCTACTTACGGATTTTGATTGATTTTGGCCCATTTGGGCTTAGCAATGAAGTGCTCTATATTTTGCACACACCTAAACATTCTCTCTTTCACACCCACAAACTCTTTATCTCTCCAAGAAAGTCTTACATCTTCCTTGTAGTTGATTTACGAAATATAGGTTTAGAAGTGATGGATTTGATCGAATTCATTACTTTAGCGAAGCATAAATATTTGTATGTAAATTATAACTATAATACCAATAAATATTAAATTTTTGAATTTATAATTTTTAACAATATAATTAATTTTAATAAGAACTTTAAAAGTTGAACTCGTAATTTAAATTTTAGATCCATTTTTGTTTGCCATACTTTTGTGTAAACATGAATTAGTATAAGTATCGATATAGTTCAACTAAATTAAACCTAATTACCAAAGCAAAAGCTTCATTCAGATTTAATGGCAACTACAACCAAATACTATTATGTATCCCTTTTGGACCCTTTGCACCTTTTAAACTCAACTCCCCAAAACTTATTGTATCTTCTTAAAGTATGAGTATCATTTTTTATTTATTTTTTTATAAAGCCCTTAAAATCTTCCAAAAAAATTTCAACGTCCTTTGTAGTCTTACCCTTTTGGACCCATGTCCTTTTCCGACAAAGGCGGTAAAACACAAATATAGAGTTTGAGTTATAACCTATTAAATTATGTTAAACTCGTAATATTATCGTGGATCTGCCCCTTTCAAATATAAATCTCACAGTTTTTTCTCTTCTAGTCTCAAAATATTTCTAATTCTAGCTCTTGATCTACAAGTATGGCTTATAACATAGCAATTTCCTTGTTCAATATGATATGCTACTACAATTCCTATTTCATTCAATCACAAGAAATTGCAAACCACTCCATTCAATATTTTCTTTACTTACCTCACTACTTCTCAACTTTCTCATATTAAAGTACCAAAATCATAACAATATACCATTTGAAACACACCCTAAATCCATATATTGTTCTATAACAAGATTTCTTGCTTATTCCATGTTACATGACATAAAAAAAGATTTTCTCCACAACGACGACGTATAATTACAAGGAATTGTGCCTATGTTGTTGTTCATGGTTATGCTATGTTGTTGTTTGGATCGTTGTGTGTTGCATCTTTGGTGTCTATTTTGCTACCAGACTCAGCTAGCCCTGTTTTTGTATTGCTCTGTCTCATGCTTCCTATTAGTGGATTACTACATTTGGCCTATAGGAACATTATGGTGATTATTTGGCCTAGGCATGACCAATTGGATCTAACTTGAAGTTACATGTTCGATAGAATTCGATCTGTATATATATTATTTGTATTATGTAATTGAATCAGCTTCATATGTATAAAAAATGTATTCAACACCTAGTAAGAAAAAAGGTTTTTGATCTAACTCACAAACTTAAAATTTTCGATGCGTATCTAGGACCTGTAATTTTGATTAATGGTGCAATTTGCAACTTCACATGACCAATATTTTGGCTTGTACGTTTTCAAAAGGGTCGTATATAATTTCCTAATTTTTGAAACCTTTAATTCAATGATCTATTATTCGTCAATCCATTGCTCTTACTTCGCTCCGCTCCTGATTGTAACTCGAAATTAAGTTAAGATTCATGTCGGGATGTTCAATATTGGGGATGAATCAATTTTTAACTAAAGTGATTTCATATTTAATACTTAAATACGAGATTTCTAATTAAGAACGAAGAAATATATACTTATAACTCAACCACCAAATACTTATTTCTCCAAGGGTGAAGCTTAAATCCAAGCAAATGTTATTTGATAGTAGTATATAATATATCATTTCACATAGAACCAAGAGAAAACTATCCCATATTAGCATTTGATTACTGAACCTATAGTTGGAAAATTAATTTAAGATAACGAACCACATCGGAGAATGAAGATAGTTATGGGCTGATTGGGTAAAATAAAGAATGAAAGACATACACAGTGATGAAATATGATCCTTCAGGCAAGTTTTAATGGATGTGATGAGTGGTCAATACTCACATTAAAATATGTGAGAAGAGTGTCCAGGCTCAGCCTGTTACGACAATTTGGGCACTCTCAATTTTACCAATCTGATCCCTATAAACCCCTACCCCCACCCCTCTAAACACACCCACCCCATAAGTTAAGTTTTTTATAACTAAATTATAAGTTATTTACATTTTTTATTGGAATGATATAAACTATATAATTAGTGATAATTTAGACCAGAAAAAGAAAAACATCAACTGTCTAGTATTTCATGTAGAAAATTCACAAACAAATTAATAGTTTAGGTATACTATCATTATCATTGAACAATTCGACCATGAGTGATGGGATAAAACATTAAATATTACTCCATATATCACAAATCATAATATTTAAAGAACAGTTTTGTACTTTACTCATATTTCAAATTGTAGACTTTAATATTCACGGTTAATTAGGTAAGAACTCAGAACTCATTAATGATACATGATTGATATTATTAGAGAGTCCTACATCGAATTGTATTTACTTATATAATACAGAGATAATTGCACAAGTATCTCCTCATCTATACTTTAAAATTTCCATAAACACTTATATGTATATCTAATATTTATTACCCTTGAACTTCATTTTATAATATTTTCTACCCTTTTTGGCCTTTGTGCGTTGACACTATCCTGTGGGTCCCAATGCTATTAATTTTTTTTTTCTAATAGTAGTGCCATATAGGATCAAAAGCGGTAGAAATTATTTATAAAATAAGTTCGGAAGTAATACGACCTTAGTATAATATAACTGTGTCTCTGAGATTTCGAACATAAATTGAAGGGGTGCTTGTGCATTTTCCCTATAATATATAATAACATTCCTTCTTTTATAAACTAGTTTTTATAATGACTGATAAATATCATTTTTACTACACCAATGAAATAACTTTTTCGCAGAATTTATTTCATGAAACATTCGTACATGTAAAATAATTTCATATAAGTAATAAAATTAAAATAATATTCCTTCATGTATGATTTATAACAAACCAATATTACAATATTATATGTTTTTCTCTCCTCAATATTGGTTTGTTATATTCATACATGAAGAATCTGAATCTCACTATAAAGAGGTGATATTTGACTTACCTCTTTGTCTATAGACTAGGTATTGAATAAAATTTTTATCTCTCTCTATATTGAAATATTGAAAATATTTAACAAGACACAATATTTATAAAACGAATAAACTAAATTAAATATTTATTGAAGATGAGACAATAACAAATAAATATGAAATAAAAGACAAAATTTGGAGCATTTGTGGATGTGCTGTAGTCAATGATTAGTAAGTAAAATATCTTGTAGTAGTGAATAGAAAAATTGGCACATCCCTACTTATTTACTCCACCATTTATGTCTCTACACTTCACTTCTTTCTGATTCATTACTACAATTACTTGTTCAACAAACACCTTTTACATTTACTTTTTACAACATGATTACATAATTAGATAACATTGTCATATACTCACTTTATATATTTTAGTTCTCATTTATATGACATATTTAGAGCGTCACTACTTTAATAATTTAGTTGAGAATTATAAAGTTTCAGGTTTAATTTTATATTGAGACAACAAATATTTGGAGTTGATAAGCTAGGTATCATGTTAAATTAGTTGAAGTGTTAACGCGTATATCACAGAAAAAATAAATTATTTGACATACTTTACGTCCTAGAAATGATGTCACGTTTCTATTCTTAAAAATAACTTAACTTGGATTACATATTTATCCTTACTAAAATTGTTTATTGCTATACAATACTTAACTTGTTTTTAGATTACAAATTTAAAATTAAAAAAAAATAATCAAACCTTAAATTAAAATGAAACTTCTTTCTTAAATTTTTGCATCAAATTAGACTAACAAATTAAAATTGAAAGATTAGTATTTTTTTTTATGTTTAACCAAAACTGTAAAATATTAAAGATATTAATACTGTATTTGTATGCATTTTATTGAAACAGGCTGTAGTCTTTGAGTCTTCCCACCTACCCCCACCCCCCAAACTTTCTGACACGCCACTTAAAAAGAAAAATAAAATAATAATAATATTGAAAATGAATTTGTAAGAAAAATAAATATGACAAGTATTTGGAAATATTTAATGTAAATTATTAGTTTCAATTTAAACTATTGATAATTTTAAAAAAGTTATTTTACTTAACGAACAAAACTTAGATATATTTTGTTGTATCATATGATATAAAAAGTAGCCTCAAACTCTAGTAAGAACATGAAATTCTTAATAAAAAACTGATAGAAGTATTAAAAATATCCCTAAATTTAGTGAGAATTTAAGATTATATTTTACTCATATTACAAGATTGAAAGTATTTAAAGTTCAATTAGTCAAATAAAATATATTTTAAAATTATTAATAATTTAAAAATAAAACTTATAATGCTCATTTGAAGTTATTAAGTGAAAAGAACAATATCCAATCATTTGATAATTTGAATCCACAAATTGATTAAGTTAAATTGGTTTTACAGTGCATCTATTAAAGGAAAAATAATTAGGAGAGATAGAAGTCCAAATACAAATTCGAAGTGTGTATTTTTTTTTAAAAATATTAAATGTATTTACATATTAAGTATAATTAATATTAATATTTCTAATTATTCTTCAAAATTTAAAAATTCCCTCCCAGGCCTACTCCGTGCACCTGTGGCGGACCTTTGCGCTGCCCGCGGGCTCGTGGTGTCTCGTAGACTGGACCCGCGGCCTCGCCTTCTGTCCAGTGGCCTTCGGCATGCTCTCGGGGGGCTTGGTCCTCACCCTACTCCTTCCCGTCTTCTCCGTCCTCTTCTCCCCGCCCCCGGAGGCGGCGGCGTGTAAAAAACCCCTCAGGGCCCCGCTGCGTGTTCTGGGTTCACCACACACACACATCCCCCTGTGTGTGTGTGTGCTTCCTAAGTTTATTCCAGTAAATTTTAGGCCAAATAAAATTAATTTAGGGACTCCATTATATCTTTTATGACCAAAAGAAAAAAGAAAAACTTTTCTTGACATAATTACAAGTAATTAATTACATTAGTCCCCTAATAAACTATTCAGATTAAAAAATAATAACAATAATCATAATTAAGTAGTTAAACTTGTTAAAAGTACATGTTATACCATTGATTTGATGTATGCACTACTTTCTCATTCCCTCTTGTTGACCTTTACCCTATGCATCTACACTTGTTTTTCATAATAGGAACATATTTTGATAAAATTAAGAATTTCCTTTTTTGAATGTGAAGTTCAGAAAATGAATTTGAAATTAAACATTGTATATTTTTATTTTAAACACACATTCTTGAAAATATAAAAAATTTATGAGTGGTTTTTTTTTTTTTTTTTAAAAAAAAACTAACCAAAATAACTAATACAATGTATTATATATATGCGGCCTCATAATGTGTTCTGTTTTATTTTAGGGAGTAAAACTAAATAAGTATTGATCTAACATTGTAAGATTAACTTTTTATCATCACATTGATACCATAGTAATACTTTTCTTATATATTTTTAATATCTAATCGTAATTGTAATGTATTGAATTAATCTAATTCAATTAAACTACAAAAAATAATGGAATAGCAAAATAAGAAAATTAATATGAGATGAAAATAACTAAAAGCCGTAGTGCAATGAATGTATTGAACAGTTCATCTCTTAATTAAAAATCTTAATTTTTCGAACATTAATATGAATTTTAGTAGAAACTAGAGGATTATTGACTATTTATGGGAAACGAAAAGAAAAAAAATAAGAAAAGGGGGGAATTTTAGTAAGTAAGGAATTCTATATTGTTCAAATAACTTGTTAGTTACATTACTATATGTAGGTTCATTCCCAAATAAAGAAAAAAAATAAACTAAAAAAAAAGAAAAAAAAGAGAGGCTCAAAGCATAAACCCTAGACAACCCTCCCATCTCTATTTGTTTGCCACGTGTCATCAGCCACAAACTCCATGGATTTCTCCCCCTTATTACCAAACCCCTTACCACTTCTTCATCTTCTTCTTCTTCGTCTGCTCTGTTTTTTCTCCCTCCTTCAAAACCGCCGCAAAATTCAACCAGAATGAAAAGCAGCAAGCGAAACGAACTGTGTGATTTGTTTCGTAATCCATCTAAAGATGAAATCGAAGTAGTAAAAATTCTACTCGATCTCGAAAGTCTAGTGAGAGAAAGACAGTATTGTTCGGTAATTTGGGGTTCTAAGAAAAGGAGATCTAATCGACGAATCGATTCTTCTTCTTCTCCCGTCGTCAACTCATCAAGTAGTTCGAAAATCGATGAAAACGAAATTGAACCCAAAATTAAAGCTGAAGTTACTAGCCCTGCTACTCCTCTTTCATTTTCCCCAAGTGAATCTGATGAAAAATCCAAACATTCTTCTCGCAGAAGCTATAAACGAAAGGTACTATTCTCAACTCTCTCTCTCTTCTTCTTCTTCTTCTTCATGAATTCATAATTGTTAATTGATTTTCAAAATTGCTTTCATCGATTTCGATATCTAATATCTTTTTCTCTCTCTAGTAACCAGTTTCAATGCCTTCTCCTCTATTTTGGATAATTTTTGTTTTATGACAGTTTAAACTTTCTTACGATAACGAATAACATATGCAGTGAAATCTCACGATTATTTTTGAAAGATCTTTGGCTATGAATTTTAAATCTTGATGAAAAAAAATTGTATGTTTATGATTGGCGATTTGGTAAATGATTTGAGTTTTAAAATTGTTGATTGGTTTGCAGACGAGGGAGGAGCTAATGGATAAAATAAAACAATTATCTCAATGCAGAGAATCGCTTACAGGGGTAAGTTTGTAAATTCCTTTAACAAAAATTTATTTATTTTTTTAATTTTCTTTTCCTAAATTATCCTCTGTCTTTTTATTTTATTTATTTTGCTGGTAATGGAATTTGTACAGGAAGTGGAGAATGTTCGTAATTACTACAATAATCAAAAAGCTTACAATATAAAGTTGAAAGCAATGAAAGAAGAGGTAAATATTCATCTCTATTTTAGGTAAAAATGTTTATTATTTTCTCATTTATTTGAGATTTGTGATTGTGGTTGGGGGTTGCATAATTTGTTCACAAAATTGATCATGAAAGAACGTTCTAATTTAACTCGTGATAGCACATTATTACTCTATTTTTGAAGTTTTATTATTAGCTTACGACAAAAAGTGTATAATTTAACTCGTGATGGCATATAATTACTCTAGTTTTTCAAGTTTGCTTATTAGTTTATGTCAAAAAGCGTAAACTTTAACTGATAATAACTTAATTACCCTATTTTTCAAGTTCGCTTGTTAGCGATCAGGTTACCACGTTCTTGTTACGTATCGCATTTTGTGATCTTCCGCTTTGTCAATTACAGGTAACAAGAATGGTGAATTTCCAAGGGGGTGGTGTTAATTTAGGTCAACTTTACTCTAATCCTGGAATAGAGCCCAATCGTCAACAGCCGTTCATTATGGATCAGGTTGCTTCAAGATCAGAATCTAGTCATAGATTTCAATACCCATTGGGCCAGCTGCAACAGGCCCAACATTTGTACGCAAATGGGTTGGGCCCAGGCCCAATGGGCCTTCCTGATCTGAATGTTAAGGTGGAAGAGGCTTTCGCATTGGACCAGTTCGATATCGATAGAATGAATGTTGAAAGGAAGGCCCAATATGCTGAAGCTAGAAGGAAGAGGAGGATTAAAAGAAAAGAAATTAAGAACTCATCTGGTTTTATTAGACCACCAAGAAGGAGATAGTAGGTAATTTTTGTATTTTTGATCCTCCCATAGAATGATAGTATTATTTTTTGTGAGCGATACGGAAGGCCAATCGAGCAAAGCTCTATTTTTTTGCTAAGTGAAATTGTATCGTTCATTAGTTGAAATAAGTTGATGAGCTATAATGATATACGTATTCTTTCCAAAATATTCATGTCTTAGCCCTTAGATATCTCGTGAAATTAATGTGTGCAAAAATTAGCTTGGACACCCCCTAATACACTTCAAGTATAACCATTTATCATTTTGTTGGTATATTAAAGAATATCTAATTATTATCGTTGATTATTGGACACGTTGATCTTTGTACTATTCAGATCAGAAAGATATATGGATCGAAATATCTCTACTTATATTGATTTATTTTAAAACTGGGCTATTAACTAGGTCCACATAAAACTAGGTTTAGGGTTTGGTGACTGCTGCTATTTATATCAACACTAGAGTTATCCAGAACAAGCAGCTCAATTTATCTGTGAATAAAATTTCTGCCTTGGCTATATGAAAATTGTTTGGTGTCTTTTCTCTTTTTTTCCCCTCGTATTTACGTGCACATCGACTAAATTCACGATGACTCTTTTCTCTTTGTGTTATTTTTTCTTTTAGAGTTTGATTGAAAATTGATTGCAAAAGGGGTATGCAGATGATGACAATATTATTGAGGATATAAGAAGCTCAAACTTTATTGGAGTTTGAGCGATGCTTTTTCCTAATACTTCCATGACTCTGATGCATACTTATTGCATTTTTTTCTGTGTTGGCGAAATTATGTTGTTCCATGGTGAGATTATATTGTTTTTTGTTGGTATAATTTGATGGTCGCCTTACACTTTGGATTTCAGTCATGTGTATAAAAGAAGTTTATTTGAATGAATTTAGGTTTAATTAGGTCTTATAAATCTAATCAATTCAGTATATTTTGTGCGACTTGTCATAATTAAAGGCCAAATACAGTGATAGATTCTTTAATTCATCTCAATTTTAATGTTGGTACTTTAATTCATAAGTTTGATCCTTGAAAGCAAGGGAGAAGCTGAAATATAATTAAAACTTGTTTTAGTTAGATCTTTAATCTAGATATATTTTGGTTCTCCCGTTCATAAATCAAAAATTGAATCAAGTGAACTGAATAACTGGAAATAGAAACAATAAGGGTCCGCCCCTTAAAATAATGGAGTGAAACACCATGTTTTACTATTTAATTTGGGGAATGAAAGAAGCTGAATATTATTTTCCTTTAAAAACATTGATTAGTTAATCAATTTCTTTGTGTCATTTTTTTATTGGATATTTTGTCAGAAGTACGTTTATTGTTCTTCCGAAACATGTATAATTGGTGAAAAGTGCCTTAAATTTAGGAGAATTTGGCTATATGTTACGGACTAAATATAATAAGTACTCAGAATTGTCGATATATCATGGGTTAAAGAGAAATGAAATGTTTCTTCCATGTAAATGTGCAAACTAGAATTCAGGGAGAAAAAAAATGAATCAAATTAATAAAATAACTGCTGGAGGAAGAATCATATTTAGAGGAGTACGGATGCTAGAATAGTATGTAAGAAACTGCAATACACCGACAAGGACAAGAAGCTACTGTAATACAGTATATTCATATAGACCAATAAAAGACATTTCATTTCTCAACAAACCAAACACAAAGTTCAAATGAAGAGAAGACAATAGGAAACATAACAAGTTCACTTGGCAGAAATTGAACAAACCAACAATATATCAAATGTAGAGAAGTTTCTAGGATTGGTATTGATCATCAGCAACCTCATCATCATCATACTCTTCCTCATCATCTGCTGTAGCATCCTGGTATTGTTGATATTCTGCAACCAAATCATTCATGTTGCTCTCGGCTTCAGTGAACTCCATTTCATCCATTCCTTCACCTGTGTACCAATGCAAGAAAGCCTTGCGCCTGAACATGGCAGTAAACTGCTCACTCACCCTTCTAAACATCTCCTGAATGGAGGTTGAATTGCCAACAAACGTGGATGCCATCTTCAGCCCAGTTGGTGGGATATCACACACACTAGACTTGACATTGTTAGGGATCCATTCAACAAAGTAGGACGAGTTCTTGTTCTGCACATTGATCATCTGTTCATCTACCTCCTTTGTGCTCATCTTACCCCTAAACATGGCAGAAGCTGTCAGGTAACGTCCATGACGGGGATCTGCCGCGCACATCATGTTCTTGGCATCCCACATTTGTTGAGTAAGCTCTGGCACTGTTAGCGATATGTATTGCTGTGATCCACGAGAGGTTAGTGGGGCAAATCCCACCATGAAGAAGTGAAGACGTGGGAAGGGAATTAAATTCACAGCCAATTTCCTCAGGTCTGAGTTCAGCTGACCAGGGAATCTCAAACAGCAAGTAACACCACTCATGGTTGCAGAGATCAAATGGTTCAAGTCACCAACTACACGAGAAAATAGGCAAAATTAATCATTTGCTTACTTAAACTTGCAGATCATATTATTGGTTACCACTAAAGAGAAACACTTACAACTTGGAGTAGTGAGCTTCAAAGTTCTGAAACAAATATCATATAGAGCTTCGTTGTCAAGGACCATACATTCATCGGCATTCTCCACCAATTGGTGCACCGACAGTGTAGCATTGTATGGTTCTACAACAGTGTCAGACACCTTTGGAGAAGGGAAAACAGAGAATGTGAGCATCATCCTGTCTGGATACTCCTCCCTTACCTTGGAAATCAGTAGTGTTCCCATGCCAGATCCAGTCCCTCCACCAAGTGAGTGGCAAACCTGGAATCCTGATCCATTAAAAAAAAATACAAAACAATCAACTACCACCCCTCAATCAACAAATGGTAATAATTGTACAAAGAGGGTCACAAAGAGATGCATTAGACATAAAAGTATTCAATTAGATAATATCACTTGTCCAGAAATTTCAAGACAAAAACTATAAATAAGATCTTAGATAAATTTCCAAGAGTATAAGGAAAAGAAACACAAGACGATTGACTAATATTACCATAAGTAAGATCCAGACACATCATAAATCTCAGTACTCGATCATGCACTCTAATTAAGTATGACTTCTTGTGAGATGCATGATGAGAAAGTTAAATTTATCCTTCTGCTAGACTATACAATTTTATGCCACTCATTTGTGTGCTCTATGAGATTCAGGCTTTATATGAACATTCAAATGTGCACATATGCATCAGCATTATTTCTACCCCGAGTCAGACAAGTTGTTAACAGCAAATATAGGCATTTTCATAGAAACAACAAACAAGCATCAAGAACAAACTAAAACAAGATCAAATTCGGTTACATCTAGGTTATATCGACTATAAGCACATACATCGGACCAATTAGCATAGGATTTGAAATGAAAATGAGGAAGAGATCTAGTATTGGCACTTGTTAACTACCAATAGGAAGAATCAGTAGGCAATTATAAATAAAATCGAAAACAGAAACTAAAGGCACTAACTATGAACTCATACATCGGGCAAATTAGCATAGGATTTGGAATGACAATAAGGAAGAGATGTAATATATGCAGTGTTAACTACCAATCGGAAGAATAAGTAAGCAATCCGCAATCAAAACGAAAACAGAAACTAAAGGCAACAAGCACATTCATGGAGGAAATGAACAAAACCTTGCAAGCAATCACAATTCTCCGCTTCTTTACGAACAACATCTAGAACAGCATCAATCAACTCAGCGCCTTCAGTATAATGACCTTTGGCCCAGTTATTACCAGCACCAGACTGTCCAAAGACAAAGTTATCAGGACGGAAGATCTGTCCATAGGGACCAGATCTGATACTATCCATAGTACCAGGCTCTAGATCCATCAAAACCGCCCTAGGAACATAACGTCCACCAGAAGCTTCATTGAAATAAACATTGATACGTTCAAGCTGAAGATCGGACTCAGCGGCGGTTCCTTTGTAACGTCCGGTAGGATCAACACCGTGTTCATCACAGATAACTTCCCAGAACTTGGAACCGATTTGGTTTCCACATTGTCCTCCTTGAATGTGAAGAATTTCTCTCATTTTCTCTTAGTTTTTTATGAAAAAAATTGATGAGAGAATGAGAGAGAAGAAGAAGAAGAAGAGATGAAGATGAAGGGAGAAATGGGAAAGAGAGTGATATTTCTAGTGGTAATGAGGAGAGAGGCGGGAATACATAAACACGCAATAACTGATGGACCCTACATTATAGGCTGAGAAGAATATGGGTCCCACGATTTTCACCACCGATATTTTTGGCATCCATTATTTTCTTTTTGTTCTCTTCTTAACGCACAATAAATTAATTTAATTAATTTCTCATCTCAAAATAAGTATTTTCTTTTCTTTCAAAAAAATGTTTATTTTTAGAAAAGAAATTAGTTACTAGTTATTATTTTTAGTAAATGTATATAAGATGTTATGAGAATGATATATGTGATGTTTTGGGAGTTTTTTGATAAATACCTTTATAATTAAAGGAATTAAATGTTTTTTTAAGGAGATGAATCAATTTTAAAAGACTAATAAGTGATAACGCGTATATAAAGAAATATTGATTTAGCATTTGAATTCATTGACTATTTGAGTTATTGCGTTGAAATGTAACATTACTATGTTTTTTTGTTGAGCTCAGTCAAATTCAACGCTTTTACTATACATTTAGCTTAGTCATTAATTATAAAAAAGAATCTTTAAAAGGATAAACAACACGAGATGGAAATAGATAGTTATTAAACATAATGCATTCAAATTTATATATATTATCACAAATAATATATATTTTTTATTTTTTTCATTTATATTTGATGCATAAAACTTAATAAAGTAAATCGCTTCAGAATGGTGCTTTGAACAGTTTGAATTATAACCATGTTGAGCATCAAATTGTCTTATTATCCTTCATGTAGCTCCTCATATATATATAGTAAAATGTTTAAATCGTGATCAAGTTCTCTACTCAACTTGATCTTTTCCTGTTTTTGCTTTTGATTTGAATTACTCTATTTATTAACCTTATAGTAATCACTTAACACACAAAGCCTACAAACTAGTTCTAGTTTAGATCCAATCAAATTTTGTCAAAAAGTGGTGAAGAATATTTTGCGTTTAGTTACTAGAAACAATTTGGAAACTTAAACAATCATTTGGATCAAGAACTCAATTATTGTCATTTCATTACTGTTTTCACCTCCATTATTTCATTCACGTGGCTATGCTTCTTTTTTATTACTAATATATAAGTTTTATCACGAGCACAAACCCCACAGCCAGTGAGGTATTTATGATATTTGTGGTGTTGACAGCTACTGATATTTTGTCTCAATTACTACAAGGTTTGTCTACTTGCAATATTTTTTTTCAAGTATCCTATCGTGATCACCACCTAATATTATTTTCTCTATGTTTTTTTATTTATGAGATGCCAACTCCAACTATTGTACTAGATGGGGACAACAGCAGAGTTTTAGATCTGAGTAATGGTACACTTCAATGCTTGAGCTCATCCACATAAAACTGATCTAAAAAAGATTCCATAACTGAATTCATTACTTTCGACTCGAATTACTTTGAATGTGTTTTGACTTCATCAATTCGTTTTTGATTAATCATGATCAGCCAAAAATGCTAATTTAACCCTGTTTAAGACGATCTATCGAAATGTGACTGACAATCCAGAACAAACAAAATGACAAATAGGTATAAAATTGCTTCTACTTCTTGACCTTTTTTATAATGTTCAAGAGTATACTTAATTCAGAGGATCTGTAAAGTTTTTTCCATTTGTTTGAAAGAGACTGATGAGGGATGAATACAACACATACTTGTATCCTATGTTGCTCCGACTCAGGAAAACATCAGATGTGCATTTTTGGAGGATCCGGCATGAGGTGTGGCTCTTGTTTAGGAGAATCCACGCAACATAGCTTTTATCATAAAAGCCTATTCATTACAACACACGAGAATCACAGAAAGTGTTACTAAATTAGAGTTTAGAAAAACATACGAAATTAGGAAGTTTATACGTCCTTTGGGGTCTTTCTTATGCACATCTAGAAACATTACAATACAAAGATCAACAGCTAAAGACTTGAATACAGGACATCACCAAAATGTAGAACAAACGAATTCTTGTAACCGCTGCTTTCATCGATTTTGAAGCATGGATTCGTTGCAGTATTTCTTGAAATTCAAGCATTCTTCCACAATGAAATCACTGCAAAATTTGATTTCAGAAAGTTGTGTTAGTGACACAAATAGCAACCTTTTTCATCATACAAGCAGCAACAAGTGGAAACTTACAAGATCCGCTCAGCCATATCTGATGTTTCCCATCTGGGACTCCACGGGTATTCAGTAGTGACTGGAGACTTGATGGGCAGACCTTGAGAATTAAAGTGCTATACAAACATGCCAATGTACAGATATGAGCACCGAGTCAATTGATACTACAACAACAAGTACTACTACACCTCGATACCAATCAAGAAGCACAAACAGATGAGTGGAAGGGCAAAAGTTGAGAAGTATGCCACTCCTATGACAGAACGGCGGGCAAGAATTGGGGCATAACCACTACATTTTTTTCACAAAAAGGTTCTATGCCTAAATATTACATGTTCATGAAGGCAAACTAAAAGACGCTCGAGTATTACAAACAACCATACCAAAATATCTAAAATCCTGTCACGTTATCTTTCTTAAAAAAATAAATCATGTCACGTTATTGAACAACAAGATCAACAACATAACCAGTGAAATTCCACAAGTGAGGTCTGCAGAGAGTAGAGTGTATGCAGGCCATCATACCCCAACCTCATGGAGATAGAGAGGTTGTTTCCACCCTCAGCTCAAGTGTGGCAAATAAAAAGAAAAGGTACATGGAGAAAAAAACAAAATATAGTAAAGGTATGAAGGAACCAATATAGTTCAAGGGGACCTAAACAAACTATTTACCTGGGAACTCTGAAGCATCAAACTTGGCTGCTGCTTAGGGAACTGAAGTGGGATGGCAACATGAACCTAAAATATCAAGGATATTATTAGATTTATCTACTAATAATCGCTCATCAATAACATTTAGATATAAGCAACAGAAGCAAAGATAATCAATCAAGGGAACATGGTCTCCAGTCTGCATGTAAACAAAGCTTTATCATGTGGAAGAAAAAAGAGCAACGTATTTCCTGAACGAATTGCAACTTATAGGTAAGACCATGACCAGTTTCTCTATGTTTTTGAGTTATTCTTATAGATGTATGGACTACTTTGTATCAGGTGTTTGCATTCATTTGAAATTCTACTCAATTTCCCATCGTTCTTCAGCTATCAAAGTCTTCTCCTCCCCCTCCCTCTTGAGAAGCAAAACTGAAATTTATGCACCCAGTCCTCCCGAGAACATGCTTTAATTAATTAATAAAATGCCTCCAAGCAATCACATCAGGAAAGAAATTTCTACTTTGTGTGTGTCTGCTTACAAGTCATTAAGTTACCGTACCAGAAAAGTAAATACCCCAGAGGAAGATAGAAAGGTCGCCTTCCTGCAGAAAAGCTGACAAATGAAGAAAGGATCATTGAACATGCCATCTATCAGCGGACATACTAATTACTACAGAATTAATATTGCATACTGGATCTGCTTCCACTGGCCTTCCAAAGAGAGGAGCTAATGCCATAATGAGCTTCCTTCTACTTTCAATGGATGCAACTGCATCTTTAATCTGTCAAGAGCAGATGAACAAAACAGGAAAAGAGAACTTTAACAAAATAATTTGGCATAAACCCCAATGGAGAAATTAGTAATTAACCTGTGATTCAAGCATCTCTTCTAATGTCGGAAGGTACTCAGCCATACACCTAGAAATTAAAAAAGAAGAAAGAGAAAAGAATTATGAACATAAAATGATAACGCAACTTTGTTGGGAAGGATAGCATAACAAAAATGTTCCACAAATAGGAGAAGGGTTGACAAGGCTGCCTGCTTCTGCAGCAATAATCAGAACTTACATTCCATCCAACCATGGAGGAAGCCTGAAATCATCAATTGAGAAGACAGCCTTCAATTCAGGAGAAGATACCAATTTCAAACGTGGGGCAGAAGGAGCACTGGAGTATTTCCTGCCAACTGGATATATAACCTGTCACATTAGTAAAGTTAATCAAAAGAGAACCGAGAAAGGAAGAAAAAATGACAAGCCAAAAGATGATTGGACAAACAAATTACTCATTTAGCCTCAATGATAAATACAAGCCGAAGAAACAATTAAACCAACAAATGAACTATTTAACCTCCACAAAAAGTTTCAGTTTTAACACTTAAATGATGCAGCTTTAGGAATGAAATGAAAGCAAGTAAATGACAAAAAAGATGTATTGCATTCATTCATCCAAATTTCCCCCCAGAAGATATGCCAAATATAATGCGTCAAATGATCCTCAAATGATGCCATACTTAAATCTCCTTCAATAGTAAATGACAAAAAAGATGTATTGCACTCATTCATCCTGATTTTCCCCCGGAGATATGCAAAAATAATGCCTCAAATGATGCCATGCTTAAATCTCCTTCAATCAGTATCTTCTACTGATTCTTTAAGAACAAACATTTTATTTAAAATGTGATCTTCATTCTTCTAATTATTATAGCTATTACATTTAAAACTAAGGAAAGCAAACTTAAATAGATTTCAGAGACTAGGGCTTAGTTTCAGTTGACAATCAAACCATATAACTATTTCATTTGTGTTGGAGATATTAAAATTTAATCAGTGTTTTCATCTTCTGGTAATATATACAGACAAGTATACACAATGTATGGAAAGATCCTTCAGAAAGCCGACCTGTAGGTATATCTTCTGTGGATGGCGCCAAGTGGATCCTGCAACCATTTTGTTTAAATCCAAATCCAGCAGTGGGACAGCAAATTTAACCTCTTCTGGCTACACTACAATTTAATGGCACATAAACCATCCATATAGTCAAGATTCGAACGTTACGCAGGATAATCCTTCCACATAAAAGCAGAAAGGGGAATACTAAATGCAGGTGTTAGTGACAGTGGAGTACCTTATCAATATTTGAACTCAAAGACATTTCAATCCCCTGCAACATAATGATCAAAAACAGAACGAAGTATAAATTAAAGCTCGTTATAGAAAGAACAAATTATAACTTGAGTAGGAGAGAGGTGGAGCCGCGATCACACTTTTAAAACCCCTTCCCCTCTATAGAGTCTTTCAATCTAATAAATTAGGCAAGAAAACCATCAACATTAGAGTTAACTCTTGCACTCAAATGAGCCCTATGAATCCATCACACATAATCTTAATAGCTAAACCTATAAGCAATAGGCGATGTCCACTGTAAGAATTGAAATGTAGCGACATATTAAAAATTCACCACACAGGATGATGTATGCTACCTAGATCAATTTGGTCTAGTGTTAACCACCTGCCGATTGTCAGAAACAGCAAATTTTGTCATACACCTTAGAAAGCAACCATAGACTAAGTTGCTCAGACTCAGGTTCGGGTGTCCCATTACGGGTATGGATCTAGAGGTCACATCCTCTATGATCTAAATTTTAAGATTCGGTGATACGGATCCATGTATGTATACGGGGTGCGAGGATTCGGCTTAAAATAATTCCAATATGTAAAAATAGAGTTATAAAGCCTAAATTATGAGATATTATGTGGAAAACATGAGGAGAATCCCGAAAGGAGATAAAGGAAAGGGAGTGCAATAGATATTTATATATACAAGGTATTTCATTTTCACCTTAGTTTTGATTACAAAAATCATCAAATCTGTCTCGAATTTCTGCCTCGAATTTGGTCAAAGTACCCATAATTAGTTGACTAAATCAGGTATAGATCCCACACCCACGTCGTTACGATACGGGTGCCGGACCTAAGTGAAAAGTCTGAGCAACTTAGACCACATATGCTCATAACCTAAGTTGCTTGGACTCTTCACTTTTGGTGCCGCACCCGTGTCGATACGACATCGGTGCGGGTGTGGGATCCGTGTCCGATTTGGTCAACCAATTTTAGGTACTTTGACCAAAATCATTGGGGAAAGTCTTGGACAGTTTTATAGATTTTTATAATCAATACAAAAGCTAAGATGAAATTGAAGAAAAATGGGATGTCTTTTATATAGAAATTTCTATGTCACTCCTTTTCGTTCAATCTCCTTCCGAGATTCTCCTCTAGAAGCCTGTAGTAGATGCTTTACACACTCCCATTTTTTTGGGATTCTCTCTAAGATTTGATTTTCAATACAAGTATCCTTTTACTTCTTAGTTATAACAAATCAAGTATAATTTGTTGGTTGTCATGATCATGCCAATAATACCAATGCAATAGCACACCTAGCTCCATTGGGAGGAACTCCAGATTATATATCATCTACTTACATTGGAGGCGAATTAGCAGCAGCCAAAGACTAAACTATTGACAAGCTAACAAATTCGGAAAAATGTTGGAGCTAGATTACACAACACTGTCCCCATTTTACAATTCAATGAAATTACAATGATCATCTTACTACTGAAAGGTGTCCAGTGCACACGAATAATCTAACCCAAACAACAACTTCATGATCAAACTGAAGCTTACCTCTCTGGAAAGCATTGTGCTGATTTCAAACTTCAACCTGTCATCATCAACTTGTTCAACTCTTTTCTTTTGGTAAGCCTTGTACAACTCCCTAACAACCAACAAAAAACTAAATCTCAGCTCTTCTTTTTTCAGAAAATGTTCCTCACTTCACAATGCAAGCTCTTTAAGTGAATGACAGTACACAAACTAATGATGTGAAAAGTGAAAATGCCCAACCTCAGCTGCAAAACCAGAGTGAAAAGACTAGTCGGATCTCTATTATTCCAGTCAGTAAGAGGGTTCTTCAATGACTTTGAATCACTAGCATCACCAACAGCATGATAAGGTCGAAACGTTTCATCTTCCGCCCCAAATATAACATCTGGTGCTGCTAATGGATACACAGCATTGTACATCACATCCCCTACCCCAAATTTCATCATCAACAATACAGGTTGGTATCATGATCAAACTATATACAGCTAGACTAATTCACTATGCAACCTTCAACAGAAATGTAAATTAGAAAGCTAAAAAGTAACTCACATTTGATGAAATCAAGACAGAAGGGGATTACTAACGAGAACCGATCAAGCAAACCAGTGTTTTTGCATCCTGAACACATATTCTCTACCTGAACAAGCTTCAAAGTTCCTTGTCAGTGAATAACCATAGGCAAGTTTACAGAAATGACCTAATTTTTTTTGAGTAAAAGCATAGAAAATGACCTTAACAGAGAATGGAGCGTGAGTGACTATGTAATTCAGCTGTGCAGCAATGAGTGGAGGGACTGCGTCGATCGCCATGGCGGAGAATCGTCGGAATTTCACACAGATTGCTTTAATAGCCGTCGGAGTTCAATCGGTGCTTCTTTTGATCCGGCAACGATACGAATGGATACGGGCTCCGTCTGATAATTCGTTGGGCTTATATCTTTCTTGAAAAGTTTAACTGGTAGCCCCTTTCATCTAACTATTTATATTCTATGAGACTGTTTGGCAGCTTAAAAGCTGGTCAAACTAACTTAAAAGCTGATTTTTGATTTATTTAGCTGTTGTTGATAATATTCAAAATCGTTTTCATTTAAGTTAGAAAGCCTTATTTAAAGTAAAGTACACAAGTTAAAAGTTGGGGTAGAATGCGCTTTTTTTTTTAGCTGTAAGCTGTTTTAAAAGTTGACCACATTTTTATCTTTTTTTTGCCTTAATATTTTTATACAATCTCCAAATTACCCATAACTTCTAACATCTCTTTCTTCCATTTTCCCTTTTCCCGTTTGGCATAGCAACTTAGGCACTTTTAATCCAACGACATAACTCTGCTTATTTAAATATTTTCATCACTTTCAAAGTACTTTTTTAAAGCTGCCTTTATTAACCCATCTAAACGGGTATGTTATATTTTTGCAATCGCAACTTTTTTATTAGAGAAATAGCCTCCAAAATTAATTTTGTTATTAGGATAGTAGGAAAATGGGTAGTTCGATAGAGAGCTTACTCAATCATCATGAATGACTTTGTGTAGCCTCTATTTTGTCATTGCCTTTGAAATTTCAGGTTTTAATCATATTAATTTAAGTTGTAAATAATTTTAAAAAACTTTTTTTGTTTATTAACAATTATCTTTTTTTTAGAAATATAGTATTATATTATACGCTAAGGCGTTAAATGCGTAGTACATATGACTACATGATCGTTTTCACTATTAGTAAATATATCAATGTTATCAAAATTTATTAAATTATTATACATTAATAAAGAAACTAGTTTATTAAATGTTATTCTTTTTTTTTTTTGTTTCAATACAATATTTGATGGTATTAGAATAAAGTTGCACAAAATAGGATGGATTGTTAGTTGATAGGATCTTTATTTTGCCAAAAGCATTAGCTACCTTGTTGTTTTGTATGAAATATATGTGTACCATTGGTTTTTCTAACTTCTTCAATAAGGATTTGGTGGACATTGTGGTAGCTTCATAAGTAGGGTAAGAATGCTACATGGGTTCTATTAATTATATAGAGTCTATTGAAGTGACCTTGATTAGGATTTAGGGGGGTTCACTTGATAAGTATTTGTTTATGCGAATTAGTATTATAACAACTATTGTTTGTACAATACAATAATTATATTACTCATATGAAATTGTAAAATAAATTTTCTTTCTCTGCATAGTAATAGTTAGATATGTTTTCTTATACGGGATAGAATGTTGGCTAAAAATAAACGTTTATATTTAACAGATGAAGATAATAGAGATTAGGATGTGTCCCATGAATATGTGAATATATAATAATAGAGATAGGATAAGAACCAAAGTTTACATGTAAGGTGGAATAACATTTATGACATACAAGATAAGAGAAGCAAAATGAAATGATTTTAGAATATGAAGTGAAGTAATGAAGATACGCCAATATATAGAGATGCGAAATGTTAACTGTAGTCGGTGACAGGTCAAGAATTTCACTAACAAAGTTCAAAACATGAATATGAAAGCGCACAAAAAAAAAAAACAAAAGTCATATATAATATCGAGTAACTTTTAATCGAATGAGGTCCATACATAGCTTCGACCCTACTTTTACAACTTGAAAGAGGAATAAAGATAGTAAAAAGAACAAAATAAAAAGTAATTAAACATGATATAACCAGATTCATCTGACTGAAAAGATATTTGTAGGACATTCGATAACTAACATTGCACAGTTATCGAGTATTATCACACTTTATATGGGGGCATTATTTTGTATTCACTTGGTACACTATGGCTATAACTTAAATAACACAAAACGATGGGAAAAAAGGCCATGACTTAAATACTACTCCTCAAATCGGTTATCCACTATTTTTCTAGTTCATGGGCCATTCATCTGTTTAAGCCCAGAAAGAACTTTCGAGGTTTAACTTGTAACAGTCATGGAAACCCTAATGCATTCCGATTCTATAAATATATTGGCCGCTCTTCTTCTCCGCCAGGCTCTCTCTGAATAACAGAGTTTATCAATGGTGGAATTTTGTCTATTTGGGTATCGGAGGTTGAAAATGCTATGTTTTGGTTTGATTTTTCATGTATTTGTTTGATTCAGTTTTATTTCTGTTCATATGTGAAGCCGCTTGATGATTTTTGGATAATATTCTCACGACGGTCGTCTGAGGTACATTTATGTGCCTAACTGATGATAGATCCAATTTTTCTGATGGTTTCTTCTTCTTTTTATGTTATAGAAATCTTCAATTACAGTGAAAATATTCAAAAATTTGTGATTTTACAGAGGAAGCATAATGATGATGCAAAATTTGTTCCGATTATTCATGAAAGGAATACCAACCTCCTACTCATTCTGAATGCTTGCCATTTTTCTAATAATTTTTCAACTCTTATTTGCAAATTTGAACTGTTTGAATATGTTTTACTGTCTCTGTATTCTTCGCACGATGAGGATCAATGTTCATGAGATCGAAAGGTCATTGATATCATTAAAAATTAACAATTAGTCCTTTTCATTCTGAGTGCTTTTTTAATTGTTCGTAGTAAATCATAAATTCCTTTTTTTGTTCATTTTGATTTGGTTTTGTAAAAGTAAGGGTCTGAAGTTTGACTCTTTGGCAACTTGAGCCTTAGGGATGAATGCAGAACCCTATATCAATATTCCTCCTGTTGAAATTATTGTGGGCTTATTTGATAAACCTGCTACGATATCTTCGAGGGAAACACTTTAATTATACAGTAACTAGTATTGTTAGAACTTTAACACGAGGTAGGGGTAACGTCTGTGATCACTGTATGATGATTTTTGGATTAAAATTCTCACGATGGTCATCTGAGGTACTTTTGTGTGCCTAACTGATGAAACATCCGAATTTCCTGATGGTCCTTTATTTTATTTTTTAGATGAAGAAACTTTGGATATTTTTTTCTGTTTGAATTTGAAATATGAGCATAATGATGATTCAAATTATTTTCCGATTTGTTCATGAATGGAATACCAACCTCCTACTCATTCTGAATGCTCGATTTTTCCTTTTTCTTGATTTGGTTCAAAAAAATTTATATGCTTCAATCAATCTTTTCCAATTTGACTTACTGAATAATTTTAAGTCGAAAAAAATAAACTCAATACCTTTGACCTCTATTAGAAACGATGTTGTTTCAAAAATTTAGGTACATTTGTAGGATTCTAATTGTGATAAATAAATATTGGTTAACTATTTTTATATGTAACAGTCATTTATCTTTCTTCATACTTGTTTTTTGTTTTTATTAGATTTGAAATAATATGCTTCCTTTCAAATTTGAATTTTATATTGTGATTTTCATATTTTGGAATATATAAATTTTTGTATATACAAAAATAAAAAAAAAAACAGTGGTGAAGCTAAAATGAAGAAAGTTTTATAAACTAAATTAAGAAGAAGTGATATATAGGGAGTGTGGTGTTTCGTTTTGATCAAGTGTAAACAAGAAATTTTTTTTTAAGATAATTATAATGTGAAGTGTCAATAAAAGAAGAAAAAATGTAAAAAATAATAATAAATAAGACACTATTTTAAGTCGATTCATGCGCTGGGGAAGTGTAATATACAATTTTTGTCATATTAGTATTTTGTGTCTAATAGGTACATGTTTTGAAGAATTTAGGTGTTCAATAAGTATAAGTCTCAGTTGAAGTATTTAAATGAATTATGCGAACAACTTTAAGGGACGGTATATGACTTGAAGCCTAAAGTAAAAGTATGGCTTTGAAGAAGGCTGTCTGTACTTTAAGAAAGTTAGTTCGTTATGATGACAATGTGGGTGAACACTTAACATACAATGAATTTAGACAATATCATCACGATTGATAAAAACAAAAGTAAGCAAAATTAGTGACAATGAATTAGACCATAAAGTTGATTACTTGTTAAACAAATAAAACAGCTGACTTTCTTTACTTTTAAGACACGAATACAAATATAAACATTTGACGTTATTAGGTATTAAGTATAGAACGAAGAATGGTATGTATCCCTCGTAAAACTAAAACAAGACTAAATAATGGTAGCATTAACATTTAGGAAAAAAGTTATATTTATTGAATTCGTCGGTGGAACTTCGTGATTTTCTTGATCCATTCTCATGTTCGAAACAAAGGGATGCACTTCTCCAAGCATAAAATGATAGTGAATTTTAAACTGTATATAAATTGTATATAAAAAATTTCGTAATATCATTTTAAAATTTTTTGTTACTATTTATTTATACCTTTAGGCTTCCGAACACTTTATTCTCACACAACTGGGACTCAATAATTGTGGTAACTAATGTTATTGCTAGAAGGGCATTCAAGTCGAAAATTATTTTATGTGGCTTCTTCATTTATTCATTGGTCATGAAAATTTCATGATTATCTTTTATTTTAAATATATACTCTTTTGTATAATATTACAATTCTCAATTGTTTCCTGTAAAAACAGTCTTATGTAATGTATCAAATATATATACTAGTGCAATACCCAAATGTAGAGCGTGCATTTCTTCTTCCTTAAAAACTTACAGCTTTTGTGTGGAAATTTAATTATTTACCTATTTTTCAACAGGTTTGAACGTTGAGCATTGCCCTTCGTTGCCATATAGTTAAATGTTCTTAAATTCAATTTGACTTAGCCAATGATAATCCCCCACGTGTCCATTAATCGACCTCAATACATTTGAATATAAAAACAAAAAAAAACTACAGTTGACTTTGTCTTTTCTAATTCTTCAATTTTAGGAGTCAACGTTCCACTAGACATAAAGAAATATTAAAATGAAATTATTTGAAATTTGTAATATAAAGATTTTCATTAGATGTAGGATAAGAAATTTAATTAATTTAATTTTTTTTAACATAAACACCGGTGATTTTTGATGAATTGCAAAGATAACTGTTTGACAAGTTCATAAATAAAAAAATATTTATGTATAATCAAAACACATTCCTTAAGAAAAATTATTATGTACACTGCTTTCGAATTCAAGATCACAAAATACATTAATATTTGGCCATTATTTTTTTAAATAGTAACTTTTTTGTCTTGCATAAATTAGAGATGTATTCTATTAAATCAACCTTTTAAAACTATGTTATGGAATTTAAATTAAAATATGTACATTTTTTGTAATTTGTAAACTTTGCAAGTGTATGACCCATTCAATTCTTCCATTTAATTTTAATTCAAAGGCTTAAATACGATAATCTTGTCTGTGGGGTCAAAATCCGGTGGGACCTACACAAAGTATATTACTAATAAAATTTCATTTTATTTTGGTCAAAGTGACTATTATGACCTCACACTTGTTTTGTTTATGTTTGTCTTTTGCTTAGTGGTTTCGTTACAGAATTTAATATAATTAATTGACAATTAAATGTTATTAAGTGAATAAAATTAAGGGGAAAGTAAAGGGGGGTCAGTGATGTAATTTTGTTGTTTTTGGTACTCTCTTCCTTATTTAGTGGATTAAGCATGCCGGAATTTGTGTTTTTATAATTTTGGCATATTTAGCTCTCATTAGTCATTATGGAGTAGTAGCAAAAATTTTATTTAATTAACTATTTTTTTTTAAGTATATAATCTCCGCGCGTTCTCAAATATAAAAAGACAATTCAGTACATTAAGCATTTTATAGTGGGAAAATGATATGAAATAACAAATTATTAATTCAAATTATATGTTATAGTCATAGTTTATTTTATTTGTAGTTCGCAGCAAATATCTCCTTTTTTTGTCATCTGATACAGTATACAATTAATCATTTTCGATATATAATTAGTCATTTTATACATTTTTGTATATAATATATAAAATGTGTTTGTGTTTGTATAAAGTGAGAAAAAACTGTATATACAAATATATATATTTTCGTCATGTACACTTATGGATCGTTTGATTAGAAACAAGTTATTCCAGGATAATTATCGGAGGATTAGCTATCGTAGGATAACTTATCCCACCATGTTTATGGATAACTTATCTCATCTCTATGTTATAAATGGTAGGATAATTAAGTTATCCTATACATGATACCAAACAAGATACAAAACTTCTATCCCCATCGTTATTTTCTTATCCCATCATTATTTATTTCTATCCCTCATACCAACGATCCTTATAATTATACAAAGACATACCTTATTATACAAATTACAATGTACAAATGAATTTATGCAAAATTGAACAATTTGTATAAAATTGGACATATCTATCGAATTGTACAAATCAAACACTCCATAGCAAACATAAAATTTGCTATGGAGTATAATTATGCAAAATATAACTATGACATACAAATATGATTTTTATGTTTACTATATGTGAAAATTGTTTATCTATATTTCTTACAAAGTTTGAGCAAAAAGGAAACCGCCTTTAGAGTATGATATGTAATCTATGATAGTTAATTTCGGAACTCAAACTTGTGATTTATAAATTATAAAAAAATAATTTTATTGTTGCTCCAAAGCTCTCGAAAAATATTCAATTACAATATATTAAAATAAATATTAACTAATACATACACATTAAAGTTAAAATCACGCGTTAAAGTCATAGGTATATAGAACTTATTTTAATATGAATGATTTTGTATAAACAAATCCAAAAGCATATTCTAGTTTAACTTCTAGACATTCCAAAATTTGGAATGTAAAAAGTATATATATTTAAGTTTAAAGAATTCAATAAGTCACAAAATATCAAAACAATGAACTTGCATATTTTATAATTATAATAATTAATAATATATTCATTATGGTGGATTATATTTATTGCGGAAATCCTTCAAACGACGATATCAAATGCCTGTCTTTTCCCCTAATTCAGACATTGCATATCAATTCTTAGATATATATAATAAATATAGAGCTAAAAGTCATATTGAAAATAAAATAAACATATATTTTATATCGAGTTATATCTTAATATTATTAGCCTATAAATACCAAAAGGTAAATGATAAGATCAGTTTGACAAAAGGAGATGAACGATAAAAATTAATTGCACTGATATTTACACAAGGTTACATTATTTTATCATGATTAATTAAGTCAAAGTTTAGGTGAGATATATTAATTAGTTATAGTTAAGCAATAAGAATGTAAATTTAAAAAATACTTTTATGTGTTTTAATATTTGTTGAATTAATCTAAATAGCAAATACTAGTAAATTATTATGAAGATGGAGAAATAATGATGGTGATCGATGCTGATTAGTACAATTACTAATAATATATACTTAGGTCAAAAACACACAAAACCTTCTTTATGTGAATTAGATTATAAAATTTCTACATTACGTATTCATAGTAGGAACTGCAATATTCATAATTCATAGATAGTGATTTAATTTATTTTAATTTAAATAAATGATAATGAAGTTTACTGAATTGAGTAAATAATTAAGCTACTATATAGTTTGATACATTATATTTTACTTGTACAAAGTCAATTTTTTCTATAATTACCCTTCTTGTTTTCTTGACATTAAACATATAATATTACTCTATATGTTGTTATTAATAATTTGGTAGGATCTATATAGTTGATGAATCACTTTTTTTTCTTTCACGAAAATTTAAATAAAAACAAGCTTGAATAAAATTAAATAAGATTGGATGAACGAAAATAAAAATTAAACACTTTATTGTTATAAAAGTAAAAAAAAAAGTTACTCATTTATTAATTATTATAAATTAAAAAATCAATGATACATAATTAATTAATTAATTAAAAGTCAATTATATTATTAATCATATATCTCAAGGATCGAAAACTAAACATCAAGAGAACAAAGTTATTATTCTACCTTTTGTTTTCAAGTTATTAATACTTTTTACAATCAGTTTTTTTTTTTTTTGATATCGCGTTATATAATAATCTTACACTATCCATCAATATTTTTGCTTAATATTTTATGCGATTATTACATATTTAATAAAACTTAGAAATTTTTTATCATTTAACACATTTTATTTATCCTCAACGATAATCAGTTTCTTTTCTCAAGATCAAACTATTCTCGATTATAAAAAAATACATTGTAAGTAAAAATTAAGAAGCCGTTTTATTTTACCTTATTTATTATAACTTTCTTTTTAAAGAAATTTTGTTAAAATTTGATTCAAAATATATGATCAAACGCGAGATACATATTCGGAAAAGGGTATAATGGTAAAGAAAAGTATCCTCCCATAGACCGACGGTGACCATACTCCAATAGAGACAGATTTTTTATAAAGAAAAATAAGTACGGCGGGCAATTCTTCGGCTCCTTAAACTGATATACATTTCAAGAAGACGACTTTTTGTGCCCAACTTTGAACTTTTCCTCTCTAAAGAGTCAAACCCAAAACCCAAATTCCAAACCATAAACACAACACAAACACAAAGTACAAACCCAAAAAAAAGTAAGCAAAAAACGGCAATTTTTGGTCAAGTAATTCAGCTGATTGTCCGTGTACTCTGAATCTTCTTCTTGCTTCTAAGGTGGGTATTTTTTACTCAATTTTTTAAATTTTTATTAGTCTTTTGTATGGTTTCTCATTTATGATCTTGAAATCCCAAAACCCCATTTCAGAATTTTACATTTTTGTTCATCTTTTTCTCTGAATTCAGTTTTCTTGTTCTGGTGTTTTAAGTTTGGTATGTTTTGTTTATTTTGGCTGGATGAAAAATGAATACCCTTTTTGAGTTTTTGTGTTTTAGTCTTGAAATAATTGAAAATGGGATGGATTTTAGAATCGGGTTGTTGTTCTTGGATTGTTTTAGCTTAAAGCTGAATGGATTGAATCTTTGATTGATTGGTTTTGTTGTTTTTCTTGTTTTTTTTCTTTTGATTAGGTGTAAAGATTGTATCTTTTTGTACCATTTGAGTGTTGGGAGCAAAATGGGAGGTGTTTGTACAGGTGGGACAGCTAGGAATAGAGTTGAAATTCACCATGAGAGCCCCCCGGGGTCTTCGAAAAAGGGGAATTCAGTTGAGAGCATTGGGAAGCAGAAGAAAGCTGAATCTTTTTCGTATCCTGATGTGGGTGCTTTTCGTGGGACGCCTAATCTGTATGATTCTGGTGAATTGTATATGTCTATTTCAAGGGAGTTGAAGCCATCGACACCTGCTAGAACAGGAGTGAACAAGGTACTGATTTTTATGGAAACATTAATCTTTGTTGATGTATTTGGATGCTTGTTCTATAGCATATCAAAGCTGATCTGATTGTTTTTATTCTGTGTGTTGTTAATGCTAAGCACTCTTGCACGCCTGATCATAAAATTGCCAACTTTCTCCCTTATTATACACGAAGGAGAGAATTTTCCTTTTAAGAATTGAAGAGAAAGAAAATAGGAAAGAAGAGTCAATTGACTGCATAGTCAAACTTCTGCATTTTGTATTTCGAGGTGTATAGTTTTTGCAGAAGCTGATGGAGTAATTACCGAATGAAAAGAATGGTTGGATTGAATTTAGAAATTGCCCTAGAATTGAGAGGACCAATAATGATGTCCCTGCGGAACAAAATAGACGTCGATTTGTCTTGGACAATGCTGCAAGTCAGTTCTGTTGCCTTTGGCAAGTGAAAGCAGTTCAAAGTCCTCTAACCAATACAGTTCCACCAACATGTTGATGGATAAGAGCCTTTGGTAGATATTAGAACGTAGATCATACACTCAAGATTTCAAGTTCATATGGTAAAATTTGACATTTTTGCATTCTTGAATTCTGCCCGAAGTCTGGTGATGCTATAGGTATTCGCCGCTTCTCAGCACATGGTCTTGCAGTCATAAAGTTGTGATTGTATTGGAGAAATTAGCTATTTTGAAGCTTGTGTGCGTATCTTGACATGATTTTTTATATTGACACTTTTGGCTGCTCTCGAAAAGTTTGAGATGACTCCTTGGAATTGGAGATAAATCGCATAGAAGCCCATATTGATTGGTTTGTGCCGAAACGGCCCATATGACAACTCAAGTGTGGCATGCTTTTGGAAGCTTGTATTAGATTATTCGTCTATTTCTCTTGTAACTTTGGCAGCTCGTTGCACGAGCCATGTTTAGCAACTTTCAGTTTTCTTTTTCTTGTGTTTTTCGCATTTTAAAGTAATCTGGAATCTTCATATGCACAACTGTAAGGTAACAAGACATGAATTCTTGTTGTGATAGGCTCCTAGCTCTTTTCTTGGGAAGGCCAGTATAGTCGGCCTAGAAAAAGCAGTTGAAGTATTAGATACACTTGGGAGCAGCATGACAAATTTGAACTCTGGAGGCTTTATGTCAGGAACGGCATCAAGAGGGAATAAAATATCTATCCTAGCATATGAGGTGGCAAATACTATTACCAAAGGTGCAAATTTGTTGCAATCCCTTTCCAAAGAAAATGTCGAGTATTTAAAGAAGGAAATTCTACCTTCAAAAGGAGTGCAACAATTGGTTTCTACTAATATGAAGGAACTGCTTACTATTGCTGCTGCCGACAAAAGGTTAGAATTTTAAACATCCACCTCATACCCCACACTAATTAAATATTAATAAGCTACTATCTATATATTCTCTAATTGATAACTGTAACATAATGGAGGATATATTCCTATATTAATTTTATCTACATTTTTTCAGTACTACCTAAGTACTGACTGAAATACAATGTTACTAATGTAAAAAAAAATAATTTTTTTTACCTACATTTTGGAAGTTCAAGGTTCAATGTATCTTAAAAGACAACAATGGAAGAAGTGTAAGTACAATACTTAGATCTGTGTCCTTTGAAGGAATGAAAAAAGGAGGACTGGTAGAGGCTCCTCATTTGTCAAGCGGCATCTCCCGTCCTATCTATCAAACCATTTCATTATGGAACTTTCTCCCCGCTGCGAACTAACAAGTCTATTAGAAAGTCGAATTAGCCACTTTAGTCTTAATTGGTTGAACATTAATAATTCAGACTTTTGAGTCAAACTACAATTTGGAGGCACCTTCAGAATTTACAAAAAGTTGTAATGCTGTAAGCAGTATAAGCCTCGTGAAAATAAGTTTTTATGTTTTCTGTAGGGAGGAATTTGACATCTTCTCTCGCGAAGTGATTAGGTTTGGAGATATGTGTAAAGACCCTCAATGGCACAACCTAAATCGATATTTTTCCAGGTATGTTTAACACCTTTTTATTGTAGATGAGTTAAAACCACTCTGGTTTCATTAAAGATGTTTATCAGTTGTAACCACTTCTCAGGTTGGACTCAGACACTCTTACTCACAAACAGCTAAGATCAGAGGCTGAATTGATGATGCAGGAACTGAGCACTCTGGCTCAGCATACTTCTGTAAGTTCGTACCTTGTTTTGAAGTGCATGGTGGCGTTCTACTAATTTTTGTTTCTCAACATGTTACGTGTTTTACAGTATAAGTAAATCCTTCCTTCATTCTTGGAGTGAGAATTTCTTTTCATATCCTTTTTACTTTCATGAACTGTAACAATTTTGGGACAATATTGGAGTGCGGTTTCTTCTTGAGGGAACGGAGGGTCTTTCAGAAACAACTCTCTACCTCACAAGGTAGGGGTAAGGCCTGCATACACTCTACCTTCCCCGGATCCCACTAGCATGTTGTTGGTTTCTTCTCGGCTTTTATAACTTCCTTGATGTTATACTAGACCTATTGTATGAGATTTGCCAATATTTACATTTACCAGCAAGAATATTTTCTGATTTATGTTGGTTGTACTGTCTTGTATAAGGAAAAAATATATAAAGAATGGTATGAGTTGAAGTGTAACCAAACGGAAGTTACTTGATTCTTTTCCTATGTCCGGTTCTATTTACTCTGAAGTTGATGTTTTCTCTAGAAGTTATGGTATGGCTCACATCTATATTGATATTCCAAAGTCATTGATGAGACACTGCCACTGGTATCTTTACAGGAATTATATCATGAAATGCATGCACTGGACAGATTCGAACAGGATTATCGGAGGAAACTTGAGGAATTAGATTCCCTAAATCTACCTCGAAAAGGTATATCAGTGTTACTTTTTTTTAGTTCTCTGTGATTTGTCATTTGTGCAAACTTAGCTGGATGACGGTTTAAATAAAAATGTTGTGCGGATTCTTTTTGTGTATATTAAAAATGTCTTCTTTGGATTCTTCATTTTGATAATTTGGTGGATTAACATACAAATTGACACATTTTCTTTCACTTGTAGGGGAAGGTCTCATGATGTTACAAAGTGAGCTAAAACATCAAAGAAAGATTGCGAGGAGCTTGAAAAAGAAATCTCTTTGGGCTAAGGGTTTGGAGGAGGTACTTTGACCAAAACTTTTCTTTATATCATTTTCAAGTAAAGCATTCTTCACTTTTCTATAAATCAAATTAGTAGAACTCGTAAAAAGAGAACTTTTTCAAAATTACCGTGGAAACTGGTTAGCTCATGGAGGCAACAAGATCTTCATTTGATTTTGTGATTGAAATGAAAATTGTTTTTTTCTTTTAAGAGTGTCATTATTTTCAGCGATAATCTCTTAGTGATCCCAAATTAATCATTGTAGGTTGTGGAGAAGCTTGTTGACATTGTTACGTATATACATCAAGCAATTGTGGAAGCATTTGGGGACAATGGTATGAGAGTACATGTATTTTTTTGTTGATCAGTTTAAATTTGATGGCTGTCGTTATCAGCATTCTATTATTTGCAAATAACAAAGCTTAGAGTATCAAACCTTCATTGGTGTTTGATAAATGGCTGTTTGCGCTCCACACCTCTAAATTGCACCAGCCACTTCATTCTTTTGCCTCAGATACCTTTTACATGTTATCATTTTATCTTATTGAACTATTTTTCATTAATAATGGTTATAGAGGAAATCCTAAGCCAAATCCTGACTTTAAAAAAAATGTAAAATGGTACGGGAAATGAAACAAAAGGGTAACTCCTGAGGAAAAAGGGAGGACAATCTTCAGTGTTTTTCCTTTTTCGGTCTTCAGTCCAAGTTTTCCAAGTCACTACATTTGTGTAACATTTTAGGAAAGATGACAGAGTTGTGACTAATCATTGATCTGTACATTTACCAAGCGAGGAATTCTTACTAAAGATTACGCAAAGTCAAGCTATATATTCTCTCTGTTTCAATTTGTTTGCCCTTCTTTCTTTTTTAGTCCATTTCATAAAGTAGTCTCTTTCCTTTTTTGGCTACTCATTAACTCCAACTGTCTACGTGACACGTTTAGACCACAGGATTAAAAAATCTTGTTTATTTTCTTTAATTCCGGATCAATTCAAAACCACACAAACAAATTGAAATGGAGGGAGTACTTTAGCTATTTACAATGCAGAGTTAACTTGCATATGTACACGCATTGTTTCTTCTTTCCCAGAGTATGTTTTCTTAAATATAGACGAATCTCTATGCTTGTTGCAGGATTGACATCTGCTGTCAAGGAGCCTGTGAAGAAACAAGAAAGATTGGGAGTAGCTGGTCTGGCTTTACACTATGCTAACTTAGTTACTCAAATTGATAACATTGTAAGTTTTAGTGCTGAATTAGATACTGATTGCGCTGTTTACGACTGCTCCAATAGTATTCATAACAATGGGATTTGATATCATGTCAGGCTTCACGGCCAACCGCTCTTCCCCCTAACATGAGGGATGGATTATATAATGGGTTGCCTCCTTCCATAAAAACGGCCCTTCGTCACGTTCTGCAGGCGTTTTATGGTAAAAAAAAAAATATGTGAATGCAAGGATCCTTCCTATCTCGTGGTCTTTCTGTAGGCCCCCGTTTCTATGATTGTCTCCAGTAGTGTCACTCGATTCAACCTCTGCGGCCCCTTCTGCGAAACTAATCAGGCTTCACACGTCGCTCTGTGCCGTGCTGCGCAGATCCCTTGTGCAGACACATAGTGGTCTCTGTGTCAACCGTTGTTGTTCCCCTGGCGCCTCTCTCTCTCGAAGTCTCTTCCTGGTTATCCAACTGCGCTCGCCCTGTTTCCTCTTCTTGCCCGTGCCGTCGCAAAGTCTGTACACTGGGCGACGAGGTGTCAGGACTAGGATCGGCTTCAGATGGGTCTGGATGGTGCGGGGTGATGGGGTCAGACTAGTTAGAAAGCCGGGCGGCCTTCCAGACGAAGTGGCATCTCGGGTGCTACCGTTGACTAGATCTGCCATGTTACACTGCTCGTGCTTTTTCACTTCCTTCTGCTTTTCGTGTTCACACCATGTCACCAGAGATGACTGTGTCCGTCGCCGGCAGACAGTGGTGTGTGATCTGGAAGGAAAAAAACTCTTCACTGGCTTGTCCCAGTCGCTGCAGATACTACGAAGTATGTGTTTCGACAAAAGCTCTCCCCCCCAACCACCACCACACACACGCACAAAATTTTTGCTAATATATGCTGATTCTTTTTTGTGTTTTCTCTCTTGGCAATGGGATAACAGAGCACACCAAGGCTTTGGATGGGTTGGAGAGTGGGCCAACACTGGGTTAGTTCCACAAGTCTCTACATGAGCAAAATTAAATATTTACATTTGCAGTTTAGTTTGGATAGCATTCTTCAAGAATATAATATTTGGAGGTGGATGCAGCCATGCACTGCGGGTTCAATTGAACCTCGTTTATTCTATATATAACAACATCATTTGTTTTGATATAATTTTTTGGTTGTTACAGTGAATTTTATTAATAGAGAATATATGATACAACATAACATGAACGATTGGTTCAAAGAAAATATGGTTGTTGTATAGTGACATGCTTTATAGGATGGCAGATGGCTATTATAGAGAGGGCTGACTGTATATATGCGCATGATTTCAATAAATATTAGATTTTTGAACCCATAATTCAGTTGTACAATGATATCTGTTAAGGACTTCAAAAAATTGAAACATCAAAGTTTTAAATTTTCGATCAGCTTCTAATGTTATTGTTTTTTTCTCTTTCAGAAGCGAGTTTGGCAAGAAGAACCCTCCACAAGTTTCCCTCATTCGACTGCAGACACTCTACCATGCTGACAAACAGAAAATGGACTACCATGTCCTCGAACTAGTGACATGGCTTCACCGTTTGATCAGCCTGGTAAGATATAACGGGCCCAAGGCTTTTCCAGGACGATCACCAACACGCAAAGGACTTAATCTGCAGACTGAGTTGATGATGAACACTAACTCAAAAACACCTAAGATTCAGATTTCTCTCGAAGATAGGACTTTACTAGAAAAAGTGATGAAACAGAAATGTTTGGTTCCTGGAAGAAGCAAGAGTCAGGAGTTTCTGTTGCCCAAGAATCGGCAAAAGGTGTGGGCGCTAAGTAGAAGCATGGGTAACTCCCCTCGTACCGACTTTCAACATCCAAAGGCTACTGTTTTGGATATATTAGATGGCTTACATTAGCATTTTGAGTTGCTAAAGAGAGATCTCAAGCAAAAAAAAGGTTCATTTTTTTGTTTTCTTGATTCTTAGCTACCTCCTCCTATGGAACTAAAGCCTCTTTGTATATAGTCTCTCCATCATATGGTGATTGGGAAAAATGTTATACTGTAGCATATTATTATCGTCAAAATACATTTAGATTCTAGTGGAATTGAATGTTCATGGATGACAGGGAATGATGTTTATTTGGGCATTTTGCAGCCAACTTACTATGAATGTTTTGGTAATATGAAATGTAACCATAAGGATGAAGTCCCAAACACTCTATTTTGTTATTGGTCCTAACAGCTGTCATATTTTCTATAAAACCCTGCTGGGTATTCCGCTTAATACCCTTTTGAGCTGAGGGTCTATCAGGAATAATCTTTTCTGTTTCCACAAAGATTGGGGCAAGGTCTCCTCCGTACATCTTATATATATTCAGCATTTAAATAAAAGATAACTCAATTTGACAACCTATATGCTTTTGTTATGAATACATGTAATTGTAGATATATATTCACACAGAACAATGAAAAATCGTTTTTTTTTTGTGAATATTAAATTTTGAATCGGTAATTGTAAAAGTATAATAAGTTCCATATAAATAACTTTCAATATTGATTTTGAATACATATCGTTTACAACATATACAGTGTAGTCTCATCAAATAATAAATTAGGTATGAGGCAATTTTACTAAGGTATATTATGATCTTCCTCACAGACCTTGTGATCCACCTATATCACAATGAGAATTCCTAATTAAACTATTTAACTTCCTTCAAATATCTTCACATTAGTTAATTTCCAGACATAAACTATTATTACCAAGAGAAGTTTCTATAAAACAATTACTCAAAAGTTTTTACTATTATTAACTGAAACACAAAAATGAAGACTAATTTTCTCTTTTATATTTTTACAATTTCTACTTTTGTTAGCGTCCATTCAAAACTACTTCACTTTGATTGGGTTGTTTCAATTTCCTCTAATGCACTCATTGGAGATCCTAAAGAGGTCACTTTGTTTTTTAATATTGTTTTCTTAAACCTTAATTTTTTTTGTTAATTATGTTTTTTTTAAAGAATATTTAAGAATAACTTTTTATTTTTTTGATGGTGAAAACAGGTTATTATGATCAATAATCAGTTTCCAGGGCCCCTTTTGAACACAACAACAAACGATGTGGTCATTGTCAATGTTTATAATAACTTGACTGAACCTTTCCTCATGACATGGTAATTTATTCAATATTTTTGTTAGTTATCTTCTAAGTATGTTTTATGACCATTTATACGTCAGCGGTGGATATAGGACGAGTTCTGTGGGTTCAATTAAACTCGTTGCTTTCAACTTGAACTAAGTATACATACACGATTTTTAACGATATTGTATATATGTAATGAAAGTCAACATGTGTAGGGACTACAGAAAATGCAACTATTGAGGTAAGGTCAAGCTCGGAAAATGATTTAATGGATTCGAAAGAATAAATTTTGCTCTGCATGAATCAAGTTCTTCCACGAGACTATGATCATACTCATTTTGCCCGTTAAGTGTTAACTGTGTTCTGAATTTGTCTCTGATACATTCATGATTTCTTTAGAACAACTTATATTCATGATCTTTAACTTAAAATATCGCGAAAACTATAAGGAATGGAGTGCAATTAAGGAGGAATTCATGGCAAGATGGAGTTGAAGGGACCAATTGTCCAATTATGCCTGGAAAAAATTGGACATACAAATTTCAGATGAAAGATCAGATTGGAAGTTTCTTCTATTTTCCTTCACTTTTTTTCCAGAAAGCTGCTGGAGGCTATGGTCCTATTCGAATTAACAACGTTGGGACTGTTCCTCTTCCATTTACGCGTCCTGATTATGAATATGATATACTAATTGGAGATTGGTATTTTGATGAGTATAAGGTATGTTTAAAGTTGTAACATAAGTATAAATGCTATAGATTATGAAAATGCACAATGTAGTTTAGTTGTAACCTTATTTGTTTTTGTGAAGGACTTGAGAATTTCTCTAGAAGATGGATGCAAAATGCTTTTTCCAGATGCCATTCTCATCAATGGAATGAGATCTGATCAAGCTACCTTTGAGTTTCAACCCGGTAAGTTTACGTTTGTATAGAGAAATACCAACAGTTATAAGGTCTGTGTACACTCTACTCTTCTCAGACCCCACCTAGTGAGATTTCACTAGGTATGTTGTTGTTGTTGTATTGGGACCGAGGTGTAATTGTGCGATTTTTAAATCCTTTTGACATAAACAAAGCATTTTGTGTTGTCATAAAGGTACTAGCTCGCGTTCGTATCTTAGGTGGTTCTGAATCCCCTTGTTGAAAATCCTGATTCCGTTGTGTTTACCTAATGACATTTTGGTTTCTCTGTTTCGTCTTCAGGGGCTACCTATAGATTGAGAATCTCGAACGTAGGATTAAAAACAACCTTAAATTTCAAAATCCAGGATCATGAAATGCTTTTGGTGGAGACTGAAGGAGCCTACACTTTAAAAAAGTACCACCAAAGTCTAGACATCCATGTTGGTCAATCTTATTCTGTTCTTGTTACAGCAAAGAACCACAGCTATAATGGCTCGTATCATATGGTGGCCTCTTCGCGATTCATCCCCAGGAAACTTTCAGGTCTTGCTATTATACGATATCCCAGTTTTGATGTTGAACCCTTGGTTGCTGTTTACCCTGATGAACCTTCTCAGGACGAGTACAGATTTTCACTGGAACAAGCTCTATCAATAAGGTACAAACAGGTTATAATGCAGGTTACGGACTTTTGATAAATTATTTATACATATTAAGTGAATGGTACTGTAGCTTCGCCCCTGGACAAAGTACAAACATGCTTGTTTGTTGTAAGAATAATAACGTTTGGAAATTGAAACTTCCAATTATTGAAACAGGACAGATTTATTAGTAGGAGCTGCTAGGCGTAATCCTCAAGGATCTTATGTATATGGAAGCATTAACATAAGCCGGACACTGATCCTCCAGAACGGTGAGGCAGCGTTGGATGGACAAAATCGATACACAGTGAATGGGGTATCGTTTTTGCACCCGAGAACACCACTGAAGCTGGCAGATTATTTCCAGCTAAGTGATGTTTTCGAGCCTGGTTTTGTTCCTGCTTCACCAGTAGATGATGTTCCTAGACTTGGTATCTCAGTCATTGATGCCAATTATCATGATTTTGTTCATATTGTTTTCCAAAATCCGTTAGACTCGTTACAAACGTGGCATTCTGATGGATATAACCTCTTTGTTGTCGGGTAATTACAGCTAGCTCGATTTTGGGATATTTGTTCATTCACACGACCATTGATATAGCTGACTCTAACTTGATTGAGATTGAGACGTAGTTGTTATTCTAATTCTTGAAAGTATTGCAGAATGGGACGCGGGAAATGGGAGGAGGGTAAGATGGAAACATACAATATGATTGATGCTATTTATCGCTCGACGATTCAGGTTTGGGTTGTGATTATTATGGTACTAGGCACTATGAAATAACCTTTTATAACATGTTAAATCACACTGAGAGTTGTAAAACTGATTTTTTTTTTCGTGGCAGTACTGTCAGTATATATAAGTTAAATTTATAAACGGAAATGCAGGTGTATCCATATTCTTGGACCGCGATACTAATAAAGTTGGACAATCAAGGGATGTGGAATCTGAGATCACAGGATGCAGAAAAATGGTATCTTGGACAAGAATTGTATATGAGAGTTAAAGGAGATGTGAATGATCCTTCCAAGATTTCTCCAAGGGATGAAGCTCCAATTCCTGCAAATGTCATTAAATGTGGAAAAGTTGCTGATTCATAAATTTTGATTGTTAGTAATAGTATTGTTTTTACTAATAACCTTAAGTAAAGCTACTAATATAAGCCTTTGTGAAAAAAATTACTTTCTTTCATTTTTAAGGAATGAAAATGAATCCTCCGTAGACCTATTATCTCCGCATATAAAACTTAGTAAAAATTAGAAGTGGATATCCCACATCATAGAATGAAGAGAGTTGTGGGCTGGTTGGATAGAATAAACAATGGAGGCTGGGCAAAGTTAAAGTATGATCCTTCAGGCAAGTTTTAATGGGATATGATGAGTGGTCAATACTCGCAATAAAATATGCGAGATGGGCGTTCCAGCTCAGCCTGGTTACGACAATTTGGGCGCTCTCGTTCAAACCAATCTGATCCCTATTATTTATTTATTTTCCCCTCCCCTCCCCTCCCCTTTTAGTAAAGTTTTCCAATAAATTTGGATTTTTACTCCCCTATACTTTCTATTGTTTTATTTTCTATAAATATAATTTTAGTGTAAGCTTAAAGAAAATACACGCTAAAAGGAAGTAAACAAAACGCTTTTGAGGGAAAAAATAAATAAAATTAAACAATGGAGGTGGCTGGTTAAAACAGCAAATAATATCTCTCTATGGCCACAAAAGTATGGTTAAATATAAGTCTGACAATATTTTTAAAAAAATTATGAATTAAAGATATTTGAATAAAAGGATATGATCGGTGGTGGTTCGATAGTGTTTAAAAAGATACTTGTCCCTTAGGCCTTCATATTTATGGGGCTTCATTTTTAATAATAATAGGTTATAAGTTATTATTTTCTTGTAAAAAAATAACTTTTCATGAAAAATGAAGAAAATATTAGAAGAAATTTGAAAGATTTGAAGTATTACATCTCATGAAAAATAATTTAAAATAAAAATAGTTATATTATTAATTGAAAATCAGAAGAAATCAATAACATAAAAGTTATTAATAACACAAATTTAAGGCCCCGTTTGATTTTCGTCTTAGGCCACTAATATGCTTGAGCTGTACCTGAATATGACCAACATGAATTATAGTGTAATGATGAGACTTGCTTTTATCTTTAACCTAAGATATTAAATTTGAAATATGACCATTGAGAAAATTTTATTTAAAATATTAGATATCTATTGCATGATGATAATTGCATACATTAAGCTACGTTAATTAACTTGCCATATTTTGGGTTTAATGTTTAATTTGTCGTTTTCCAATTTTACTTTATTATTTAGACCCATTGAATCACTTTAATAAAACAAAGGAAAACATATGCTTGAATTAGAAGTTCATGGTTTTGTTTGGTTAGCTTTTTACCTAAAAGGATATAAAGTAGGCTTTTTTTGCATTGATTCACAATGACTTTTGGATTTATACTCAACATAACACTTCTTATAGAAATGAAATTTGGCTTGGATTGGATATAAAGTGAATATATCTAAATATAAATGGTTTGTACTTTTAGGTGAAACATATGGGTCACTATGTTAATTTCTGATTTTAGTACATAATTAGTGTTGATGGGTTGCTAATTTCATTTATTATGATAAATTTGAACTTAGACATTCAATTCTAATTAGAACTTGCCCAACTAATCTTATATAAAATATCTTATTCTGTTGATCCAACTTCCAAGTGGCATCCAAAAATAATATCTCTAGTAGCTAGGGTAGCTGCTCTTAGTATATCATTGATGGGACAACCGCTATCGACTAACTTTCTTATCCTTATCTTCGATTCCATTTAGAATTTTGCCTTCAGTAAATTATTCGTGTTTTCAAGTTTTTTCTGATTACCTCTTCTCTCTAATACTAATCTCTCATATCTTATCACTAAAAAATATGAATATCTACTCTTCACATGTCCAAATCATCTCAGTCTTGTTTTTCTTTTCTTATACACCAAACCATCATGAAGGTCACACTAATCTTGTTTTAATATTTTCATTTGTAATCTTCTCTCAATTAGTATATCTATACCTCTATCTTAGCATCCGTATTTTTACTATTTTCATCTTTTGAACATTCTAATAAATATCTCATTAAGCCATACAATCAACTCTTAATTGTTATATGACTTCACTTGTAACAATATTTATAAACAATATTTCAAAAGAAATTTTTGTTTATATTATTTTAACTTTCTCGAGAAAAATTCATATTTATACACAACTTCTATTTCTAAATTTTCAAATACTACTTTATCTCACCGTCAACAGAATAATGGCCTTTGAATGTTTCATCGAGGATAAACTAAGTATTTTAAAGTCAAATTATTACTTAATGAAGAAATGTGTCTCAATTTTTTAAAAATAACCTAAAATAATATAAATCATATAAATTGAAATAGAAAAAATGCTATCGGATGAATTGATAACTAAGAAATGGAAGTAAATAATAATCCCACATTGGAGAATGAAGTGAGTCATGGGTGTTAGTGAGTAGAATAAATAATTAAGACAGTGATCAGAGTATAATTATGATCCTTCAGGCAAGTTTTAATAGGATGTGATGAGTGGTCAATACTCACGATAATTTTGTGAGAAGGATGCCCAGGCTCAGCCTGGTTACGACAATTTGGGCGTCCTCAATTTTACCAATCTGATCCTGCTTTCTAAAGCCATTCAGCTCCCTTCCCCCCCCCCCCCCCCAAAAAAAAAAAAATAAAATATTTTGACATTTTATTTTAAACAAAACTTTGCTGGATTTGGATTATTAGACTCAATAGACTTTATAATCAATATGACACCTTTAATAAAAGTGAAGTTGGCTTTAATTGGATACTAAGTGAATAATTTTATTTATTATGAATTTAATTTGATTGACATGACTTCCCGAATTAGAATTTTTGCTTGAAAAAACCTTTTTAAATTCCCCCCGCCCTTTGGGTAATAAATATTCTAATTCTATTCTGTTTGTTCCAAGTGGTATCCAAATTTAGCATTTCTAGAACGATTTCGGTTTTGACGTGAGGAATTGATAAGGACAACTAACAATACAATGTAATTATCCTTATCTTTGATTATGTTTTTAATAAATTTCACGTGTATTTTCATACTCTGTATAATTACATATAATCGATACATTTAAGCGTACTTCTCCTCGGATTTATCAACACCAACCTTTCACATCTCATTATTTAGGAATCTGAACACCTCTTATTTACATACTTAAATCATTCCTGTCATTGCTTCCCTCATCTGTTCCGTCAAACCACCATAGAGGCCACACTCATTTTATTTCAAATATTTGTTTACTTCATAGTATTTCAACTTTTTTTTTAGTGAAATTCATACATATAACTTGATCACTTTCTATATATTTAAATTCAAATACCCCTTTTTTTCTCACTACCAACGACATAATGGCCAAAGGCCTACCAAACATTCACAGGAAACTACTACTACTACAATTTTAAGGTCATGCTATGGATTTATCGAAATTTATAACTTTTGTGGTAAGAATATATATATATATATATATACAAAAATCAATCAAAATTTCAATAACAATTAAATTTGAATTCATAATTTTAATGATATGGTGAGTCAGTACAAAAAACCTAATACTTCAAAGTGAGTTGGCAATTAAGAATGGAAGTAAATTATCCCACATTGGACAATGTAAGAGAGTTATGGAGATTAGTGGGTAGAATAAATAATTGAGGCAATAGACTTAGTAAAATCATGATCCTTGGTGCAAATTTTAACAAGATATGATGAGTGGTTAATACTTGCAATATAAATACGAGAAGGGCATCTAGGCTCAGCCTGGTTATGATAATTTAGATGCTCTTATTTTATCAATCTGATTTCTATTTCTGAAGTTAATTTCCAAAAAATAAACAATTTTTTATTATTCGTTTTAAACTTTTTATTTAATGTTTAATATCTCTTAGTTTCTTATTATTTTGACTCTTTTAATCACTTTTTAACGAAACAAAAGAAAACATGTTTGTAAATTAGAATGTGTTTTTGATTTTAATTTGTTAGCTTTTTGCCAAAGGAAAATACAGTATGTGAAAGGAGACAACAAATCTTTGCTAAATTAATTTTTGAGACAATGGGCTAAATCGCAATGATGATGACTTTAGACTTCATACTCAATAATAACACACCTTATTATAAAAGTGAATTGGGCTTTTATTGGATATATAAAGTGAAAAATTACAAGTGTTGTAAAAATAGTTTAGTGATTTAGGTGGAGTATATAAGGTCAACACTCAATATGTTACTTTCTAATTTTAATACTACATAATTAATGTTTTTGGTAGTTTGTTAATTTCATTTATTATGAATTTGAATTGATTGACATTCAATTCTAATTAGAATTTGCTTAACTAATCTTTGTATAAATATAAAAAATTTAGCATCTACCGACGTGAGAAATTGACAGGGAGGCTAGCTAGCTGCTCCTAATACGCGTTTGGTTTCTCCTTTGTAGATATGAACCGACAGGACAAACTTTACCATTTAAACATGTGCTACTTGTCCACCAATCTAATACTTCGTCAGCTTCGAAAACTTGATACAAAATTTAAAAAAAATAAAAAATTTAAAATTTGAAATACTCGATGATCATTTCATTATGTGACACGAGCGAATTTTAAATTTAAATTATTTTATTTTAGTTCATTTAGAAAAAAAAAATTCTTTTTAATATTTTTTTTAAATTTTAATTTTCTGATATTTAAAATAAATTTAAAGAATATTTTAATACTTTTCATATATTTTAAATCAAAAATAATTTTTTTAAAAAAAATACTTTATTAAATTAAAATCAGATAAATAAATTAAAAATCCACGAAGAGTCAGGCTGAGTCAGCAATGATAAGACTATACTATCCAAAAGCAAAAAAAACCCGACCTCACACGTACCACAAATCATGTCGCTACCATTACTATGAGCGTATGGGAGCTTTTACTTCTTCAATTTTATTTGATATTAAACCATAAATATTTAATATTTCATGTTTCACGATATCTAATCAAACGACATATACCATATATCGAGGATTGTGACACAATTTTTTTAATTAAATATACAAATTCTGAATCTAATAACATAAATAAATTGTGATTGCAAAATGACTAATCGTCTTTAAACTCATACTCAATACTTTCTTTGTTAATATTTTTAATAACACAAATAAGTAATATAAAATGAGAATCGTTAAACTTAGTTTTGGATCATTACGGCACTATTCCACTTACACTTTTTTTTTTCTTCGTATTCCAAACTTTCGCTAATAAATAGGAATATGTTCTTCCATTTTTTTCTATCTATCCAAAACATCCACTCACGCTATTATTTTCTCCAATAAACTAACCAAATTCTTCTAGAACAATTATTCCAAATCTATGGCTTCTTCTTCTTTTCTTCTCTCCACTTCAATTACCGGCTCTAAACTCTCCGCCGCTGCACCACCGCGGAGTTCTGTTAGCTTCAAGCAGCGGCCGTTCTCTGTTTCCGCCGCGTGCTCCACTGCGGAGAGGACTTCTACTGCTACTACTAGTAGCTCTACAATCGCCTCACATACATCGTTATACGAAGTTTTAGGGATTCAATTTGGAGCTAATTCACATGAAATTAAGTCTGCTTACCGGAAATTAGCCAGAATTTTGCATCCGGATGTTCGTAATTCGTCGGCGGAGGACTTTATAAGAGTCCAATCAGCGTATGCTACTCTTTCCGATCCGGAAAAACGTGCTAATTACGATCGGAACCTATTTGGAAATAGAATTGCAAGGCCTGTTGGTTTCTCACCGGCGGGATCTCGCAGCCATTATACTGTTCGCCGAGGATGGGAAACCGATCAGTGTTGGTAGAATTTTTCGAAATCTCCCGCCCGATTAGTCACAAAATTTAGCTGAGCACGACTTAATTTCTGATCGTAACTCAAATCTGAAATTTCTTATAACGATAATAAGATGCTTTATTTGTACAGTACATGTAAATGTGACTTTATGTATATAATATTTTAAAATTTTGTTATGTTATTTGGGATTAAGATAATATTAGAATTTACAATATACTTACCTTTTTTTTTATAACCACATAAATAATCTTTAATATTTAGTCAAAATACTATTACGTACGTAATTTGGAAAGCAACAAGTATAAACTTTTTCATTTGGTCAATGATCATGTATTCCTTTCATATGTTTCTATTAATGTATGTTTGAGATATATTTTAAAGTAAAAATTGAAGTTTGAAAAATACTTTTTTGTAGATTTTTGATCGTGTTCCATGACTTCTCACATGTCCTACTTGTGACTTTGTGAGGTGAAAATGTTGCCAATTTGGTCCACAATATCATAGGTCCCCCACTCTATAAGATAAGAATTACGTGTCATAACAAATCGATGTGATAAATCTTCTATTAAATTTTGATATATTTTTTCCATATATAATAAATATTATATCATAATTGTCAAGTTTGCAGGACTTAATTTAAATAATATTATTATATTCACTAAATATTTTTTATTTTTACACTCGATAAATATAATATTATTGTAAAAAATTTTATTTAAATAAATATATTCACTGAAAAAAATAAAAGTACTAATAAAGTCACTTCGATCCATGTTTTGAATTCAACATCTCATCATTACGAAATCAAAAGCAAGTTGAGTAGCAACTAGTAAGTGAAATCTGTCATCTTTCTACAATTACAAAATATAACACATTATATATTTGTCTTTATTTAAGTAATTTTTCTTTCTCAAATTATTTGAGGCCTATGCTTTTTTCCAATTTCGTAGATATTATGTTAGTCATTTATGATTCTTTTCTCTCTTTTAGTCTTTATTTGGAAAGTTTTTATAAGTTTTTGATAGAGATTCTTATAATAGTATTTTAGAAGTTCATAATTTATTCGAGTAAATTTTTTTTAATAAAATAAATATCTAAATATGCTTTTACACCTAAAAGATATAGAGAACACTAATAACTCTCTTACTTATATTTTTTCAAAAATGCAAAATTCAACTTTGGCAGTTATTTTGTGGCCATCAAAATTGAGTATTCTCTAAGACATGTCATCAAAAATTTGTTTAAGATATTGTTCTCATGATCAATGGTAAGCCTATATTAACAAAGTTATGTTTTATATTAGACGTGTTATTCATTGGATGTTTGTCGCAATATTTCGCCTCTTGATAGAAAAAAAAAGGGTGATCTTCTTATATTGTCTTATGAAATGGCCAATAAAAAAAGAGAAAATTAAACAAAAATTGATAAATTTAAATGTCGATATCGAAAAAGAAGAATTTCATCACGAACCAATAGTGAGAGTGACAAAAAAGATAAATATTCTTAACAGGAAATTGAAGTGGAAATGAACATCCAAGAGCCGTTGACTTGTTGAAATTCGACACCTCCCTTTTTGTGATAAGCTCTCCTAATTTGAATCATACTTAAAAAAAAGTATTCAATTTTCTAATGCTAGATGTCTTTATGTTGAGCTAATTTAGCCCAAAATATTATTAACATGATATGATATTAATAAGTATTAAATATACGTGCATAATAAATACATAGTGCGTGTACAAAATAAAAACATATTATATTTAAAATAATATTAAAAGAATGAGTTGAAGGATCCAGAGATGAGTTATCTTCGAAGAATCACCATTACATATCTGGTATCGATCACGTCCATCATAACGTCATAACAAACAGAACTTATGTTACTAATAAAGGTAGGAAGCCATGGCCCCAAGTCATACGTGTAACAATATATATGTCCACGTAGAGCATTTCTATTGGACGGCGTACTAAGAGGCCCAAGGATGATGCCTATAGTTGGGCCATGTATTTACAAAAAAGGAACGTTCACTAGCTACTAAAATAGCCTAATTACCGTTTACATAGCATAATTAATATTATTTTTTAGTGTACATGCTAATAGTAGGAGAGAGGCGAGCAAGACTGGAAGAGAGGCGAGAGAGAGAGAGAGGGGTTCAAAAGTGGAGAAGAGGTGAATTAGATATATATATAGATATATATATATATATATTAGTTAGATAATTTTATATTATACATATGTATTTGTATATATGACAAGCGAGATTGAAAGAGAGGGGATAGAGAACAGCGAAATTGGGAGAGGAAGGAGAGAGGCGAATGATATTGGGGAGAAGCGAGCGAGAGAGCACAGTGAGTGGGAGAGAGGTGAATTGTATATGTATATTTGTTAGATAGTTATAACTTATATATATATGTTGATTAGATAATTATATATTATACATATGTATTTATATATTTTAGCGAATTATACATATACAAATATGCCTAATTATACAGAATCAAAGTCAGCCTACTTAATCTTCATTTACTACAAAATGGCCTGGTTCATGCTTACCTCGATATCGAGGCCCAATATCTAAAATATGGCCTTTTTTACGCTTACCTTGATATTGAGGCCCAACTCATTATAAGTTCGTGAATACAAGCAAAACGGGAAAAGCTAACACAGTCGCACAGAAATGGCTAATGTAATGAAGCCTCTGATGAATTGGCCAAAATGGCATCACTATTTATACGTTCGCGCTTCATTCATCCACTTTGTTCAATCTCAATCTCAATCTCCACTCTTCTCGACCTGCAATGTTCGCCGACTGCCGTCGTTCACGGCATCACCTTCCGGTTACCGGCAAGCTCATTTTCGTTCCGGCGCGGCACTTAAATCACGTGAAAGTCCATTACCGTTAGATCAATCAGAGGGCGACAGCGATTCCGATGAAAAAACAAGGAAGAGTCGTAACGAGAAGAAGCGTGAAGCTCGACGCGCCGTCCGGTGGGCTATGGATTTAGCTAAGTTCTCTGCTCCTCAAATTAAGCGCATTCTCAGGTAATTAGAGAACTTTCTAGTTACAATTGACTAAAGGATATAAGTTAATGTTTCATATTTCACCGTAGAGTGGCTTCAACGGAGCAAGAGGTATACGAAGCCGTTATGCTGGCCAAGGTAGTTTTATGTTCTATCAATTTTGAGGTATTATTGCTATTTTTTCGTTGTTAGTGAGTGTAATATGTTTGCTCATTTGCCGCAGAGACTAGGTCCTGATGTACGAGAAGGAAAGCGAAGGCAATTCAGTTACATAGGTATGCTTTAAGATGCTTACTTTCTCCATCAAAATGATCTTTATATCCAAATGTTTTATAGCATCGTTCTGTATTCAGATAAGCAGAAGTTGTAAGTTATAGTACCTTTAATCTATTAGATATCTCAGTTGTATACTTATATCCAATGTAGGATTAATATAGTCAATATTGATTACTTGATAAGGAAAAAGGAACTCGCAAATTACTTAATTAGCATGGTAGTGAACTGTTTTAAAAGATGGCATACAATCAAGAGCATTTGGTAGGAAAGAAGGAGAATAGATGGAGTATAAGGATTTAGGAAAGAAGTATAGTTTACTTACACTTTTATCCATTATTTTGAATTCATTTGAAACTACAATCTAAAACATGACATTTTAAATTTACAAGTATGGATCACCTCTTTTTAGCAGATGTCTCTATCAAAATGGGTCTATTACTTTCCTCGACCCCTAAAGGATAAACATGTTGACATGAATCCGTATATGGTTGTAGTTTACTTACACCAACAACATCAAATTATTAGAGAAGAACGGTACCCTTGGAGTTGTATTCTTCCTTACTTACTAGTTGGTGCTTATCCCGCATATATATATTCTACCTTAGTGCTGGTCCCATCTTCTTTTTTATGTATTTGTATAAAATAGGGTTTTCTTTTCAACATTGAGGGACTACACTGGGTATGATGACGTTGTATAAGATAGGATTTTAGTTCTGGGTCTACCTAAAACCGCTCTTCCAGTGATTTTGTGATGTTAGAAACAATTCATAAATTAACAACTCAAGAAGAGGGAAGCATTTTTTGTCAATCTATTGTCGGTCATAAATAGTCTAAATTTCTCTGTATTGTTCAACCTCTGATCTTGTAAACATCTTAGTTTTCTTTGCCTGACTGAAACAACTATGGGATCTATGGTTTTTTCCATCTGATAAATTCAGTAACTGATTTATCATAAGCTTTCTTTAGTCATCAATTTTACGCTATAAAAACAAATACTTGTGTTACACAAAAAAATAACAAGAATTGGTGAAAGAAGTTTATGTCGCACAGAATCTTCAGTAGTTCATATATTTTGCATCCACAAAAGCAAATATTTTATGAGATGTAATAGTAGGCTTCTACGGGATTGATGCAAAAAGATAGATCTGAGCAGTAGGAATGCGTGTGAAACTGCCTTCAGATCTAATGCATAACATTTTTGGTAATTTCTCAAGTTCCTTTTGCAAAGTTTTTCATTCTCACCATGGGAAGTATTTTTGTCATCGGAGTGGCTTCCGTGACAGATTCAAGGGAAAGGGCTCAAAGGAAATTTGATCTCTTTGGTGCAGAATGGAATGGATAAACAAATTTGTGAGTTGAGGTCGATGCTCCCAAAACGTAAATGTGATAGCAAAATAGAAAATTAGTGAATGGTAATAGAGTTCTAATTTGAATCCTTCTAATTTCTTTATCTCATACTTTTTGGGAGGTTCATGCAAATGGAGGGTAAACACTGAACATTAACACTGCAGTGCTGTTATCAATTGAAAGAAGAGGAATCAACTTGATATTATTCTTGAACAGAAGCACACAAATAATAAATTTGTCCTTTTGAGAAGGGACATTCTAGTGAAAAAGGTGTTGGTGTATCACTTAATGTTTGACCTATATATACTATCTCTTATTAGGAAGATCCAGCAATTATATATAGCTGTTTGAGTACATACATGTTAATAACAGAGGAAGCAATCTGAAAATTAGATATCCCTTGTGAATGCATTATCCACTTCCTGCCATTTCATTTCTTGTACCAGGCCACAGTGAATATGCTGGTTATGTCTTTTGTTTCATTTTTCTCTAGAACTGTGCTTTGTATAATTGATCTGCAAACTGTTCATTCCCGTGACTGAAAAATCATGATATTCAGTATGAGTTGTGGTTTATTAATGGATTGATTGCTCATAGTAATTGTGATGCATCATATTACTAAAGTTCTATTAATGTTGTTATTTATCTGCATTTTGATAAGAGATTGTTTACATTGATGGTTTGAATTCTAAAATCTATGCGCTCATAAACCGTGGAATTTTTGTGCTGAATATTTTGGGAGTAAGTTAACCTTGGTAATGTTTACAGTGTCATAATTTCAGTTTCTTGTCCTGAAATTTTGATCACATGAAATTGGTGTATGTTGGATCTATATGCTCACAATGTACATGAATTCATGTTAGGTAGATTATTGCGAGAAGTTGAGCCTGAATTGATGGATGGTTTAATTCAGGCAACAAAAGATGGAGACCAAACTAAATTTCAGGCTTTATCTGGTTTGGAACTTTCGGCTACCGAAGATGTTGATGAGGAAGTTGAAGAGACTGAATATGAGGATGACGAAGAGGTATGTCATAATCTCACTCCTCATTTTGGGGATCAAATTTCTTTGGCTGCTTTACTGTGTTTAAAGTTATGACTGAGCACAAGAAACTACAATCGCGAATCTATTTCCATGAAAAATGAACAAGTATGAGAACAGCTGTTCTGCTCCTCTGTTTAATAAAAGAGCTGATTATGAAACCTGCATAATGTGGGTTAGATAACATAACAGGACAACAATTTAAATTTTACTTAGGAACTAATTTCAGGATTGCAATTGAAGTTTAAAAGTTTCTTTTTTTTTTCTTCTTATTTTCAGAGTTCTGAGGACAATATTGTTTTAGCCGATAGATGGTTTGATGGCTTGGTCAATAAGGACGTTGACATCTCTAAAGAAATCTATTCTCTAAGTGAGGTTGATTTTGATCGCCAGGTTAGTTCAGCTGCTATACGCAGGTCTGGAGTTACTTATTCTTTTTTTGGATTTTCTGGTGTATAAGTTGAATTGACACATAATTTTATGATTTTCATGCTCAATCTCTTCCTGTATATTTTCATTTCAAAAGACAAATAATCAATAAAGGAAAACTAGTAAAGAAGAATTAATATGGACAGATGAGTATTTCAGGCTGTCAAATGTGCACCCTGACCTTAAATGACATAGTTGTTATCTTGGTTAACTGTGCGTTTCATTACAATAAGCTTAAAGGTGCCAACAATTTACTTATGCTGTTTTTATGGAATAAGCTGCCCGTACTTGATAAATTAAAGAAAGATTATGTGTCTTTTGTATGTAAATTACAATTTGCTTGTCTTGCCATGGTGTACTATTTATTTGATTATGTTCTATCTCGTTGTACAGGAGTTACGTGGTCTTGTTAGGAAAGTACAATCAGTACAAGAAAAAAGGAGCAATTCAGACAAGGGGGAAGGAAAAGTAAACAGTGATGTTGTCCGTGCAGAAAGGTCTCTCACACGTTTCCTTCGAGACCTAGCGAAGCAGCTTCACAGCTAAATAGAATATGAGATTCATCTGTGAGAGTATACTCCATGCTGCCATCATTAGATCCTCAAAAAGTACATTAAAATGTATTTGTAATACTTCCTAGTACATGCATGTACTATCTGGAAGTTAGATCTCATTCCTCTGCCGACAAGGCTTCCTATTTCCCCTCTATTATTTTTCTCTACTTTTCTAGGAGAGGGGAGGGGGTTTGGGGGTGGGTGATGGGTGACAGGAGAGAGTATTCTTTCTACTGTAGATCAACATCCACTGTTCAATGCCATAAGCCATGAACTTTTTGAGTGATACACTAGTACTGGAGTTGTGATGTTAACAACATTGAAAATTTTGCATAATGTTTGCTTGATAGATGACATTGGGATTGAGAGCTTGTTTGTCTTTATGGAAAACTATAATGAAAGAATCTTTTGGTTTCGATATGTCACTCCTTTTTTGTATCAGCTGATGGTACTGAAAGAGAGGAAGAGGAGTGTCTGCTATTGTTGCTTGGAGTAATATTCCACTCATTGATTGAAGGAAAAAGACATCGATGACATTTGTGTTGGCCGTCGGCTGTTTCTGTACGGGTAATGTGTTTTATTCAGAAACTTGAGTAACAGAGAAACGTACAGATTGTCAAAATACATTCCTTTCAAGTGATGTTTCATTTTTACTGTTTAACACATACATGACTCATCTTTTAACTTTATTTCGCTGATTCATTGGACTGCAAATTTAGAATTTTCTTTGTTTAATTTCTTTATTAACGGCAACAAGTTGAACGCATGATTCGTTCTTTGTAAAGAGAAACACTTCTCCATTTATTCAGGCAGACAGTGGTTTGGTGTAATTCAAAATTGCTGACTAACGTTGATGTGTATACTGTATAGGTTCAGCTCATATGTTGTATCTTGAAAAACTCTTGTAGATAACATGGAGCTATCAGCATCAGTTTACATAAGGTCGTGGCCAGGTCATTTTCTGCTTATTTAAGTTCTGTTCATCTACCTTTTGGGTGTGATTAATAGCCATTCCTTTATCATAACTACATAATAATATATGTTACATGTAAGGTGAACAAATTGTTGAATCAAAATGAAAAATAAAATAAAATTAGGAATTTGTTTCTGTCGGTAGTTAACTTTTCTATGCTTCATGGATAAAAACTTTCGAGGTCAAAACTTAATATATGTTAAACTCTAAAAGTGGTTAGTGGATGCTATTTCTGCGATTATACGATTATAGGAGTGGCCAGTGGAGAAAGGGATAAGGTACCCACTTGGGGGTATATGTGCTACTAATTAGTGCTTAATGTCTTTGTCCCAGCGACTCCAATGTCTTGTCAGACACCAAAAGATAGTGACTCTTAACCAAATGCCTTTTTGTGAAAAAGATGTCACACATGAACACAGTAAATACACTGCCGCCGTGGATGCACTTAATTTAGTCATATTAATATTGATATTATGGGTTGTATACTATTCTAAGGTTGAATATACTATTTTGATAAAGTAACAGAGGTTTAAGACTGATTAGTCTTCAACCCGATCAATTTGTTTGTATGATTTTTCTTTTGACTTAATGCAAAATTCAAGAAAGTAAATAAGACTTTTAAAGCTTGTGCTCTTAAGTTAAATATATGTTGAATGTATGAAAAAGTTATTTAGTTTTTTTTTTTTTTTTAACATGTGCAAGTTAAAAAAGGAGTTAATGAAAATATATATATATATTTTTAAACAAATTAAAAAGACAAATAAGCTAAACACATTGAAACGGAGGGACCAAGTATTCATCCTCTTGTAATTAGCGTCTTTCAACGTACATACAACAATGAGTGAAGGATCTAAAGGCTATAATCTTATCGAAAGTCCATTGAAAGTAACATGATCTTAAATGGAGAATTTCAATAGTACAATTGATTAGCTATTAAATAATGTTAAATAGTCAGAAATTTTACCAAAGATTAAAAAGGTTTTTCCTTTTGCTTAACTATTTAAATGTTTTTATTTATTGATTAGTGTTTGATTTCCGATATATAGTATGAATAGTATAAATTTAAGATTTAAAAGGAAATTGCTTTACTGCTTGGGGCTTAGCTGCTCCCTAAAAAGTAGAGTAGTTCCTTTATTTAAGATAAGAAGATAGAAATTTCAAGATAAGTGCATGTGCAGATTGCTTTTTAGAAAGTAACAATCAAATACATATTCATATATAAATATTTTTTGTATATAGAAATTTCAATGTATAAATAGTATGCAAGCAAATGGGTGAAAGTAAAGTGAGTTCGAAGAATTTACATTAGAAAAACAAAAGTAGTAGGCTGAAAAAGAACCTTAGAGAACAAAAAAAAAAAGTGGATAGAAGCAAATTCTTAACTAACAGAGATTGTTGCATAAATATTGAAATTTCTAAACCCGTAATTAGAGATTTCAAATTTTTTTTTAAAATCATACTAAGAGTTATTCTGGAAATAGGCTTTAAAATCTACAAATTTGTAATTAGAGATTTCAAATTATTTTTTAAAATCATACTAAGAGTTATTCTGGAAATAGCCTTTAAAATCTACAAATTTAAATTTAATGAGTCTCAATATGAGTATCTAAAATCGGATGAAAATATTATCCATAATCGCCATTCACACAGTTAAAAACTTATAGTCAAAAACCTCGTCCTTGTGAATTAGCCGCCACTATTTTCAACTATTACCAGAATGTTTTAATTTATGGGCCCTTAATTTATTTGACCACGTTTTTAAACATTTCATCAAAAATTCTAACATGTCTGACCAAACTTACCATAATTTGAGGGATCAAAAAACATTATCTTATCTTCAATTATGGACAATTCAAATAGATTATTTTATGGAATTAATTTTAATTGAAAATCAAATTATCCAAGATTTTTGGAGGGGGCTCTTTCATACATAACTTATGACATTTTTTTCCTTAAATCGGGGTATGGGAAGGAACAACGAAGAGGAGATTAGCATGTCAAGTCTCGAACTCTTATCAATAAGGTGATAGCTCAGTAAGATATTCTATATTATAACCTTAATCAGTCATTAAAAAAAAAACAAGTAGTTGTATATTATTGAATAAATCAATTGTCCGATGTAATTCTTACCAAAACTTGTTTATTCCATCATTTAAAAAAACAAGTAATTATATATTATTGAAGAGCATGCACCATGTAGTTTTATTGGATTGGTCAAAGTAGCTGTAGCTAAAAAACTAAAGAGTCTTGTTATAAGGAAAGAGCAGTTAAATGATTAATAATGTTTACTAATTTTGGATAATATTAATTAAGCAAAATTAGGTAAAACTGAAAGTAAACAACTAGCTTTACAATATGGAGCTTCCTTAAATTATAGAACAATTAAAAGACTCTCTCTCACAACTTTGTCAAGTGGCCAATAAGTTGGACAGATAAGACTTTTTCAAGATTCAGTCACCAAATTTAAACCCCAAATCAAAATTGACTACTTACCAATAAGTAGATAAGACAATCTTGATTAATTTCCATGAAATTTCTTAAATGATCACTTAGTAGGCATTCGGATAATGTTTATTTCAAGTTAAAAGTGAGAGAAAAAAAAATTAAAGTTAGCTTCGATATTTACTTGACCACTTTATATAAATGTTAAAATTTGGAAGAATGTTGTTTGTTGATTCACTCGATGTTCAATATGCATTATATAGCTTGATAAGTTAATCTGCACATATATCGGAGAAATATATTTCACTTAAGCAATTACTTACATAAACAATTTTATTTTCAAGGCTCAAATCTAAAAAAGAAATATATATGTGGTGACTAGCTACCATATACTAGTAATATTTTTTATGACTTCACCCAGTTAAGGGGTATAATTTATAATTTGATATAAATATCGAATATAAATAACTATCCTTAAAATTAATGTACGGAACATAGTGAGCACGCATGCTGAAATTAACCGTACGTGTTAAAAATAAAAGTACCATTTAATAGAATATGAATATGAAATATCCAACAATTTTATGTTGAGATTGAAAATGAACTGAAAAAAGGCCAATTCCATCAAGCTATAAAGACTATGATATCTATTTGCAATTTGCATATTTTATCTTTTTGTGATATGATATTTTTTTTTTGGCTCCAGCCTACCTCGATCTCTAGATTTTTCTTCCTTTTCCCATGCATAGTCTTTTTTCAAGTATCTGATTTTTCTTTTCCATTTATTTCTGACCAACAAAAGTTTAATTCCACACCTAAGATCAACCAGGACGGGTCACAAAGAAAGAAGAATTTTGAATTTCTAGTCTGATAAGCTTCTGAAAAAAGATATATTTGATCAAATTTGATAAATTTATTGAGACAAGCATTTTTTAACTCAATAGTAACGTAACTAAAAGAACAAATTCACAAGGATTTGTTAGGATAAATTAACCAAAATACATATCATGAACTTTGATTAGTAATATTTTATGTTAGTTTCTTTGTGTATAGAAAATGACAAGGCATATATATATTATATCATGATAAGCCTCTAATTTGTCTTGTCATGTGTAAATGTGAGTACATGACAACCTTGCTTCCGGCAAATAATACTGCTCCTGACGTTAGAGAATTATTATGATGAGACCAAATTGTATTTTTTTTCTTCTATTATTAACAGATTTTTAATTTCATTATCTCTACTTGCATTTTTGTCAGTAGTTTTAACACTTCTTTTTAATAGTTTCTTGTTTATCATTTTTAGTTTTTATTTGTATCTGTGATTTTTTGATGATCGTATATTTGTTAGTTTTAGTATGTTTTTTCTATCATATATCTCTAGCTAGAAGGTAAGTATTGACTAGAGTCCGAAAACTCAAAGGGTAAGAAAATATTAACAAAAATCCAAAAACGGTATTAAAAAATTTATTATTAACCAAAACGGTAAAATCGTGCCGAGCAGCGATTACTTCAACGGAAAAAGTAAATCGCTGCGGAGGCAGACGATTTTGCCAAAAAAAAATGAAATCGCTGCTGAGCAGCGATTTCAAAATTTTTCTTCTTACAAATCGTGCCAGGGCAGAGATTGATATTATTTTTTAATTTTGCTTTTTTTTTAAAAAAATAAGGTATATAGCTGCACTGCCAGCGATTATATAGAAAAATTTTTTTTTATGATAAATCGCTGCTGTAGCAGCATTACAAAAAAAAAATTTGTTATTAATTTTTTTGTTAAATGATATTGTTAAAAATGAAATGAAAGAATTTTTCCCTTTAATTTTTTATTTAAAAAAATTAAATTATTTGAATTCAATAGGATTTAAATTTTTAAATTTAATATAATATCTTTTTTAGAAAGAAAATATATTTAGTACTTTAGATTATTTTTAATGTTTTTAAAATAATGGTGATATTTTTGATAAGTTATATAAATAAATTTTAAAAAATATATTAGTTTAAAAATAAATATATTTTCTTTCTAAAAAAAGATTATTATATTAAATTTAAATTAAAATACTATTGAATTCAAATAATTAATTTTTTAAATAAAAATTAAGGAGAAAATTATTTAATTTAATTTTTAAAACTATATTTTAACACAAAAAAATTAATAACAAATTTTTTTTTTTAAATAAAATCGCTGGCCATAGCAGCGATTTACAAAAAAAAAAATTTTTTTTTTTTGTAAATCGTGATACAGCAGCGATTTTATATAAAAAAAAAAATTTTTCTTTATAAAAATCGCTGCATAGTTGCAGCGATAACCTTATTTTTTAAAAAAAAAAAAGAAAATTAAAAAACTAATATCAAATGCTGCCCTGTGTAAGCGATTTGTAAGAAGAACAAAATTTTTGAAAATCGCTGCTCAAGCCAGCGATTTCCAGTTTTTTATTAAAAAAAAAAATTTTTTTTGGCCCAAATGCTTCCGCAGCAGCGATTGAACTTTTTCAGTTGAAGTAAATCGATGCCTCGGCAGCGGATTTTACCGTTTGGTTAATATAAATTTTATATTACCGTTTTGGAATTTTTGTTAGATATTTTAACCCTTTGAGTTTCGGACTCGTACTTGACTATTCTCTCAAATTTTAATTGTTCAATACACTAAATATATTATTATAGGAGATATTATGGAATATATAATTAGTTAATTGTGAAAAATAATCATAATGAGATTATGCATTGAAAGGACCCTTTCACCTAATTTCTAGGCTAGTTTGGTGAATTAATTTATAATAAAGTTTAGCTATGTATCTTCAATCAAAGAACGAATGAAGCGATGACATTTGTCAACATACAACAAGACATAATGTACATTAAACGTATTTGATAGATGAATATCTCCAATTTTCCTTGAATAATCTTTTAGAGTTTCCTTTTTTTTTTCACTGTTCAATACTTATATTGGAGTCGATTATTTCAGACTCACATCGAGAAGGCATTTATTAAGGCGAAAATGACTCTTATCAAAAAAAAATTCATATTCAAAACTTTAACCCGATACCTTTGATATGAAAAAGAAAAACAACTTCATTCAATGCACCACATTCTTTCACGATAAACAACAAACACAATTTATATACTCAATTTCATACTCCACATAACATTTCTATTTATGATAATAGTTAATAATTTATGCACTTTATAATTCGAAATCAAGTGGTATACGCCAGTGTTAATTCAAGGATGACATATTTGAGAGACTAACATAAGTGAAGTAAAATTACAAGGATGTCCCTTTTTGGGAGTTATGTTCAGATAAAGAAATACTGTTTGGAAAATTGCTTTCAAAAGAAATGCACTACTACTATTATATAAAAACTCATATTCAATATAACATAATCACAAATTATAAGTTACAATAACATATTGAATCCATACCTTTTTAAAAAAAAAAAATTGATTTCCCATTAATTGTCTCATCATTAGTTTTCAAATGATTAATGAAGTATCTTAAGCGTTCACTATAACTCTAATATGAATCAAATTAAAAAGGACTTAATCAGCCAAATTGAGGTGTGTTTGTACAGGAGAAAATATACTTTTTTAAAAATCTTTTTATGTATTTATTTTATTGTGTTCGCAAGTAAGAAAAGAAAAATAATTAATCATATCTTAGAAATATTAATATCTAATCTTGATAAATAAAATGAGGAATAGGGTACTGGTGTTGGTGTAAAAATGAGGCATGTCATGTGTTGAAAATCGTTGTTGTTCCAGTGATTTTACCGTTTTGATTAATATAAAATTTTATATATTATTTTAAAATTTTTATTAATATTTTATGCCCTTTAGACTTTAAATTCATGGTATTATTCTCTATCTTTATAAATATTATTGTTTATGAGAGTGTAAAACTAGAATATATATAACTTTTCCTTCTAAATTTTTGACCCTTCGATATTAGATATGTAAGATAACTTTGTCTGCGAGTCGTAATTTTAAATTCTTAGCGTAGATTTGATAAAGAAAAAGGTAAAGCCTAAATTATGAATGTAACTTAGTTTTTTTTTTTTTTTCCTTTAAAAATTTGATCTCTCATAATTATCAATCATAGGAATAACAAATAATATTCCTCTTTTGAAATTAGAGAGTCCAATACTTTAAGATAAAGAAAGAAATGTGGAAGGAATCATTTAAGACCCAATATTTCCTATTAATTGGATAAACACGTAACTTTTTTCTAATTTTTTTTGTTAAGAAAAAAATAAAATAGCTAAACTATGAGGGAAGTATGGGAAATACAATACCTAATAAAAATTTAAAATATTGAAACAGACTCATAATATACACTTTGACCTTTATAAACAAAATTTTATATAATTTAATTATATCATGTTAAAAAAAATAATTTAACTCGACTTCAAAACTAGCTCAATAGATTAATGAGTACTGCTAAACAAAATCTAATTAAAAAGACAATATATCATTCCTTTAACTATTGTCTAATGTTATTATAAAATCCTATTATTTAGTTGCAGTTTGAACTTGTTATAATCTAATTTCGAATGTAAAAAGCAAATAATTTTGCAGTAAATTGATATAAGTCTAATTAAATCATGAAAACTAATTAACTCAAAAATGAAGGTGAATATTTCTTGGATAGTAGCATCAGGTTTATTTGTACGCAGTATTTTTTATTTTAGATATAAAAAAATATATATTCAAAATTATTATTTTATTATTTCTTATTTTACTCATTAAATTATTCCCATATAATTTTGGGTACGTAAATACGAAACACGTGAGGATTATTGTTGGAAAACGAAAATGTTGCATGAAATATGAAAAAATTCAAAAAGAAAATGAAAAATACTCATAAGAGTGCAATAAAACAGTTAAAAAAGAGAAGGTGTATTTTTTTTTCTTTCTATATTTGTCAATACAAACAAAATATAAAAATAAGCAAAATATTAAAGCAAGCATTTAATTGCACAAAAAATGACAAATTAAATTTAGACTTTCCTACAGCCTTCTCCTCGATAAACTTTACTGCTTACCTTGTTATACGTCGCCTATACTTCAAACTATATTTAGTTTCGGATCGTTTAATAGCTAGTTAGAATTATGCGGATCTAATTATACATAAAATGGATATTTTAGATTCTATTATATAAGTGTTTTCAATATTTCTATATATATTATATAGTTATTAAATATTAAAATTATTATCACATTTATCGTGACTAATTTATGCACAAATATATATTGTTAATTTACCTACTAAAATATCATATAAGTTATATTAAAAATAACACACAAATAACTTTTATCTAGCTACCCAACTGCCTCTACTAATCTAAAGATATTCTCTTCATTTTAATTTATTCGTTCTATTTTAGTTTAACGTGTAATATTAAAAAATAAAAAATAAATTTTAAATAGTATGATTTTAAAGTTAGAATAATAATATTTTAAAGAAAATATTACATTGGTTCTGATACCGAACAAAAATGACTCTTTCTAACCTAATTTATACAACTTGATTTCCTATTTAATCAAATTTTTTAGAAAAATGATATATTTTTTTATATTTAATAAGTAACGTTTTATTAAATTTTTCATTTTTTTTATCTTTTTGTAAAGAGGAGGTGGAGAGGAAAAAAAAGGGAGAAGCGGACGGGCAAACGGGAGACTGCCGGGAGGCAAGAAGGGGTTGGGTTCCTTTATTCAATAATTTTTTGTCATGATTTTTACTTTTAGAGCCAAACTATAAAAATTTCTTTTAAGATTTTTATTTTAATAATATTAATATTTATAAAATTATAATTTGCAGTACTTTTTAGATAGTTTTAAATATCTAAATATTTTGTTTTAAATATTAAATTAATGTTATATTATTGAAATTTAAAAATAAATCAAATTAATTTTTAAAAGTATAATACCATAAATAAAAAATGAACGAGAAAAGTACTAAGTTACGAACATGACAAACAAATTAAAACAGACGAAAAATAAATAAAGAATATTTTACTGGTCCCACACTACTTCAACGTTACACTTCTTCATTTTTTTCTATAAATGGCTCCTCACACTTCTTCTTACCAAAAAAAAAAAAAACCATATATTTCTCCTTTTTCCATTTTTAAGAGGAAGAAGAAGAAGGAGAAGGCTAGGGATTTTGATTCACAAGCTCTCTTTTGCATCATTAATATTCATTCCCACCTTCTTCTTCAATGGCGCAAGTGAAACTGCTCTGTCTATTTGCTCTGTTTTTAACTATTACACAGCTCTTTATTGCAGGTAATAATTCAGAAAAATAAGTCCAAAAAATGATTTTTAAAAAAAGCATTGATCTTTATCTTTAAGAGCATTATTTTTTGGATCATATTGTATAAATAAGATACAACATTCATCTGTAAACATTTTACAAAGAAAACTCTGTTTTTAGCTCTTTCCAACAGGTAATAATTCAGAAATTAGTAGTTATACTAAAAGAGGAATATGAAGTAGAATTTTGTGCGTAAAAGCTTATTTCATTTCAGATCAAATAATGTTTAAAGATTTGATTTTCCCCATTTTTTGGGTGTGAATTTACAAGTGAAAAACCCTCTCTGTTTTCGCTGTTATAAACAAAAAACTAGTCATTAAACACTAAATTTGTTCTTTTAGAGCTGATTTTAGATCAATTTATGTTCAAAGATTTGATCTTTTTTTTTCTTTTTGGGTTTATGAAATTTTAGGTGTAAATTCAGCTGCAACATTTACAATGGTGAATAAATGTCAGCAAACAATTTGGCCTGGATTATTATCTAACGCCGGAATCGCTCCACTTTCCACCACTGGTTTTGTTCTACAAAAAGGTGAATCGAAAACAATCAGTGTGCCCACTTCATGGGGCGGCAGATTCTGGGCTCGTACACATTGTACCGAAGATTCCACCGGAAAATTCACCTGCGCCACCGGCGATTGCGGCTCCGGTAAGCTCGAATGCGCTGGCGGCAACGCTGCACCGCCGGCAACTCTAGCTGAATTCACACTCGACGGATCCAACGGGATGGATTTCTTCGACGTCAGTTTAGTCGATGGGTACAACTTACCAATGCTTGTGGTACCACAAGGTGGTTCTGGTAACAATTGTACAAGTACCGGATGTGTGGTGGATTTGAACGGCGCGTGTCCGTCGGAGCTGAAAGTTATGAGCCTGGGAGGCGAAAACGTCGCGTGTAAGAGCGCGTGTGAAGCTTTTCGAAAAGATGAGTATTGTTGCGCCGGTGCGTTTAATAATCCGACGACTTGTAAACCATCATCGTATTCAACGTTGTTTAAAAAAGCTTGTCCGAGTGCTTACAGCTATGCTTACGATGATAAAACGAGTACCTTCACTTGTGCTGGCGCTAATAATTATCTTATCACATTTTGTCCTTCGCCTAATACCAGGTAAACTTACTTTTTCATCTTCCTCTAATTTTTTTCTTCTCGTAAATTCATACTCACAAATAATTTTATCAAATTTAGATAGTTAATCAACTGAGTTCGTTATATTTTTTTAATACTATTGGGTGATGGGGTGGGGGGAACACATTGGGATTCGAGTTAAGAATGTGGCCTGTCAAATGGAACGTTAGGACGTTATTTTCAATGTAAAAACAAAATATCTATGAGATCATATTATTAGTAGGGGTATTTTGGTACTTAACATAATATGTGAGATCATTTTATAGGAGAATGGGTTCCACGGATGGTGAATCAGTACTTTATAACATAATATATGAGGTCATTGTAGTAGGGGTATGTGGTTATATGTAGGGGTATTTTAGTACTTATGCTAACTAAGTCAGCTTTGGGAACTGGGAAAAATATCAAACTTAACGGCTTAAAGAGATTCTCTGACCCAAGACTATGAATTGTCCTTTTTATCCAAGTAGCCGTAGCCCACCAAATGGTTTAGTTTTGTGTGCATTTTTATCAATTTATTCGAATCGAATGTTTATTAAAATATATTTTATTTTTACGATATAAGAATTGATCGATATCAATAAAGATTTTTATAGCTGATTCAATAATGTAATTGCATTGCAGTCAAAAGTCGTCATCGTCATCAAGTGGACAAAATCAAAAACCAGAAGATAGTAACAATCAAGACGACAACGACAATAACAACGAGCCATCAACGATCAACAACTCTATGGTATATGATGGTGCATGGGATATCAGCAGTGCATCTTCAACCACCACGTGCATGCACGGTTCAGTTCACCGGCCATAGCCGGTGCCGTCGCCTTCTTAACAGCCACTTTCCAGTTGCATCGTCAGCTCTACTAATTTTTTTATTTTTGACTTTTTGTTGACACTCAAAAAAAAAAAATTAGGCGAAAAGGCCGGCCTGACCCGGCCCATGTTATTTTGTCGGAATTTGGGGTGTTGTATCACGTGTGGACCATTAAATTGGGCCTTGTGACCCACATGTGTGGCCCATGTGACGGGGAAATGAGTCAGCTTACGTGTCAATTTAATTGACGTACACCTAATTACCTTTTAATTGGTGAAAAAAGAGGTCTCTATAGCCACAAAATTTAGATTTTTGAGGTTATTTTATTTTTTATTTTATTTTATTTGACTTTTTTTTAGTTTTTATATTTTAAATTTAAATTAAGATTGGGATTAGGTTTTAGGAGAGGGAGATTCATTTGGTAGGTAGGTTTTAGCTAGAAAAATTATGTATAATATGCTTTTATGTTTGTAACCATTCCAAGTTGGTGGATATTATATAAACTTAAAAAAACGGATTGGTGATTTATTTCTTATATCTTTTTGTCAATTATTTTAATTTTTTTCACGTCACATTCGATTAATGAGCCAATACAAGGGATCAAAAATAATATTTTTACCCCCTAAAAATAGGAGTGTAATCTAAATATATTTTATTTATGCCCTTTAAATTTTGCCTGTGAAATTATATATTATGTATTAGGTATATATAATATGTGAATTAATATTTGTATCATATAATATAATAAATATAATGGATGGTGATGCTTGGTGCACTAAATATTTATAAGCTTACAACATTTTAGTGGAAAATTAAGAAGTATTAAGTAGCTTTCAATAGTGACCAAGATACATTATCAATAGATATTATAATACTAATCATAGTGTTATAAAATTTTAAATATTTTATATTAATGTTTGGTTTTCGGATTCATTGGTGTTTGATTCAAATTTGTACCATGTAGTGCTTGTAAAAAGAAATTGTTCTTCACCAATTTTTAATTTATTTTTCTTATTTAAAATTCAAAATCTCTCCCACAAAAGTAAAATAAGTTCTATACTTCTCAAATTCTCATATTTCACACAAAACATGTTATTTTTTTAAATGATTTTTAGCTCGATTGAGATCCTTGATTAAGATATATATACTCATTAAGATGTTAAATTAGTCATCTTCAAACTCCATAATTGAGCCACTATCTTTTGTCCTACTAATTAGTTTTAGTTGAGAATTATATATGATTAGTATTCTTATAATATACATAATAATGCATTATTAACACGTTGCCTGATTTGGATATCTAAAATTATTAAGTGTTATGTTTTAATTATTAAACCTCCAATCCTACTAGTTATTAATGTCCAAATTGAGGGATTATTTAATTAACAGCTGGTCTGCTAATCCAAAATCAATATTGCATGTTCATCTTATTGGAGAAAAAACTTACCAATAAGAGAAAAATTTAATCATATCTTATATAAGCAACCTTTACTAACAAACAATCTAGTGATGGCTTAGATAGAGACTCAATTCACCTAAATAGATTTCGAACCCAACTTAGAATAAACTAGTGTCATAGAATTACGAATTTAAATTGATAAAGTCTTAAGTTTTGAAATGTCAAAGTAGTACAATAAATTTCTCCTCATATCTTATATTTATCAGTAAAAATTTCAAAACGGTAAGGTGGAGTATGTTCATGCATCCTTTGTGCTTAGAAGTTTGCCATACATAAAAGCATTTGTAATTATTAAATCTAATAGAGTACGAATCATAAAAAAAAATATATAATAACTCACAAATTATAAAGAAATATTATATATGTTAGGAGCCCAAAATGCAACAAACTATATAATACTTTAAGCCAATTGTAGAGTCCATCTTTTTCTGTTTTATTCTTTTTCTATTTCTTCAATTTTAAAAGAATTTAATTGCATAAATAATTCATCTCTATCTATCACATGTAACACGAAATTATTTATGTCCACTTTTTCTATAGCATGAAAATATGGACAAATGCAAAGGGTAAAATAGCCCCACATATTTAGTGCATAATCTTCAGTAGATATGGTATGTGATCAACCTTTGACCTTAAGCTAAATCCTTTTTTGTTTTAAAAAAAATCCATAGGCCAATGAAATTAAAATTTCACATCACATATCTTCTATCTACCTCTATAATATCATCTAATTATATTTTATTTAAGCTAAAAATTTATTGAAAATAATCATTTAACCTTTTGAAAATAAGAATTAGTCAGCTTATACAATCATCTTCAGACTTATAAAATTACTCTAATATATCGTTGTTATTGTTATTATAATATCACCTTAGTTGAACTTGTAATGATAAGGTATGGAAAAAGTTGAGTTGCTCTTTTATGAAGAAATCTACAATGATGTAATAATCTAACGGTCCTGACCGAAAATCTTTAACTAATTAAGATACTTTAATAGGTAAATACTTTATAACTATCGTAAAAATATCCATTCTAGCTTCAACAAGTATTATGGGATAAAATCTAATATGTTTTAAATATAAGAAGGTTTATATATATATATATTGTCATAAGTTATGAATTTAGATGAACTCATAATTAAAAGAATTTATCTGATCATATTTAATGTCAATGTGGGATGGGAGATCATTTTTCTCATTACATAATTTTTTATAATTCTTACTTAAAAGCGAATTTTGTGGATTGACGTAAAATCTATTTCTTATCGTACCATTATAATTTAAACTATTTCAATATTTTATTTACCTGGTATTAAAACCTCATATTATGTTATTTTTCTTTCACCAGATTAAGTTGGTGACCAATAATCATGAATTGGTATGCCAAAATATATTTTACTATTTTGTTCACTTAATCACTAGGAAATTTATTGATATTTACCAACCAACTAAATTGGAGTACGTACTTTAATCATGAATTGGTATGCCAAATATATTTTACTATTTTGTTCACTTAATCACTTAGGAAATTGATTGATATTTACCAACCAACTTAATTGGAGTATGTACAAAGTACTTTGTACTGCTCTCATTGTACTTCTAGATTGCAGTCTCTAATATGGGTCTGAGTCTCAAAACTAGTTATACAAGTTTCGATAAATTTAATAATTTTTAATTAGATTAGATGTTTGTATTAGGAATTTCATTGATATGTTCAGAAATTTCACTATGAACCTAGTAACTATCATAATTATGGTACGATGACAAATTTAAGCCTATAACTTTAAATTTTAACTCCGTCTCTCTGATAGTTTGGTATAAATTAATAACATACTTGAATTAACATTAAATTGTAAGTTTGTAATATTTTATCATTATTAGTTAGGTTAAGTTGATACTCCCTCCCTCCATAATTGTTTGGCAGGTATACTAAAAATAGATGTCCAAGATTAATTGTCAATTTAAATAATCAAGAAACAATTAGTCACTTTTTTTCAAATTTGCGCTTAATGATAATGTAGTTCAATTGGAAAGTTAGGTAGAATTTTGATAAGGTTATATTAGTCAAATTATACATTGTATTAATTTTTTTTTTGAGAATGTGCATGACCTACATGACAAACAATTATGGACGGAGGAAATAGCATTTTGGCTAATTTCACCAATCTATTCATTGTTTTGGTTATAATAATATTTTTTTAATTTTAGAAAAATTCTAGAAATTTTTAATGAAGACAAAATCAATACCAAAATGAAATTTTTCTCTAACTAATGGACTGAATTCAACTTCTTTTACTCAAGCGAGATGGTATGAGTTATTTATGGGCTTAAGTTATTCATTCGGCCCAATGCAAACATTGACGGTACTGCACAGCATCATTTAAGACATAGCCATTTAGTACACTTCTTTTGTATTTGTAACCACTTTGTTGCCTAACGTTCCCCGAACAACATAAGGGGTGAACGGCCACTATTCTTTTGGTGCACATTGAGTTAATTTAATTATGTACAATGACTTCCAAATATACCGTAGATGTAACACTATATAAGTTGATGCGGCAATCTCAATTGAAACGATATTTTCAGAAAAAAAATAAATTAATCTTTGACCTTTTGTGTTTATCGATTATCGTCTGTTGCATCAACTCAATGACTTGCTTTCTTTGAAGGCCATCTTTTATGATCCGCGACCGCTATTTTTTGAATCCGCATTGAATTTTTTTTTTTTATGCAATAACTCAAAAATTATACAAAAATCAAGTTTAATATAACGATTGACAGGCTTAATTGAAAAAAACATTAATTATAAAAATCGATTTTTAATATGTCTTTTAAATAAAATACCATCTGCCGCACTAATTCAGCGACGCATGTCATTCCCGTTTTCCTTTTATGTATATGTTCAGTATATCTTTTCTCTCTTAAGATGAAAATAGTATGTTATCTTTTATGTAGAAAATGTATGAAACATTTAGCCACTTATTAGGAACTTGTCCTAACCTATATATATATAAATAGCTTTAAATTTGAAAAGCAGTTCTATATATGAAATGTTTGGTTTCTTTTGTTTCTTCCTTTTTCTTCTCAAATCATATAATAGTAAAAATAAACAAATAAAAAAGATATGCAAGATGAAATGATCGTATGATTGTTCTAATCGTTGGTGTTAAATAGACGAATTGAACTGCATATGATAGCTAATGTTGACCGAATTAATAAAAATAGGTCAATAGTCATTAATCAATACAAAAATTACTTTAATTTACATAAAGTCGATTTAAAATTTAAATAAATTAAATCTGACCAATCAATATAGGCTAGGCTAATAAGCAAATGAGTTATTAACTTATTTAAATTTAGATAAAATTAAATAAATTATATTTTCATAGCTCGCTATAAATATTTGTTAAAATAAATCTTTACCAAATTATGAAATGAGGTACTTTGGCATGATGAGATTTTGGTGGGGGTCTAGAAAATTTCACCAAACTTTCAATAAAAATCATTATTTAGTTTTTTGACTATCATTTATCTTAGATATTGCACAATTGCATTTATTTTCCCATATTATGTGTATTGGTATTTAATATTTGTCCCTCCCTACACATATAAGAAAAGTAAAAAAAATAAAAATTGAAACGTAAAATTATATTTTTTTTTATATATATATATAAAGTATCCTCATAGTTCAAACTTCTATTTCTTTTCTTTCGTTTCAAAAATGATAGCCTATTTTGACTCTAGCGGAGTTTTAAGAAAAGAAAGAAGATTTTTTTAATCTCGTGGTTTTAAATTAAAGTTATGTCAAATGTACCAAAATGTTTTTTAATCTTGTGATCTTAAATATGCCACGTGGAAAGATAAAGTTAGAGTGTTGCCAAAAAAAAGGAAATGGATCATTCTTTTTTTTAAACAAAATAAAAAGGAAATAGGGTCATTTTTTTTTTAAACAGAGGGAGTATAATTTTTGTAAGAAAAATATTATGTTCTACTAAGTATCTGATTAACGACCTGTCCATTTAAAAGATATTTTGTCCAAATCCACCAAAATATAGGCCCTAATGTCATCTGACTAGGATTTTTTTTTATATACTTTGCATTAATTAACCAAATTCAGAGAATCAATTTTCTTTTAATCTTGTCACCTCAGTTTTCTGTAGGGTGATTAAAAGTGTTGTTCCCTTAATTAAGTTATCATTATGTCTGACTAAAACCAAAGTAAAGTCGATTAATTTTCCACAACGTTAAAAGGTAATAATTAGCCTTTTCACATGAGTAAATAAGTAGTTTGGTACGACAATAATATAATTATTATACACATTTGATATTTACATCATGAATTCAAACTATAAGTAATGGAGTAACAATTGTATGAAAATATAAGTACTGAATTTAAATTGATGAAAATTAAATTTGTTCTCATAGAAATTTTATTATTAGAAAATTTAATTTCTTGATCAATAGAAGTGTTAAACAAATTGACTTTTAACAAATATAATAAAAGATGATCAACTTTAATTTGTGATAATGAATTGACAAGATTATATATGCTTTTTGTAGGTCATGCATATATATGGGTCTAATTAATTACCCTTTAGCTTAAAGTTAAACCTAAAGGTTATATCATGAATCCCTTCTTTAACAAGAGGACAAGAAAACTTAGCTAATAAGTTATTGCCTAAAATGGACATATATTCTCTTTTACTATTCAATGGCATGAGGAGATTTGGATTAATGTAAGAAATTTGTGTAAGAATATCTTGTTTTTACATATTGTAGCTAATAATTATTTTTATAGTTAAAATTTTGTATCTGATTATACATTTTACAAACTTGTCAATAGATACTTGTTTAGTGATCTCATAAATAAGAGTTTGGCGATAATAGTCATAGTTTCTATTTTTAGAATTAAATTATAAAATTTTAATTAATATTTTAAAATGTACTTTTTTGTCATATTGATATGTAAAAGATTACGAGCTATAGTACTTTTCAATTTTCATATAGTTTTTGAATATATAATTTTTTTGATTTGAAATATCGAACTAATGTAATCTAATTTAACTTTGAAAAATAATTAAATTAACTTTCAAAAAATATAACATGATAAATTAAAATGAATGGAGGGATGCATTACAAGCCTGTTTAGCAATTGAGTACAGCTCAGGAATAGACTTGACAGGAGCGCTTCAAACGTTATTATTGGCCCTAAAGAAACAAAAATAAACTGGGCCTAAACTTGAATTGGGTTAAGAATTTTTTGTTTGATTTAGTTTCTTATAATTTTTCAATTGATAATATTAATCTTTTTCTTTTTTGAATTATTTTTACACTCACTACCGAATAAACACGGCAACCACCTCCAAGTACATGTCAACAAATAAAATACCCGTAGAAAATCTCTTCTAATAATTCCTTCATTTGTCATAGGAGTTTACTTTTTTCGAAAAATAATATTCAATATTTGTTAAAAATAATAACTTATAATGTATTATTATTCAAAATGAGGCCCCTTAAATTTGGAGGCTTAAGGCCCTTATCTTTTTTTAAAAAAAACTGTCAAATCACCCCTGAAACTTGGTTTAGATATTGTATGTTTAAAAGATTGCAAAATTACGTAATATTGCTAAATAATTTATGTAAAACTAACAAATTATTTTTTCGGAATTCCAAATTCATAAACTAAATAAATAAACTAAATAAAAACAAAATAACTAAAGACTAAAACTAAAAAAATCATAAAACTAAATAACTATAAAAATACTCTACCAAACCTAAAACCACTTCCCTCCCTACACCTCCCAACATAAATACACGCAATCCCACAGTCCCTCTCACCTACTCCCCCTCCTTCAGTCCTCTGCACACCTCAACTAGACCCCCTTCCCTACCTCCCACTCCCCTTCCCTCCCCACTCTCCATACCCCTCCCCCCCCATAATACTCCCCCCGTCCCCCCTCACCCCCCCCTCCCGTAAGCTCCCCCTAGTGGAGTCCCACTCACATCCCCTGCCCCCCTCACACCCCCCGCCTTCCCCCCGGCCGTCCCCCACTCTCCGCCCTCCCCTCCCCCCTGCCCCCTCCCCTCCCCCCCCCTCCCTCCACCCCAGTAGCCCACCCTTCCCACCGCCCCGTCCGCAATCCCGGGTACCACCGCCTACCCAGACTCTCATCGCTAATCTCCATCACTCCCAGTCCCCCCCCTGCCCCCCATACAGGGTCTCCCAGTCCATACTACCACCATGGTCCCTAGCCGGTAAAATCCGCTCCCCCACCAGTCCCATGACCACCCCCACTCCCCCCCCCACACCTCCCCTGTTCGGCCAACTATCCCAACACTACCACGGCCCCGTCCGCATGCCTCCATCCCGATCCCCAGCCGGCTACCCCCGCGTCCCTCTAAGAGCGCAGTGGCCCCCCCCTGCCCCGGCCCCCCACCACTACCCCCCTACCCCATCTAACCCCTCCCGCGCACCCCCCACTGTGTCAAATGCGTATCCTCCCCCCGTCCGTCCCCTCCCCTCCAAATCCCCGGGGACCCTGCCCCCCGCGGGCGCGCACCAACTAAAATAAAACTAAACTAAACAAAAAAATTTTTTAACTTTTTCCCTAGACACATATTTTATAGAGGGAGTATAATATTCTTTTTTTCATGCTAATCGCAAGGCTATAACTGTCATTTTAATCTGTAGCCACATCATTCAATGCTCATCGTGTCTGATCCTTTATAACTTTTACGTAGATTTGATTAATTATTCAAACAATAGCCATTGAAATATTTACTAAAAAAAATATAATGTATAATTAAACATTAGAAAATGTATCATTGGTTGTATAAATCATTATTATAATTAAAAAAATAAAGACTTTTGTCACATTGTTATCCATAATTTCCACAACAAATGGTAAAGTTTCAAGAACCAATTAATGGATCATACTTGTTACATAATTATCCTATTATTAAATTTATCACCAAACAAAGCCAAGATTATAAAGATATGATGCATGAAAATGTCAAGGTTTTAAAGAAGTTTGATGAGCCCACTTGCACCTTATAGGCAAATTCATAATTTAAATTTATGATAATTAACCATAAAACGTTTTTAGCTATTTTTTTTTTCTTAAGTAATATGTTCATACCTATAAAAATTCAGACCTGATAATTTAACATGAGGCCTTAGCATATATTATATTGAACAAACTAAATATGAAAACGATTTTGACTATGATATAAATCTATCGTTTGAAAAACAAAAATAAGATAAAAACAAATTCTCTCGACCAATGTGGAATTAGTGACCCCTCTAAAGAGAAGTTTCAAAGTTAGAGATGAAAACTTTTGAGAATGAAGTGACTCAATTGAATCTTTTAAAAATACTATAGTATTTCTAGGGTGTGGACAGGATAACGACTCAAAAAGCTAAGGTAAAACTATCCAAAAAAGAAAAAGGACCTTTACACGACAGAAAGAACATGTTAATGCACGTTGCTGGTTATGGAAAGAAATATCCCTAGTAAAAACGTCGATCGTGATGAAATGATTGAATTTGAGTTTCTGAAAAGTTTTGAGTTTGAATTTTTGAGAATGAAAAAAAAATCTATTTTTGAAGTGTACGTTATGCACCATCAAAAAAAAACTTGAAATACGTGAATTTAGATTAATTAAATCTCAATATAAATAGAGATATCGCGGAAAAAAAAAGTATCCACCAAAAAGAGTCATGTCCCAATTAGGTATATTTGAGAATTGAGATATGCATGGTGACCCATGATGCTTTGTTAATAACACGCACAAAGTAGTTAGTGCTTATTTTTAACGAACATTATCTTGTTTGGTGGTGAGCTAAGGAAGACTGATTGTGACCATTTTAGCCTTATAAATTTATGTTGTTAAGAATAATTTGTAAAATTAGATAGACATCAATGTGAGTTTAATTAATTTTCACTTTTATTCGATAAGTAAGCCATTATATAAAGTCAATTCACCAAAATAATATGTTTTTCTAAAATTGTTTACAAAAACTAGTAATAAACATATTTCACACAGTAACGGTTTAGGAACATTTTATTTTTTAAAAGTTGATGGATTCGATTGAATACGTACTCACATAGACATTTTAGGGTAAAAGTTACTGAAATACCGTTTTAAAAGTAAAAAAACGTTATTTACAGTAACGTATATCACCTAATGCTGTTAAGTTTTTAAAAAATAAAATATACCCTAAACTTACCTACGAAATATGTTTATACTATTTTGTTAAAATTTTAGAAAAATGTATTACTTTGATAAATTATTTTATATAATGACTTAGTTTGGTTTAAAAATTCCACCTATATTTTATCTCACAGCCACATCTTTAGAGTGTTTTAACCAAACTAAGCATTATATAAAGTCATTCACCAAATAATCACGTTTTTTCCAAAATTTAACAAACTAGTATAACGTATCCATAGTAACGTTTTAGGATATATTTTATTTTTTAAAAGTTTGATGGCGTCAGATTGATATACGTCACTCATAGTAACGCTTTAACTCCTAAAACCATTTCATAGTAACGTTTTTTAGGAGTAAAACGTTACTGAAAATAAATTTAGGAGTAAAACGTACTTACCGTAACGTATATCAACCTAGCTGTTAGTGTTTTTTTTTAAAAAAATATACCCTAAAACGTACACGTGAATACGGTTAGTCTAGTTTTGTAAAATTTTAGAAAACGTGTACTTTGGTAATTATTTTATAAATGGCTTAGTTTTTGGGGTTAAAATTCCATCTTATAAGGCTGGTGAAAAAAAATGCTATTTTATGTTATTAATATTCTTTTTTAAGCAAATTACCATTAAAAGAAATGCTATGCAATGTGGTTATTAATAGTTGGTAAGTGAAACTTAACAATTAACTTATCCACATAATAATTATTAGAGAACACATGTAAAAAATTAAAATTTGAATCGAATGTGTTTAATATACTATGCTTTTTTTGTTGCGATTTATCGTGGCAAACTTATCCGCCCTTTCGAGTTCTTCCATTCAATTAATACTAATGGAGGGGAGCCAAATCCGATGAATAGTAGCGTCTTATTGTAAAGCAAAAGTACTATTAATTACTTAATTATTAAATAAAAGAGACGGCAGGTAATTAGTCAAATGCATTAGGTTAAAAATAAATAAAACTGGTCCTAATTGCAATTATATTCCTAGTGACGAAGAATATACTTCAATTTTTTTACTTTTATAAATAGTGACACATTATTTAAAGAATTTCAGTACTATCTGGTTTGTTACATGTACGTAGTTTATAATAGTAATAATGGGTTAAATTACATACATTGTCACTTTAAAGATTTTAATTACACTTTCAAGTGATATATAGTAGGTATTTTTTAAAAGAATAAATATAATTTTTATATAGATAAACAATATGATATATTACTTGCTAGGTTGCTATAGTTTCATCGATGATACACATAATTTAATTTAATATTAGTAAAAAATTTAATTTATTTGCTTCGAACTTCGTGATCTATTACTCTTCTATTTCTTCTTCATTACTAACCAAAAAAGGAAAAATCAAATTCTAGTTATACACTCTATTCATATTGCGAATTCTTGTTAATTATTTTAAACTTTGTTCCTAACGGAACTAGACTTTTCATAAGCCTAACTTTTATTATGAGCTGTTTTATCTCGAAAGGAAAATAAGTTTTGCTCCTCTAGGCATTAGGTGCTCCAATGGTTCACTATAAGAAAAAAGATATTCGACAAATTAACAAAGTTTTATATTTTATAATGTATATATAACTTCTTAGATCAATGAGAGAAATATATAGTCAAACATTACGCATTCTTGAAACGCACTTCTACAATGATAAACTTGACAATATAATGTAACTTAATTCTTATGAGATTTTTAATCTAATGATATGGTTATTAAACCATCATAAGTAGTTTACCCCCACCCCCCTACCCCCTACCCCTCTTATTTTTTGAAGTATGACATGAATCATAGAATTGGCTTTTGCCTTTTATTTAAAAGATTGAGATTTGGTTGGAGTTTTGAAAAAGAATATAGAGATATTGTGGTACATTTAAGGTCAATGCAAGCCAAAAAGAAGAAGTGGACTACGTGGGAATACCTACTTTTCTCATCAGCACCAAAGCCTTTTGTTTTTTTCTAGATTTTATTTTATCAAGGTCAAATTACTTTTAAGATTTTCTCCATGTGAAGTGTTTTCTATACCTCTCTACTTGTCATCTTTCAACTTCTTTTTCACAATCTTATCCTAATTATACGCTAAGTTCTACTTTTTTTTTCATTAAAATTTGCGATCATGTGCCCAATAATGATAAGGAGAAGAATTCATGATAAGTTATAGACGTCATAAGCTATATTCAAAATTTTAAATTTATGAATTCTGACTAATAAAAAAGATAATTTATTGATTAGTTTTAAAATTAATTTATTCATTTATATTCAATTAATTGAACAAAGTTAATAATTTTCTATGAGATCATAAGCTAGAACTTTAGATCCTACAACAAAAAACTTTTTATGCGTCATTAAATATTGATACTATAAAAGAGTGCTAAAGTCTTTTCCAGCATTAAGTAAGTGTCATTATAACCAAATGTTCACTAAAGACTTTAGAGAACATTAACAAGGAGTGACAATTGTCGCTAACATTCATATTTAACGATAATTCAATAATTAAAAATATCGCTAATATTTGTTTACCTATTGTAAATATTGGCAAAAAATTATATACCTGCATATAACTAACTTTGGTCTTAAAAAGAGACACTTAGTTATAATTTTTTACTTAACTATCCAATATTTGATATTCCATACGATAAAAAAAAATCTTACTTCACCAAAGTTACGTAAAAGTTTACATGATTAGTGTAACTTGTCATCCATATGTTTAGTGAGGATACTAGATATTTATAAGTTTATATTATATCTACTATAAATTTTTATATTCATATAAATTTATTTTTTTTAATTATTAAATCTATTTTTAAAAAATGTATGTATCGATATTGACTTCACACGAAATTATGAATAAGTGTTAATATTTTTATATGAACACTCAAAACACAAAATACGTTATTTTTTCTATATTAAATTAAAGTAATAAAAGTAGTCCTATTCTTATCGTAAAAACAAGTTGTACTTAATTTTATGGTTGATGACTAACAAGATTGATCTAATTATAAAGTTACATTCACATTGTAGTTGTGTCCTTAATTAATTATGTTAATTAATTTCACCTTAATCTTTTTCTTTTCCTAAAGAATTCTCCAGTCTCTAAATGACCAATTTGATCGTGTGGGTCCATTCTTGTCAAAGTGCAATCCACGACAGCATTATACTAACTTGGACCTGCCGTCAATCGTTAGGTCTCGATTCAAAATATTTATCGTAATTTTTTATTAGTATAAGCATAAAAAATATAATATTTAATGAACTTCTACCTATAAAAAATATAAAAAATATTTATCGTAATTTAAATTTATGAGCTTAAAATTATAAATGTTTAAGTTCATCAAATTCTGAATTAAAAATATATACGTATTTAATGAACTTCTACCTATAAATTCATAGTTTGAACCTAAGATTACTTGATTCAGTCGAATTCCTACCAACACATTGAATCTGCCTCTGGTTCTCATATCTCATTTTTCGTATTTAACATTGTAGATAAGATATTTGCCCTATGAATAACAATTGATAAAAACTTACTCATATTCGATATAAATTAAACTAATGCAATTTTCATAATCGCATATTTAATAAATGAAGTTTATGCTATATATGCAAATGCTGGTGTTTTTTTCTTTTACATTTCTTTATTTTTAGGTACTTAATTTATTTTACTTTAGATGTTTCCCTGAAATAACATGGATATATAGTGCAATTATCTTTGTAATTAATATAACCTAAAGTCCTAAAGTAGCATTTATTATTTTATAAAGTTGCATATTTGACTTGACCTCTTAAGTAGAGATTGGTAAGGACCCAAAATGACATAAGTATTGATGCTTAAGCCCAATGGACATGTTGGGCCCATTACTTTTCCTTTCTTCACAAGGGCCCATTACTTTTCAAAGGATCAAATTAAGAAAATGAATTGTTTATTTATTAAACAATTCTTTTTCTAGCCTTATTTCCACTATACTACTACCAATAGAAAGAAAATGTAAGAAATTATGGATTAAAAAGTGTAATATTCCAAGTTTTAGTGCTTAGACTACTATGAATTAAAGAATTATGAAATATATTACTCCGTTATCCTAATTTACGTAATTCACTTTGATTAACTAAAAGAAAGAAGATTAAGAATATCAAAATTTCAGGTCGAAATTGAAGTATTGTTTTTTTTATGTCAATAAATCATCTCATAAAGGGGGTAAATGAGAAATATGATTCCGGGAAGTCATATATAGAAACTAGGAAGAGTATTACAATGTGGGAAGTCGAATTCTCACCAACAAAGTGAGAATTCAGAAGTGAACCAATTAAAATACTAAGATTCACTAAATAGTCATAGTTCATATCTAATTTAGTTATAATTAACGGTTTGGTTAAGGAAATATTCATTCAATTTGGAATTTTAACGTACATTAGGCTGAGATTCTACATAATTTATACTTGGGCTTTTTGATTAGTTTTAAATAACTGAGAATCCAATTCCATTTGGAAAAAAAATTGGACATGTTTTTATTTCATGATTCTTTTATACAAAAAAATAAATATATATATATATATATATTCTTCAACTTTTGTTAGGTGGAAATTGGAAAATTAGACAGTTTATGGTGGAAAATTATATACTTCTTTATCCTTATAATATTATATTTTTGAATTTAAATGATGCCTTTTTTTTTGGTTAGAAATTATTCTATCTTTATATTTAATCTTTTAAAATGGATTCAAATATAATCAAACATTAATACAAACATCGAGAATCAAACACTACTAAATGGAATATTTTTAAAAATAGATAAGTGTTTAATTAACAGGAATTGGTCTGTTGGTCTCCATATAATTGGCCAAACATGGAATCTTGAAAATCTTTTTATTCAGAACTTTCAAATTTTTATAATTATGATTCCCATCTTGTGATACACTTTTAAGATTTTATTGTACGGACTCTGTAAATTCATATGATTTGAAGGAGCTGAGGTATATATATAATCTAACTAAGGTTGATAATTAAAATTCTGATTACGGTTATGATTAATACAAATATAATATTTTAGTTAAAATTATTAAATTATGTCAAATTTCTAAGTTCATAATATTTTTATTGTAGTTTAGGTCTTTGTAAAAGATAATATCACATTAAAGTAAAAATATATTATTTTTTCACATTAACAGAATTAAGTAAACTTCACCCTTTCACATTATTACTACCCTTCTACTTGAAGCACAATATTATTCCAAATCTTATATTTAATCTATAGAGATCATTGTACACTTGAATGAAAATTTCTTCTTTTTTCTCCATTAGTGTTCGATATCTATTTTGAGTCTCGATTAATATAAATTTACATAGACAAGTCTCACATTAAAGTCATGTGTATTTTATTATAAAAAGCTTCAAACTCAAAGCTCTAACCTTTGATGATATATAAAGATCTCTTCTTCTTTTTTCTACTCGATGCTTCATCTCCGTCTTTAGACCCAACTAACTCTAAATTTGCATCGATAAGTCACACATTAAGAGGAATATATTTTCTACTATAAGAAACTGAGCTTTAATGGTACATAAAAATCTCTTAAGCATAAGAGCAACTAGTTATTTTTTCTACCAAAGCCTTTTTAGGACCCTTTGGGCTAAAGCAACAAAATCTTGAAAACCTTAGCTCATCTTTTTTTCTTTGTTAACTAATAAAAGCTTTGGTTCACATAATGAAAACTTTATGTCAAAGTGTGATAATGATCTATAAAAATTTTGGTTTGTAATTTTTTTTTGTCTGCTGACGTTGCTTTGGTTGCAAAAAGTGAGTAATTAACCAATGTGATTTAGCCTACTATAAAAGTTACTACACATAACTTTACTTAAGTTGGACCATTTACACAAATATCTAGTGATAGATTTTCATAAATTCTACAAAAAAAATTCATCCAAAATTATTAAGAAATGGAATAGGAAAGTATATAGAGTAGAAGGACTATACCAAAGTCCAAAAGTAGGCATATCCTTTGATTTTTTTTCATTAAATTTTTTTAAATAATAATAATAATAATATAGTCACTATAGCTCTACCAGCAAGGTCTAATTATATATTCCATTTTAAGTTATGTATAACGGAATACTTTTAACCATTCTAGTAGATAACTTATTTTAATTTTTCTTCACGATTATGAATTATATATTTTAAGAGAACTTGTTTTTAAATATTCTTTTAGTGATCTAATAATATGAAGAAAAAAAATGATTCTACTGACTATGTAAAACATAACATAATATACATTCCAATACAATAATATTCCACATTTGCACTCTTTCATTTTCCACCCTTTTAACTGCTAAGAGTGTTCTCTTTCTCATTCTGATAATTCACATGACCAAAAACTCCTTTACCGTCATCAAATGATATGATATTAGTAGATCAAGTTATTCTTTTTTAAATAGAATTGCGAATATTAGATATAAATTCTCTTTGATAGAGAGTATTTAATTTCCTCAAATGAAAGATCAAGCTTTAATACGGATATCAGAAACAAAACAAAATAAATTAAATTTTTTTTTTCTTTTCAACCCCGCCCCCCCCCCCCCCCCAACCAAAAGAAGCATGCAATAGTTGATTACTTGTTTATTTTATGGAAATTAATTAATAGTAGTACTACAACTAACTATTAACACACCCAACACCAATCCCCATCACTCTTCTTCTATTTATAGCCTTTTATGATCATCTCATAAACTCCCTTTCTCTCTCTAAACAAAAACACCTACACAAAATATAAATATATCACTTAATAGTTTCTCACCATTCAATATTTTTCTCCATAGATAATGTCCTCAAAATTATCATTTTCTTCTTCCTTCATTCTTTTCATCTTCATTTTCTTCTCCAACAACAAAGGTACGTGCAATATTTTAAACTTAATTATATATATACTACGCGTTTCATATAATCATCATATTATTGTTGATTTCAAAAATAACATCTACTTCTACGAGATAGGAGTAAGGTTGATCTGTTTATACTCTATCCTCCTTAGATAATCGTATTTGTAGAACTACACTGTACGTCTAATTTGGATTATTTTTTTCCTCAGGAATTGATGGTACTACTTTTAATTTAATAAACAGATGTGATTACAACGTATGGCCCGGAATATTAGCCAATGCAGGTAGTGATAAACTGGATAGTACCGGGTTCATACTTGCCCCGGGTGATTCACGGGTATTCCAACCTCCACAACAATGGTCGGGTCGGATCTGGGGTCGAACCGGTTGTAATTTCGATCCCAACACCGGTCAAGGAAATTGTGCCACCGGCGATTGTAGATCAAACCAAATAGAATGCAATGGCGCCGGAGCAACTCCCCCAGCCACCCTCGCGGAATTCACGATTTTCTCAGGTACATTAAATTATACGATCATCTCATTCAAAAACGATCATGCAAGTACGTAAAAAAAAAATCATACTAAAATTTAAATTATATTTTCAACAGGTGTAAAGCAAGATTTCTACGATATTAGTTTAGTTGACGGATACAATTTACCAATGGCAATCCAAGCGGTTGGCGGGTCGGGTTCATGCGATACGACGGGTTGTGTGAAGGATTTGAACCGAATGTGCCCGAATGAGTTACGGGTCGGGGACGGGCAAGCATGCAAAAGTGCATGTGAAGCATTTGGTACGCCGGAATATTGTTGCAGCGGCGCGTACGGTTCACCTTCCACCTGTAAGCCGTCAAGTTACTCGGCGATGTTTAAAAACGCGTGCCCAAAATCGTATAGCTACGCATACGATGATCCTACGAGTACATTTACGTGTACAGGAGCTGATTATACGATAACATTCTGTCCTTCATTAACAAGGTAAAAATATTAATAAATTCAAAAATATCTTTTTTATCGTAATATTATTATTCAGATTTTTATTCTGCGACTTTATTACAATTTTTTATAATTTTTTTTTTTTTATCATAGTCGCTGTCCGTTGATTTATTCATAAAGTAATAAAAGTATGTAATAATGACGTGTTATTCTGAATCAAAATTGCTTTTTTTTTTTTTAATTGGAAACACTTTTTTTTTCCTAACTAGCTTTTAGCTCATTGTAGCACAAGGCTGAGTAGATATTACTGTACTACTTTAGAGCATCATTTTTAAAGTGTAACCTTTTGATTCTTCGTCTTGAGGAAGTGGTGACCATGTAAAATTTAATTTTTATTATCTTTTATTATGTTGAAAAGACAATTTAAATTATAATTAGTGTCAGGTATTTTATTGACTACGACGTTATCTGCTGGTCAAGTTACACAAATTCATTCAAAAAATTTAAAGTTAATTAGTTTATTGAGTGTTCGGTCAAAAATATTTATAAATCTCTGACAAATATACATATGTTATATATTTTTTGAGGTGGACAACTATTTAAGATGAGTGATTAGTGACATTCGAGGTTGTTAGATTAGTTGTTACTTTTTAATTAAGAAAATTAATAGAATATTAGTGAGAGTATTAAAGAATATAAGAGTAAGTATTAGTTGGCAATTTCTAATATATAGAATCTTTAGTGATCACTTGTTATCTATCTTGAACATTTGCTTACTTTTTTTTCAACCTTTCCCATTTTCTCCGTAGAACAAATGAAATAGTATATCTTCTTTTGATTTTTTTTTCCCCTCAAATTGTCGATTTACACTTTATTCTTTTAACTGGATAAACTTGTTAGTGTTACATCACATCAAACGACTGGAAAGCTTTTTTATAAAGTTTTCGATGTCATATATGTATTAACTATCAATACAGTAATCTATCGAAAACAATTTTTTTATCCTCATAAGTTACGTGGTAGGTGAAATGTTGAGTGCACTCCATCTTGTATACAGATTTACTTGTAAAATTACATCAACTATGTTATTATTGTTTAAATATAAAAATGTCAAATTAATGTATTATTGCATGTTAACAACGTGAGTTTCATGCAATAAATTTGGACAATATGAATTATTATTATTTATTATAGATGACATTCTTTTAAAGTAAGATTTAAACCTCATACGACTTTATATATTTGATTGCAGTCAAAAATCTTCGAGAGATTCTTCGCCATTGAACGGCAACGGAAAGGGATTTTCGATCGGAAATGGCGGATCCGGGTCGGGTACCAGTCCAGCGGAGGATCCATTTCCATTTGGCAGTTCATGGTTACCAGATTTTATGACAGGGGACTCATCACAAACAAAATTTTCTAATTTTCACTTAAAAATTGCATTATTTATCTTTTTATTTCTTCACTTTTTATTAATATTTTAATTTTTTATGACTTTGAGATATTCACATTTGAAGGAGATCAAGAAAAAAAAAAGGCTGATGATTTTTTTTTCTTCATGTAAAGCACATTTTTATAGGTTTCACATGTATAGAGATTTTAATTTGCAATTTTTTGAAGTAGTAAATATTATTTCAGTGTTCACATTTGCTTTTGTACTACTTTTTATTTTTAAGAAAACATCTATGAACATTTGTAAGATTCAGAAAAGGAGAGAACTTTATTGAATTTTATGTTCTTAGCTTTCCCTAATTTTCTTTAATTTTGTACTCGCTTTGTTTAATAATAAATTGGTGTTTTTATTTATTTTATCTTATTTTGAAAGATAAATGATGTTTCACTTCTAAAAGACATTGGATTTATTCTTTTAATTTAAATTTTAAAAATCTACATAACAAAAAACCTATTACAAATGAGTTAGTAAAAATATGTATTTATTTTTTGAGAATGAACAATTTTTAGTTACATGCATTCAAATTAAAAATAACACTTATTATAAAACGAGAGAGTACCGTAAACATTGAGAATTGATTCACTAAAATGAGAGAAAGTACTTGAGCATTTTTCTTTAACTCGAGCACAGGTACTCACGAAGTTATCCCTTTGTTTGTCTATCTTAGTATCAACTCGTTGAAATCGAACAATTACTGATATAAAATAAGATAATACATGACCTATTTACTTTAATAATGTTGAATCGATTGAACTTTTATATATCTATTTAAACTGTGATTAGTTGTGAATTGTGATTATAGTTTGTTAATCATAGAAGAAGATGCTATCTAATACATATAATTTCCAACTAACTACTAGTTGGTAATGTATACTAAATACACTTCTACCCATCATTTGAGAGCTTTGGTTTGATCTTGGATGCTTCTTGCTTTGATCATTGCTTAGTAAGTATCTGTAAAACTAATTGAGATATGAATAAACTAATTCAAATAAGTGAAAAATCTAAGAATCAAAGTCTTCGAGTCAACTCTATTTAAATTACTAAAAAAGAAGTCTCAAAAAATAAAAAGGTGAGACACTAGTAAAATAATTGAATAAAAAAGCAGAGAAAATATAAAAAGGAAGCAGAAAAAAAGATCCAAGCGTCCAGCTCTAAATTGATGAGCGATGCACTAAGAAATACACTTTTTTTTCACTTTCGGTGTCATTTTCTTCTTAAATTTATAGCATCACCAATCAAACTTCTTCAATTCCCAGCATCTACTTAAAGCTTTATTACGTATAGAATTATTGGATTAAGCTTTAAAATTATTTTGTTAAATTATTAATTTTACCTAAGCAAAAAAAGCAAGATAAACTTTTGGACTAACAACATACGGCTCTTTCTTTTACTTTAACAAAGGGATTTGATCTATTGTTTTAGTGTAATAATTCCTTTGTAATTTTACACGTATAATTTATATAACAAAAGAGGAACAATTGGCTAATTAATTAAAGTGCGCAGCTTGACAATTTTTTAGACCATATAAGATCCATTTTGAGAAAAACTTACGAGAATGTCAAAGTTAATACCAAATTAGATACCACTATCTAATATTTTATCATGATGATTTAACAAAATACATAATTCATTACAATATCAAAATCTCGAGGGTATTGTATGTCTAAGTCTTTTCAGATGTCATTCAAAGAATGGAAGTTTATAATTCTACACTCTCCACGAGAAGAAAGATATCTTGTCTAACAATCATAATGCTCTAATGCACGTCGTTTCAACCCGAAATTTATATAGTTCTTGACAAGAATTATCTTCCAAGAGCTATGTTTGTAGTTTAACATTTAAAGTAGGAACAAAACAAATATAAATGATAACTTTAAAAGGGCTATTTGTGTAAATCAGCCAGCCACACAATAGTGGAGAACCCCCAAGGCCCATTTTCCTTCACACCACATATATCGGCCCAACCGTTCATGCCCAGAAGCAATGAGCCGAACTTGACGCCTCGTCGAATGACAGGACCATCGTATATAAAGCATCGGGAAAGTTGTTGTACGGTTCGCGGGCTCGGTCAACTAATTTATAAATGATTGAATATATACTGTATATTTAGTATAATTAATACGAGTTGTCTGATTCATTTTAATCATAATAATTTTTTGATTTGACACTATCAAATCATGCTCAAGCACTACTTATTTTCCAGTAAAATTTAGAAAGAAAAACAATTGTAACACGTCAAAAGTTGATTTCCTTAGAAAACTAGAGTTTTTACCAGTTCCAATTAGGAAAAAACAAGATCTTCCAGATTTGTTACACGGAACGACAAACTCATACACTAAAACAACGAAAATGCAAGACTGACAAAATTCTTTTTAAGTTTAAGACTATGAACTAAACTATTCCTACATTCTTCACGTGTTGAGAAACATACCACAACAACGTGTTGTTTCCGGGAAAAAGGAACATATCTTAGGACACTATCTATAGCTCGTCCTTGAGTTCAGACTCTTCCGATGCAGACTCCTCTTCTGCCTTGGTTTCAGTCTCAGGTTCTTCAGCTTCGTCTTCTTCTTCCTCAACTGTTGCATCGGGGCTAATGTTTAGACTGCTCTTTACTGAGCTGTAGATGTGGGAGGCAAAATCCTTTGGATCACTCAGATCGAAGCCACTCTCCATTAAAGCTGTTTGGTATATAAGTTTTGCTGTCAGCTTCACACTCTCGTCCTGTAAAGCAACAAAATATGAACTCCATGAAACTCCTAAGTAAGTTAGAATTTTGACAAAAGATAGAGCATGGCTACACGACATACCTCTGGGTCTGTTACTACTCTCTCCCGAAGTGCCTTGATAATTGGGTGCCTAGGATTGATTTCAAGCACCCTTTTACCACGCATGTATGCTTGCTTGCTTGCATCTGACAGGGTTTGTGAATGCATTATTTTCTCCATATATGCACTCCATCCGTATTTTGATGTTACCACAACACAAGGGGTGTCGGCCAAACGGCTGCTTATCTTGACATCTTCAACGTTGTCACTAGCAAGAGTATTCTTCCACCACTTAGTTAGCCCCTTGAATGACTCCTTGAGCTCTTTGGTTTTCGAATCCTTAAGCTTTAATCCCTCTTTAGACACATTCTGGAACTTTTTGTCCTCATAGTCCATAAGATATTGCATGAGGTATTCATCTACTGGATCGGTGAAGAATATGACCTAGAAAGTGAGAGAAGGCAAATTAGAGAACGAGTTTTCATGGCTAGACTTATATATATATATATATATATATATGAAAATTCAATTATGAATGTATATATATGAGAATTCGATGATGAAGAAAAACATTTACGAATAGTTCTCTAAAATTATGATAAAACTAGTAATTTTGTAACCCAAAAGTGGCACAAAAAGGAATTCAGATTTAATCGTTTAAATTGAAATTGAAGTCATACCTCATAGTCTTTCTTATTAAGTCTTTCAAGGAAGGGAGATTTCTCCAACTGTTCTTTGCTGGCACCGGTGATGTAGAAGATATCCTTTTGACTTGATTTCATTCTTGAGATGTATTGGTCAAGTGAAGTTAATTTACCATCTGATTTGGTGCTGTAATAGTGCACATTAAACGAAACAAATTAATAACTGAAAACAAATCGATCAAGTAAAAGACTGAAGGAAAAGAAGAGAGCATACGTCTCAAATCGAAGAAGTTTAGCTAAGCGGTTTCTGTTAGTTGCGTCTTCTATAATACCAAGCTTAATCGACTTCCCAAATTCATTCCAGAATTTGGCATATTGACCTTTCTTCTCATTTTCATCACTGGACTCTTCAACATCTGTAGTGTCATACCCAAGAATGAGATTAGATACTTTTTAGTTAATAAGACAATTTCAAATTTAGGAATATGAATTAGACCTCTCTTCTCCTTGTCATTAGTTTCATCTGGATCCTCTTCGGCAAGTTTGCGGATCATGTCAAGGGCCTTACGGATGAGTTTTTTCTTAATTGTCTTCAAACTGCTGTGCTGCTGAAGCATTTCTCTTGAGACATTGAGGGGTAAGGTGTCAGAATCAACAAGACCCTGGCATAAATGTCACCACAATCAGTGTTAAAATTCAGATATAAGTTTAAATAGATCAGGATATTTTGTTATAATGCCAGTGAAGTATTAGATGAACTAAAATTACCATTAGGAAATTCAAGTACTTGGGCAACAATTCATTAAATTCATCTGAGATGAAAACCCGTCTGACATATAACTTCAAGTTGGATTGCTTTGTGTTGTAGTAGCTCTCATACAAATCATGAGGGGCTTTAGGAGGGATGAATAGAACAGCCTTGAACTCTACATCACCTTCAGCATTGAAGTGACTCCACGCCATGGGTTTATCTTCACTGAAGTCCTGGTAAAATAATAAATAGATTTTCAGCATATGGAAAAATGGTCAAGAAACTTACAAGTCTTGAACCACATTTGCATTAGAAGGAAATATATGAACATTACCTTTGCCAGAGAGTGATAGAACTTATTATATTCTTCATCTGTAACTTCCTTTGGGCTTCGAAGCCATATAGCTTTCATGTCATTTAAAAGCTCCCACTCATATGTGGTTTCCTTCACTGTCTTAGTTTTAGGCTTTTTATCATCTTCGGCCTTCTCTGCATCTTCTTCTTCTCCCTCTTCCTCAGAGGAAGTGCTTTCAGCTGTTCACAATATTGACAGACGATAAGATCACTGACAGAGAAGAAAAGGTAAAAAAGATGGGAAATGAGGGAGCAGACTTTTCTTCTTCTTTTCCTACTCTTATTATGTTTACAATGTCAGTTTTCACCAGTCCTCACCCCGCTCTTTTCCATACAGAAAGAAAAAGAAGGATGGAATAGCTCATTCAACAAGTATACTACATTAAGACTGAGATTAACTCTAAAACAACACTTCTTTTATAAATAACACAAACAATACTTGGCAAGTCAAGATAGGAGAATCATACATACATGTTTCCTCTTCGTCAACTGACTCGTCCTCGTCAGCAGGAACTTCCTTCTCAACCTCTTTGCTTGCCCATAAATTTATAGGGAAGTTGATGAATTCAGAATATTTCTTGACCAATTCCTGAAATCATAGCATAATAGATTAAGCACTTCAAGAGTCGAAACTCAAAACAGGAGTAAACTCCCAAAGTTAGAACAGCAATAACATAGACCAATTTCACAGCAAGAAAGCTAAAGTTATTGCCCACACATTTATGAATGAATCTAATAGACAGTGATGGCAACAGAAACCAGGGTTCTTTTTCCCTGTCTAGAAGGGGCTAATTGTGTCACAACTCCAAGATACAACAGCACAAAAAGAAAATTCAAAAACAGAAATATCCCAAAGTATTAAGGTACTTCTGTTCAATTCAAAAAATGAAAATTTACCATCAGCCATAAGCTTTTCCATTTATTCATCATGACCCAAAACTTAAGGAGCATGACTGACCCCTTGCTATATTGTTAGACTATGCGCTTTTGTCAAACTTGACAAAAATGATGAAGTGTTAGTAGTAGCATAATACAGTTTGGTTGAGTTGTTGCCGAAAAAAAATTTAAAACTCTATGTTCAGATGTTAAAAGAGGACCAATAGAAGAGATATATTTTAAGTCATGTCAAAGTCAAGATTATTTATATCCAATTATTACAGCAGTATATAAATTCATGACCTACTATTCCTGATACAAGAGCCATCACAAAAGATAATAAGGGGGTTATTGATGAGTGATGACTCATAAAAGATGAAAACTATGACATGTACCCATTCGTTAACAATATATGGAGAAATTTTACTTCAATATGCATCTCTGTCTACTCACCTTTAGTTTGAGCTCATCCAAGTATTCCCCTGCTTCATATTAGAGCAGTCTAATTCGTTTCCAGGCCCCAAGAGGATTCATCCAGTATCTTCAGAATGGCAAAGGCCCCACCATTGCCTTGAATCCCAGGACCATCTGTACACAGATATTAACAGGCAAGTATTACATCACCAGTAACTTTCTATCATAAAGAAAATAAATGCATTCACTCCAACATACTGTTTGTCGTCATTGTGCTTGCTGATGACTTCAACATAGTCAGCCACAAGATACACAGAGTAAAACCCAACACCAAATTGTCCAATCAGGTTAAGGTCACCACTTGTCTGCATCTTCTCGACAAAAGCTGTATAGCAATAATAACTGTAAATAGATGTCCACAATCTGAAGACAACTAGGTGAACATGAAGTCAAGAATAAGAAAGTACCTGAAGTGCCAGATTTAGCTATGGTTCCCAAATTCTTTCTTAGATCCTCCTTGGTCATTCCAACACCTCTGTCGCGAATGGAAAGAATTTTCTTTTCTTTATCAAGTTTAATCTGCAATCCATGAAATAGCCACAATTAAAGGAGCTCAAAAAGAAACTCTCAATGCATAACCAACAGATATTTAGTAATTCAATAGGATAAAATCACTAACCTGAATCTCAAGCTTAGTATTATCACCCTCACCAAGAACCTCCTTGTCAGTGAGTGCAAGGAACCTAATCTTGTCCAGTGCCTGAATCAAACAGCAAATAATTTCAGAACAGAACTTCTACCAATGATGTGGAAGAACAGACACCAAAATGCACACTTACATCAGAAGCATTGGAAATCAGCTCCCTCAAAAAGATGTCCTTGTTACTGTAGAGAGAGTTGATAAGGATGTCCATAAGCCGAGAGACCTCAGCCTGGAATTCAAACTTCTCCGCACTAGCTCGGAGAGTTTTCCTTGACATAGACTCAGCTTCCCTAAATCACGTAATAACACAGTACTTAATATTGAATGAACAAATGAAACCACGGTAAACAGATGAATTAAAAGCAGTTCACTAACCTCTTAGCCACATCAGAATCAGTCGATAAACCATTAGGAACAGCACCAAACTTCTCCTCAACCTTTGGTGGATCTACTGGTGCATCAGAATCAGCTTCTGCATTTGCCTGTATCTTTCGACCTATCAAGTACAACCACACACTTCTATGTCAGCAAATCACACAACAAGTATGTTGCACCAAATATCAAGCAGCACCAGATCAATAAAAGCCTCACAAAATTGTTAAACTGAAACAGCTAAAACAAGAAAATACAATCAATCTACTCAGGAGTACGGATCTGAACATTATCTCAGCACTATAATTACTCTTAAGATCTCTACCGATGTTGTTGTGATATTCAAACACAAATCTCAGCAATTGGATTAAAAATTCACATGATTCTTAAGGAAAGTCATATTATAAGCATTTTCACGACAAAAATTGCAGTTATTGCTGTAGAGTTCCGTAAGATCTCAACGCGATATATCTACTCGCAACATAAAAATAAATCATCCGACACTGGCGAAATGTCCGACTTATGGAAAAAGCCCTAATCTTCGACAATGAAGTTCATACGAGCATAAAATACATCAGAAAGCTGAAATTAAGGAAGATATAAATCCTAACTCACCTTGATCTGGAACAAGGTAAATCAGGCATAACAGAAACAGGACGAACGGGATCGTCCACTTCCTCATTGTCTCCGTCACCGGAATTTCAACTTTAGAGCTCGCCGGCCGATGATTTTACAAGCAGCGTTCAAAGTAGAGTGTTGATCTGGAGTTATGCTTCATATCCGGAGAGTGTTTATATAGTGAGCTTCAGTAGGTGGGGCCGTGGAATGATGTGTCAAGTACCACCACGAGATCTTACGCTCTGATTGGAGCAATGTTGCCAGCGTGGATGATCGGACGGGTATGGTAGAGTTTGTGATTACGTGGCGGATTTTCATTGGTTCTTCTTACTTCAGCAGACGTGGATAACCTAGAAATTTCCAAAGCTTCAAACAAAGGAAGACTTGAAGGACGACCCCAAATCCTACGTTTATTATTTTCGCTTTCACATTGACCTATGTAATCCTAATTTTTTTATCATTTTTAGTAAATTTAAATTTATAGCTTTTGTGGAAATTGTCCAGTACAATTTATATTTCTTACGTGATTTATAAGCTATATCATATTAAAATATTTATTGAATGTTCATTTCAAAGTGTAAATTCAAGGGCAGAAATTGTGAATTAGATATTGTTAAGTGGTTGCTGATTATTTTAGAGTTTCAAAAATAAAAAAAAATGGTAGCCTTATTGAATTGAATGACATGTGTTAATTATTTTCATCGTTGACTATTATCTTAAAAAAAAATCCATGAACGAATTATAATTAAGAGTAATAAAGTGAGATATTTCACTTGTTAAAATCTATTAATTACCTAATTATTTTTTTTGTAATTGTACGAATACATATAAAAAAAATTTGATCCATATACATAGGCAATAGATTTATTAAAATTTTGATAAGATAAATTTCACGAGTTCAGTAGTTAATCATCTTTTTTTTTTTTGTGAGTATGCAATATTACAAGTCTGTCATTTTTCACACTTCAATACACGTATAGATACATGTAGCTCAAATATATATAATTAATTGTATTAAAATAAGAAGTGTAATTTATACATGTACGTCGGATACATGTTAAACTAATCAAATTTATATAATTAAGTGTATTTAAATATGAGGAAATCACGCATATAACATATTTGGAGTATCTATGGCTCCTAAAAAAATATTTAAAAGTTTGAATTTTTGTGTATCCTATCTGTTCATTATATGTATCTAAACTATTCTTTTATGTATCTAATGTTTCTGTCTATGTATTTGATACATAATGATTAGGCATATTTGATATGTTTATTATAAGAGTAATTGTATAAACCATTAAAAGTAATAATATTTTTAGTTGTTTGTTCAAAAATAGAGATTAAATTAGTATATATGATATTGATGTTAGATGTACGTCTATTTAGGTAGTTTTTTCATGAATAACTCTCTTTAGTAATTACTTGCCTTCTAAGTAACCAATATTCATCCCCCCCCCCCCTTATGTTAAACTAATTTTCGATGATAATGAAGACAGAATAGAAACAACTACACTTACAGGTGTTTGTGGTTTGATTTGGATCGGATATTAATTAAAATCAAAACCAAATCAATTTAGATGTTTTATTATATTTTTAAATAAAACCCCAATTCAAACGAAAAAAAGAACCATCGATTGGTTATGTCGGTTTGATTCATTTTTTCTGGTTATTGGTTTTTGAAAAAAGTATAATTTTTTTTGAGGACGTACGTATCTCGATAGACACAAACACCAAGTAAAAACAATCTACAGAAAAATTAATGTCGGTTCCGTCAACCCCAAGTAAGCAAATTTAGAGTTATCATCACGAAATAGAGGTGGTTCATTTAAGAGAAAGTTGTAACTATTTTACGTGAAGTACATAAGAATGACAAAATGCGATTTTGATAGACTTGGATTTGAAAATCGTTATACCTTGGTTAAAGTGTTAGGCTTGAAAAAAACGGTAAAGTTAAAGACTTGAATTAATTAAAATTTAACAAAATATTTTTAATTTATTTATGAATCATAAAATAAATAATTATAAAATTTATATATAAATTTATCGGTTAGTTTTGGTTATTCTTACGATTGTTTTTTAGTAAAATCAAAACAAACCAAATAGTTAACGGTTTTCAAAAATTAAAAACCAAACCTAACTTAAAGGAAAACCAAAATCATTTTTGTAATTCGGTTGGTTTGGATGCAAATTTAGTTTTGTTGTTTAGTTGTGTTAATTCATAACCATGAACAGTCCTGACGACAACTTAATAAGAGATAACATTTAACGTTTTTAAATAATTTAATAAAATTTGCATCTAGTGAGTTGATCTTTAAAGAATGAAAAAATTCAAATTTAAGTTATTCTACACAGTATATTGATGAGCACTCAACAAATAGAATCAAATTATGTGACCAAAATTTTTGATAGAGAACACTTGTTTTGATGTTTGTTAACAACCAAAAATGCTTATAAACAAAGTTTTTATAAGTCAAAATTCGCCAAAACCATAGTTCATTTTACAATTTTATCGATAATGTATATTTTTTAAAAGTTAGAGAGGCTATTCCATGATTCAACAAACTATAAGGGGGAGTTTCGACGTTAATGAAAATAATTTACTATTGATGTCTAGGTTATACGAACTCGGGTCAAAATTCTTAAACCCTGCAACTCAATGCACAGATTCTTAAACCCTCACAAAATCAGCAGTCATCCAGGTATCAATGGCGACCGATTTCTCGTTTGAACAACCCAGCGATGAAGAAGTTGAATATGAGGAGAATGATGACAGTGAAGAAGAAGAACATGAAGTGGATGAAGATAATGAGGATGCCGACCCCAAACCTCGAACGAATAAGAAGCCGCAATCTCCGTGGGACTTCTCTTCTTACTCTGAATCCGTTGCTGATGAACACAGCCACCGTAGAACAACTTCAATTGATTTCAAAATATCTAAGGCTCGTCAACAACTCTCTGCTCCTATAGCTAAACCAATCGAGGAAGATTCCGATTCCGACGATTCAGAACCTCACCGCCAGGTAAAACTGCTTACTGTTGCTCTAAAGTAACATCAGTGTGAGAGAGCTTTAATTTGTTCGAGAAGTTAGAATTTTTATTGTTGAACTTAATTTGTTCTGATTATGTTATTGGCAATATTTGAAGCTTAGTTGCTTAATTCTTTGGATAATTTCAGGAAGAGTACAGACCCGACGATGAAGACGGAGATGATGACGTAGATACGCATGTTGAAAAGAAACCATTTTTCGCCTCATCAGAAGGAGTTACATTTCATGCAAATTCGTTTATTGAGCTCCATATCTCTAGGCCGTTGCTTCGGGCTTGTGAAGCATTGGGTTACAGTAAGCCTACCCCAATCTCAGGTGTCTTTCCTTGGCAGACTTTGAATGCAATTTATTACCATGAACATTGTCTGCATCTCTACTCTTGTGTTAATGTGTAGTACTTTTATGTAGGCGGCTTGCATTCCACTGGCTTTAACCGGTCGAGATATATGCGGTAGTGCTATAACAGGATCTGGAAAGGTGCAATTTTTTCATGTTTGATCCTATCTACTTATATTTAGCTAGTTGTCTTCGTTGGTTATGTTATGATGTATGCTCATTTTATATTCCTTTTGTCTCTTCAGACAGCTGCCTTTGCCTTACCGACACTCGAGAGACTGTTGTACCGTCCAAAAAATAGGCCTGCAATTAGGGTTCTTATTCTTACTCCAACAAGAGAGTTGGCTGTTCAGTAAGTTTCCTATTCTTTTTTGAATAAATTTGTGCGAGAGTCATGAATGCTGCTTTTTCCCAACCTTGTTTTGTTCCCATTCATTATATATTCTGGTGTTTCCACTACCAGTCTACCTGTGTGCCAAAGTAGGTCCCCTTTTTTGTGCAACTGAAACTATTATCATTTTGCATCTGACGCCTGAACTGATAAAATAACTTATTTGGATTCCAAATTGCAGATACATTTTCTGACAAAATGAAATTCCATCCAGGAATACAGTGAACATTGATTCTTCAATGTTTATATAAGCTTTCTATGTCCAAACTTGTAATTTTATTAGTACAAATTTAGAGATGGAATTGTTTGCCCCTTGAATGAAAATTATATTCTACATTGCCCCTAATTTATATACAAGCGAACTACCTTTTCTTTTGTATTGTATGTCATTGATTCTTCTCAAACCCTAATAGCTATTGACTGCGTTATGTCTTAATTGTGCTATCCAGGGTTCATAGTATGATAGGTAAACTTGCCCAGTTTATGCCAGATATCAGATGTTGTTTGGTTGTTGGTGGTCTGTCAACCAAGGTATGCTTAGCTCTTTCTTGATCCTTCCTAGGGAAAGCTTGAAGGTTGAGTTTGTGTCTCAGCTACTGCTTCCAACAATTATGGGAATACTCTATTTCAGGTGCAAGAGGCAGCCTTGAGAACAATGCCTGATATTGTCGTGGCCACTCCAGGACGTATGATAGATCATCTACGGAACTCCATGTCAGTTGATTTGGATGATCTTGCAGTATTGATTCTTGATGAGGCCGATCGTCTACTGGAGCTGGGTTTCAGTGCTGAAATTCGTGAGCTGGTAAGTCTTCAACATTGTGGTTTCCTTTTCTATAGAACAAAGGTGGCTATGTCAATGTGACAAGTTTTTGTTGTGTATGCATATGATATCATAACTATCTTAATAAATAACAGAATTGTACTTTTTTCAAATTTCAATAAACTTCCACTCTAATGCTAAGCTAAGCTATACCTTCTATTCTGCAAGGAACTTTTTTAGTAGTTTCATTTACTGTAAAAACCTTTTTAGGCATAGAATATTACCTCATTGACTGTTTATTGAGTTTTAATCTATAAAGAAAAGGATGTCCAGAAGTTCCTTCCACTTCTGCCAATAATTGTTTTTTTTGTTTTGGTGGGGGCTTGTAAGTAATATGTCGTGGGCTGTATATAGGTTAGATTGTGTCCGAAGCGGAGACAGACCATGTTGTTTTCTGCGACAATGACTGAGGAAGTTGATGAGCTCATCAATCTCTCACTGAATAAACCTTTGCGCCTGTCAGCTGATCCATCTACAAAACGGCCTGCAACATTGACTGAAGAGTAAGGCATCAGCAAGTTCCACTTTACAATTAATATTTGTTTCCCTTTTTTCTTAAATGTAATCTCAATTGTTAAGTTCTTAAGTATGAAAGATTATGAAACATTGTCTACAGGGTAGTTAGAATACGGCGCATGCGTGAAGGAAATCATGAAGCTGTTCTCCTTGCACTGTGCACCAAGACTTTCACTTCCAAAGTGATTGTTTTCAGGTTTTCAGTTAGCTGTATCTAAAATAGCATTTTCTACTGTGGTATAGTATATTGTGTAGTCCATTTCATCCCCTGTAACATACATTATCTTTCAGGGTATGACTCTTCATAAATGTAGGACATTGCAACATAATTTCTCTTCTTTGATTATATCTTCTGGATTTCCACTTGTCTAATCTTTTGGTCCAGAAGGCTAAATTCTGTGGTTATCTTGGCAGTGGTACAAAGCAAGCAGCTCATCGGTTGAAAATTATATTTGGTTTACTTGGTTTCAAAGCAGCTGAGCTACATGGAAATCTTACGCAAGCCCAGCGTCTAGATGTATGTTCCATCAAGTTTGTTTTCTGGAATCATAAGAATAATTCTGTGGAGAAGTTCCTTACTAATTTTTATGTTTGTAGGCTTTGGAACTTTTCAGAAGACAAGAAGTGGATTTTTTGATTGCAACCGATGTTGCAGCTCGTGTAAGATGATTCTATCCAATTGGTTTTGTATGATTAATCTACGCATGAAGTTGTATAAAGTATGTACTATGCAGTGCTCCCCGTTTGTGTCCTGCTGACATCTGTATTTTTCTGTGATTGTCGGAGCAGGACTATAATTGTCTTCTCTTATTTTACTTGACTCTTTTTGTTTCCTTTTTCAGGGACTTGACATTATTGGTGTTCAAACTGTTATAAATTTTGCGTGCCCACGTGATCTTACTAGGTAAAGTTGCAACTCTTCTTGCAAATGCCGTCTTTACTGACACTTAATGGCTGTGCTTACAATTTTTTTTAGTTGCCTTATCTTTTGCTGGCTTCATGATTTTTTTTTTTGTTTTTACTGCTTATATTCCATTTCTTCTTTTGTTTATACTTCTACAAATGTATTCTGATAGTTTGTACAAGTAAACTCATCCCATACTTTATGCAGTCCTGATTTCCTTTTCCCTTGCAGTTACGTTCATCGAGTGGGTCGGACAGCTAGAGCTGGTAGAGAAGGTTATGCCGTTACATTTGTCACAGATAATGATAGGTCTCTTCTAAAAGCCATAGTGAGTATCCGTCTACTCTGTTCAAAACTTTAGCTGTGCCTGTTCAATCACTTGTGTCCTAGTCTACGAGTCATTTCATTCTGATGGTTGTATGTTCAAAATCATTGACCAATTAGATTCTTGGTGTGTTTAGTATCTCATATCTGTTTAGTTCTGTTTAAAGCAGCAATGCGTTCTTTCGATTTGCTTTTTTTTGGGAGATAAGTTCATGATGATATTTTACTTAATCTCATGCATGTTAATTAGGTACTCCTTTATTTGATAAAAAAACGAAGTACTTTTTCAAAATTAAAGTTAAAATAATTGTATCTCTGACTATACGGTACCTGCATAACCATCTGTATTTTTTTTCTATGGAAATAATTTTAGATCAATTAGATAAAACTGCATCTTTGGCACCATTTTACCTATCAATAAGAAATTGTGTTTTTGGAACCATTGGTTGGTTAGATGATTTCGTTGTGCTTGTTCTATTATCCTTTTCTTTTAATCTCTGGTTAAAGCAACGTAGTAAGTGTTTGATTTTCTTTTAAGACTATGTGCTTATTGACCATTCACTTAATCTCAAATGTTTTGGTCATCAGTCGGGGTATAAAAATAAAAATCATTTTTCTGTCTATGCAAAATCTGGTAGAAGAACCAACTAGATGCACTAACTCCAAATTTTTCTATTGGCTGCTTGATATAAAGATGTGCTTATTCCCCGTCCTCCAAAAAAAATAATGTTACAGGTTAAACGAGCTGGTTCAAGGCTAAAGAGTCGAATTGTAGCAGAACAATCTATAACTAAGTGGGCACAAGTGATTGAACAACTTGAGGATCAAGTGTCTGCAGTTATGCAAGAAGAGAGGTGTTATTTCATCACTAACTTTGTACTAAATAAGATCACTGAAATTTATTTATTAACCAACTCAAATTTTTGTTACTTCAGGGAAGAGATGGCACTAAGAAAAGCTGAAATGGAAGCAAATAAGGTAATGCATCACAGTAAAGTTGGGGCAACCCAACGATGAACAATTGCTTCATGTTGTAGAAGCCTGAAGACACCCTCCCTCTAAAAGATGAAATTCATTAAATAAATGCTGCACGGCTTAGTATGACCGATGATGTGGTGTTTTGACTTTGCAGGCAGAGAATATGATTGCCCACAGGGATGAGATTTATTCACGTCCTAAAAGAACATGGTTTGTCACAGAAAAGGAGAAAAAGCTAGTCCAAAAGGCAGCAAAGGTGATTTTCATTTTGTTGTTCATCTGGTCTGCATTGCGTTTTATATAATGGCATGAAATCCTGTTCTGTTACTTATGATGCTTGTTGGTTTGTTAGTCTTGTGACTTGTAGTCTCTTTTTGGTTTTGTCAAAGAACAACTCTTGAATTAAAATATTTTGGTATAATAATATTTTGAATAAAACTTGTGCTGTAATGATTGATTATAATATTAGCTAACATGCAAATGCCATTCCAGGAGAATGCAGCAGCCAAAGAAAATGGTTCTCAGAGTAAGGTAATGAGTGCCGAACAAGCAGAAGACCTGAAGATGAAGGAAAAGAGGAAGCGAGAACGAGAGGTGCTAGTCATCCTGTGTGCTTTTTGTAATTTGAATGCAGAAATTCTGTTTGATTTTCTATTCATCCTTCTCATTGTTGAGCTGATTATTATAGAAAAATCTGCCGAGGAAGAAAAGAAGGAAGTTGGAGGCTGCTCGAGAGCAATTAGAAGATGAAGATGACTTGGATGATGTAAGTATCTCCTCTTCACTTATTTTCAACCTTGTTGCATATATCCTGTTATCTGAAATAACAGACTGTGTGGTCATCATCGTCTATAGCAATCTATATATATAACTTTTCCATTCTGTATATTGCATCCTTTTATTTGGTTCAACTGATTCTAACAGCAGCAATAACAACAGGGCAAAGACAAATCAAAGAAAGAGAAATCTGGAATTTCCTTAGTTGATCTTGCTTATCGTCGTGCAAAAGCAGTCAAGGCTGTGAACAAGGCAGTTGATGCTGGCAAGATTGTTAGGAAGGCCGGAAATAAACCAAAACCGAAAAGCAGAGCATCTGAATCAAGGACAGAAGAAATGCAGGATATTTTTCAAAATGATACGAGTGAGAGAAAACAAAGAAAACCACTTCATGCCGGTGGAAAGAAGAAGTCCTCATTCAAGAGCAAGTCACGGTACGACTCAAAATTTAAGAACTCCCGTATCATTGTTTATTAGAAGATAAACTAGTCCTCTATTAGCTTTCAAAAAGTAGTTTAATCTACGTCTGAAGGCAACGGTGATATAGACTCTAGCTTTCTTATCATTTTTCTGTATTGGGATATTCTTACATCATTTGAATGTGCAGGTACAAGAGGAGGTAAACACTAGCAAAAAACCATGACAATCATCTGGAAATCAAGTTACTGAAACGAGGTAGACTCATCAAACATGACTACCCCATCGTAACAAAGGATGTATTATGTAAACACTTACTCGAGATCTCACTTATCAGATTCCCCTGTGGAAGACACAATTTAGTCTGAAGAATTCGCCCCGACTTGTACCAAGACAAGTAGCTTCTTAGAGTGTTGCTGATATTGAGCTTGTAGCTTTATTTTATGAGTAGGTCCCCAGTTCTTAGTTTCAGTTTTGCAGAGAGTGTATTTTATCTCATTAGTATTTGTTTTGTTTAAGACTGAGTACTCGATGCATCTGTACATGTATTCGATTTTGACAAATATTTACGACATTGTTGCTAATATCTTCACCAAAATGAATTCTAATCTTCTCCATTTACCCTTTTCCGTTTTTCATTAAAAAATAATAATTTTTGAATTAGTGTATTTTCTTGTGAATATTTTATTTTTTAAATAGACTGTTTTATTAGCACTTAAACATGTGCTTTGTGTTGTCACCCCTTCTTAAATAAAAAACTAAATTTAAACTGTATTTTAATTCAAAATTTGTTTTGTTAACTAATCCTCATGATTTGGTTCTCGTGATATAATCTCCGCATTTTTATAATCCTAGTGTTACTGTAACTTGTTCGGGATCCTTACGTTGTTCACGACTTAAAAAGAAAAATATTATCGTCCTTTATTTGATTAATTAGGACATTAGGTTGTTTTCGGAACCGACATTGAAGGGATTAAATTTGGCTCACGCATTATGAGGCCCATTTGAATATGGTGCTACTAACAAGATTTTCTCAGTTTTGCAGCATTTCAAAGATCTATTCTTTCTTATGAAATTGTTAAATTTATGTGATATTATTTGATCAAATGTCAAAATCTATAAAATAAAGGAAGACTTTGTTATATTTATGATTAAACACTCGTCAACATGATTTAAATAAGCAATTTGTATTACCCTTCTTCCCCTAAAATAGTCAAGGATAAACCGTTCAACAAAATAGGGAACAAAGAGAAAAGGTAAAAACCCTCGATAAGAAAAAATAATTAGCTGCTGTCGACCATCGAAACTCAGATGGGATGTGGAGTACTATTCTACCACAGCGAGACAGGGAAGAATAGAAAGCATTCCCCAGTTAAGAGTACTTTTTGTTTGTACCATTCTTAATTTTTTTTTAAAAAACTGATTTTTTTAGATTTGAGTGAGATTATAATTAATTTTTTCAAAAAAAAAAAAAAATGATTTCCAGATTTGGTTGATATATTAATTTATTTATTTTTTTAAAAAATAATCTCATAATTATTTAATTCTCGTGATATAATATCCATATAATTATAATCCTAATATAAGTATATCTTGTTCAAATCAAAGGAGAAAAATATTTTCGTCCTTCCTTGGTTAGTTGATGAACATAAACATATTAAACATAAAACTAGCTCTAAGTTCTTTTTTTTTTTTAACAGAGTCAAGAGCCCGCATTGAAGCCCAGAATAAGGCCCAAAACCCGAATTTTCTCCATACTCAACCTCTATAAATTCATTACCTCTTTGTTGTTTATTCATTAATGCCGTACAAAAAGATTTATATTGATTTGTTTCTTGTCGACCTTAGTAAACCCGGATGTAAAAAACTGGTATCAGAGCATGAGATCTTGAATATCATAAGTTATCTCTCTCTCTACCACGTCTATGAGGTTTGTATTCATAATTGTGAAGTCCTAAACAACTACCATAAGTTTGCAATAGGCGGATAGATTAGTGGCTAGGCTGAGGGATGGTGTGGGATGATGTGTTGGTACACGTGGGATATTTGATTTTTCAAATATTTTGGTCGTGTGAATTGTGAAAGGGACCTCTCCGCGGCGCGTACTTGAAGAAATTAGAGATGCTCAAAGCAAGGCCTACGCTCTGTATACATTAGGCATATGGATGAACATTATAGGATTTCGGCCATATACGTTGGCCTTCGGGATCGCAGTAAGAAATGATTAACAGGACAGTCGGGGTATTGGGTAGAAAATGGGCTGATTTTTTCTTCTGTGAAATCACCCAAATAGAATTCATGTTGTTTGTGATACTTGGTTAACGTGATGAAGTCAAAATTAATAATTCCCACTTCCATTTTACAGTCTATATGAGTTGGACCGATGAACCTACTCAGTAGGTGTTCCTTGACTGATCCCTACTGTTTTTCTTCTTTGTTCTTGTGGAGGCAGAAGGTACCATCGACATCAACTCGCCCTTAGCTCTAGTCATTCTCCAGTTAAAAATTTGAAATTCAAACGGATCAAAATGCGCATCCGATGTCCGAATGTTAGATCGAGGCCGATTTTTTTTCCAATATGACTATTTTGTGAATCTTTGCCAAAAAAACCCCCACACATGCATAGGGTGGTCATGTTACACATAATTATGTCCTTTCCTTTTATCGTATAGTCTTAGAGGTGATGCATGATTCTTCCTATATTGTTATAGAGTCTTATTATTAATATATTGATTAGCTTATAGTGGAGAATAGGTGACCTGTGAGTTGTTATTGAAGGTTTTACCAGAAACATCATTTGTATCCTTTAAATATTGTATGATGCATCAATTATCTAAAAATATTTATTATCATTTGAAAATGAAAATTTGGTTATTAAATAACATGGTACACTTTTTGTGCAACGTAATGTTCGCACAACTAGTCTGGAAATAAATAGCACCATTGTTTCATATGACTTGGAAAAGAATATTATGAAAATTTTGTATGAAATCGGAGATGAAGACTACTTATTATTTGCTTACGAGTGGCATCAACGGCCTCGTCTTCTCTAACATACATAGTTTTGCACGACATTCCAAAAATTGGTTATATCAGATAATACACATATTTATCTATCTAAATATGTAAGGATATGTTGAGAGCGTGTGTAATTGACTTTGAAGGTCCTTGGGACGATCAATTGCCTTAGAGATACTCTTTATCAGTTTCTTGATTATTAACTTTGTTTAGTAATTGAACTTCAATATTGTACATTTACCGGTTATTATGGTACTATAAATTTAACATTATCGTTGAATTCATGATTGACTAGATTTTCTACTTGAAAGCTCTTATATAATGAGATTTCACATAATAAAACAAATGTTAACTTGTCAAACTCTTGAAAACATTTTACATAGGCCATGTTATTAAATGCAAGTATTTGAAATTTATTTCCTAAGGCCACATATTCATACTCAATACCCATAATAAAGTAATTAAAGGAGTTCTTTTCCTTCTTCTTTTTCATGCCCCTTTTATACAACAACTTCAAAAATATATAAAGACAAGTCTCCCATTGCACAATTTTTTTTTTGTTTTCCATACCCGAATAGAGTCATGAGACTCGTGCTCCCGGCCTCAAACTTGACGAGTTTTCAACTATACACTTATATCAAAGGGCACGGAGAGTAGTAGTATTGTTTGTAGACTGAGGAGGAGGATTTGTAAGCATGTGAACAACTTCCCTCATACTAGGCCTAGCACAACTCTCTTCTTCAACACACATCATAGCAATCTTGAACAAATTGACAACACTTGCAAGAGGGTAACTATGTAGCCTCGAGTCAACGACTGCTAAAACTGAGGCTGCATCAGACGGCTGAGATAATTCGGACATTGTTTTATTTACCCATCTCACTATATCTACACCGTCCCCGAATTCACCTACTGGCTTGTGACCTGTGATAAGTTCCAACAGTACAACTCCAAAACTGTATACATCACTCTTTTGGTCAACTTTCAATGTGTATGCATACTCTGTTTCATATCCAAACAAAAATGCACATTAATTGCACAATTTAATGTATTGGACAAAAGTTTTAAATAGATTTTGTCCTGGAGCATAGCTTTTAAAATCATACTATTTTTAACCCAAGTTCAGTAAATTCTAAAAGTTCATATGTCTTGGTAATTGGTACTAAAAGTTAGTGAAATGTATCTTTCATGAAATAGGAAAATGTTGACCAATAACACAGGTGCATAAAAGGACTTAAGAGTCTATTTTGCTCGGATTCTTAAAAAAAATGATGTTGCATTACTTTTGGAGGATCCGACATGTACCCTATTTACATTTTTTAAGACTTTGAGCAACATAGCTTAAGGTTATATGCACAATAACATACAAACTTTATAGTATCATCATAATTTAATCTATTGTAGCAAGTTATTAGTATCATATTTTAAGATTACATTAAATTTTACATGCAACTACATTGTATGCGATCTAATTGTATAAATATGATGACCATATGAGCCAGCAATAAAAGAAAACTAATACGGAAATTCAAAATTGTATAAATATGATAAATATTGTAACCGTATTAGTTTACCTGGAGCAATGTAACCATATGAGCCAGCAATAGAGGACATGCACTCTGATGCACCAGCATCCTGCAAGAATTTGGCTAGGCCGAAATCAGCAACATGCGCTTCGTAATCGGAATCCAGCAGAATATTATTGGACTTGACATCTCTGTGAATAATCGAAGGTGAACAATCATGGTGCAAATAACACAATCCTTTTGCAGCTTCCACAGCAATACGGTACCTTGTCTCCCATTTCAAATGTGCCCCTTTGGCACCATGTAACATTTCACCTAAGCTCCCATTTGACATGTATTCGTACAACAACAAGTTTGTGTCTTTGTTTGAGACATATCCCAGCAATCGTACGATGTTTCTGTGGCGGATCCTTCCTAGTGTTTGGATTTCAGCTGAGAATCCGTGATCATGGTGTCCGGTTCCTCGGCCTACAAGTTTTTTTATTGCAACGTCGATGCCATTTGACATAGACCCTCGGTACACAACACCAGCTCCACCTTTCCCAATTATGTTCTCCTCTTTTAAACACTCCAAAACATCCTCAGCTCTGAAATCAAGTTTCTGGAATGCTGTTAACTTCCAAAGTTTCGAATTCTTGAATTTCTCCTTCTTGATGAACAGCACGGTAACTGCCAACAGCAATGCAACAGTGACTAAGATGATTATTGTAATCACCAATTGGGTAGTTGTGAACTTCCCGGCATGGATTTTAAGCGCGTTTTGTGGTGAATTGGAAGCTGACGGGCAAAAAGTAGCATGAGGCGAGCAGAGTTTTGGATTTCCTACAAAGTAAGTGTCATTGAAGAACTTAAGTTGTCCGTTGGTCGGTCTCCTTCCAGAGAGATCATTGTAAGAAAGATCCAAAACTGTCAAGCCATTCATCACTCCGACTTCTCCAGGAATGGCGCCACTCAGTTGGTTTCTTGACAAGTTCAGCGCGTTCAAGCTATTTAACTTGGTGATTTCTTTTGGCACTTCACCAACCAGTTGGTTTCTGCTCAAATCAACCAGTGTTAGCTCTGAACAAAGCGCAATTGAACTCGGGATTTCACCTGTTAAATTGTTGCCACTCAAGTTGATGGTCACGAGTTTATTCAAACTCGCAATTTCTTGAGGAATCTCACCAGATAATCTGTTCACATCAAGTGACAGAGTGACTAGATTCTTCAAGTTCCCTAATGATGGAGGAATGTTCCCCGTGATCCAGTTGTTGGAAAGTACAAGTTTAGTGAGATTGTTCGCGTTTATCTCCGTTGGCAGCTCACCAGTGAAATAGTTGTTGTCAAGTTCAAGCATATCCAATGCAGGTAACTTGAAAAAACCAGCTGGAATAGTACCATTTAAGTAATTCTTCCTAACGCGAATTCGAGTAAGCGATTTGCACTCACCAAGTTGTTCAGGAATCGGGCCAAAGAAGTAATTCTCCATTAGAATCAGTGTCTTTAACTTCCCTCCTTTACACAAATCAGGTGGTATCCTTCCAGTAAAATGATTAATAGAAATATCCAGAAACAAAAGCCTCCCGTTTCGCCCAAGATTTTCGGGCAATTCAAGAGTAAAATTGTTTCCCCAAATCTGCAACACTTCAAGATTCGGAAGGTCACCAATAAAAGAGGGAATTGGACCATGCAAGTTGTTTCTAAACAAGTTTATCAATGTCAATTTCTGCAACTTCACAAAACTCTCTGGTATTTCTCCGGTCAGTTGGTTAAACGACAAATCAAACGACATCAAACTCTCTAAACCAGATAGTTCAGAAGGTATGTGACCTGTAAATCATAAATGAATCCAAGATTTAAGTTTTACGAATTCAAGGTTCTAAAATTTATCAGATACATGACTCCAAAACTTTATATACATAATATTTCGCACATATACACCTATGTTATACAAGAACCTCTCTATTAACACTCATACTCTTAACATCATTCACTATTAACACAGTTTTTCTCAAAGAGACTTTTCATGCTATTCTCACTCCATTCACTTATACAACTATTACTATTGAGTAGTTTAACACAATTTGATGTTCAGTCTAACATCTTTCCTTGTAACAATATTTAATCATGACAACTACTCTATTCGGACAAACGACGTTATTACAGAGAGATTTGATTGTATAACTAAACAAATAGTGAGTTCATGAAATACCTGTAAGTCTGTTCACTTGTAGAAACAAAGAATGCAACTTCTTCAAATTTCCAAGACTTGGAGGAACTTCACCATCAAGATTACAATTTCCAAGATCAAGAAGTTTAAGTGTACTAATATTACCAAACTCAGATGGAATACCCCCTTCATAACTATTATAGTAACCCAACCTAAGTTCTTCAAGATTTGGTAACAAAGACAAACTCTTTGGTATTTTCCCAGTAAGTGAATTTCCCTCTAAACCCAACCACTTTAAACTTACAATATGAGAATAAACTTCTGGTATTTCACCATGAAAATAGTTTCCACCAAGATGTAAAGTTTCCAAATTTTTCAACTTTACAACCTCAATAGGAAGTTCACCAGTGAAATTGTTGTTATAAATGTCAAAAGATTCAAGCTTTATTAACCCCAACAGGATTTCTCTAGGAAAAGGACCAGAAAAATTGTTGTAAGAAAGATTAACATGTTTAATAGAAGAAAGTTGTGACATTTCTAAAGGGAGTGTACCAGTAAGATTATCACCAAAAATAGTAAGATTTTCAAGATTTTGTAAAAGACCAATTTCAGGTGGAATAGTACCAAATAGAGGAACATTAGTGATGTTAATAGATATAACATGAGAGTTATTGTTACATGTAATACCAGAAAAAGAACAATGGGAAAAAGGGTAATTTGTGTTGTTGTTCCAATCAAGAAGTGCAGAAGTTCCAGGAGCAACCATGGATTCTTTGAGCTTCAAAAGGGCTTCAAGATCAGAGTTTGCATTAATGGTGAAAACAAAAAAGATGAAAATTTGGAGGAAAAGGGATATTTTTTTGGGTAGTGACATTGTTGACACTGTTAGTTTAGTCTGGTTTGTAGAAAATTTAAGATAGGTTTATAGGCTATTTGAAGTGTTGAGTATTTAGTACTGTTGCATTTGGCCAAAGTGGAAGGAGAATCAAAATTTTACTTTTTGGCTTTTGAATATATGTGTATGCTGTAGCAGTGGAAACAAAGTGAAGATACCTCATGGAGTGGTAAATTCCTACTGGTAACACTCTTTTTTTATTCGGTATCTAAAGGTCTAAAGTTAAATATTTTGATACATAGCATTTTTGTTAGAGAACAATTTATTTTTTTAACACTTTTTAATACAAATACAAATTAAGCGACTATCAATATAGATATTAGATAATAAAAAAATTACACAATTTTCTTTTTTTATAATATTTTTCAAAAACTAGCCATAAACTCTTTACTAGTCAAATGATTTATAAACACCAAAATGAGGAGTTCGATTATAAATTTAAAAAGTTTTTACTTATCGTAATTTAAAAAATCAAACATTGTTACATAGATTGAGACATTGAAGAGAGTACATGGCTTCGTGAAACTAATAATTCCAATTCGTGCTTAAAATGTTAGTTTGAGGTTAAAACATTATTTATAATTTATGGTATTTAATTTCTCGATGATCAAATTCAAATCGAACTCAATAATTTACGTTTAAATTTTATATTTGATTGGTTAAAAAAAGTCATGTGATATATGTATATAGATGCAAGTAAAATGATTGTAGCAGCAGACTTTAAGAAGCAATGGTTAGATAAGAAACAGAGTAAAAATTACTGACGGCTTCTCTTAACTTCTTTTGATGATTGACGCTTCTGAGTCTGTCAGCTAAAATTTTATACTAGAAAATAACAAAAATAATATCTTTATTTTTGGATTATTTCAAAATAGTTTATTATGTATATCTCTTTGTCACTTTGGTACTCTAAATTTATTAAAATAAGCACTTCCAGTAATAAATTTGAGTAATTTGTGATTTGCACTCTAATTTCCTTAATTTGTTACTTAACCATAACAAAAATCTCCTTTTTTAATTTTTTTTATTTACAAGAATAAAATAAAAAAGAAATAGTCATAACTCATATATTTAAAGTGTGGTATTCAATGTTTATGCTATTTTTAAAAATATCTATTTATTGTATTAGTGTAGATTTTTATATGATTTGAAGAAGTTATTTTGTTATTTCACTTATTATCATCGATTTTATAGCTACAAATGATTGGTGTAACTATTAATTAAAGCAACGATCAACGATTAATATTACTGAATAATTATTTTCAATCTTATTAGTATATAATTTTATCTCGTGATTTTAACATTCGAATCTCTGCTCATCTTTTTTTGTCGGTGTATCTCTACCAATATTAAACTATTTTGCTTCAAAGACCTCCATTGAAATTATTGGAGTGTTGTTATAGTTCAAACACTCCGATATTTATTATCATATAACATTATCGATCTTATAATTATTTCGTAATTTTTTTTCATTTTTTACTTTGGTTGGATGGGGGGATTGGGGGGGGGGGGGTTAAATGGTGGTTGTAGGGCCCATTTACAAAGTCTGTATGTGTCCTTTGGGTAAGAGACACACTGTGATTTTGGCATTGTGTAAAAAGTCCACTCTTTTTGTTCTCTTCTTCCTATCCAACCAATCTCAACATCTTTTTCATAACTGCCCCACCATTTTCTGAATTTCAGCATGGTCATTTTTATTGTTTTTGATTCGAAGTATAAAAAAATATATGGTAGGGAGTATTATTATCGTGTTTTAATATAAATATCAAACAATATGTATTTTTTTTTTCTAGAATATCAATAATATAGTGTTCTGTTCGGTCATTTTTATTGTTTCAAAATGACTTGATCTTGTCTTGTTTCAGTTTATCATTCAATTTAAAAATGTAGATTTTTTTGATCTTTACTATTCTTAAACATAGATATGTTAAAATGTATAAGCGATTATTTAATCTAGTATCTTAAAAAGCCGGGGGGGGGGGGGGGGGGGGGGGAGGGGGGGGGGGGGAGTGGGGGGACAAAACTTAAAGGGGGGGGGGGGGGTGGGGGAAAAGGTACTTCATTCAAGCCCATCTTCGATCAAGCCCCCTCTGTTTACACACGCTGGTACCCCTCACTTCTTACCCCACTAATGAGTCCTCCTAATGTTCACCTTTCGAGTTTCAGACACACACCCGCCTCCGTTTAAGCTAGCTTTCCCAACTCCCAGCCATTTCATACTCTACAGAGTATCTTAAACCCCCCACACCGACTTCCCGTATAAACCCCGCCGGTGCAGTTAAACTTACCACAAAACAACTGCTAACAACTTCGTGTTAGCTTTCCAACCATGCAGCAGCACGCTGATCCTCAATGCATTGGGTAAGTGAAGGCTTAAGGCCGCAAAAGTGCGGCGTGGCGTACATACCCGTTAGGTGATGTGGTGGGAGGGGAGGGTAAAAGCGGGCAGTAAATGTGAGAACATAGGGACGATGATAAGAAGTAGGTCCCGACCTTCCCTCTTTACATACTCCCCCCCTCCTCCACCCAACCCAAACCTAAACAACCCGGACTCCTTTATTTCTTCCACCTTTCCTCCCTGACTATCATCTTGTCTCCTTTATCCAAAAATACGCACTAAGACTAAAGAACACTCCCCTCAACAACATTCCACAAACAAAACCCCGCAGAAAAAGAGTCACAACAGCCGCTTCCCCATAACAACACAAAAATTTTTTGCGAAAAGTTAATAAAATGACAAGAGGGACATTTTTTTTTAAATAGACTAATAAAAAAAAAAATTTAAAAAATAGAGGTATAATTAATATTAGTTAAGAATGATACGCAATAATACCAATACTTTTAGTTGACCCAAATGATTAATTATTATTGTGCTACGTGATTAACGGTATAGAAAAAAAAATCGTCAAAAGAGAAATTAAAAGGTTATACGCACTTTGTCTCTTCTTCTTAAAATTTAAATTTAAAGTACAACTTTTTTCTTATTCTTGTCTATAAATTATTATGAAAATCAAGTTTGAGACCTTGCATCGTACAAATATTTTTTGGAGATTGCACTACTATATCTTTTTTATAAAATAATGCAGATATAGAATATTAGGCGGAAATTTAAAAAAAACAAAGCTAATTGTAGTTTACGCTAAAACTAACACTAACAATCATGGCTTACTGTAGTTATTTAAGATATTATTTGATCGTTTATGTATATACAAAAAATAAGAAGTCACGGATAAATTGGTACGATTCAAATGTAAAGTGAACTTATTTTAAAAATTAATTATCTCTTTCTCTCGTACCATATCGATCCTAATATTCTTCTCAACCAAAAGGTTATCCAAACTTATGGATTATCTTTTTCCATTAAATTATTTTTGACAACATTGTTTTCAAGAACTATCAAATCCCAATCCAAATGTTGAAAAGAATTTTACTTGCTGGATGACACTCACTTATAATATATAAATATATATATATATATATATTTATTTTAAAAAGGAGGTTGATTTAGGTCTCTTGTTGCACGAGCGGCATATTAATGGGTTGTTTTTGTAAATATATAGCTATACAGACATAAAGTAACTTTGTGTTACTACTTTAATACTTTATACTTAATATAATACTATAAAAAGAAGAAAAAAATAATAATTCAATATAAACACACATGTATTAAATGAGAAGTTATTGCGGCAGAATGTGTCCAAAAAAGTAGAGAGAAAATATCCATATTATTTTACTTTGAAGCGATTTAATCCACTATGAAAGCTAAGGTAGAATAAATTCTTATTCTTTATACAAAAGTCTTTAGTGGGTATTTTTACATTTAGGTATTAGAATCTAAGAATAAATTAAACACTTCTTCCATTTTGCAAATCCAAATTGGGTGATGTTCCATTTCTTAGAGTTTAAAGAATATATATTTACTTTATAATAATTATTTTAATTGGATATTTTATGATTTATCTATTGGCAAGTTTAGTTTTGTTAATTTATGTTCTTAGAATGTTACATTAGAAGACACGTTACTGTTTGACCTAACAAATACAAACAAGTAGTGAATTAACTAATCATTAATATTGCAATTATAATATAAAGAATATAAAAAGTCAACAAATAAATGTAGGAAAAACGAATATATTTAAGGGAAAACAGAAAGTGAGAGCAAGAGAATCTATATATTAAAAAATGAGCAAAATATAAATAAATCATAATTCACGTACACTTCTATGTACCTTTTTGTAATGTATTCTAAATAACTTCTTCAAAAAATAGAAGCAATAGTATTAAATTATATTTTTATATAGAGCACCAAATGATCATTAAACAACTTATTATTGATTGGATTTCATAAATTGTTATTAATCAATTTGGTTGTGTCTAATGAGTATCTTACAACTCAATATAGTTTTCTGCGAATTTTCATTGTGGATGTTCACAAAGATAAATAAGTATGATAATAGTATTCATATAAGCGGGACGGGTCAAATATAAATGGATCGAATCACATAAAGCAAATCTAAAATATGCGTCCAACGCCACACTAACCAATTAATAATAAAGCGAGAACTATAGTTTGACATACATAAAAAAGACGTACGCGGGGGAATCTATTTTTTAACCTATAATTATGGGTTTCTTAGTGTAATTGTTATATATAAACATATTTATTTGTGAAACTAAAACAAAAGGAATAATTTTGAATCGATCATATTGTAGCAATAGATATTTGCGTCGAGAAAAATAATTATCAGATTGAAAAATCGCGATTAAATAGTATTTATGTATAAATTGTAAATAATTACGCTATGTATTTGATCTTATATAATTATATTATTCGATATCGAATATAAAATTAAACGCTTGACTCAAAAATGAGTATGAGAGAATGATTTTTTTGAATTTTATTATAAAAACTTAAAAAACACATTGTAAGTAAATTTACTAATTTATAAAATAGAAAGAAAAATTTATTTAATATCGAAGAAAACTATTTAAATCCCAATAGATTTTCAAACAATTTTATTTATGTATTTAGCAAATAGCAAAAATGAAAATTAGATGAAAATATGCATATGTGAAAAACGTTTGTTACGTGTGAATCAAACACGTGATACTAGGCATAGATAGCAGAATTTGTGGAAAACCTATTTACCGCTGAGCCAATGCCCTTGGCTATGTTCAAGGGGCATCATTAGTATATAATTTAAAAAAAAATTGTATCTTATATGTTGTGTAATTTTTTTATTGACCCCCTTGGATCCACGTAAATCCGCCCCTAGTCTCTTGACAATGGATTTGTTGATTAAGATCAAGTGGAAGAATTAAGAGGGTTTGTGTATGGCCTACTGGGGTGGCTTAACTACTGCTAGCGCTACCAAGGAAATAAAGAGATTAACGAGGATGTTATAAATCATATAAAAATTGGGATCGGTGAAATAGAAGTTCATATCTAATGTATACCTATCAAAAGACTTATAAGTAAGTATTAGAAAGATGATCAAATCAGATCAGTCATGTTATATGAGATGGTAATTTTCACTCTTTTTACATTTATTTTTGTGATTATACCAGTATGATATTTATGTTCTCGTTGGTAAGTAAGCAAAAAAATATTGTATGAAGAGAATCTACGTGTAACATTTATACAGCTTACAAGTGTGTTAGGAGTTTTAATCAATATTACACGTTCAAACATTGTCATCACACACAGAAATTTAGTATTTAGATAATGAAAAAGAACTAAAAAAAACGAGTTTATTATTAATCGAGTTTTAAATCACGCCTCTAAAATTTCACAATTATCAAAAAAGAAAGACAATGGTTTTCAAAGGAGCTATCATGCAACATCAAGAATAGTTTGACTAGCCATGTACCCCATGGGCTTGATGTGCACATGCACTTATTCCAAAAATTATTTGCTAAATTTGTGTTGTGTGGCATGGTTGAGCCAACTACCTATAATAGCTAAAATCGATTTGGTCATATAGTTAATCATCTCAACTCGAGACTTGAATAAATATTCTTTCCCTACAACAAATTTCACTTCGATTTGCAATTTAGGACGGAACAAATAATTGGAATAATGACCTTAATATTAAAAAGCTAAAAAAACGTTAGAGAAAAAAAAATTATATTTGTACAGACACACCCCCTGTTAATAAAAATATCTGAGCACGAAGTGATACTCTTGCATGTTGCAAATAATAATGCAGGGAAAAGGAATCAAATGGGTCGTGGCATCTGGTTCATATGCAACATATTCACTTCATGAACCAATGGCTATAAATTCGTTTTGTCTGTAAGAACAATAAGTTCGAATCAAACTATTCAATACTCAAGTGCTCAATGGCTAAGTGGCTGTAGCCTATAATTTTATTTTTTTTTAATTATATCAAATTAAAATAGATCGAACAAATAATTTCAATTAATTTTTTTTATAAATTATACAGTTAAAAAAATTAAAAATTTCTGATTAAAAATGAAATAATTTTAACTTATTCCCTATTCTTATACTAGTAAAATCAAAATAATATCCCGACACTAAACTGTCACGTCTATCTATTTCATTTATATTTACTGTATTAAATTAGGTGCACAGCCTATTTATATTGTTACTGGCTCTTTACAATTCCACCAACTCTACTTTATTTTATTTTTATTTAGCATAGTTACGAAAATTCGTAAAAGTGTACAAGTTTAATATTTATTTTTTAAGAGTTAAATTATTTTAAATAATTTAATTAAGTATTGAATAAATACTTGATAAAAATAAATAATTTCCATCAAGTTTTGAATTACTCGCAAATAACCCTCGAAAATACTTTTTGTAGCCCATGGGCTAGAAGTGCATATGCACTTATGAGATTGGTTACTAAAATTTTGTTGTGTGGTTGAGCCTATTACATAAAATGGCTAAGATCGATTTGGCCACATCGTTAATTATCTCAAATTGGGACTACAATGAATATTCTTACCCTATGACAATTTTTGCTAGAACTTTTGAGTAGATCATGAATAATCTCTTTTAGGGATATATCAAAAATCATAGTAATGTATTAATATTTTAGTGTGGTCATGAATTGTGAGTGCCAGTAACACCGTAAAAAAGTAAAATTTAGTTCATTGGTAAAATATTTAAACTACATATTATGGTTAAGGAAAAACTTACAACAATATATAGATGATAAAATAAATATTTATTTTTTAGAGTAATAATATGTTTTTTTCACTTGGTCACTTTTTTAATTTTATAATACAAGTTAATTCATGACTAGGAAAGAATAATTTCGTATTCACCACTATACTAGTAATTTTAATGAAGATAATCATTCTTATCACACATTTAATACACTTATAATCAAGTTGTGTCAAATTTTTACCAAACCAAACATAATAGATTTATAAAAAACAAGTATGATCATATTATAATTTCATTATCATATGCTATCAAATCACATTTTAGTACAGATGGCAGATTAACATAAGATGCTAGAACTGATAAAATAAAAGTATTACTAAATCAGTAATTATTATTAAAAAATATTGATCAACTTTCATGTCACTTTTTTCTGATTATTAAGATGTCCCGCGTCAGGAATAATATATATATTGGATCTCATTTCAAAGAGTGGTTAGGCATGGCACGTAGCCTTGATTGGTGATAGTGTTACTTTGCTGGTGCTACTTCAAGCTTTTTCCATATGATATTGTTGGGATTGGTTGGATGGGTCCTCTTATTTTGGATTTGAATACTAATGGACTTCGAGCCGAGAGATTTTCTTAATAATTTCTCTATCTCTATTAGATAGTGATACGATGTATATATGTGTAATTATATTTGTCTTTTTTAAAATATTTATTTTATTCTATAGTAAGATGATTTATAATTATATAAACATATAAGGTTTGTGTAGACCACGAGTTCTAAATTATTTCATTATAAAAAAAAAAATTATGGTAGTCAAAGCTTAAATATGATCATGAACGAATATAGAGAAGTACAAAATTAGATCAATTTATACTTCACGAAATTTAAGTTTTTATAACCTATTTTGTCTTTTAACAACAAATTAAAATGAAAAAACTAAGCATTTTCACAATTATTTTATTAGTAGTATGTTTTGTCATTATCCTGGGCAATAATAACCCAACATGCAATAAAAATAAAGGTAATGGGTAATTAATGTAATTTAATGTGTTGACATTTCAAGTTTTGCATCAAGTGAGAAAGTATTTATAATTCTTTTAAGGTGGAAAATACATTTATAACTAATATTTAATATGGCTATTTACTCTCGAAGAGATGACACAAATATCAAATTCATAGATTTGGTCAAGAAGTAGAAATCAATTACTACGAAATACAAATTCACTATTATATGACAGTAATGATTGGAGTTAAGTAGTCACTAGTTGGAGATATTGTCATATGTTAATTGTCAGAGAAAAATAATATGAAAAGTGCTAAGAGATAATTTATCTTAGTAGTTGAAAATCATTTAGCGAAAAATGGAGTACAAGTTATAATCATCTAAATTTAATACGCTTCTTACACTCGACGAATGACACAAATTTATCATGATTCAAGAGCGTAAGAAGTAGAACATCAAGATTAAAAAGTACAACTTCACTATTCATGAAGGTTCAATTCGTGGTTATTATTGTGGAGTTTTCTAATATATGGATATAATTTAAGACAATTATTTTTCATCCATATATTTGTATTTTTTTAAAAAATTTATCCACCGTTTAATGGTATGTCTTTTATTAGATCTACAGTTTACGGTCATATTTAGTAAATTTTGTTTACATTAGTCACTCTAATTTTTTTTTCTTTTTGAATGTTCTATATTTTTTTTACATGGAAGGATCTGTAGTAGGAGCCAGTATACTGATTATTATGTTAGTAGCATTAAACATAGAGAACAATTTGACTTGTCAAGTGTATTAAAAAGAATTCTTTTTCATATTATATGTATAAATTGATTGTTAAAAATAAAATAAATAAGTTTGAGGGGACACATGAAAAATTGGTTTGGCTTCTTCAAACAATAACAAGTTGAATTGATTTAATGACTATTTGACAGTCTTAAGATACCGAATATAAATTTAAAAACTTTGCTCCTACTAATATTTAAAATTACAAAATTTCCATTGAAATATCAATAGAATTATATAAAATAAAAGTAGTATAGATACTAAGTAAATATATAATATGTCTCACAAAAACAATTGTTTGCTAGCGACATCAGATTCCGGCTGCGCCTAGGGTGTTTGTTACTTCTTTGATTTTGATATTGTGTCCCTAATGGTTCCGATTTCGAAAGGTGAGTTCGTTGCAGCTAATATCTTGATTTTATAACTTTTGATTTATCCTCAAGTTTTTTCTTCTTCTTTTTGTTAGGGCTGGTAGGGCTTTGCTGGGAACACAAATCAGGTAGGTACGCGTCTTGCAAAATTTCATCTTTCGAAGAATTTATTTTGATTTTTTGATTTTTGATTCTGCAGGGGATACTGCCAGAATGCTGAATCCACTTCTGAAGCTGAATTTCGTCGAACCTGTAATTTAATCACCCTCTAATTCTCTTTTTTGTTGTTGTATTAATTCATTAGTAATAACTCAAACTCTGACCCCTTGCAGGTAAATGGTTTCTTGCTGGGGCCTTTACGGCTTGTAATTTCCTCTATTGCACGTATGTATTTTTCTTCTGTTTTTCCCAATTTTCATAAGAATTAAAAAATGACGATACAATATATTCAGAGTGGAGCTGAAATAGATTTTGGTTTGGTTGCACGCAGGGTTCACTACTCGTATCTGATTAGAGATCGCGGGAAGAGTAAGTTTGGATTTGGATTGCAGACTTTATAATGTTGTATTAACTCCATAACTTTGGTAAACTCTCTTCTGCACTTTGTCAAAAAGAATGGAACCTTTGCTGCCCAACTTGGCCGTAATTGTTCCAATGATGATTTTGTTCTTCACAACAGCTCTTAATTGTTGTAAACACACCTTTTTCCACATTATTATATCCTTTGTGTGTCTAAGAATAGTTCCAAGAGTCAATTAGCTGCAGGAGATCTCAAAATTGTTCCACCTTTTAATATTCTCAACATTATGTACAATCTGTCGGTTGTCCACTGTAGCCCTTCAGTTTATTGAATAATTAAAGATGTTTTGAAACATGTCTTTTAGAGGGGAATGACCTTGTGTTGTTTGGACTATTCAAAAAATGTCGACGGGTTGGTGTTAGGTTCCCCAAAAGTAGTGTATTCTTGGAGAATCCAACACACACCCGTGTCAACTGGGTGCATCAAAGATCGAAAAGCGTAGTTGCACGGGCTTTTCACTTCCGATGCCGCACAAATGCAGTATTTTCAAAATACACTAATATGGGTTTTGGGAAGAAGGACACACTCCTGGTGACATTTTTGAATGATTGCGGTCCGAGGGAAGCCAACATCGTTGGAAAAAGTTGGCAGGGGCAGGGTTTATTAGAACGGTCAAATGACATTAATCTGAATTGCCACAATCCATGTTTGGGTCTTAAAAGCAGTTTTATGTTCATCATCCCCTTTCATACTCACATGGTGATACCCTGACCCTAACTCCACCTGACCTTAGAGATTATTCTGGATCCATTCAACTCATCTAACAGATCTTCAACCATGGGAATGGAATATTATTTTACACTGTCAATGAGTTTAATCTCCTATAATCAACACACGGTCTCCAGGTACCGTCTTTCTTTTTCACAAATGAGGCAAAACAAGAATGACTATGTACCATGGTTTGAGAGCTTGAACAAATAATCAATGATACCTTCAGTAGCATTCTTTTGATTAAAGGAATACATGTAAGGCCTTAAATTGAAAGGTTGAGCACCTGAAAGTAAAGTAATGGTATGACAGAAGTTCTTTTAGGAGGTAAGTCTTTTGGTTCATCAAAGACTTCCTGAAAGGACTGACAACAAGACTGTTTTCTTCTTAAGAATTTTCTGATGATCCCCATCTCCATAGTGGGTACTCATGGTGCAAATGACAGTTATCCCACTAAACTGATGTTTATTAAACAATTTAAGTAGCTTCTCACATTCAGTAGGGAAAAGTCTCTGCTCCTCCTGGTGACACCAAACATGGTGATCAACCTTTCTTCCCTTACGAATGACAAATGACAGACTGTGTGGTGTAGTAGTCAAGAGTGTGCTCCTCCTGGTAACCAAACAAGGCGCTCAATCTTACTTCCAGATAGATTGTGTAGTGTAGTCTGATACTCAGTTTTAACTAGAGAAAACACTCTATTGTCAAAAACAAATCACTTGGAACACTCTATTGTCATTTGCCACAGAGAATTTGGACAATAATGTGTACATGATCTGCCCATTAGCAACTGTTAACTTCATCCTAGTATAACAAGGAACTATAGACAGTCTTAGAGCCTTGATTACCTGAGGACTCACAAAGCTGTGAGTTGAACTGCTATCAATCAAAGGGCATCTTCTTTGCATAACCCAGGATTAACCACACAGATGCATGGGTTCATTAATTTACTGTGGGGAGTATTCAGTAAAATGCACAAAATGAGCATCTCGTCGAATCCCATCATTGTTTCAAACTTCACAAGACCTCGTCAGGATCCTTCTTTTTTTTTCTTCAGCAAAAGAAACAGAGACAAAAACACCTTAGATTACTGTTAGAAGGAACATCGAAGACATTTTTTTTGTCGGAAATCCACATTCATAGCCATAGGGTTCTTTGCTGAACATGTGTCTATTGAATTGATGGACAATGAAAATTTAGAATGACAACTTTTAGGAGGATTATTTGATGGAGTCTTTCTCAAGGGTTCGGTGGGTCCTAAATTTCCTTCGCAAATCTACTGAGATTTGTGTTGAAAGAACAAGAAAGAGTTGTATCTTTCTAAGTGGAGGAGAGAACTCTGATGAAACTGTACGGTGCATTTGGTCGTGAAAATTGTGAAACTTGAAAAAGTAGTTTTTGTTTTCGATGTGAGAAATGGTATTTGGAAATTGGATTTGGGCCATGAATACAAATTGGAGTTGTTTCTGAATTTTGTGAGTGATTTTAAGTGAAAACAACTTTTTTGTGTGTTTTCAAATTCTGGAATTTTATGGCCTAGTATAGTTTCCTATATTCAACTCCGGAAAAAAAGAAAAAAACATTCATGATGAACTGGAGTTCTTTGTTGCATATTGACTTATGCAGCTTGTTATTGACCAAGGAATCTTTGTATTTTTTTTATTTTTTTTGATGTGCTCAAGAAATGCATTTCAATAGATGTTATGATCTCTTACAAATAGATATTTTTGCCTACTCCTCAACTTCAGAGCATATTAAACTTTGATGAAATTACTCTAGTTTGAAGAATTTTAATTCACTCTGCTATTTGTCTCATCAGGGAGCGTGAGTTTGATTAGCATTGGAGTTGGGACTCTCGTTATTGAATTGGTTTTAGTAGTATGTGCGTATTTTATCAGCCTTTTGGTTAATATCCAACTGTAATGTCTACTTATACGTATCTATGAAGATGTTAAGTTGATTGGAATTTCCTAAAGTTTATTGGAATGTGGAAGGAACTGAATTTCGTTGTCTTCATGATATGTTTGTCTTGTGGTCATCAGTGGTATCCTTTTGTTAAAAATTTATGTTTGAATAAGCATGATGACAATATTACTCAGAGGACCATTAATCTCAACTATTTCAGCTTTCTGCCTCATCTTTTGTAAGAATTTTATCTGCAACATTCTTTGTAACAGAGAATTTAGAGTATCCCATAGAGTTGGTGTTTGGAAACACTTTGAATGAAACTCTTTTATGGAGTGAACTCTTGAAGTTTTTAATTTGCACAATCGTGCTAGGTAAGCAAATTTTGTAGAATGATTATCCAAACATACAACATACCATCATCCGTCATTGAATATACATTAACATAAACTCGAATAAGAAAAGGCTTAAGTCATCGATAGACCCTTAAAGTTGTCCGCATAATTCACTTAAACACCTCAACTGAGGTTGTACCTTAGTGAACACTTTGGAATCTCTGAATTGAACACATTTAAACACTTGTGCAGACGTGGAACAAAAAAGTGTATTCTACACGTTTTAAGGCGTCACGAGGACTCATGTAAGTATTTTTTTGTTTGGTCTTTTAAATTTTTTTCTCATGGTATTTTTAAAAAATAAAACGAACAATTCCTTTCCCCGCTTTGTCTCTATATTCTTTCTTCGGTTTCTCCTTTCTCTCTCCAAATACAAAAAATCGCTAGTGCCATCAATTATCTATAAAAAATAAAAATCGTACCATCTGACATTGTTTTATTAAGATTTACTTCTTTGAATTTATGCTTAAATTTAATAGAAATGTGTGAGCCCTATTCCTTGTTGATAAAAATGGAAAGAATGATAATATAAATTTCTTGCTCAGAGAAAAATGGAGTATCACCATTTTTATTTTACCGAAAAAATATGGAGGCCACGGAAAAATATAGAGGCCCACACAACACAGCCTCAGAGTTCACACTAATTCTTTCTTCATTACGAAACAAGAACAGAAATTAAATTTTCGAAATCAAACAAAAAGACACTGACCATATTCTCTTATTAAGAAAAAATACTTACATTGTGAAATAGGAACAGACAAAAACATAAAGAGAAAGTAAAGAAAAAAGGAAGAATGAGAGAAGCTAAAATTTCATACTTAGTATATATTAAAATCTACATTGGGCAAACCTAACAATTGGTGGGCCAAAAGAGGTGATTTTAGGAGAGAAGAAAAGGAAAAGATTGATGGTGGTAGAGGGTGCAGGGTGGGGTGTGAGGGTGATAACATGATTTTTATTTTATGTTTTAAAAAGTTGAAAAATTGCTTATGTTTTATTTAGATTCTTTATTTCAAAAATTCATTTATAGAATTATTTAAATTTTATTACCACTTGTCTTTCATTGATTTGCTATATTGCCACATCAGTTGCAAGGGCATACACGCGGTTCTCTTATGGACCACGGTATTGAAAAAAAAGGTTTGAAGGTACTGATTTTTAAGGTTTGAGTGTCTATCGAGAAAATGGGTCATGTTAAGGTGTCAAGTGTAATTTGCAGGACAACTTCAAGCGCCGCCGTGACTAAGCCATAAGAAAATGATCCATAGCTATTTATCCTCTCTCTCAAAGATGGAATAAGACAATGATCCATAGCTATTTATCCTCTCTCTCTCAAAGATGGAATAAGACAATGATCCATAGCTATTTATCCTCTCTCTCTCAAAGATGGTATGCATGCACTCCACATATTGTATCAAAGGATAAAGCCGCATTGGATACGCATGCATAACCCTACTGAAAGTACATACAATATAGACTTGCCTACAATATACCATTAAAGAGGATGACAACCCAGATCTATGATATTCTTTATACGTACCCTTCTTATTCCGGTAATAATTAACCCAAGAGAACTAAGGTCCAATAAATGACCCAAAAATATTAAGAAAATTGTAAAATATAACACCACATGTAGAGGATAAATCGTGTTATTCAATCAAACGAGAAAAGAATAAAGGACTTGGACTATGAAGTATAATGGTGAAAGGAATGTAAATTTGAACCAACAAGACAAAAAGTTGCAAAGTACAAGTACATTGCACTTACAAATGGCATCATTAAAGGAAGCTGATAATTCAAGAAACACACTCAGAGCCTAGAAGAGAAGCAAGAGCAAACGCACAATTAAATAACAAATCAATAAGGCACTAAGGACCAAATTATACTAAAAGGGGGAATTAGAACAATATTTTAGACATATTGCAGTCACCAATTCGTCCAATGATACTCCAAAGTTTAAGGTCAGATGTCAAAGCATCAAATGAAGATCACAGAAGTGGAATTCGGATTATGAATCGTCACAAGAAATGCCAAACGACCCAAGAGGAGTTACATAAGCTAAAAAGACACTTAAAATAAACATCACAAAATGTAAGAGTTGCACAAGTACAACTAGGAAATAACATATGTCAACATTCCTAGACCATCATCATTTGATCCTCCATGTTGTCCTTTCCCGCATAAGGGCTATTGAATATTACTTTGCATTATACAATTAGTTAGCTTAGTTAGTTATGAAAGTTAGTTAGAAAGTTAGTTATCACATGTTTTAAATGTGCATAGTTAGTTACAATTTTAAATCATCTAGATGCTTCTATGTAATTCTATACAATCTACTTAATGCAGAAGATCAAGGTAGCTTTGCCTTCCAAAGATCATCTTAATTTGTTTTCTAGCTCTACCTTCTTGTTATGTTGACTGCTCAATTATGTGGAGTTCATTGTGTGGAGATCAAGCTTCTTAATAAGGGCAGCTTGTCGCTTCTTCCTAGACCTAGAGACAAATATCAAAATGAATTGAAGTGTCAATACAGGTAATATAAATACTAAAGTTATATTAAAACAATACAATATCATAGCGCATCATCCAACACAAAACCTTTTGAGGTTTAGTCAGCAGTAGAACTAGATTTAAAAAGATTATCATCTACTGCCGTTGTTATTCCCACTAAGAATCCTCCATTTTTCTGCTACGCTACTACTATCATTCTGGGCTTTAATAATGTTGCTAACAAATAGCTCCCAGGAAAGAATATTGAAGAAAAAATGGTGTATATGGCATTGCATTATATATACTTACTATATAATTAACTAGCACTCATGTGCTACAACTTCTACTAATTAGTTCTCTCATTTATAAGTTGGAGACAAGAATTAAGAATATGGGTTTGATGGACAAATTATAAAATGTTAATATTGAAAATTTGCAGCTACATGGGAACTTAAAAATGGGACATTCTTTTTTGGAACTTCTGAAAATTTTATTTGGAAAACTGCAAAAGAAAAAAAATAAGAAAAAGCATAGACGGGGTGGGGTGGGGTAGGGCAGGGCAATTATTTGAGAAATGCTAAATATGGCAGGGTAGGGCGGGTCGAAATCTTAGCATGTCATGCCTTACCCACCCTAGTGCCATCACTCTATTTCAACATTAAATATGTGTTGATCACTGAATAATATGTATTACCTTCTAAAAAAAAACAAAAAACAAACATAACTTACTCTTTAATTTTCCAAGCTTCGTTGCGTAACCTGCAAAATATAGAAATGTCTCAAAAACAATTAGCCTACAAGGAAACATGATAGTAAATGGAAAAAAAGATCTTCAAGTTTGAGAATTACCTATCCCTATTATTTACAACAAACTCCTTCCAATTTTGAGTATCACTTACCCCGTTTTATATACATTTGAGTGCACATAGTTTCTTCTTAGCCTAGATTTTTACAATTATTGGGATTTTGAAACAATATTTATTTAAGGTTGAGTTATGCACCAAATCGAAGGAATGGAGAGCAGCCACAACGAGATGGATTACTTCATTTCCTTGGTAAGGAAAACAGAAATAACAGGCTACCAATGGTTCTAATACCCCTTCCCAATTGGGAATTACTCAGGTTTGATGGTCAAGACTCAGTTTCGAAAATGTGGGGTATTTCAATTTATATAAAATTCTTGAGCAACAAAAGGTAGAAACAACAGCTCTCTATTTGAATGGTGTATCAGAGGTTTAGTGTCATTCGCTGATATCGAGTGCGGGAGTTGTAGGATGCCTGAATTTAACAAGGAACTATGCAGCAGATTCAGTGTACCACCACTAGGGGATGTGGTGGAAGAATTAAATTAACTTTCTCAGACTGGTACTTTGGATGAATTGTTACGGGAGTTTGAAGACTTAAATTCTCAGATGTTGCCAAGAAATCCAATTCTGAATGAATCACATTTCTTGTCCAGCTTTTGTAGGAGCACTGAAGGAAGAAATCAAGTATGGGGTCAAACTGTCTAAACCTTCTAGCATACAGTTTGTCACTTGAGGATCATATTCATCAACTCATTGTTCTGTTTACTACTCTTAGAGGATACTTGGGATCTAACAGATTACTACAGAAAATATGTTGCAAGATATGGTCATATGCAGACCCTTGGCAGACTTATTGAGGAAGGATTCGTTTAAGTGGAATGAAGAAGCTAATGCAGCCTTTGTTGCTATCAAAACTGTTATGACCACCATTCCTGTTAAGACTTATGATGTATGCCACAAGAACAGGGATGAGAATGTAGCTTACCTAGGGCTACTGCAACCTCTACCAATCTCTAATTAAAATTGGAGTCACATAAGCACGGACTTTACCGAAGGATTCCCAAAATCCAGGTCCAAAGATGTGATACTAGTAGTAGTGGACATTGCAATTAAAGTATGCTCATTTTGTTGTCCTCTCCCATCCTTTTAATACAGATAGTACAAATTTTGGAAGAAGATGCATTGTTTACATGGCACTCCTAAGTCAATTGTATCTCATACAAACAAAAAAATTCTTGGCAGTCCTAGTTTAAATTATTGGGTACTCAACTACACTTTTGCACTGCCCATTACCCTCAAATTGATGGCCAGACTGAGAGAGTGAATAGGTTCATTGAGAACTACTTGAGATGCATGACCTCTAACATGCCTACTCATCAGAGAGAGTGGCTTCTTTCTGCCGAAGGTCAGTACAAAACCAATTTCCATACTGGTTTGCAGAGTACTCCATTTGAGGCTCTTTATGGTTATTCACCACTACAACTATCCGTCGGACCCCTGCTTGAGACTATTGTTCCTACTATTGCTCCTACTGCTGAAGATGTTATGCAAAGACAACAGATGGTACCGCTTTTGAAGGACAACCTCCACAAGAAAGGATGAAGTTGTATGCAAATAAAAGGATTATTCGTGAGCTCTCTACTCATTTCCAGTGCTATCAAAGGCAAAAGCGCACTTAAGCCCTAAAGTGAAACTCAAAACGTGTTGAGCGCTTCGCCTCGCTTTTTGTGCGCTTCAATGTCGTTACCAAAGTTCTAAGACAAACTTTTCCTTGTCAATGAGCCTCTTGTGAAGAAGTGACACTAAACAATTGATATTTTACTTTATCATAAAAAAAATTCAATTTATTTGGTCATATATTTGTCATTCATGTTTATAATTATTAGTTTCCTTTGAGCTTTTTTGCACTTTTCGCTTTTAATAAAGCTGCTCTTCTCTAACTAACAGATTTCCCTCTCAATCTTTCATTCTCTTCTCTTCTCTTTTGTAATCCAAACATTCTGCCTGCACGGGGTTGGAGCTCTGTATATAATAATTTCTAGTTTGTGGTAGAATTTCGTTTGATGGAAAATTGTGACAATTGAATTTTTAGTTTATTTTAATTCCAAAATTGAGGTACGCACCAGTACGAGTAGAACAAAAAAGCTACGAGTCCACCCGCAATACAAGCTCTAACTGCAAAGACCAGAGAAATAGAATGAGAGAGATAAATTTGAAGCGAGAAATAGAAAAGTAGGTTGATAATTTTACCATCTTTATCACTACGAGAGGATTCCGTGGGAGAGATTTTCTGGCAGTATCCCCTGATACAGAATCAACAGTTACATACCTGGAGAAGAAGAGAAGAAGAAGAGAAGAAGAAATTCAACATACCTTAATTGTGTGGATGCTCCAAGCAAAGCCCTACCAGCCATTTGTCTTCTACACAACCCAAAAGAAAAATTGAGACAAAAATCAAACAAAACTAAGCAAAAAACATGCAGTTATGATGCTGAAATCAACCCACCCTCCGAAACGAAAAGCCATGAACTCAGCAATCTTCGTCGAAACCTATCAAGCAAAACGCTCACAGAGCCAAATACCAAACAAATCAGAGTTCACAACATATTTTAGCCGACCCGACATCGTATTGCCCCTTGTTTGCTTACAGTTGGGCCGGCCCATGTTGAGCGCACACCAAAACACGGTTTGTTTGTTTGTTTTTTGACAAGGAAAATTAAAAAAAAAAAAAAAAAAAATTTTTACTAGAATACACACACTTAAATAACATATTTTCCTATTATTTAAAAAAAATACTAAAATCCCTATTTTACAGCTTTGCGATTTTGTATTAGATTAAATAGATGATTCCATTTCAATGAAATTCATTAAGAAATTTCACATATCTTGTTTTCACTATTCTTTCAATTTCTACAGAGTTTTTATGTACAGTAGATGTCAAGAGTTGTTGATCTAGCTAATTTATATTTTGATTTTTGTCGTGAGGCTTGATCCGGCTAGTCTATATTTTAATTAATTTTTGCCTCGAGGCTCTATCTTGTATTCGATCTATATATTTTTAAATAAATTATTTAATTATACAATTTTACTTATCACATTTCTTAAATTTTTTATTATTTAAAAAATTATAAAAATTCATATATTTTTTTGAATATATCCCTCTTATGCGATATATTGAAGGACAACTTTCACATATAGCAAATAAAAATTTCATATTTGTAAGTTATAGCAAAGTTTGCATAATTGCACTCCATAGCAAACATAAAAACTGTTAATTCGCTATACCAAAATACACTTGAAGCAAATTTATAAACGAAGTGTATTAAAACAAGAAGAGAAAGACACTTGGGCAGGAGATTGTATAAAAACGAAGTGTATAAGAACGACTTGTATTATTAAAGGTATAGAACGATATATAAATTTGAATTTGTATAAAAATGAGAAGAGAGAAAGTCCAAAAGAGAGTTGACAAGGAATATACAATTGAATCGGAATTGTATAAAACGAGAGGAGAAGAAAAAGAGAAATAGATACAATTTGAAATTGTATAATTGAGAAGAGAGAAAGACAAAAGAAACTGGGCGAGAGTATTTTTATTGTTTAATTATAAGTGTATAGGACGAAAAATATAGTATTGCATGTGTATTAGACATTTTCTACGCTTTATACAAACAGAAGAAGAAAACAATTTTCCACTATTTGTATAAGTGAGAAAGGACGAGTGGTGGCGAGCGAGATTTGATAAGAGTTGGCCCCCCCCCGCCAGCGAGATGCCCGTGGAAGAGGCACCGAGAGGGAAACCAAATTATGTATGTATACATTTCTCTGTTTTTATACAATTAGAAACAATATTTTTATACACTTGTGTTTGTATTTAAAAAGTATTGAAAAAGAAGCGAGCGAGGACGAGATTGGAGCGACCGAGTACGAGGCGAGCGAGACCTTATTTGGGAAGAGAAAATACCTGCTAATTTTTTACAAACGTTTGCTATGAAGCACGATTAACTTAAACCGTAACTACTTTATTTATTTTAAATTTAATTTACTATTATATATAATTTTCTCTGTATTAAAATGTGATATATTAATATATGTATATTTTGTATCAAACGCAATAATGTATGAAAACGTGAAACGAGGTTTTGGTCAGAATTTTTAATGTTATGGAATGATTAGATAAACGCCACTTGCTAAATAAAGTAAATAGATTCTTAAAATGGAAAAATTAGTAATCTAGTCAAAATAAATAACATATTTAGTAAAAATATCCATACTTTATAAATAGTAGCAATAATGTCAAAAAAATATACATTTTTTTAAAAATTTATTGTGTCCCAAATTTTCTTCCTATGTTTTCTCTCTTTTCATTAATTCCTAGATATCCTTTTTTAAAAAAAAAATAAATTATTCTCTCTCATATTTATCTTTTAAATTGTAATGTTATCTCCCATTTAATTTTGTCTATTATCATGGTTATCTTTTCTGAATTTTCTCCAACATTCAAGTTGCAAATATTTTTTGGCCATATATTTTGGGTTATTTTTTGTAATACCAAAAATGAATCAACAAGAATCCTTTGATTAAGGTATCATCTAATCTTTATCCTAGTTTTCATATTTTTTATAATTTAATTTTTTTTTTAAATCTTAAAAAAATGTTGTTTTGTATTTTCAATTCCGTTATGATTTACTCTCCATGGCTGAATCAAGAAGCTTACTAGAGATTCACTTAATCAACCAATTTTTGTGATTAAACAATCCTTTAATTTATTTATTACTTAACAAAAGTGTATAAGTACGCTGTGGCGAAAATGAGCCCGGAAAAGACCCCCAACACGAAAGAGGGTAAGAACATTTACCCAAGACCTCCTTGGGTGCCCCAAACCTCCTCAAATTCGGAACGCAAAATGTAGAATCTTGGTCGATCGTGAGGATCTTGAAAAAAGCGACGAAGACGCGAACAATTTTCTATTAGTTTTGTTTTGATTTATAGTTCTTTTTTAGAATTTGGTATGCTTTCTTAATTTGTATTCACATAACTATGCTATACTACATATCTTGTATTTATTAAAAATTCATGTGTGCAGGTTTATTAATCTTGTATTCTGTCCCTTCTAATTTGTATGCATCCAAATTTATGTCCAACTGTTATGTATTTTATAAAGAAGAACAACTTCTATAGGTTTATTTGTATTTCGAAAAAATTTTTTAATTAATAAAGGAATTATTTAACAAAAAAATAAGAATACAAATTTAAAATAAAAAAAAAAAGTATTAAAAAAAAAAAAAATTGTGTTACAAAAATACAGATAATTAGACATATGGAAATGAATGAATACCCTTAGAAAAGGAAACAAGATTTGAAAAGAAAAATAAAGACACAATGAAAAATATAGAGAATACAAAGTGTATTTTAACTAGCTACATTTTATTGAATAAATATTGGAATCGAATACAAAACTAATGAAAGGTTTTGTCACAAAAATTTGACATTTTTTCTAGTTGTATTATTCTAAAGGATGTAAACTAGGTATGTATTTTTTTAAGAATGAGTAGTACACCAAATATGCAATTATTCTTTTCATTTTATATTCATTCAGTTTATCATGCTAAGTTTGTATTTATATATTATTATACAAATTCTAAATAAAACTACATAAATAGAAGAACTTACAACTAAAACGACATATTGAAAAATGCATTACATACAGGATTTTGACGAAAAAAAAAAAAATAACTACATAGGGAAAAAATATATGAGAAACAAATATATTTCTTAAATGACTATTAGATAAATTCGGCATACTATTGGAATGAATAAACTAATACAAAAAACTATATAAATATAAATAGATATATTGTGGAAATGAATATAATTTTAAAAATGTAAAAATCTGGAGAAAAAAAAACAAAATGTTAAATTTTATTTGAAAAATGTAACTTGTGTGAGAAAATTAAGGATACTTGCATTTTTTGAAATATTTCCCCCCTTAATTTTCTCCTTTGTATTAAATAAATATATTCTATAACATAAAAATAAATAATAAAAACATACCCGAACAAACAAATGACATTTTTTCTAAAATATTGAAGTTATTGCTACATCAGCTCTTAATGCTAAAATATTGACATTTGAAAAATTTCTCTTATAAAATTGGCTGGTATTCAAACACAATTATTTAAGGAGCCGACCTTTTCTTAATTTATAGTAATTGTATGTATTCATCACCTTTTGAAACCCATAAATGTATTATAGAACCGACTATTTTCTTGCTTGCCTAGTTTTGTTTAATTGACTGTCACATGACCATATTTTACTATCTAAAAATGAATTTAATATCACCATAAAACGTCTATAATTATTTTTATATGGTGTAGTGTAATACACTTATCGTCATGTTAGCACCACGAAAGAAATTAAAATATTTTCTATTTTTTTTATTTTCTTTTCTTTATTAATTACTTTTCTTGTTAAATATTTTACATTAATTAATCTCTAATTAATTATTAAAATTTTCAAACAGTTATACCTTCTTTATCACAAAATATCACTCACTCCATCTCTTATCTCAACATCATTGTTTTCAATATATATATTTTTTCTTCTTCGACATCTTCAATTTTTACTTTTTTTTCTCAAAATTGTTGCCCAATGTCAATACACTCATAAAATTGTCATCTTTATCAAATTCAAAAATTGATTGATCTTTTTCACCACCTTTAATTTTCTAACCATTACTTAGAATTACCATACCCATAAAGTTGCTATTACAATCAAACCTAACAACTTATTAACAACCAAAATTTCTGTACCAAAATAAAAAAATAGAAAAGATAGAACAATCAATTAAAATTACCTAAACATAACTTAATGATTTATTTATTTAGGTTTATTCAAAATCATTTTTAGATTCTTATTTTAGTAAAAATTATCACAAAATATAATTATTCACTAATAAATCTATGAAAATTTTCCTAATTACTAATCAAAAAGAAAAGTTGTACTTTGAGCTTGTGACGTAAAAAGAATGAAGAAGAAGGGATGTGAAAAAGTAGAATAGGTGTAAAGAAGAGGAGGTTTGAAGAAGAGGCTGGGTAGGTGTGGGGTGGAGAGGAGGGTTGGGGTGGTTTATAAGTTGATTCTAATTAAAAAAAAAAATTTCCATCTGATGCGTTTAATTTTTAATTTATTTTATTTTTCTGTCATGTCAGTTTTAAGAGGTAAAAAAATTTACTTTAAAATAATAAAAGTGTGTAATAGATCATCATAATAGTATAAGTGTGTAAGTGACTTTTCGATATAAGTCAAGGTTATGAAGATAAAATTGCACATGTGAGCATGGTCATAAAATTAACAAGAAACTTATCTTTTTAAAATTATTCGTAAAAATAACATATTCGATATAATCAATTAAGTTTAATTTATTAAATACATTATTAAAAAAAATAACAAAAAGCCCACTTTAATAATTAATGAGGTGGATAAACTCCTTATAAAGCTGAAACAATTCTCCTAACAATGCATTGCCACAACATGCTAAAAACAAAAAATAACAATATCCTTATTAAGATTTGCCTAGGAGAATAAACAAAAGATCAAGATGAAGAAATGGGAAAAAGAAAGATATATAATAATAATAAAATTTGATTAAAAGGATTGTAAAAGGTTTTCACTTTTCCATGTATTGATATGTTATATTTAATTACATTATCTCCATCTATGCTCGTTGTTTTTGAAAATATCACACTCAAAATAAATATCTTAAAAATACACTATTTTTAAATATTTAGCATATATCTATAATATATTTTAAGAGTTCAATCAATATAAATTGTCATTACGAAACTACATATATAGCGTGCATGCTACTTATGTGTATGGTGAGAAATTGGACTTTAAGAAAAATAAATAAATGGGAACGATATTATTTTGGGACAAATCGACATCATAAATCAAATGGTCGGTGCCCAAATAATAAACTAGTTAGAACAACTATCGTCTCATGTCATAACCCTACTTTCTCATAATTATATATAAAACTTAAGATCCACAAAAAAATGATATTCTTTTTAGTTAAAGCAACAAGTTAATAAAATATGTAGCCCAAATAAAAAAATAAAAAAAGAAGCTCTAGATTTTATTAGTGATAAGAGCTAGCATTTGAAATTTTATAAGTTTTGTACAATTTTTTCTAATAACTTTATTGAATTCACAATTTTCAATATAAATCTTGATATAAAAATTATTGAATTATTTGTATACGTATTTAATATTATAGCTTCATGCTATAAAGATACTTATGGTTAAAGTTGTTTCATGATCCCTCATGATATATATAATTATATATATATATATTAGGTGCTTTTAAGTTTTAACGGCCTTTCTCTTGATCTTCTAAAGATATTTTATATAATATAATAGAATTTTTGCCAAATTCATTTTTAAAATATATTTCAAATTTAAATTATATCCTTAAAATATTATTTTTAGCTTAAAATATTCTTCAAATATTTAAAAGTGAATAATTGTCATTCTTCTATTTGAATTTATCAGAAAACTAACAGATCCCACAAAAATCAAGTCATTCCTTGGTGATTATTATTTTCAAATATACCAAAAATACTATAGAGAACTTTTTCAGTAATTGAGTTTAGTATTGTGCAAAACATTTCTAATTTGATAGTTTTTCATTTACTTTTCATGTAATTAGATATTAAACATCTTATTAGTTCGAATATTTAGATATCGATATTAAATAAAAGAAATTCTACTTCCAAACAAAAAATCTTATTGAAGTCTTTTCTATTTGAAATCAATATGTTTCTTTTCAATTGAATATGCTAGAAGCGGCTTTTGTTAGAGACTTCAACTTATGAAGCTCAAATGCAAGACATAATCAACATATTGATCAATTCAATATCAGAATGACCAAAGAGTTTATTGATCAAAATACAATATTTATTTGAAAAAAGTAAAGATAATTATTAAGCTCCAGCTTCTTTCCGTTAATATATGAGAAAAAGTGCAGTTCACGTATCATTACACATTTCAAATATTTTTTGTTTTAGTAAGTTATGATTTCTAAGATTTTTAATATTTCTTTAAGAACTTTTTATAGCATGTAATGAAATCATCTAGAATTTTTATTTTTTTTATATCACGTAAACTGCTCATATTTTTGTAGGATTGATTAGTTTTTTATTGATATTTAATAGAAGGATGAAAATTATTCACTATTAAATATTTAAAGAATTTTTTTAGCCCAAAACTGATATTTTCTTCTTAGGAAGGTAATCTTGGATCACCAATATGATCATAAAAGCAAAACACCAATAGTTTATTTTTATTATATATAAAAAGAATAACATTATACTAGGGATTGAGGATAGAAGCTAATTAAAATAGAACAATATACAAACGCATGAGTATAGTATAGCAGAGAGTCAGAATTTAAAGTTTAAGCGATTTGAAATTCAATTAGAATATATTAATGCATAAAATATTAGCATTTGAGTAAGAATGAATCTTTGGTGATTAAGAGAAAAGATATGGAAGGAACATGGGGCGGTGGATTACTCAGTCACTACGTCAACATAATATATAGAAAATTGCACCGACCTAAGCATTTTAATTAACAATCTACTTAATTTCTACAAAAAAATAAAAGGACAAAACAGTATATTGAAAGTCCAATATTGGTCAGTAAATAATGAATATAGAATTATTCTTTTAAAAAAATACTTTAACTAATTTAATATAATTTTTCTGAGTGTAAAATGGATTGTAAATTGAGTCTTTATATTAATAAAATATTGAACACCAATAATAAACGTTTTAGATATTTGAGAATTAGTCGTATTTTATTTTAGGGTGTGTGGTGGGCAAGAAATCCTACTTTCGGTTCTCATTTTTATTTTGATGGCAACGTACTGTTGTCATATTCCTATGGCTGAGATAGAAGATATTTAAGGCAGTTAATTTACATTAAGATTTAAGTGAATTTAAAATAAAAATTATTATATTAAGATTTTAAGTAAATATAAAGTACGAAAAAGTAAATAAATATATAATTATATTTTTTTATAGGATGTGGATAACGGTGTAAAGATTTTTCTTAAAATTAAGGAAAAATGGATGAATTCTTTCAAAAAATGAAGGGGAAAATTTTTTTCCAAAACTTCTCTTCCAAGTTAATTGAAAACATCAATTTTAAGTAAATATTTTCAATTTCAAAATTTTATATTTTCACCTATCCCTGACCTCCCCCATCCACCCACCCACCAACCCCACCTCCTTCCCAAAATATTAATTTTACTTTTTAAAAATATTTTCCACTTCAAAATTTTATTTTTAAAACTCCTCCCTCCGTCCCTCCCCCTCCAATCCTCCAAAAAATTAATTTTGTTTTTTAAAAATACTATTAACTTTAAATTTTTATTTTTTCACTCCTCCCTCCGCCACCAACCACTACCCCCAACCCACCCCCACTCCAAAAGAATAATAATTTTGATTTTAAAGAATTTTTTTTAATTTCATAAATTATTTTTACTCTAGTAAAAATAAAAGTGTCTCTAAAAAACATTTTTCATTCATAAATCAAACACTAAAAATTATTTTCAAAAAACATTTTTTAATCACCAATCAAACATAAGAAAATAAATCCAAAATCTATTTGTTTTCCAGAAAACATTTTCCTCCGTACAAAACACACACTTATTGTTGTTGTTGTATTCAATATTCATATGCCCGTGTTATTCTTTTGGTTACCGATTAAAAAGAAAAATATAACGTTAAATTAGACTAGAAGAAGAAGTATATTCCGACAAATTTGGTATTTAAATAATTAAATATCTGACAACCTTTATTGATATTTTAAAAAATAAAATAAAATAAAATAATATAGCGGTTGTGAGGTTTTCTTTTCTCCCTTATTTAAAGCCCCCTTGTGTGTTAGGAAAGAAACGTTACAGTTCTAATTGTGGGGGTTCTATAGATCCTGTAACTTCTCTTTAGCAAACTAAGGTTTTTGTTTGGATTGGAATTGATAAATTGAATAGGGTTCTGTTTCTCTATTTTAGTTATGTAATATGTCAAATCTCTCTTATTTTTGGCTAAGTATTTATTTGAGATCAATTAATCATAGCCACCTCATTTTTCCTTTAATTTTTGTTTGAACTAAAGTTTTTTTTTTTCCCCCAATGGAATCAATTAGCAAAAACCATGGTAGAGGTTTGAAGAAAAGTATTAATAGGACATTTTCATCAAGCCCTTGTGAAAATGTTGCACCAATTAATTATCAAAATGGTATCTTACAAACTCCTCCTATTTTATATCAATCATTTCCTCCATTTTTAGTTCATCTAAAACAACCCCCTCTTCTTCCTCTTCCAATTTCCAAATCTAATGTTCATCAACACTACAATAATTATGTCAATACTTTGTCCCAAAATAGGGCATTTTCTCTCCCTCCTACCAATAAAAAATTCAACAAGTCAAAAAAATCAAGTCCAAAAGTTGTTCCTTTAGGTGGCATCGATAAAATTAAAACGATACAGAAAAAATCTCCTATGGTATCATCTACTAACCCTTTGGGTCCGGATCCGAAGGATCTACCCAAAGATGTTACTATGGTTTTTCCAGGTGAAAAAGAGCATTTATTCGTTGCACTAAGTTCCGACTATGTGCAGAATCCAATAAACATGACACATGAAAAGTTACAATCTAAATGTTCTGGCTTTGCGCAGAAACCAATAAAGAATGATGCTAATAGTTCTATGGTGTTTAATACTACTATTTCTCCTCCACCAAGCAGCTTGCCTTTGCCCACTTTTTCATTGAGGCCAAAGCAGCTCAGTTGCAACGCCGAGGCGGCTACCGGAGTTGATACCGGAGCTACTGACAATCTCCGGCGACTACTTAGACTTAGATGAAGTGTTAAATGTTAAATTGTGCGTTAATAATTAGATAAATGCTTTTATAGAAAAAAAAATTATTATCTTAAATAAAAGGCATTACCTTCTACATGTATGGTGTTTTTTTTTTACCTTGGTAGATGGTGATGACCAGATTTATTTGAATTTTCTTGTTATTTTTTTGAAAAATGTAAAAAATCAAAGCTGTAATTTGTGATCTCTACTACCTTTTGTTTTATGTCAAAGGTATGATAGGCTGTGTAATACACGTTTAAAAGCAAATGTTTTTTATTTCTTTCAATTTCAATAAAGTATAAATATATTTTAGTGTTTCTTATTTATTTTAGTGAAATTTTAAAGCATAAATGCGATTTCATTTTAAATTAATTTTGTTTTTGATGTCTGGCAAATGCTATCGTTGCAAGCAACTTCTCAAAGAATAGGAAGTGAACGACTCTTATATCTCAATCGATGCATTCGTTTCGGTCCGAATGCCAGCTAACTCTACAGTCTTTGTCATTTTCTATTAATAACAGAGACTTCAACTATATGTAGTTTGATTTAAAAAAAATTTGACATATTTTTATTTAAAAATAATAATTACTTATGTTTACAAAATTTTAGAACACCCATTTATTTTTTTTATTTTACCTATACAATTTTTAATACCATTTATAAAATTTTCTGATTCTATCGCTGCATACTTTGTATCAACACTTAAATTTACTTTGATATTTGTGTCTACGTTCAGTGCTACCCAGATGATGAGATTAACATATGCACTACTTCTTCTCATTTTTTATTTTTTTTAAAAGAGCGTTACACCCTTTAAATTTTATTTTCTAGTAATTTTTTTGAAAAGAATAAAAATATCAATAACCAATTAGAATTTCATCGGATGTGTCCTTATGTCTCTCTTTCCTCATTTAATTTTCCATAAATTTGTAAGGAACTTACAAAAGATCTCACAAACCTCAATATAGCCCAAATGCTCCTACTATTTGTTTTTAAAAAAAATAAATTGTCATTGTTTGCTTTATCTACCTTCTTTGTGTCTCATTGTTATTATCGTTGTCGTTGAAATGTTAAAGCCTAAAGATTGTCTCTTCAGTGGTTTATTCTTCATCATGTTGATAATTAATTAGATATCGAGAAAACGACGCGGCCCACTCATAAGTAAAGAATAAGTTGTCTTGTAAACTCTACTTTACAATGAAATCCAATGGCTGGCAAATTGTTTGAATTACAGGGACGGAAAAATGCTGCCTTTATAAACAGAGTAAGTAAACCTTCTGATATCTTAAATCCTCAGCCCATTAGAGGATGCAATAATATACAACCCCCTGCCAAAGAAAATTGACACTCTTCTAAACCACCATCAATCATTTGTGATGATTAAGTAGACGAAAAGAAAAATTATTTTCTTGAATCAAAACTCTACTTTGACAAAAGAAACCTATCATGTAGCGGTGAGGACTCCATCGTTGAGAACGACAACTATAAACCAAAGATGGATCAGCAATACATCTCTGCCAATGCTTACTCTCACACATTCAAACTTTGCAAGAGATTTTGAAGGCAAACGATGTCTATTCATATGATGTCCTCAGAACTCATACCTACAAGCTTTTAATCAAATATCAGTCCGCCAATCAAACGTTTCATACGTGAAGAAAAAAAATTCAAATTCTATTCATAAACTCAAGTAACATCCCTCTTTATAATAGTAGGAGACCTTTGACTATAAACAAGAAAACTACTTTAATACAAGATTGAACACATTTGTTGTATGCATATATCTAAATTGAAGTATTTGTAAAGCTTATTCCCAGCAGATATGGATTTAAATAAGAAATGCAAAAGCCGCTAAATGTTCACATCAATGATATGGTTTCAAATGTGAAGTGAACCAAATGAATAAAGACATAACACAGAATAACATAAGTATCCAATAAAAGAGGATTTGAGAACGAAAATATCCAATACTATATTGATCATTTTCATTGAATGTAAACATAGATTTTCTATGCAGATGCAACTGCCTGGCACTAAAAATAAAAAAGAAATTTTTGTATCTCAGCGCCCTAAATCCCTGTTCAAACTACATCAGTTCCCAGAGAAGAGCTACAAAATTCCCTGAGCAGTATATCCAGCTAAAACATCTTCTATACACACGGTTATGTGATTCAAAAAGGAACTGTGTAGGGCAATGCATACAACTCAACATCAGGAAGGTATTGTGCCCGTTGCTGCCACAATGAACTGCAGCTTCCACAAGTTTTGTCACTGCCGCCTAAGTTTTTTTCCTCAACTCGAGCTTGCTTAGGTTTTCTTTGAAACAGCCATGATTGATCATCCTCCAAATCTAGATTATCACTTGGCAGACTTGGTGGAAGCCAGTTCTCAATCAAATTCTTGTACTGAAACTCTATGCTGTTCTCATGCACTTTGGAACATGATGGAGTTGCGTTGTCTTCAGCCACACGGTCAACCCACCCACAATTGGATGTACTTGGCTCTGAAACTGCTACAGGAGGAGGACAACTTCGTTTGTTTGTAGTTTTCAACAAAGGGTTGGCTCTTTCGGCAGATGTCCTGACAGTAACTTCCGCAATTTGTTGAGCAGGTTTTGGCAAGTGCTTCTCTTTGGATACTGATATTTCACCTTGCACACCCTTTTTAGACAATCTAATTCTGATAATGCTACCTATTGTCGAGCAGCAAAACTTCAGATTAGCAACAGATAAAACATAACATTAGACCAAAATAGTAAGTATTATATATGAATGGAAAGAACTACCATGCGCCTGTATGCCACCTCGTGAAGGTGAAGGTGAAGCAGGCCTCTTCCTTTTATTACTGTTCTGGGTGCTGTCGGATGAGCAGCTGGAATTCTGTGAACACACAGCAGGCTCATGTTCCTCGGTGAGATTGCTCCTCTCCAACTGCTCAGCTTCATCTTCGAAACATTTGAACAAGTACTTCCCTTTGGACTCATGAGTGGCCTTACCAAAGCCAAGATTACTCTTCTCCTTTTTTGCCTTCTTCTCTTCTCTTTTCTTTTCTTTCTTTTCCCTCTTCCTGTCCTCCTTTTCTGCTTTAGCTACCTCCCTCTCCTTTTGGAGCTTTAGAGCACCAGGATAACAAGTTCAGAATAGAGGGAGATAGAAGACTAATACAGCATGACCAGAAGGATAATGAACAATTAAGATCCCTCAGATTCTGAGGATCATTCACTGAACTTTTATCATATCAAACAGACATGGGTGTAGGCACCAAACATGTGTTGGGTTCACAACATATACTTCTATCATTATGACAGAATGCACAATCTCAATCACCCAATTCTACTTACCACAAAGAACTGGCCCCTGGTCTATAGATGAAGTTGCATAAAAAGTGGTAACCAAGCTAAATCAAGCAAGACTACAAACAAAGGATTAGTGATGCGAACACTAATTATGCAGGTAGAAAAGAATAACCATATTACAGAACATTCACATTGTGGACTAAACCGAATTGTAACTTTCTATAGTTGTGACAGGGTTACAGGGGAATCTTTAGTAAACTAATTTCACAGACGTAATCTCATTTAAACCTTCTACCATGGAAAGAAACAGAGAGTCAGAGCATGAAAGGAACATGGTATGGACCCAGGGTATCCATATTCATAATCCTAAACAGCTTCAATTAGTAGTTATAGCTGCGACTAGTAGTGTGAAATACAATTTTTCAATTATGCACAATTAGTTTTTGTATGAACAATCTGCCAAAATTTGACTTTCGAAGAGTACCTCGTTTTACCCAAAAATCTTTTCTCAAACATCTTTGATGTATAGTGAATACTTTTAAAAAAAAAGTATATTACAAGTTCGAAAATCTATTCAAGCACAGGTTTTTGCCTAGCTAGACTTCTTCCTCAAACAATACATTAACACCTCAATGTTTGCATACACTTCTAACTTCTCATTACGATTTCCTCCACAAACAACAAATTGAAAGCCTAAAAGTTGCCTAAACTTATCACCTCTCATTTACCAAAGGTTAGAATGATATCAAATTGCTCAGATTTCGCATAACCTATTCGCGTCGAATTCATTAAATACTGTTAAATCCACAAGGTGAGCACAAAAAAGTATATACTAATCCTCATTTCTAACAAGGTATAATTAATAAATCCACACAAATCGGCTAACAAAAACGTCAATTTATCCCAGTGCAAATCAAATCCTACAAACCCTAAATCCAAATTGACAACCAATGCACAACCCACGAAAACCACAAATTTTCCTTACAGATTTACATAGAGTATAGATCCCTGCTAGATTATATCAAGCAACAAGAGCGTAAACACATAAATTCAAGTGCTCTTTGTTTCAACAAACCTTAATCGATTCGATCAAGGCTTCATTGCTGGATCTATTCAGCGAATAGCCAGGTGGTGGGTATGGGAAGCACCGAGACATCCTCAATACACAGACAAATCCCTTTTCGATTTCAGATCTGAGACTTCCCTCCCTTTCTTTACCAAAACACAAAAATAAATCGCAAAAAATACAAAACTATGGTTCAGATTTCAGATCGATTTGGCGCGATACAAACGATTCTTGTGATTGAATCGCAAAATCAAAAATTGCTGGAAACCCTAGAATTAGGTTACGGCGTCTCTCACAGAATATTGAAAGAGGCGGTGATGAATAAACAAGCAAAAGGATACCCACATAATCAGGTATTTATAGTGGGATGGGTGGCCGACTTTGAACGCGTTGTTATTTTTACCTTATTGCCCTTAGGTTTTCCTTATAATTATGGTAATGTCCCTTTCCTTTGCCTTAGCACACACGAGTATAAATCGCCGAAGGCACCATTTTTCAAATTATTACAACACAAACAGTTGTCAATATATACTATTAATCAATCTTATAAATATACTTTGATTTAATTATCTTTTTATAGCAATATAGTTATTTTAAATCACTTTCTTGGTGAACTCTACGCTTTTCCTTTCGTTTGGTGGCAAGTCCTCTCTTCCGCTTTTTATTACAAATACAAATGGTCTAAATAGTCTTTTGTTTTGTATAAAGCGAGAGGAAGTTGTATAAATACATAATATTTTCGGGCCCTTTCCCAATCCCGCTCATCACTCTCTCCCTAATCTCCTTGTCACCCCTCGCTTTCGCGCTTATACAAATAAGAAACGAAAATGGTCTAAATTGTTAACTCATTTTGTAATATTAACGAAAGAATTGTATTACACATCTATAAATTATTTTGTCATATCCTTATCATTATATAATACAAATCTTCCCTGCCCAATTTTCTATTTGCTTTTTGTATTTCCTTTTTTTATTACAAATTAATTGTATATAATTTATCTTTTTTCGTTTATTCAATTCGGTTCAATTGTATATTCCTTGTCCAAGTCTCTTTGTATTTATTTTTTCTCATTTTATCACATAACATTGTATAGAAAATCGTTCTATACACTTATAATTATACATTACTACCTACTAATATTTTTTTCTGCCAAATTCCTCTTTTTGTCTTGTTCCTCGATTTAGCGTTTTATACAATTCAATTGTATATAATTTATCTCTTTCGCAGTTTTATATCATTCCCTTCAACTATATATGCCTAGCGAATTATACATATAAGTATTTGCTATGAAACACAATTATAAACTTTGTTATAATTTTGTGTTACGTATATATAAAAATTGCCCTTATTACACCAATATACATGTTCGCGCAATGAAAATTTAAAATAAAAATAACAAATACTAATGGTATTACATGGCTAGTGATTTGAATTTTTATTTGCAATTTTGAGATCAAAGGAAATAGAAATTGCGATGCATTTTGTAAAAATTAAATATATATATATAATCTAGGAAATATATTACAATGTGAAAATCATAATTATTGTGGTTCTTTCTTCTTATATATCTTAGTTTTGCTTGACATAGTAATTTTGTATTTATTGTAAGTGGGGAGGTAATACATGATATTAATTAAGGCATGTGAAAACTGATTCAGATATATAATTATGAAAAAAATTATAATTATAGTAACTTAATTGATTTAGCTAAAAAAACTAGTTCAATATATTAAAATGTGTAATATATGTTTAGTATACAGTCGATACGTTGGTATATGAATGTAAAAAATATATAAATGAATTTCTTTAATCCTTCATAAAAGAAAATTTTATTACGGATAAATTTAAATTAATCGAACTTTAATGTGACTATCGAATAAAAGGCGGAAATTAAAAAAATAATAGTAATAAAATATACAAAAAAGGAAAACTTCCTCCCCGGTCCCTCCTTTTACTTTCATTTTTCCCTCCTTTTTTTTCATGGGATGACTAGTTGGGCCGAGATTTTTCCCGAACCGACGGCTATGGGGCCCAATTTAAACTGCTGACGTGGCAAAGTTTGAAACCCTCACTAAACCCAAAATTGAGTTGTTTACAAATCGCCACAAAGGCCCATAGAATAAAAGTTTGCATTTTCCAGAGATCTTCGGAAGAGGAAAGAGGATCGCCGGAATGAGGAGAGTCAGTAGAATCGCCGCCTTATACCGGGCAGTCGACGGTGCAGCCGCCATGGAGGTGCCACAGCATAGGATGTCTACGGCGGCTCAGTTTAGCACGAGCAGCAACAAATCATCTACCAGGTCTAACTGGTTATTCAACAATTTGCTCACGGATCTATCTGCTAGAACCGCAGCTCATGCTGTTGCTGGAACAATGCTTTTCTCGGTGGCGGCTACCACGTTGACCGAGGAAGTTCACGCTAAAGAAGTAGTGCCACCGGAATTACGCCCAAAAGATCTTGTCCTTTATCAGTATGAAGCTTGTCCTTTCTGTAACAAGGTTAAAGGTATTCACTTTTTAGCTATTTTTTTGTTGTCCGTTTGGTTTATTTTGTACTTACTTAATTGTGCTGATGTGCATGATTTAGAAATGTCTTAGCTCAACAGTATAACGGTAGCTAGTTATTTTTGTCCTGGAGCCTATGGATTTATTAGCACGTAGCTGCAAGGATTGCGGTAATAACGGAGAGAAAATTCAAGATGAAAAAGAGAGCAAGTGACTGTGGAATTTCGTTGGAACCTCATAGGATTTGTATTTTAACTACTCTGCGAAACAAGAGCTTTACTTCCTATTTTCACTTATACTTTTGGCTAAAAGAGAATCTAGTTTTGGCTTAAGAACTTCTTTTTTCAAATGGAAAATTGAATTTAGAACTATTGCTCTCATACTTGTTCCCGTATCCACCGTAGTGCACCTAGCTATTTGAGTTCATTTGTGATCTGTCAATAGTTGGAGATGGTTCATTGACAATATGATAAAGAATAGACTTTGGACCTAAACAATCTTAAAAGCTAGTTCATGATGGGAGACCAAGTGATCGTATCCCCACCAATGCGGGAAACTCAATAGGCCGCACGCCTACACCTAGGACTGGACATCTGGAGCACGGCCAATATAGGATGGAGCGCTGAATATTGGAAACAATAAATTCGGATAGTCCTGCTTTGATAACATGACAAAGAGATGAACCCTTACCCTAACTCAATCCCAAACTAGCTTATGAGCGGATGATTGCCCATAAGTAGACCAAGTAATCCTATTCCCACCTATTTACGATACTTGACACAATAAGATAGTAATTATATGGTAACAAGATTCCTAGAATCTTCCTAAACAATATATCTAGCATCTCTAATTACCACTAAGAAGTTACTCTCTCTCTCTCTACAGTATGCTTCATCTCAGTAAACTATTTAGTGTATACTCATATTCTTGGTTGGAATTTGCTGTTGCCTAAATACTTCTGATTTCTTGATACAGAATGTTTTCTGAAGGTGTATTGACTTTTCTTAAAAATTCTCTCTGAATAGTTGTATTGCCTGCTTGTTAACGTTAATGATTCAAAACCGTGATCCCTTCTTTTTTCCCGCCCTTTATTATTTATTATTTGCTGGTATGCACCATAGTCCTTTACTCGGATTTTTTTTCTTTTCAGCATTCCTCGACTACTATGACTTACCATACAAGATCATTGAGGTCAATCCCATCAGCAAAAAAGAACTCAAGTGGTCTGATTATAAGAAAGTGCCTGTTGTGTTGGTTGACGGTGAACAGATGGTGAACTCATCAGGTACTTATCATCAATACATTTACAGCTATTATGCAGGGACAATGCGATCAAAAGTATTTAGTTTTTTTCCTCAAGTAATTGCAAGATGCATCTCGACTGTTGGTAAAATTAATTGAAATCCTATTCATTTGGAGTGTTAGTAAAATAAGATAACTATATCTGCATTAAAGATGGATAGAATGGATTACAGAGGATCTGGTTCATACTTGTCTCTTCTATGGTTACTTCTAAATACTTTTCCTTTGCACTTTTCTATGGATAATAGATATTATTGATAAATTATACGAGAAGGTTCGTTCTGGTGATTCTACCTTTGATGCTGATGAAGAGAGCAAATGGCGCAAGTATGCACTTCTTCTTCCATTTATGACTTTTCCATAGCGTTTTCCTCTTAAGATAAATGATATTTGTGAATTAAGTAATAAAGTCAGTAAGTGATGTGGCAAATTTAGCGTTTCTCAAATGAAGCCTTTTGCTCTTTGTTAGGTACTTGGGTCTTATCTAATGATCGTGATTCTCACAAATGCAGGTGGGTGGATGATCACTTGGTGCACATGTTATCACCTAACATATACCGAAATACCTCAGAAGCTCTTGAATCGTTCGATTACATCACTAGTCATGGTAAGGTTTGATTGCAGTGACCTCTTGTCAATGTTCTGGGAAGATAATTTTATACTGTGCTTTTCTTCTTTCAAAGTAATGGCTTCAAATAAAATGTCTAGCTTTCTTTAATCCTACATTTTGATGCATATGACTCTTTAATTAGTCCAGAAAAAATGTTGTCTCTTTCAGTGTTTTATCCATCTTATAAGCATTCAGTTAATTAAGCTGAGGTAAACAAGTATAGTTGATGTAGGTAATACTTTGCTGCTTCTTTGCTAGACTTGATGTTGTCCTGCCTGATGGTATCTGTTACAACTTGAAATGTGTGATTACATCCATTGTCTTACATTGTGCATTTTAAATTTGGTCAAGAATTCAAGATGAAAACATGTAAAATAGAATGCTACTGTTTTGTGATTTGTATCCAGGGTTATGTCCTCTATAAATTTGACCAAAAGCAAGTGTTACTTACTCGGTCTGTGACTAGTCGTGGTTGTTCTGTTTAGCTGAATTTGTCTTGTTCCATTGTTTTCTTCCTTGCTTCCTGTGTTTTTCTTATGTATTATTTAAGTTAGGCTTGATAAAGTATCAGAACCTAGATTGTAGTGGATACGAGAAAGTGTGGAACTTATTCTCAGTCCTTATACAGATAGTTTAGAGAGTTCTTTACTTGATTGCCTAGAATTCTCATAAATATTTTTTCAGTGTCTACATACTAGCAGCTAATATATGGTAGAGTTTTGGTTGGCTTCCTTTTGATCTCTGTTCAACATAGGCTGATTGCAAGTCTTGTTCTGCTTTGTCTACCTTCATATTAGTTAAAGCCTGGGTGTCTTTTAGAGCAATGTTTTCCTTTGTTTACCTCTAGCTCAAGTCTGATCTTATTTTATGACAGGTAATTTCAGCTTTACGGAGAGAATAACTGCCAAATATGCTGGAGCTGCAGCCATGTATTTTGTTTCGAAGAAATTGAAGAAGAAATATAATATTACAGATGAGCGTGCAGCCCTGTATGAAGCTGCAGAAACATGGGTTGATGCTCTTAAAGGCCGAGATTTTCTTGGTCTGTCCCAATTTCCATGTCTCAAAATCGATTTAATTGATAGTTTTTGCATCAAATCCTTGTCATATGTCTGACCCTTCATTCTTTTTCAATCTGAACAGGTGGCTCTAAACCAAACTTAGCAGATCTTGCTGTATATGGCGTTTTGAGACCCATTCGCTATCTGAAATCTGGTAGAGACATGGTGGAGAACACACGTATTGGTGATTGGTACTCTCGAATGGAAAGTGAAGTAGGCGTGTCTGCTAGAATTCAAGCTTAAATGACATCTATTGGTCAATGGGCAAATCACATTCAGGGACAGTTTTTGACACTAGTTGATTACAGTTCCGATAAAGAACATTACTTCCAAGCCAGTGACAAATTATTAATATATAAAGAAGTGCACTTTCACAAAGTTTTGGTAGTTAGATACAAAATAAATTTGGATGTGGGCTTGTTACCATTCTACATTAACTTATTCTTTTGGATGTAAGTTCTATTTGAGGTGTGCTGAGACAATACTTGCAGTTTACACCATCTTTTCCCCAATGGTGTAAAAACTCGTCACTTTCATGTGGCTTAGTTTACTTCTGATTTTGTCCCTAATACAATACATGGAGCTTTTCCCCCAACGGTCGTATTAATTTCTATGTTTTTGTGGCTGGGATTTGATATTCATCGCTTTTCTTCGACATATTTTCTCTTGGATGCTGAATTCGAGTCATAATTAAGAGTGCTGCGATAGTTTTGTTTACTCAATATATTTTGAGATGTGCCGTTATGATTTAAGCTTTGGTCACGAGCTATGTATTCGCAAGTTACCGGATGATTATGTAATGTATCATTAACAATTTGTAAGCTATGCATTTACCGGTTTTGCAAGATCTATGTCATCCCCTTTATTTGGAATTATGGATGTACGTGATTGGATTGGTTCGGGTTTTTCAAATATCAAATTAAATTATTTGTGTTGGGTTTTTTAATTAATAAATTAAATTAAAAATATGATATGATTAATGACACTGAATAATCAACAAAAAAGAAATCCAGATACATCGCTTGTAAATAAATATTGCAATTAATAATCATAAAAAATTATCATAATTTAACGTATTTAAATCATAGGCGAAAATCGTTTTACTTCGTAAGTCCTAGTTATATGAATAATATTAAAGAAAGAAAATACGATTTATGTATTTCAATTGTCCCTAAATCTGATGTAAACTAAAATAATATTCAATATTATTGTCATTCTTAGTTTGAATTGTTTTCTTTTGCTTAGTTTACTTTTTGTACTTTTTATTTTAACTTTATTTATTACCAACATTATGAGCTATAGTATTTATTAGATAATTAAGAATTCTAGCTTCAAACTGTAAATAAGATATTAAAAGATCCAAGTAATGAAAAAATATAAGAGCTATTTAACCGTATATCAAAAGTAAGTATGTTTTTTTCACGATAAAGTACAAATTTTCAAATATCTACTAATCGTCGCGTTTGTTGGTCTCGGGTTAATTCTTTTAAGTTAAAATCAAACCAACCCAAATATAATCAGTTTTATTTCCAACACCAAATCAAATCAAACCAAATCACTAATCAATTTTTTTCCGATTTAATTTCATTTACGATTTAGTTTGATTTTCGGTTCGATTTCGCACATACACCCTAATTGGAAGACTTATTTTACAAGTATTTGAGGAAAAAGCCCCAAAAAAGAGTCCGGCCCAAGAAAATACCCGTCAAGCACAATTGCTTTTCTGTCTTCTCTTCAATCATACGAAACAAAGATCATCGATCAGAAGAGAGAGAGAAAAAAAAAACTCAAAGCTCTCTGAATTTCCCGAATCAAAAAATGCAACAAGGCGATTACACCACCTCCAATCCCTATTACAATTACCCTAACTCCGGCCATATCTCGCCGGCTCCGATCCCAAACCCCACCCCTTCACCACCGTCATACGCTTCTGCTCCGCCGTTCGCCGCCACTTACCCTCCATCTTCAGATTACTCATCATATCCCTCTTCTTACCCGAATCATTATACTCAAAATCCTGATTTACTCTCCACTGCTCCAGCACCTCCGTTACAGTCCTACAATCCTCCACCACCGGCGCAGGTTCCGGTTCCGGCGTTGCAACAGCCTCAGCACTCCTCTCCGTTTCCTTCGTTTGAATCCCACGGAGCTTATCAAAATCCAGTTCATTCTCAGCCTCAACAACCTTATTATCCTCCTTACGATCAACCCCAGGCTGCTCCTAGTTACAATCATAGTACCACTCCGAATTCTTCGTATCCTTCAGTTTATTCAACTCCGAATTATGATAATACTGGGAAGTTTGATCAAAGTGGACAGTATTTTGATGAACCTGTGGATAAGTATGGGAATTATGGTTCGGGGAGAGGTGAATTTGGGCAAGATACTTATGGGAAACGAGCTGAAAGTGGATATGGTAATGATGGTTATGGCGATGGGGTGGTTTTTGCTGATCAGGTATTAACTTAGAGGCCTTAATGGGGCCGAGGGAACTGGTTTCAAGTCTTCGACTGGTCTTTCCTAGTTTGTTATTTTGTGGGAGGCCAATTGGGTATAATTCTCCGAAAGAACGTTCATCAGCTCCAACTGCAAAGATCGTCAAGGCAATTCCCAAGGTTGATACGCAGCAGGATGCGAAAAGTGGTGTTCAGAAGTTTAGGGTGAAGTTATTAGCTGAAAGTGGTGGACAGAGTACCCAGGATGTTCTTTGCCAGGTGGGTCTCTTTGTACTGACTTTGGATGTAATTGATGATTGTCATTACTTTTGCGGAAGTTTTTGGTTAGTTACATTCATGAAGCATCTTAATATAGAACTGGAAACTTAATAGGAGTTGCAGTTGATGAATTTTAGCTCAGGGGGTTTTGGTATGAAGAAATATGCTTTTCTAGGATATGTTTTCCTAGAAGAAATCATTTTTAGTGTGTTTGATTTCTTAGGATTATGTACAATTGGAAATTACATTTAACCTATCAAAAAGAAAATGAAAAACATGTTCCACCATAAAGGCAAACAACTTCCATAGCTTATGGGCGGAAGTCAGTTTCCTTTACTAGTTTCTTGAACTCGGACTCCATATCACTTATTTCAATCAACACTTAGATGTTCTTGAAAACCTTTATGGACAAAAACTTTATAATACCACTCCAATATCTTTTCCCACCAATTTGGTATCCAACCGAAATGATTCTGAATGTGGTTTTCTCGTATAAAACATATTCTACAGGAAATGTTCCCTGGAAAACATTCTTCCCTATTCAAAAGGCATCTGCATATTCCAGTTTCATGCCTTACCTGATGCTCCTCTGTTTATTTTGATGATTTCTGTCTTGACCAATTTCAGTTCATGATTTGGTAATATAATACTTAGCATCTTGCTAAGAAATTTCTAAATTAGCATGCGCTTTGTTATATCTGAGATTGTAGCGCCGTTACATTGGATCATACCATGATCTAACATTTTTGTGTCTCAATTCTTGATTCTCGATGTTGTGTCATCTTTATTGAAAACCCTGCCATGATCTGTAAGTGGTACAGACTTCTCCTCAGGATGCAGTGTCCACTTAGCCTAATGAAGTTTTTATATGCTGTGTGTATTTTTGAGCCATTAAGATAAACAGTATTATATAATATCCTTTTGGTAAAATCTTCTAGTTATGTTTTGTGCTTCAACAAGATGGGTGCTTCCCTTTTTGGTATGTGCCTGTGTTGTGCTGTTAATAGGCTTCATGTCTTGGTGTGTTATGAATCTCTATCTATTAATTGATCAAGCATATAGCAGCATTTTAACTTTGAGTCCTGCTTGTGGTGCATTCCAGATTGGCTTGGATGGAATCCGCATGTTGGACCCAAGCACTAGCCGGATGTTAAGAATTTATCCTCTTGACACGGTAACTAGACTTGAGGTAAGTGTTTTTTCTTTCTCTCCACGTCCAACCATGTATGATATACAATTTTATTATTTTACCTTCCTGATATGGCTGTGAAAGAGTTTACTCTTTTTATGATATAATTTTAATGGGCTGAAACTTGAAGGTTGACATTGTTGGCTTTGCAACATTATTTAATGGTAATGCTAGGATGAGGGCATAAATTGCTACATGCTCAATGTGCAGTCAGATTCTTGTTTTAGAAGTATTTTTGGGGTTTTCAGCTTCGACCGTCTTTTAACAGAATGTATGAAGCTGCATGATATTTTTGTTCATACCAACATGGGTCGTATATTTTAGCCTCAATAGCAGGATTCTAATTCAAGATTCTGGCTGTACATTGAGAACCTGAATAATATATTCCCTCAACTTCATTAATGCGCATTGGATTTTGTCCTTTCCTTTCCCCCAAGATCTGGATTTTCTCCAGCTCTTTGAACTTTTGCAGAGCATCAATGAACTGGTCCTATTTTTCTTGTTTAGGCGACGGATTCATCTACCTTTGCCTTCTGGTCAAAAAGTGCAGTGGATATAGAACCAAGGCGTATCAGACTGCAGTCGAAACAGTTACACAACCAGTTCCCTGTTAGATACAGTCACGGCTGCGGTTGTACAGGTCAAATTTGTTTTTCCATTTTTTTTTTTTTGCATTTGGGATCTAATTTTGTTTTATCTTCAACAATTTAGTAATTGATGTTTACACCAACCACTCCTCAGTCCCAAGCAAGTTAGGATCAGTTGCATAAACTCTCACTGCATGTAGCCATTTAAGCTCATCTTAGTCCGACATTATATTACATAACAATAAGAAGTTCTATAAGTTCTCTACTGATGTATAAATCTCTAACATGACTAATAGACTCCTAGGAAATATTGAACCTAGAGTAAACATGGTAATATGACAAAAAATTAATAAACTTACTGGTGTTGCATGTATTTATCTTTTCTTCCATTTATGTCTCATTTCTTGCTAGGTATGCATGGATTCCAAGATATCGTAAGTCATTAGAGAGAATTTCATTCAATGTGATTTTAGATCTATCCTGTCACCTTTCAACATTTTCAGCATGGTTTCACACCTACAGACCAGTGCGTTTGGAGGTCTATGTAGGACATGACCAAGCCATCTCAAGAGACTTTCTCATTTAATATGTGTGCTACTTGCACTTTTTTTCAGATGTGATCATTTGTTATCTTGTTTAATCTTGTATGACTGCATATCCATCTTGACGTCCACATCTCTGTGATCCTCATCTATCTGGGAATAACTTGGTTTGTTTTTGTAAGAAGGTAATAGTTGTACTTTGGAGGTCCAACATTCAATATGATATACCATTGCTGGTCTGATAATTGCTTTGTAGAATTTGTCCATTTAGGTAGGTATCCTTCTAGCACATAAATCTCCGGTAGCACTTCTTTATTTTCCATCATGTATTAATTTTTATGTGTAACATGATATCTTCATCTTTCATGCCATTCTCCCTCAGCCTAGTATTTTGCATAAAACCATCTCTTTCGTCCTAGAAGTTTCTCTGAGTTAAAATCTATAGTTGTTTCAAAAGGTTCTCGTCAGTGTTTTGTGAACACAAGATCGTAATTTTTCCTTTCATAGGCCGAATGTCTTCCATTGATGTCACACCAAGGTAGCATTACTATATAAGTTCCATCATGTCTTTAGGCATTTGTTAGGGCTTCCCAAAGATTTTGTCATCCATTTAATATAAAATGGTTTCTCTTTGATACACCAAAAATACAAATATACAAGCTAGACTCTTGACTCAAGAAAATGTTTTCTCTACTCATTCAAAAGTTACTATGTTCCTTTCTCATATTAACTGATAAGGCTAAAAGGTACTGTCTCTTTTGTTGCTACTTCCTTTCCACCATCCAAATTGCTTGTCTACCTGCTTGCCAGCGGCTTGTTAATGTTCCGCGCAGGAGCTACTTTATGTGAAAGCGAGTGTGTGCACACACATGAACACATACATATACTGCCTGAAGATAGAGAAGGATTTCACATCAAACAGTATATGCATTCACGGGAGGAACTAGTAACAAGCAAGGGAGTTCAACCAGATCCCTTTCATTGGAAAATTATACTGTGCAAATAGGGAAAAAGATTTTTTTGTTGTTATATATTAACTGTTGAATTTCTTTGACATAAGGTCTTAGTGGTAGAGGGGTTCAACATTTGCTTTCGATCAGACATTTAGATCCCAAATAAGGCATGCTAGTAATTTTTTAGATCCCCTTGTATAGGTTTCTGGTTCTGCTGGTGTATGCAATAGTACACAGAAAGAGACCAACACAATATATGTGAACTTCTTGAAAATAACTTTTTCTTTTCCTTCAAGCAGTTCAAGGAGATGGGTGGAAGAATAATGTCTTCTGAATCTCCAAAGGTGGCAGAACAGCCTACTGAGAAGAAGAAAGGTCTTACTGATTGGATTAATATAGTGAAGACCGTCAATGAGGAGAAAGATCACTGGGTAACGTCTTTTATTTTATTTTGTTTTCACACGCCTCATTTTTACATGATATAATGATTAGCTACGACTATACTTTCTCGTTCAACATTTTTTTAAAAAAAGAGTGATTCTTTCTTGTCAGTTTTTTCTCATCTTTTTTTTTTTTTTTGAGTCAGTAACATTTGTATTATTATAACGCAGCACTTAGGTAGTGCTAAACCCTTTACACCGTCAAGTATAGCAATATATACATTGAACTCACATCCTAGCATGATTCTAACCATCCAGATAATTATCTGCATCTAAGGGAGTTCCTAGTCATCCAAAACCAAGCAAATTACAATCTGTTTTTGATTTTATCCGTACTGGTTTCTACTCCTGTCTTCAAAACACCTAGCATTTCTCTCCTTCCATATGTCCCCATATCACCAGATGGTATAGTTCTCCCAGTAGCTCCTGTTTATTGCTTCCTCCCCCATCTTCTCCAACTTGATAGAGTGTTCGACAATCTTGCTAGGGCATTGTCCAGCGTATGCCTCTGAAATTATCAAATCTCCATAGTTGCGCCAGTGATTCCTCCAATTTCACAAACAAACAGTACGGGACGTAAGTAATGTTCCTCTTCTAGGTTTTTCATGTTGTCAAGACAGCTTCTTTTGCTAGCAGCACATGAGAAACAATGCCACCTATCAAAGGTGCTTTGGTTTCTCCATATTTGTTTCCATGGCCATATTAGTTCTGTGCCACTGTCGAGTTCAGAAGTTTGGTACCCTGAACTTACTTTGTAATGCCCTTTTGTTTTTCCCGATTCCACCATATCTGTGTCCACCCCATTCCCTTCGTCCTTTGAAAAGCTTCAAGATTTTGAAAACTCAATCAGCTAGATTTCCCAATCATTCAGTTTTCTTGGTAAAATTTCATTTCCAGCCTTGGAGCGCCCACGTCAGCTATTGTGCTGTCCTGCATATACTAAATCAAACAGATCAGGGAACTTCCTCTCAGATTCCACTTACCTAACACCTATCTTTCCAGAGATGGTTTTATAATTCAATCACGACATCACCTACACTTATGGTAGTGTGTTACGTAAAATGTCCCACCAGTTTTTTCTGATAGATCCTCCAAACAGTGACATGATAAGGGTTTGCTTCTTCAGTCATCCACCCCTCCAATTCCTCCATACTTTTAGTTGTCATCACCTTTTTCCATAGAGATGGTCTAGGTCATTTCCTCCATATTTTTTCTCATCTAATTTTGTTTCTATTTTCTCGTATTTACTTACTCACTTGGACAGACTTTTGGCTGATCTTCAAGTCTCTTCACTTAGTTATGCTGATAGAGCTGTATTTCCTCTTTAATTTCTTCAATATTGCCGAAAAGACTTGATTTCATCTTATTCTTTCATTTTTATAAGTGTTCTTATTCGTTTTCCTCTAGTCACAAGTTTATCAATCTAAAACATCTTCAAATTGAATCCGTATAGATGCAGCTTGAAAAATATAGTGATTAGAACTCATGTCTGCTGCACTTCAAATTTGCCTGAAGTTTGTTTTTGGTAATTGTAATGTTTTTCTGTAATGTTTTAGTCCTTAGTTTATTACTTGCCATAGATATTGGAGAGAAACAAAAGGATTGCGCCGTTCAGTTCATAATAATTGATACTAATTTCTGCTCCAGTATTTTTGTCAATAGCTGAATCGAGGTTTAATGAGTCATGTGCTGGCATGCATATGCCGCTTAGAGAAATAATCCACCTTAATGTTATTGAGGTGCTGGGAAGTCTGTCATGTTTTAGTAGAACCATTAATTTTCATTAACTCATTACCATTTTGTCAGGTTCCTGATGAAGCAGTTTCCAAGTGCACAGCTTGTGGATCAGCCTTCAATGCTTTTGTGCGCAGGGTATGTCTTGTGCTTGCATATATTAATTCTTCTTGCTTGCACTATGTTTTCATTCAAAGTGGGGGGGGGGGGGGGGGGGGGTGGGGAGTAGACTTTTTGATTTAGTTCCCTAATGAGAGTCATGTGCTATTGCTTGTTTGCTAAAGATGAGAGAAGTAAAAGAAATACTCCATCAGTTTCAATTTTTTGTTTGCTTTTGACTTGACGCTGAGTTTAAAAAAAGGTAAAAGAGACTTTTGAATCTTGTGGTCTTAAACTAAAGATATGTAGAGTGCACCAAAATGCCCTTTAATCATGTGGGCGTAAAAATGCCACGTGGAACGTTAGGATTACAGAGTTGTCAAAAAGGGAAATAGACGTTCTTTTTGAAACAGAGGGAGTACTTATTCTTGTTCAGAAATTATTTCCTACTTTCGACAACTTAACATAGGTTGAAATTGCAGATGTGGAGGAGTGCCTTACCCCTCTTCCTTTGTTTTGTGATGAAACTGTGTAATTAATATCTCCTTCCCTTTTGCTACTCTTTCCTCTTTTGACCGTTAGCAAATATAAGTTATCCTGATATTTGGTTGCTTAATATCTCTCCCCAACTACTTGTCTGAAAAAGGAAAAAGAACATGCCCCAAATAGGGAAAGAAAAACAAATATGGAAAGAGAACTTGTTTATACTTGGTGTCTAGTAATAGAAATTTGACTTGTCCAGAAAATTGTTTATGCATTTCATGTTGTGCATTGCTTTATGTTTTGCATTATTTTTGTAAGTTTAGGGAACTCAAAAAAGGCTAGAGGACTGACATTTAGATTTTGTTTTCAGCATCACTGTCGGAATTGTGGAGATATTTTCTGTGACAAATGCACTCAGGGAAGAACTGCACTGACAGCTGATGAGAATGCACCAGTTGTTAGAGTTTGTGACCGATGTACGGTATGAATGAACCATCTGCACCTTCTATGACTGCATTTTGTTCATCCCAATTCTGTTTTTGACATTTTGTTCTGGTCCCCTTTTCTAAGTAAGTTATCTCTTTTGGGTTTAAAAAAGAAATTTCATATAATCTTAGTTCCTACTTCCTTTTGATATTTTTTGAATAGTACTGATTTTTTCTCATGTGGTAATTCATGGTTATAGGTGCACTAAGAATTGCTACTTTGCCAAATATATCATGATTTCATTTTGTTAACTACATCTCATGGATTTTCTCCAGGCTGAGGTTTCTCGTCGGCTAAGCAGCGCGAAGGAAACTGTCAATAGATCAACTGGATTGCAAAGTCATGAAGACCTTGCCAAGAAGCTTCAGGTGCTTTACTATTTAAACTTCCCATCACTTCATGTTTTTCTGAAAGCTGCAGAAGCAGACCCTGCCCACATATTCAACTCACTTTTGACATATATGAGCGCTCTTTGTAATTTAGAAACCAAAAAAACAAAAAAAGAAGGAAAGAAAAGGAAAAACCTAAAAATAACTTTTCGTCAGCCTTGTTTTGCGTAAAGAGGTTTTATACTCCCTCTGTCTCAATTTGTCCGTCTTACTTTCCGTCTTAGTCAGTTTAAAAAAGAATGTCTTTTTCCTTTTCTGGGTATTCTTTAATTCTAACTTTCCACATGGCATGTTTAAGACCACAAGATTAAAGGACATTTTGATACATTCTGCGTATCTTTAGCTTAAGACTACAAGATTTGAAGGTCTTCTTTATTTTCTTAAACTTTGTGCCAATTAAAAATTCCATCTGTATGATGGCCACTATGCCTTGGTAATGCTTTTTCGTGTACTATGTAGTTATACCGTTCTAGTTTAGGTTCTTGCATCTGGTAGTTCATTCTGGTGAATGTTATTCATCATTTTGATGGAAAGTGATTGTAGTATTCCTTTACACAATGCTTTAATTGTTCCTATTGCATTGCTGAACTTTGCTGATGTTTAAAATTTGCTTGTTATTCTCAGGAGGAGATGGAGAGAAACCGGAAAGGATCATCTGGTGAGTGTTTATCTGCTGAAATATATATGCTTATCGATAATGAGCTAATTCTTGACATAGTTTGGTTGCTAGCTCATGAAGTTTTTCCGGTTTCAGGCTCTAGACAAGATCGTTCGGGGAGGATGAAAGAGGTTGCTTGCCCTACTTGTACAGTACATTTGCAGGTTAATAATCTTAGCCTTGGCTATTTGAAACCTTGAAGAGCTTAAGACCACTATTCACACTTTATATTAACTTCAACTTCTGTACAATAACTTGAACTCCGTTCACGTTCCGAGCATCAGGTTCCGATCTATCATAGATGTGTGGGTTTGGCCAAATCCATTCCTCGTTAGTTCGCACTGATTTTGATGTTTTCCGTCAATGGAAGGAAAGACTGCAAACTCTTTTCTGGTTGTGTGTTCTCATACATTGTTTTGTGCATCTGTTAATATTTGAACCGTTTGTGACGCGCCTTTGGTTGGTTGCTTGATCCTTGTTTCCTGGCAAGGCAATTTGCTCATTTGATTTGTATTAGCAGGAAGAAATCTAACACTTTTTTTTTTCTTTACATGGAGAAAATATAAGTGAATTTGATTCCAGTAACTCAAGTTTAAATCAATTTGATTTCTTTAAACCCTTGTCCTTTAGCTATTGTTCTTGAGAAACTCAGTTTGTCTTTCTTATCTACTAAAACTTAACTTCCCCGTGCCGGGGAGGACAAGTCATTCAACGAGGAGATTCTGAAATTGTGAATGATCACTTTTCGTTTTTCGAGGGTTAAAATCACGTATTTTGACTTCATATGGTAGGGTAGACTCAGAAGACGTCCAGGTTATACGACTTTCATCAAATACGCCATTTGAGTATTTTAAATAACTATAGATAGATATCTTTATTTATTTTGTCCAGCGTACGAAACTTCTCTCCCCTTCTTGCAAAAGACTAATAATTGGTTAGGAAATTGAAGAAAAATGAGTTGTGTACTTGTTGGCATTATTGGATTGTCAAATCAGTTTTTAAACTTGAATATTAGACGCCAAATAAATGAAGATGGTTCAACAAATAGCTAATTCGATTAAGACGTCTTTTCTTAATAATATTTAATTAAACTATTTTATCTTAATGACAACTGTCACTAAAATATGCCAGTAACACATACATTATTGTCACTAATTTAATAATATTTTTTTTTTCATATTTAAGATTCGTATCGAAAAGTTTTGTTAAAATATTTTTAACAAAAATGATTCTATAGTCAGAAAATTAGAATTTGAGATAATTATTGGCGTAATAATGTTAATTGCTATAGGCATGCAATATATCACTATACTATTGAGGCAATTTTAAAATATTGATTAGAAAAATAATGACCTATAATTTGAGCAGACCTATAAATGTCTTAAGTTAAAAAGAGAAATTACACACATTAAATAAAGTGGTCCATATATGACACAGACAAAACATATACTCATTTTTGAAATATTGATTCATTTTATTTGCTTGAATTGCTTAGATTATATATAGTATATTACTTGATAATTTCCATACAACGGTATCATGAAGATGAAGTTGCTTAAATTACTATTAAAAGAATCATTTGTTTATTTTGCTAAGAGAAGAATTTAGTGTATGGATATATATAAAATATGGTGATTGGTAATTAAGATGTGTTGATAACAACAACACTGTTGTTACAATCAATTCACGAGCCCCTCTATAATATTATTGTTTTTTCCTTTATCTTTCTTGTTCGAATGAACAATTTTATTTTAATTTTTTGCTTAAAATATTGAATAACAAGATCATATTTTTAATTAGAATGAAAATTAGATATTCAAGACGAACACGAGCTTAAAATGAAAATGGCAAACGACTTGCTATAGTCTATTAACTTAAATTCAAAAAATATGTTGCTCGATAGAAAATTGAATTTCTCGTAATAACGCATGTACTAATGTCAATAACAAGTATGTGCACATTATTGGCTTATTTACGTATCTATAATCAGTTTAAGATGTTCAAAATACAGTTAAAAATTATGTTTCGTTATAGACTATGAAATTGAAGCATGAAAATTTAATTCTTTGAAATTTTATTTGGATATGCATTTTACTTTGAATTTTTTAAAAAAGTTTTGTAAGTAGAAGTAAAAAAAACTATTATAAGCACGTTTATAAGAATTTGAAAATCAAAATTTCAAAATCTAATTAATAGACAATTAAAGATTTTTTAAAAATTTTTATGATATAACCAACAAAAGTAAACTTTTTTCTTGTTATATAAGACTTTCCACCTGTCTAATCACGAATGTGACCTTCAGACTGGGAAAATAAAATATTGTTTGAGGGTCCAACAATAAGCTAAAATTTTGTCATTAACAATTAATCACCACTACCCTACTCACTCCTAAAATCTTCACATGCATAACAAATTAATCTAACTATGTAAAATAATAATTAATTAATTTCTTGCAATATTTAATAATTATATCCCCTACCAAAAGCTAAAATCTCTTAATTATCATTAAGTCCATTAACTTTACTGTAAATCTTCACAATACATAAAATATTATCTAAACTATATACACAATTAATTAACATAATGTACACGTTTCAAAAGTTTATAAGGAGATTTTCCTAAGATGTATCTATAAATTATGTTATGACAACTAATGTATTAAAAATTATATCCGTTAAATATAAATTTTGAATTTACTTTAGTATATTTCGTATATATATACCTCTTGTATTTTATTTTATTTGGTCCCTATTTTATTTTAGTTGTTTATTTTTTAACAAATCAAGAAGTTCTGAATTATTTTTTCCATACTATCCTTAATTAAAGATTTCTTAAAAGATTTATCAGATTATTATGGATCGAGTAATTATTTAAAAGGAAAGAAGTTTCATACTTTATTAGCCTCTATAAATAAGGAGAAACGTTCCCGACTTAATCATATACTAAAATCCAACATTTCGAAGCTTTCTCTTTGTTGTTATTCTTGAAAAAGAAAGTGTCTAAATTAATAAATTTGAGCAACATAATAGCTTATAATATAATGTTTTATAGTATCATGGTTATACCATTCTCTTCATTTCGTTATTTCTTTTTTGTTACTATTCTGTTTATTACAATTGATTTCTTCTCTCTCTCCCGTCCGTGGATCGTGTTTTCCCCGTCTGTTGTGAGCGGAAAGTGCAATTTAATTACCAAATAACATGGTAGTAAAAGCAGTATTTGCATTTGGAGATTCAATAGTTGATCAAGGAAGTAATAATTATGTATCAACTATAGTAAAGTGTAATTTTCCACCTTATGGTAAAGACTTTAACGGTGGATTGCCCACCGGAAGATTCAGCAACGGCAAGACGCCGCCGGATTTGATAGGTAATCATCTTGTTTTTACTCTTATATCGAGAGTTACTAGTCTTACGTATATATGGTAAGATAAAACTACATGTACTACTCTCCTGGTTTTATCTGTTTGTTTTTACTGTAATATCGAGAGTTACTAGGCTTACGTATATATGGAAGATAAAACTACATGTACTACTCTCTTGGTTTTATCTGTTTGACGTATGTTTTAAGAAAATGTCTCTTTTCATTTTCCACAATTTGTTAATTTTCAATTTTTTACGTGATATATTTAAGATTATAAAATTAAAGATATTTTGTTACATTTTACATATCTTTGATTTAAGATAATAGATTTTCAAAAATTGTCTTTACTTTTTTAAATTTCGTGTCGAATTAAAATTAGATAAACAAATTGAGACTCATAAAGTATTATTTAGTGCTAATTAATGAAGTTTGTTAAACTTAATAGGAATTTGCATGGCTCTTAATTAGCGTCATGGCTTTAGTGACTTCTTTCCAGCCGGAGTTTATAGGGTTAGGAAGGTTGAGTTATTATTATGTTCCCTTTCCGTCTCGATTATCGTATTATATGTGTTTTTTATATGTTTTACTTGAGTGAAAGTTTATTAATAACATTTTTTTATCTATAAGATTATGAGTAGTATTATTTATCCGTGAGATTATATTAAATATATTAGTATTATTATATCTTTTCGAAAGAATCGAATCGTGACGTCCTTCAAATTTTCATCGTCGCATAAGATTTAAAAAAAGTTTCTTACACTATATAGTCGATTTTCAATACAGTAAACAATTGAGGGATAATGGATATAGAATATGCAAAAATTGTATATATTAATTCATAAAAGCATATCGTTAATTAAAATTCCATTTTCTGAAAAAAAAAAAAGCATTATTTTATATATAAAAAAGTTGTCTATTATAGAATGAAATTTCTCGTGACCTTACAATTTATTAATATACACAAAATTCAAGTGTATGCAACTAACTTGTTAATTACAACTGTATTTAGTAGTTAGGTTTAAGCATTTATACCTCACAGAAATAAAATATATATATATTTTTTCTCTTCTACTTTGTTTTGGGAAAATGGATGTGTTGGTTACGTAGTGGCCATAAGTGCAAATTAAAATCAAATTGTGACAAAACAATCTCAATATATTCTTTGATGTCATGCACCTTGTCAATTGAATTTAATTATTAATGCATGGAAAATTCTTTATTATATTATAAAAGATTTTTAAAAATTCAGGTTGTGATACAAATAACATAAATTGCAAATTTAACCATTTCAGTTGAAGAATTGGGGATAAAAGATTTTGTGCCAGCTTATTTAGATCCAAATTTGAAAATTGAAGATCTCATAACTGGAGTAAGCTTTGCATCTGGTGGTTGTGGATATGACCCTCTTACAGCTACCATCGTGGTAATTTCATGTGATTCCGATTGATTTACACGTAATATTTGTGTGATTATAAAATTTAAAAAATAGCCACTTCTTGCAACATATTAAAAATATAGCCATATTTACAATACTAACCATTTTTGTCATGCAAAGAAAATTGAAATAAAAACACAAACTAAGTTTTGTTCCTTTTTTTTCCATTTTTGTTTATGTTAAATCAGTCAGCTATACCTCTATCAACACAATTAAATCAGTTTAAAGAGTATCTTTCCAAGCTAGAAGTGCTAGTTGGTGAAGAAGAAGCTAATGATATTTTAAAAAATAGCCTATTTTTGGTGGTTGCTGGTAGTGATGATCTTGCAAATACATATTTCACTGCTGGAGTTCGATTAAAGAAGGATGTCAACTCATATACTGATCTCATGGTGGCCAAAGCTTCTGAATTTGTCCAAGTTAGTATACCTTATACTTGCAATTTTTCTAAATTTTTATTTTATTTTCAATTTGTTTAGAAAACCGTCAGAAGTTGTCATGATTCATGTCCATGACACGTATTGTCTACTTTGTATGGTGATGTTCATAACGGAGAGCACGCGGATAGAGAAGGACTGAAAGCTAGTTTAGTTTCTAGACGGTACACACGATATTTTAGAGGAATTTTATATGAAGTAAGATGAAAAGTAAAGAGTTTTACGAGAGGTAACAAAAGTTCATAATGGTATTCAATGCTTGGGCTCAATAGTGGTGTAACAGATAAATTTGTGAAGTCTGTTGGATCAAAGCAAACAATACGTGTCAGAGAAGATGAAATATATAGTTATTTATTTCTAATTTACATATTAAATTTTAGTTGATTCATTTTATTTTATTTTTCTTGAAGGAATTGTACAATTTAGGAGCAAGAAAAATTGGGATATTTGGAATTCCACCAATAGGATGTGTGCCATCACAAAGAACATTAGCTGGTGGGCCAAATAGAGTATGTGCTAAGGAATACAATGAAGCAGCCCAATTGGCCAACACAAAATTCTCTACTGAAATTCATTCATTATCCAAAAAGTTGGCCCAATCCAAGCTTGTGTTCTTAGAAATATATAATCCTCTTCTTGATCTCATTGTCAACCCTAAAAAATATGGTAAAATACACTAATCCCTCATTTATCAATAACTCAATTTATTTTGATCTGCTCAAATCCAACCTAATTCACCTGTTTGACATCTCTACTTACATATTCTGGGGATGTCAGATAGGCATATTGAGTTGAATTTGAACGGATCAAGATAATTTGAGTGATGTCTAAAATTTATTTTGGTTAAAACACGTTGAAACAGTATGACTGATAAACGCCGTACTAAGTTATACTTTGTTTTAAAATATACTAATTTTTCTTTCTTTATTATTGTGACTATATAACACATCAAACAAAAGAAATATCTTTTAAAATGATTTGATGTGATTACAATTTTATTCCTTTGAGTGGTCTAGTTAACAAAACAGCCAACAAATACATATTTTGTATATTTAAGTACAAATAAACATATACTATACAAGATACAAAAAAATATATTCTTGTACTCAGTGTATATGTTTTGTATATTTTGGTCATATTTGGGATACCTATTAGGCCAATGAATGAGTTCGACAAATCATATTTTCATGAGATAATTTTATTTTTGAGACTATTTGTGCTTCTCCTTTTTAATCTTTATTTCTTATTTTTTGTTATTATGATTTTGTTGTAGGATTTGAAGAAGTTGATAAAGGGTGTTGTGGCACAGGAAAAATAGAAGTGACAGTATTATGCAATAAATTTAGTGGAACATGTGAAGATGATACAAAATATTTATTTTGGGATAGTTATCATCCAACTGAAAAAGGTTACAAAATTCTTGTTGATCAACTCCTCAATAAATATGTCAACCAATTCTTCTAAATGAAGAGTTTGACTTTAAAAAAATAAAACTAAATCAATCAAGATGTATATTCACCTAGTTTGTTAACTTTGAGTCAAAAGTCTAAAAAAAAAGTGCAATTAATCCATCCTTCATGTGTGTTATTTTTAATAAATATTAATAAAGCTTACTTCATGTAATAAGACATTGAAATTCAAGTTTATGTCATTGATAGTTCATTTATGTATAATTCAAGTGTTTAATTTAAAAACTGTTCATAGTAATGTCCTTAATTACTAATTTTATTTTTAACAGAGTTTAAATCTAATCGTTAAAATTTGTTTGATGTAAACAAAATAAGATATATAATATATGTTTCAAAATTACACAAAGCTTCATTCATCCTTGATTCCTCAAACATGTGATAAACGAGCATGAAATCACTTACTATTTGAGGAAGCATTTTATATCACAATGAAGTTTTCAAATTAGAATCTGAATTAATCGAACCTCAAAAACAAAAAAGAAGACAACTATGGACTAATGCTCTCGTACCATCAAATCACATATTGAACTTCAATGTTAAACCTCTTTTGATTAAGCTCAATGAATGTAAATGGTTTAACAATGAACAAACATCTAACTCGATTAAGACATTTTTTCTTAAGAGATATTTAATAAGCTTAAATTGACTTATTTCCAAAAAGACAACTTTCACAAAATGTGATGTGACATATTTATTATTGTTCATTATTATGATAATATTAATAAGAAAATAAAGACTTTTTAGACCATACATATACATATCTTAAATTAAAAGAGAGAAAAGTGGTCTATACTAAATATAGCCTAATACATGTATATATCACACCAAGTAACTCCAAACTACCATTATTTATTGTATAAATCAAAATGTTGGATGTCATAATTTGGAAGGATTTATTCTATCTTAGCACTAATAGATTTTTTTTTCCCTTAAGAGAGAGAGAGATGAATTAGTAAAGGGATATAAATAATATGTTGTTCCAATCAATTCGTTGATTGGTCTATATACCATAGTTACAATAATTATATTTATTGACAATAAATTTTTCTACAAAAAATATTTAGCAATAATTGAACTGATATCGTTGTATTCAAAATTGCTAAAAATTTTACGATACTAGTTATAAATGTTCATTTTTATAATTATCATTAAATATTATATAGCGATAATTATATTATTATCACTAAATAATTACCGCTGAATCGTGAATTATTGTGGTGTATACTCTTATTAATTCTCACAACAGTTGTAGGCCTCCATGTTATGAGAAATCTATCCAATATATCACACGTAAGACAATTTGATAGTGATGTTTTAAAAATTTAATTAAATTGTGTTGTATATCATTTTTTTAAAAATAAAAACATTGCGTTGTATATTTTCATACTCTATAGTTTATATCATTAGTCTGTCTCTCTTATTATTATTATTTTTAATAAAAAAACTTCACTAGAGATTAGAGAATGCTATTATAACACGTTTGGTTGCATTTTTTAATGCAACAATGAAATTGCTAATTTTGAATATTATATTTCCGAATTGAATATCGTACTGCATTATTGAATTGAATTATTGTAGTTACTATAGGTTATGGATTGAATATTTTATTGAATATTCTATTTCTAAATTGGATACTATAGTGTTGGATCAAATATTGTGTTTTTGAATTGAATATTGTTGCTACATTAATTTTGAATTGATCTATGAATATATTAGGTATTGAAGTTTCAAACTGAATATTGTAATTTTGAATTAAAAATTTTGTTTATAGAAGTAACTTGTATATCTCGTGTATTTTTGTATGATTGATAGATTTTCTAAGAAGTATGTTAAAGCAATGTATTCATAAAATGATTAGTGCCAAAGTTTAGGAATATTTACCCATAGAGTTAACACGTCATCACAATTTATTTTTAAAATTTTTACTATGCTTGGTTATAATTTATAAATATTTATAGAATTCTCTAAAGTAATTATTGCTGTACTATGATATATTGTGAAAAGTGAATTAGCAGGGTTTTAAGTTGAGTTTATTTTCCAATTTTTTTTAAAAAAAAGAAGAGAGAAAGAAGTAATATGTAATGCATCATGCATTGAAATATCATACTTTACCTCAATCAACGAAAACACTTAATTACTACTCCCCTAGTAATAAGATTGAGTAGTTTCTTTAAATCATATTTATATGTTCATGTTTAACTTGACATAAATGACGAAGTCAGAATATTAATTTAGTGAAAGGAATGTAAATTTTCTTTTTCGTTTGATGTTAAGAATGTGTAAAATTAAATATACACTCATTATTGTTAACATTTAACATTTATATAACACATAATTTTTACAGCAAAATTATACATCGAATCACCCTTCGCGTAAGGTGACTCTACCCATCAATTGATACACCCCTCAAAATAAATAAATAAATAATTACATTAATAATAAATGAGTAACAATAGACGATGTAAATATGAAAAGGTATTTAGAAAGTTTCCCCACAAGAACACTTGTACACCTATAATTAACAAGTCTGTTTGGATTATTGTTTTTATTTACGTGTCTATAATTAGGTTAAAACATTCAACATACATATGAAGTGACTAAATTACAAAAGGAAACTTTTTTCAATTTTCTTGTGTGTATCTCGTGAACACACATGTCCAATTATAAATTTTTGACGTGGACATTTGATATTGACATGATACAAATTTTAAATATATATAGGTAATTATTTCATATAAGTTATAATATTCAACTGATACAAAAAAACAGATTAAAGTGTTTAAATAATTATTTTGTAAGTATGCCATTTTCAAAATATAAGTATTTTTACACTATGCGTATAACTTAAACTCCTTTATATTCCTAGCCGCCTCTATACTCTAACTCCAACATTTCAAAGCTTTTACAAAAACCTACAAATGTTCTCTTTTTTTTCCTATTTATGCAACAAAAAATACTAATGGTGTATAAGATCATGGTTATATTAAACTATTTTATTTGTTTTATATTAATGTCAACTATAAGGTCATGTGAAGGGAAAGTGCAATTACCAAATAACGTAGTTGTAAAAGCAGTATTTGCCTTTGGAGATTCAATTGTTGATCAAGGAAATAATAATTATATTCCAACTATAGCAAAGTGTAATTTTCCACCTTATGGTAAAGACTTTGACGGTGGATTGCCCACCGGAAGATTCAGCAACGGCAAGACGCCACCGGACTTGATAGGTACGTAATTAAACACACGTATATATTTTCTTCGAAAAAGGATCATATTTATTTTTACAGTTACCCATTATATACTCCTAACAGAGTTAAGGATAAATACGAAGTGTAGAAATAAATATGACCATTTGAAGAGGAATAGTAATATGATATATATCAAATAATGTTTAAAATACAAATGTAAAATTTAAATTATTGAACTTTACATGATAAGGCAAATAAAATAAAATATTTATCCAGGATGATATTGAAAAATGACGAATAAAAATAACACAAAAATTGCAAATTTGGCCATTTTCAGTTGAAGAATTGGGGATAAAAGAGTATATACCAGCTTACCTAGAGTCAAATTTGAGAAATGAAGATCTCAAGACTGGAGTAAGATTGCATTGGTGGGTTTGGGATATTTGTCCCGAAAGTACTCTCGCGGTAATTTTTAATCTTATGATTTTAAATTATTTTTTTGTGCGGCTATATAAAATCTGAAGTATCTCAAAGTTAACAAAATAGCCATTTTGCAACATATTTAAAATATAGCCATACTTAACAACACTGGCCAGTTTATCACTCAAGAAAAAATAAAAAGGAAACACTAATCTTTGCTGCTATATTTTTTTGTTGTTTTTGTTGATCAGTTAGCTATACCTCTATCAACACAATTAAATCAATTCAAAGAGTATATTGGGAAGCTAGAAGGATTAGTTGGAGAAGAAGAAGCCAACTATATTTTAAAAAATAGCCTATTTTTAGTGGTTGCTGGAAGTGATGATCTTGCAAATACATATTTCACTCTTGAAGTTCGATTAAAGCAGAATATCGACTCATATACTGATCTCATGGTGTCCAAAGCTACTGAATTTCTCCAAGTAAGTATACCTTTGTAGTCAAATTTTAAAGGTGTCAAACATGAACCAGTCGGATCAATGAGTTTCAGATATCAAATAATTAAATCGATAGTTCTTTATAACTAATTATCATAAATATTAATTTGCACTACATTTTGTATTGATTCAAGTTTTTTTTTTTCTTGAAGGAATTGTACAACTTGGGAGCAAGAAAAATTGGGATTTTTGGAATTCCTCCCATAGGATGTTTGCCATCACAAAGAACATTAGCTGGTGGGCCAAATAGAGTATGTGCTAAGGAATACAATGAAGCAGCCCAATTGGCTAACACAAAATTCTCAATTGCCATTGATTCACTATCCAAAAAGTTGGCCCAATCCAAACTTGTGTTGATAGACATCTATAATCCTTTTCTTGATATCATTGTCAACCCTCAAAAATATGGTACTATATACTAATCCTTCTATAAATTCATGATTTATATTAAGGACGCCAAATAAGTAGGTTGGGTTAAATTTGAACAGATTAAGATGAGCGCATTAAAAATTGGACGAGTTATTGAGTTATCTAATCTATAGGGATATTGACCGTTAGGATGATATGATGTAAATTAATTATAGATGTCTTTAGAGTGATCTGATAACAAAATTTTTAGACAACTTGTGCTTCTTCATTTTTGTCTTTATTTTTCTTGTGTTCTTATTTTTTATCAATTTTGTTATTGTGGATTATTTTTTTTGTAGGATTAGAAGAAGTAGAGAAAGGGTGTTGTGGCACAGGAAATATTGAGGTGACAATATTATGTAATAAATTCAGTGGAACATGTGAAGATGATACAAAATATTTATTTTGGGATAGTTATCATCCAACTGAGAAAGGTTATAGGATTCTTGTTGATCAAATCTTGAAAAAATATGTCAATAGATTTTTGTAGATGATGAGCTCAATCAAGATCAAGATTATGTATCACCAAATTTGTATAATTTGGATCAAAGGTCCAAACTTTTTTTTTGTTCAATTAATAGTTCATTTATACACATCCAAGTGTTTATGTTGGAATCTAATAAAAAAAAATATTGTTCATGTCAAATGGTTGGTATTTAGTGGTACCTACTTAGCTAGTAACTTTAGTAATTAATTTTTGCATTGTACTTGCCAATTTTGACTTTTCCGAGTTTAGTTAAAAAAATTGACATAAACCAAAATTGATCATTTTTGGAAAACTTAATAAAGGACAAAATTGACTCATGCGTCTATCTGAAATTGAAATATTTTTTTTAAAAAAAAAATCTTAAAAAGATAGAGTCCACGTGAAAGGTCTACATACACCTTATTTTCCCTACACATCACATCACACCAAAAAAATCTTTAGTATTAATTAATTAACGATAATAATTTAATTTTTTCTAGATATTTCAATATTGTATCACGTTTATGAATTTTAATCAGTGAATTGATGCACTTCTATGGCTAAATGTTGATTTAAATTATGAAACTTTATCATTTAGGCCTTTCGGGCTGAAAATTGTGAGATTTAATATTTAAATAATCTCAGCAGAGACTAAAACACAAGATACATGTTACATGTTTGTAATGAGAGGTGATAAAAATCTCGTAAACTAATTTATATGCACACTATAGTTGGCCTAGACACTAGTATTATCATTTCTTTTCAATCATTATTGGTTGTTCCTGTTATCAAATCAAAATGTGCTCCTGAAAGTCTAGTTTTTTTGGTAAATGAAAGTCCATTTTTTTTAGGAAATTTGTGTTTGTCAAAGTTTAGAATACTTGATTGAATGTTACTTTATATACACTTTACTCTTTTTACGACTTGTAAAATTATACTGAATGTGTTGTTATTATATACATGCACCAACACTTATGCGAGATTTAATTGCGTGGATTTGTTTAATTAAGTTGTATTGAGGAATATTATAGTAGTTAGATAGTTACTTCTTACTTTTCTATGTATAAAAAATTAAATATAGGAGTATTTGGTGGTGATTTAACTAATTAATCCAAATTCTTTTATCACATTTCCTTGGATTAGTAGCACGTTTTCCTCACGAATCTCTCTGTTACTTCAAGATATAGTTAACATGATGAGTATCGAAACACTGAGTCTTAGATTTTATGCATTAATAACGTTTGATATCTTTACATAATTAGACATTTTAAAAATAATTGTGTAATTCAATTTAATTAATACTATTCTGTAATAGAGAATAAGCTATTAACATGAAATATAATACGTAAAACGAAAAAGAGTGATCATCTATTATGAGCCCTACTACTAAAATTGACATGTGGAGAGCCAATACATATTTTAAATTTACTTCTATCTTTGTGTGATAGAGATATATCGTTTCTGAAAGAAAAGTATTTGAACACTAAACTGTAAAAAATAAAATAACAGATATAAAATAAATACAATAATCGATATTATTTTTACACTATCAATGCATACAAATTAAACTCTTACGAAATGTGTTCCCCCATAATATGACGAAAGTTCTCAACGTCTTTAACTTCCATCCTAACCCAAACGTAACAATTTATATATGACGTACGTATTCTTTTGTGTAGCCTATCTCTCTCCATATAAATATTTAATTAATTTTTCAAAAACCTCAAATTTCTTTTTTAAAAAAAATATATACATTTTTTTACTGCATAAAATAGTAATAATGGCTTTATTGTGTGCTGTTTTTATAATGTTATTTATTTCATGTGAAGCAAAGTTGCAATTACGTAAGGACATAAATATAACGGCTCTTTTTGCTTTTGGAGATTCAATTGTAGATCAAGGAAATAATAACAATTTAATTACTCATGCAAAGTGTAATTTTTTACCTTATGGAAAAGATTTCATGGGTGGTAATAAACCAACTGGAAGATTTAGCAATGCCAGGACACCAGCAGACATGTTAGGTATACGTACTATAAAACGTAATATTACTTATGCAAAGTAACCTGTTAACGCGTTTAAACCATATGATCACAATTATTTTTTCGCTTTCGGTGAGAGTTTGGTAAGAAAGCTAATGCCAGTTATCATAGATTCTCAATTAAAAGTTGAAGATTTAAAAACTGGAGTAAGTTTTGCTTCAGGAGCTTCTGGATTTGACCTTTTAACTCCTGTTGTCGCGGTAATTTTTTATTCTATCTAGTTATTTACATAACAGGAATTAACGACAGATAAATTTAATAGCTAAACAATTAAACTTGTTCTCAACTAGTTCCACTTTCTTTTTAAGTGAATAATGATTACCTATATATTTTCTTATATATATTATTTTTTTATTTATGTAAATTAGTCAGCTTTACCGCTATCAGTACAATTAGCACTTTTTCAACAATATATTTGGAAGATGAATGGATTTATTGGTGAAGAAGCAACAAAGAATATTGTTAAAAAGAGTCTTTATATAGTAGTTGCTGGAAGTGATGATCTATGCAATACATATTTCATGCTCAAATTTCCAAGGAAAATACAATACAATGTTGACTCATATACAAATCTTATGGTAGATGGAGCTTCCAATTTTATCAATGTAAGTATATATAATACCTATATTTCCCTCTCCTTTTTTTCACGTTGTGATTATATATTGAGTTTTTGGTGCCCCTGTCATTCATAAACTAGAACATATATGCCCTTTACTTTAACGGAAGGCTAAATAGGGACACATGGCGCAATCTTATCCGTCGATAAATGTCGAATCGATGGATAAGATTATGACACGTGTATGCCCCGTTAGTATAAAGGGTATATATGCTCTAGTTTTTGAACTGTAGGAACACTAAAGTTCCAAAAGTATGATGGATATTTGCATACCATTTACGATATTTCGAGATATATCTGTCATTTTTCCCTTTGATGCATGAACTTAAATATAACCCAACAATTGAATCGATTTTATGATTATAAGTTTATTTCAAATAATATATATTTTGATTGTTATTATTTTATTCTTTTTAGGATTTGTACAATATGGGAGCAAGAAGAATTTGGATATTTGGGCTTCCACCAATAGGGTGTTTGCCATCGCAAATACTGCGAGGTGGAGGTCCACCTAAAATTTGTGTTGACGAGTACAATCAAGCTGCTCAAATAGCAAATACCAAATTATCAAATAAAATTCATTTATTAAACAAAAAATTGCCTCAAATCGAGCTTCTTTATATCAATATTTATGATCCTCTACTCGATATTATCGCCAACCACAACAAATACGGTACAATATTAAACACCAATCTTCTCCAACTCGTAGATAATTTTAATCAATCATATTTTAATCGACTAATTTTTCTATTACTTGTAAATTTTAGGTTTTGAAGATGCATTGAGTGCGTGTTGCCATGGAGGGAATGAGTATTTATTATGTGACAACATTACAAAAATATGTGAAAATGATGCAAATTATTTATTTTGGGATAGTTATCATCTCACTGAGAAAGGTTATAGGGTTCTTCTTGATCAAATTTCCAACTAATAATCTTATTGTACTAAACATGAATTATATATCAAGATTTGATTATCTAGTTAATAATAATTCGATTAATTTAAAGCTGAAAAATATTATGTTACATTTCATTCTACTAGAATTTGATTGTTGTAGTATAATTTAACATGATATATCAGTGTAATTTAATCTACTATAACTAGTTACTTACTATTTATCTAGATTACAATCAATATTATTAGCCAAAATTACTTGTAATTATTTTTTAATCAACTTGATTATATGTATATAAAAAAGTTAATTATGCCATCAATCCATATAACTCACGAACTTGCTAACTTTTTGTAGGAAAAATAGGAGCCTCCAAAATATCGAACTACTTAAAATTTTATATGTCACGGGAATACTATTTATTTAAATTATAAATTAATATTAGTATTAGATAGTTTTACTAGTTACTTAAGTTGTCAATTAATATTATTATTAAATAAAATTATTCGTAATTACCTTTTAAATAACTTGACTTTGTATAAATATTTCCTATATCAAATTATACAAAACTTAAACTCTTACAATTTTATAGTGCGTAGTTGTTATATATGTAGTTTTAAATTTATCTTTTCTACTTAATCCATCTTAAATAATTACATAGTTTATCACTAATTAAATTTTTTTTATCATATATTAAAGATACACATATATGTATTTTTAATATCATATACACTATTTTCGTGAGAGAGACTAACAAAATATTATGTATCTTAGATACATGTGAATCGCTCCAGATACATATAATACACTCTATATGTATCAGGTGTGATTTGCATGTATCTTGAATACAAGATACATATAAAACTGGCGAGCAAGATCTGTTATATATCCAAATGCATGCGTATCCACTTTGATACAGTATATCTAGAACAAATTATACCTAATTTTAACCCAATATATCGTTAGAGACATGTACATACACCAAAATCTATTAAAATTCATAATATTACAAACTAAATGTATCTAAATTATTAACTCTTAAACTAGCTAGATTTCGATAAGTTTTCTTTTTATAACGTGACGTTAAATTCAACAAATTTTAATTAAAAAAAAAACCCTCCTATCCGACCCATTAAAAAGTAGTTATATATGTCTTGATTTTCTTTCCACTACATAGAGACCATTCTTAAGTTGCATTTAGTGATATAGAATGAAATTGCACATGCTGTATCTTTAGTGTTTTTTGCAGTTGTTAGTTGAGGGTTGGTATACTCACTTAATGCTTCTTATCTTTCAATCCATGTGCAAATTACTATTGTCCGTGATACATGTTTTATAATTCATATCCTAGAAGGAAACTCTCATTTCATATTTCATCGTTTTAATTTATCTGACATATATAGTTTGACTTAAAAAAAATGACATTTCAAATCTATGATCTTAAATATTGTTGGGTTATATCTATTGGAGCTTATAAGAAGTTTAGAGTTAGATGTTTTCCAAAAAGAGATTGGAGTTAGGATTTTTAATTTATAAAAGGATAATGTACAAGTACCTTCTCAACCTATGTTCAAAATCTCAGAGAAATATTACCTATACGAAATTCTATTACCCTGACTTATTTTATTTAATCATTTTCTCTCATTTTTGGCGTACATGGAATTATCTGTGGGCTAAGGCTGGTTGATTTTTCTTCAGGTGGACACGTAAGCAAAAAAAGTGGGTAGAATAAGAAGACTTACTTATAAAATAGTTAGGGGGTTGTACAGGCCTTAGTTATAATTAAGTGGAGTGGTCTTGAGATTTAGAACATAGTTAAGGGGTACTGTTGATTTAGCCATTATAAAATTTTAAGTTGTCGATGTCTTCTTCTTAAAGTGTTCGGATTTTTACGAAGAGGTTTCAGAATATGAAAAACTTTATAATATAAATAGTCAAAGAAGATTAAACATCTATTATAAGACTAGAAAAAATTCTTAACGATGAAGGACCATTGGTATTTTCTTTCCGACTACATAAAAGTGTGATTCTTTTTTAATTAAACAGACAAAACAAAAAAGTGTCATGTAACCGAAACTGATCAACTAGGTGAACAATTCGATCTTGATGAAAGGAGCTCTTGCTGTCCTCCAGCAATCACAATTCACAGTTGGCTAACTTGTCTAAAAGATACAATATTCATTTTTATAAAAATAATGGGCATGTTGGTGGATGCTGACCTTTCTAATAAAGGAAACATTAAATTCTAATTAGGCATTCATAAAAATGCAATCTTTATTTTGCAGTAATAATTTAATAAAGCATTTACTCAGCATGATTGAGTTCTTGAAGTTAAATAGCATTACTTCATGTTGTTTTTTTTCCACCAAAGCTAAAAGTTTACAACTTTATCAATGAAGTTCTACTTTTACAAGATTTGTTCTTTTTTTGTGTTTTGTATAAGTGTTTGTTATGCAATAAGTATACCTCCTAGTAAGTCTATTCCAGCAGTGTTTGTTTTTGGAGACTCTATTGTTGATACTGGTAATAATAATGGCCTTAAAACTATAGCTAAGGTTAATTATCCTCCTTATGGTAAAGATTTTATGGGAGGAATACCAACTGGAAGGTTTTCTAATGGCAAAGTCCCTTCAGATTTCCTTGGTAAGAAAATTTTATATATTGTACAGCTATGTTGCTCCGACTCTTAAAAAATGTCGAGGGATGTGTGTTTGATTCTTCAAAAGTAGTACATTTTTTGAGGATGCGACACTGGTGTGGCAACATTTGTAGAGCAGCATAGTTGTAAAGTCCTACATTTCTATAGTTTGAACAGAAAGGACTATAAGTAGAGTATTTTTTGGAGGATCTGATACAAGTGCAATTACATATCTATAGAGTCTTGAGCAACATAGTTGTAAAGTCCTATCTATCTATAGTTTGAATAGAGAGGACTATATTATACATCTATGTTGCTCGAACTTTTAAAACATGTCGACTGGTGCATAATGGATCCTCCAAAAGTAGTGCATTTTTGGGAGGATCCGACACAAGTTTGTAGAGTCAGCTATGTTTCTCAACTCTAAAAAAATGTCGACAGGTACATGTTGGATTGTCCAAAAATAGAGTGTTTTTGGAGGATCCGACACGAGTGGAACAACATTTTAGGAGAGTCTGAGCAACATAGTTGCAAAGTTGTATCTATCTATAGTTTGAATGAGGAAGAGTTCTCTTAGTCTCTCTGTCTTTTTTCAGTGGAAGAATTGGGAATAAAAGATCTTTTACCAGCATATCTTGATCCAACTTTACAATCAGAAGACCTTATCACAGGAGTTAATTTTGCTTCAGGAGGTGCAGGATATGATCCTCTAACATCCGAACTCGCGGTACATAATCTTTGTTTTAGTCATTGATCAGTGTGTTCTTTTACAAGCATTTTTCTTGTAGTTTCTGAAACTTAATGTGTATATGCAGAAAGTCATCTCATTAGATGGCCAAGTGATACTATTCAAAGAGTACATAGTAAAGCTCACAGAGTTAGTTGGAGAAGATAGAAAGAATGAAATCTTGGCAAATAGCTTATTCATGTTGGTCACAGGAGCCAATGACATTACCAACACTTATTTCGGAATGCCTCTTCGAAAATCTTACTATGATGTTCCATCATACGCTGATCTCTTGGTCAACTTTGCTTCCAGTTTTGTACAGGTAATATATCATTTCAACTCAATCTGAATTTATGACAATGTTCAAGACTAAATAATGATATGTTGTTGTTCATAATTCTGAAGGATTTATACGGTCTAGGGGCACGTCGTATTGGTATGTTTGGCATACCACCAATCGGATGTTTGCCATCGCAAAGAACACTGAAAGGAGGAGAAGAAAGACAATGTGTTGATAACTTGAACCAAGCAGCACAATTGTTCAACAACAAGTTGGAAGCTTACTCAAGTTCTCAGGGAAACAAGTTACCTAATTCAAGATTGGTATATGTAGATACATACAATGTGCTACTTGATGTCATCGACAACCCTCAACGATATGGTACAATAATGTCTGTTTTTTGTTTTCTTGAATCGTTAAATGTACAAGATTTCTCATATTTTTGTATGATTGTGTAGGATTCAAGATTACAGACAAGGGATGCTGCGGGACGGGGAAAATAGAAGTTGCAGAGTTATGCACATATACATGTTCCAGTGATTCTGATTATATTTTTTGGGATAGTTTTCATCTTACAGAGAAAGCATATAGACTTTTAGTGCATCAAATTCTTGTCGAACATTTAAATAGCTTCTTCTGATATATATTCCACATGCATAAGTCCAACAATATATATTTTTTTTAAAGTGTACTCAAAGAGAAAGAGAACATTAGTCATTCTATGTACTATCCTCATTGTTTGGTTTGCAAATAATTATACAAGAATTGTATTAAATGGATCGATACATGTGTCATTTTTTATGTTTATTCCTCTTTTATTGATTAAACGAGTACCTGATGTGGTAATAACATAGTTGTTATCATGTTCTATCAGACATTGTATAAGTTTGTGATTACAATGAACAGACTTCAGATTTTGAATTTACCATTTGTTGAGTTTCTTTTTAATCCAAACAAATCTTCCTTTAGTTTAGATGAAGCTCTAAAAGACACTCATAGATCAACTTCTTTCCCCTGAAGGCCTTTGCTTCTCCGGCTCCAATCTCATATGGTGTTGTAATGGATCAAGAACTTGTTGTGACTGGATCCCTCAAATTGTTGTATATATAGCTCTAGAAACAAAGCTCGACATGAGCCAGTATATATAAAGGGCAGCTCGATGCATTAATCTCTAACTATGTATGGGGTCTGGTAAGGGCCGTACCACATTTCAGTTTGACATGAGTCAGTATACCCAAAGTCAAGAAGGTGAATTACATTTCTTTTAGCTGAACTGATTGCTGAAGGGGGATCTAGGAAGGATTTTTCGCCTTGACAATCGCTGCAACACCAAAAAGGCAGGGCAGGACATGGTAGGTCTTTGAGAGTATATATGTTGAGGAATGTCGGTTCCTGGCCAAAGACGGCCTCCTTTGTGTCGTATCTAGGCCAAGCCGCGAGAATGGTTACCTCTGGTGCTATAATATCCGGCAGCAAGGACAATTCAAAATCCAACCAGACTACTTTTTTGATATGTTTTATGCATTAGATCATAACCAAAGAAGAATCTTTTGAAAATAATGTGCATTATGCAACAGATATAATAGTTCATTTCTTTGAGAAGACATCATAATGTTCTTTCTTGGCTAAGTTGTCACTACTCTAGAAAATCGACATGGGGAGGTACAATCATTTAATGCAATGTTTGATATCTGTTGTATTCAAATAACACTCATGTGATGAGCCTTTCTACAATCAGCTTGTGACTAAAGTAAATGTGGATGTTGTCCTATCAAATAAAGCTAAACATTAAATCAACAAGCAGTGCAAGCATTTACTAACCATGATAGCCCTCAAGTTCCCTCTAGAAATTGACTTCTTGATTCTTACAGTTAAATACTAGTATTTGTGTGTTTCTTCCTCCATGCTCCGAGAAATGTATTCAGCTTTATCGATGAAGTTCTTCTTCTTTAAAAGACATACTTTTCTAGTGTTTTCAAGCATTTGTTATGCAGTACTTCTACTGTGCAATGTCCAGGCAGACATGAATGTGCCGCGTAATAAGTCTATTCAAGCAGTGATAGTTTTTGGAGACTCCATTGTTGATACCGGTAACAATAATGGCCTCACAACCATAGGGAAGGTTAACTATCCTCCTTATGGGAAGGATTTCATGGGAGGAAAACCAACTGGAAGATTCTGTAATGGAAAAGTTCCTCCAGACTTGATTGGTAAGAAGACTTTTGACATATAATCATAATTTTAATTGTCTATAGAGAATAAATAGTTCATGTTTATCTTATTTCAGTGGAAGAATTGGGAATAAAAGAGCTTTTACCAGCGTATCTTGATCCAACTTTACAAGCAGAAGACCTCATCACAGGTGTTAATTTTGCTTCAGGAGGTGCAGGATATGATCCTTTAACATCTGAAATCGCGGTATATTTCTTTCCTTTATTCATTTTTTTATGTGTTATAAGTTTTTACGCTTCTTATATTTCTGAAAACTTTCATATGTAAATGCAGAATGTTATATCATTGTCTGGTCAGTTGAAAATGTTCAAAGAGTACATAGTAAAGCTCAAAGAGATAGTTGGAGAAGATAGAAAGAATGAAATCTTGGCAAATAGCTTATACATATTGGTCGTAGGTAGCAATGACATTACAAACACATACTTCAGTACGCATCTTCGAAAATCCTACTATGATATCTCATCATATGCTGATTTTTTGCTCAACTATGGTTCTAGTTTTGTAAAGGTAATATAACATTTCAACTCAATCTGAATTTACGGAAATGTACAAGACTAAATAATGAGATGTTATTCATGATTCTGAAGGATTTATATGAGATAGGGGCACGTCGGATTGGTGTTTTTGGCATACCACCAATCGGATGTTTGCCATCGCAAAGAACACTGAAAGGTGGAGAAGAAAGACAATGTGTTGATTATTTGAACCAAGCAGCACTATTGTTCAACAGCAAGTTGGCAGATGACTTAAGTTCTCTGGGAAACAAGTTACCTAATTCGAGATTAGTGTATGTTGATATATACAATCTTCCACTTGATGTCATCAACAACCCTCAAAAATATGGTACAAATATGTCTTTCTTTCTCTTAAATATCAAGAATATTTCCGTTTCTTATCTTTAAATTGATTGTGCAGGATTCAAGATTGCAGACAAAGGATGCTGCGGGACAGGGCAAATAGAAGTTGCAGAGTTATGCAGATTCGCGTGTTCCAGTGATTCAGATTATGTCTTTTGGGATAGTTTTCATCTTACCGAAAAAGCATACAGGCTTTTAGCTCATAAAATTCTTGTCCAACATTTAAGTAGCTTCTTCTGATATATTTACACTCCAACATAGCGTGTTTAAGACTACAAGATTAAAGCACATTTTGGTACATTCAATGTATCTTTATTTTAAAACCACAAGATTCCTAAGTGTTTAGTTTTTTAACTATGTGCCAAGTTAAAATCAGACAAATAAATTGAATCGGAGGTAGTATTATGTTCTCACTCTGTGAACGAGTCTGTCATCTGATCTTTATTTCGCTCTTTTTTTCATGTAAGCATGTATATGATGTAGTTGTAACATAGTTGTGTACATGGACATGGACTATTACAGTACATACAAACTTGCTAGACTAGTTTGATCTGCGATCTGCTGTTTGGGAGTGTTATCAGTCACCTTGTGAATTAGTAGATACAACGAATGGACTTCGGACTTTGTATTTACCATTTGTCCATGTAATTGATCCAAACAAGTCTTCCTTTGGTTTAGATGAAGCTTTGAAAGACATTTCATAGCTCAACTTCTTGCTATTATTTGTAAATACCAATTTATTCGGGGTCACTTGGACTTCCAAACCAACTGGTGCCTTTATACTTGCTGTGTATGTTGCGTCTTCTTGTCCTACGTTAGTTACAGTTCTTGTTACTTTCTTGATTTCATTTTCTTTGATATTTGAAACAGCAATGGAAGGGTAGTTCATTTGTGAGACGGATTCAGAACTTGAGTTGGTGGGACATGAAAAATCATCAGGAACTGTATTTGAAATGAGTTTTATCTTTGATTTATTGTAGCCAACTGAGCATAGGTACTGCAAGTAGTCTGCGGTGTTAGTCTCGTAGACCAATCCTGGATTAAGTGCCAATGAAGGGCTTGCTTCTCCAGCTCCTATGTCGTATGGTGTTGCAACGGATCCAGAGACTGTTGTGATTGGAGCCTTCAAATTGTTAGTCTGTAAAGCTGTAAAATTAAAGATTGACATGGGTCAGTACAAAAAGGCAGTCCGATGCTCTGAGCTCCTGCTTTTGCCGGAGTAAAGGCTTACCACATCGTATATTATATACAGTCTTACCTTATATTTCTGCAGGAGGTTGTTTTCACGTCATTGATATGAGTCTATACACATAAAAAATAAACTGTAGTATGTGAGTTAAGACTTCTTACCTGAGGTCATAATAGCTGATCTGATTGCTGAAGGACTCCAAGAAGGATTTTGCGCCTTGACTAATGCGGCAATACCAGAAACATGAGGGCAGGACATGGAAGTCCCTGATATTATGTTGTAAAGTGGTAACGCCTGGCCAGAGACAGCCTCTGTTGTGTCGTTTCCAGGCCAAGCCGCGAGAATTGCAACACCTGGTGCTGTAATATCTGGCTGCAAGGACAAATATCCAACTTGAGTCAGCCTATTTTTTTGTTGTTTTTCCATCTTCATTAGAGCATAACCAAAGAAAATAAACAACATACTACACCTTACCCCTACCTCGTAGAGATAGAGAGGCTTCTTCCGATAGACCCTCCGATTAAATAAACCATGCCAAACAGTTCTAAAAAGGGAATACAAATATGGGAGCAATAACAACAACAGAATGATACAAAATGGAGATTATTACACAACAGACAGAAGAAAGAACAGTAACAACAACGAAATAATTAATGCAATAACCGCAGAACAAAAAAATACAAGTGATAGCGAAATCAAAGGACAAGAAACTACGAGAATAATGCTAATACTACTAGCAAGAAAGAAGACAAAAATAGTATTTACTTTGAGGAGATTATGTGTGTTGTATGTAGGACCCCTTGATGAGAAGTAAGCCACAAGAGGAGCTGGTTTGTAGTTAGCTATGGTAACAGTTGGCAGAACTGATGCAACTGGTTTCCTTCACAAATTTTGAAGAATATTATAAGCAAAAATTCATCAGTTAGCAACAAATGAAATTCAGAAATATCAACTAATTACTTTGTTGAGTTGATGTAAGAAAGGATCTCATTGCTATCCTTTTCAGTTACAACAGCTGCTGGAAAGGAATTGAATTTAGGGGCCACAGTTCTTGCATTATCATCTATTAGTATAAATCCAATGCCACCTTTCTTCTTCACTTCTGTTAGTTTCTCAGTAAGTGAAAAGTATCCGTCGCGATTATCACAAAGAACAATTTTCCCCTTAACTTTGGTTTCATCTAATGAATTCGGATAACAATACCTGAAACACGTTGATTAGTTATAGGTATGTACAACAGTCAAACCTCTCTATAACGGTATCTTGTATCAGGAATCTTTTGGTTTCTATAGAGAAATGTCGTTCTAGAAAACATATAATATAACATAGCATGGAAAATTGGTTCCAAAAAAACGTGGTTGTTATAGAGAGGTCTAACTGTATGAGTAGACATCAAATGTTGTGTCCTACTATTCTCTATTCTTTAAATTACCTTGCACCTTTCTCCATAACAACATTATTGCTGGATTTGGCTAAATCTCCACTAATCAACGGGTATACTGGAGATCTTGTCAAGTTACCTAAACTTATACCTCCACCCTGCAACTCAAATAAGGATACCAAGTATTATAGTGGATAGTTTTTGACATTTTCTCTGGCTAAACAGAACACAAGATTGATCTGATTTAGAAAAAAGTATCTGTTCTCTTACCTTTATCAACTTGTTTCCACCTAAGACAATATCTGTCTCGAAGTCACGGTCAATTGTAGTAGCTGCAACTGTGAGAATCCAAGGTGCAACATTGACAACAGTTGCCGGACCAGGGCCATCATTTCCAGCAGAACAGGAAACAAGAATTCCCTTTTCAACAGCATGGAATGATCCAATAGCTATAGGATCTCTAGAAAACTCGACTTCAAGACCAGATGATGAACCAAGTGATAGCGATAAAACATCAACCCCATCTGCAATTGCATCATCAAATGCTTTCATTATAGCTGATCCGTGACATCCATCAGCCGTGCAGACACGATACATGGCTATTCTTGAACCTGGGGATCCACCCTTTGCGGTCCCAGAAGCCAAACCATAATAAGATGCTCCTGAAATCAAACTCCCAGCTGCTGTAGATGCAACATGAGTTCCATGTCCATTATCATCCCTAGCTGAACCAGAAGGTTTTACACCATCCTCATCAGAGTCATCATAGAACCTTGCACCAACTAACTTCCTAATAAAACATCAAAAAATAGCAAACTCTATAAGTTTCCAGTCATAAATGTGTATAGTTCAATGATTTTACTGTTAAGGTAGGCAAAAGTTCAGTTACTTTAACGTGACTGAAAATAGTTTAGTGACTTTACTGTTACACGTACTATGTAATTCAGTTACTATATGATGTGGTGAAAAGCAGGTGTGATCATACGACGAAATTGTATATGAGGAGCTAGAAAGTTACTTGTTGCATTTGAAAGAGATGGAATCATGACTTTCCATACAAGTTCCTTTCCACTTAGATGGAACTTCACTCATATCATTATCACTAAAACTCTCTGATTCAGGCCATATTCCTGAAAAAATAATGGACAAAATTAAATTCTATCATACAAAATACAAAATACATAACTTGCCTGCACTTCATTTTCTAAATGTTGCACCTGTATCCAAGATTCCAATTATAGTATCAACGCCTTTTGGTGACGCGTTATCAGAACCAGATATGGACCGACTGCTTTCTACGTCCAGTTGATATTGACAAAAAGTCCACGAAACGCGTTGGGGATTGCAATATTGGATTCAGGGATACTGAATAAACTCCAGGTTTGGAGCAAGATTTAGCCTCAGCTTCTGATAAACGCGCTGCGAATCCCCAAACCACCCCCCCCCCCTCTTTCCCTGAGAACCATTGTGTAAATGTGTACAATGATCCTTTTTCTAACATAAATTAGAGTAATGTTTACACAAAAAACCTCATTCTTGAAAATGAACTATAATAATGAAAATTCCATCAACCTAACATTTTCTATTCAGACCGCAGTCTAAAAGGTCCGTAAGTTGCAACAGAAATAAAAACAGAATCATTTACCAATTAACTGTCTCAAAAAGTAACAACCAGCCAAAAAAAATTGTTACAAATTCAGAGCCATGTGCAATACTCCCTACGTTTCATTTTTATCTGACGTTGTTTGATTGGACATGTAGTACGATCAATAAAGAAAGACTTCCATTACGTACATCATAAACATGTCATGACATTTTTATGACCGTAAAAATATATCATTAAAGAGTCTAAAGGCAACGAGTTCTACATCGAGTACAATAGAAGAAACTAGTATCATATAAAATGAAACAAAAAGAGTATATTAATATAAACTAACCTTTTTATTAATGAGCTCATTAGTTCTGCTTGCTGATTTTTCGAACCATTGTTCGACGAATCAGCAGCACCCATGTAAACAATATAAACACCATTGTTTTTTTCTTGAGAAACTGCATTAGTTTCTCTAAGCAAAGAGAGTAAATATAAAAGGAAGCAAAAAAACAGAACAATGTCTTTCATTTTTGTTTCCAAATTAAATGTTTTGACAAAAATGAATGCCCTTTTTAAAGTTACAAAATGTTGATCACATAAAGCTTATTATATAGTAATCATCATTTGGTGCATTCATGCGTGTACGCACTTTATAATTGCTCGTCAATCACCTCTCACAGCCTATATATTTTTAACCATCTATAGTGCGTTTAATGCTTATCCAAACACGCCACTATGACAGTGGAGTGGTGGTAGGCGGTGGCGATCGTCGTCCACGTGGCGAAAAGTGATTGGACTGTAGTATTTTAGTAATATAATATGTTACGTTTATAAGTCTATGATTTATATTGAGTGTAAGTGCAAAATCAACTTAGGTATAAAGAAGTATAACTAACCTACATGCCTATTAGATTGGAAGGTTGTCCTAGCCATTCAAATTTCAAAGTGATGTTTTAAAATTATTATTATTGTTACTTTGTTTTATCTGTTCGTATTTATGATTTGAAGTTTATTATATACGCATTAAATGAGTTTTTTAGCGAAAAATACTTTGTATTGACAAGTATTTGAAGCAAAAGTTATATCTGACTATCAAGGGTGTGGTTTAATGTTTAATAGTAAAGTGAATGTTATGAAAATTACACGAGAGTTTGTAGTTTTATTTAATAAAAGAAAAAGTATATTATATAATGGTGTTTTTAGCTTGATTTTAACTGGCATTTGTGTTTTTTAATTCTGGATTTGTATAAAGACTATAGTAAAGTGAACAAGTAGATATATGTGTCTTACATGGAAAATCACATGTGTCTACTTGTTTAACTTTCAATAATTTTAAGTGCTTATGAATATAAAATAACGGAATCAAAGTTAATGAATATGTTTATGTATTATGCCTAAAATTAAGAATGTTATCTAACTTTTTATTTTATCTATCTAAACCTTGTAGCAAAGTTAACTGGTAGATATCATCAAGTAATAGATACGTTAATGAAATATAATGAACATTACCATTTTTAAAAGGAGAGAATTGTTTCTAAATTCTCTTTTTAAAATATACAAATGTGATTATAAATTAGCAAGGTTATATGGATCAAAATTAGTTATAGCCAATGGGCAGCAATAATTACTTTTCTCGGTTTCTTTTTTCTTGTCAAATTTTAATTTAATATACTAGTGATTGATATAATGAATTTATAATTTTAACCCTATTAATTAATAGTCTTAAATATATTTACTCACTATATTTTTAAAGAAATAACTCAATATTCAAAAAAAAAAATTAAAATATTTGACAAATATATAGAAATAGAGAAAATAACATACTAATGTTTTATGGTCAGTAACAAAATTTGAGTGTTTCAATGCGACACTCACTTCAAGCAGTTGCGCATCGATTTTCCACTACTCAATTTTTTTTCCTAGTGGGCAACTGTATCATTTTCGTGCGAATTTATAATTTAAAGTTTATTAATTTGTATAATATTAATATATAATAATAGCTTATTAAAGTCAAATATTTATACATACTTAGGGTCGTTTAGACATGATTTTAAATTATGTTAATTTGAAGTTAAAGTTGAAATTTTGTAAATATTTCATTAAATTAAGGTATAATTTACTAAATTCACGTAAACACACGTATATTACATGTTTAGCTAAGCGTCTTAAAAAACATGTTGTAAGTAGTTCACACAATAATAGCATTTCCAATTTTCCATCATATTTGTTGAAGAGAAAGAAGTATAGACACAAGTATTTGACCCCCCAAAGTTTAGGCAACAAAGAGTACATTTATTTTGGGGAAATATAATTTTTTAAAGACATTCACACTTTTTTAATCACCAATTTTTCATTGATTGTCTACAAATAATTCTAATGCCATGTGAAAGTACTTATATTGCACAACTTAAATAAGCAATCATATTTTCCAGCATGATTATTGCATAAATTTAAAGTAGTATCCTAGACAGAAAGATGTTTATTCCTTAGATTTATGACAATGACGTTACACATATACAATGATAACCCCACCAAGTGTTATTGTTTGTTATGTGGATTCGTATTTTTTTTCTAGGACATTGTAAACAACAAAATCAGTGCAATTTGATCTCATAAGTAGGGTTTAAAGAGAGATAGAGAAGTTATTTTGAGGGTCTATCTTTGACTCGAGTAATGAACATAAAAGTGGCTAAAAAATTGAAGTACGACCAATAGTGTGATAATTAAAATACGAAAAGGTAGAAAAACAAAAAATTCCGTTGCCGGGAATCGAACCCGGGTCTCCTGGGTGAAAGCCAGATATCCTAACCGCTGGACGACAACGGATTGTTGTTTTCATGCTTCAAAACTTATTATTTTTTCTTAAACTAGTGTTAATCATAGTTAAAGAGGGATAAATAGGTGTTAATTAGTACGCGGAACCATTTTATACTAAAATGATAGGATTAGTTATCACATATATTCCAATAACTAAAGGCTTATGTACTACCATGTTTCAATTGGCAATGTTTTAGATGCTCCATTTTTATGAAATAAAATTGTTATTAAAAAAATATTAATACACTTATTATGAAAAGGGATAGAATTTCGAACAACTTTTTATACAATATTATTTAATTTTTCTTTTCAAGAAAAAGTATAATGCATAGAAATGCCAATGAAGGTCCTTAGATGCTTATAAACTTACTTTTTGATAATATTCCTAAAGCAAAAACTGGTCCACAAATCCAGTGGTTCTTCAGAAAGTTAAATCATTATTTATCCCAACTCATTATCAACACAAAATCTCTTGTTCTTAAAGCAAGACCCTTTATTCTTATTCTGAAAGATGACTACCATGAAGTATCTTGCCCTCGATGTTTAAGCCGATCCAATGAATGCATGACACATGTCTTCAAATACACTCGCCCTGAACATCACTACTAGTCTTACAAGCTCACAACGAGTCAGTTTACACGAGGTTTGGTGAATACGTGACACGTCTTCACATACACTAGCCATGAACACTGTCACAATAGTGAAGTACAATCACACTATTGAGTCACTGCAGGTATGATTTGGCGAACACCAGCAATGAAAACATGACACAACTATCGTACTACTAACAAACAACGAGTCGTCACCTACATGGTTAGGCAAACATCAGCAATGAATACATGGCACATGTCTTCACAACTCACCTTGAGCAATGCCACTACTATTGTACTTACTAGCAAACAACAAGTCATCGTTGACATGGTTTTGCTACCACTGGCAGCATAGCACGGACGAGTAGACTACTATCGAAAAATCATAGTTAATTAATACACATCTCACCTTAATCTATCACTTAAGCATGATAAAACATAACTATAGTATAATGAGATGCAAAAAAGAAAAAATAATTTAAAACAATCAATATGCCTAGATAAGTATAGCACAAAATCGCGAGCACATCACGCGGATACTCACCAGCCTAAATCTACTTTTCAGATGTTGCTCTGAATGAGTAAAGTTCAACCAAAAAAGTTAAACCTTAGGCTCAAAATCCAAATTCACTCCATTGAATCACAATGGAATACCAGCCTGCATATGTGATGCAAGTATACGAGCCAAACGACTCGAAAGTCTCAAGCTCAACTGTATATCCTTTTAATCTCCACTATCGTTCCACTCTCTATACCAGATAACTTACACATTAGTTTAACTCTTCCACTCACCTCAAAAACTGCAAAAAGTATGGCCTCCAACAAGGGCAGCAAATGATGTATGTATAACCCTTCCAAATACACCTTCCTTTAAATCAGAATGCAAAACAGAGTTGTCACTCGTTGCAAAATCGACAGTATTATTTCATGCATAGTTGGTAGAGATATTTTCCACGCCAGCGCTGCCTTCTTCTTGAGCTGGGTTTGATTGATTAGCTGATTCGTCTGATGAGCCACCAGCAGCTACCTCCAGTTGAGCATCGGTCACTTCTGTAGCACTGCTGATATTTGTAGCTGATTCATTCTCAGAGACATTCTGCAAGGAAGCTGTTGGACCACCATCTGTCGATGCAACAGGTGTGGACAAACCTGAATCAGCTGCAAGCTGGCCAGCAGTACGAGTCCATTTCCTCCAACCATCCCGTCTCCTTACCTTATCATCCTATAAAAAATAACATCACTACCATCAAGATTACTTCAAGTAACAGATTAGAACACCCATCTGCTGATACAGCAAGAGTGGAACAGTTGTGCAGAACCAAAAATCAATTTCAAGTAGTTAGTTTATGTTGTACGAAATGCAGCACCCTTACAAGACAACCCAAAACAAATATGTTATATTGGAGGCAAAGGACTTTAGGCTCCTCGAGCCTCACTTATCTTACCCTAGAAGGCCATAACTATGTGAGATGCCATAAGATGTGGATTCTCTCAGTTCATGCAAAAAGCTTCCAAAAAGATGAAGAAATATTTGATTCACAAGAACTCACACGAGCAGTTCAGTAAAGAAATTACAACTACAGGAACCTCAATGTGTACTTGATATCATGTGATCTAATAGTGGAAGAGAAGGATAAACAGCGAGACTATGCAGTACAAGATAAAAGTTCTTAACTGATGATACAACATGTTCAAATTACAGAGGCAGTGTTATCTAATATTATCAAACATCTTTTTTCCAAACCCACTTAAAAGCATTAGAATATAATACATCAAGGCAAGAGAAGTTATAATTGTTATATTACCTGCACTTCTACAACTTGAGCCCTCAACAGACAAATGACTGCGATAATATCAACTGACCTTCTCTGTCAGGGTCGTAAACCCTGCAAAACAGACCACAAGCAAAACCATGGATCCCAAAAATTAATTAACTAATTGTAGAAAGCCGTCAGAACAAACAATAGATATTACGAGGAAACAAGTATGGAAATTGCATACACATATGGTTTCAGTATTGGGCATATTTAGCAGTGGCAAGTTTAAGTTGATGAAAATTGAACCCCCTTCATTGAAAAAGTATACTGTTTGATAGGGTAAAAGCAATTTTTTTAGTTACACATAAGTTGTTGGATGCCCTTGCTATAAGAAAAAGTTTAGTGAAGAGTCAAAGGAGGTTAAGAAATTGCTTTAGATCACAGGTTTAAATCCCAATATAATTCTTAATCTACGGATTTTTAAAAAATCCATATATCATTTAATGGTCCCCCTCTGATTTTATATCGGCCTTTTTGGTTTATTTTGCAGATATGTATGTTTCAGTCAAATGAATAGTCAAGTAACATAACACATAATATGATTGCAGATTACAGTAGATAAGTTATAATAAAGCCCTCTATAAAAGACAAAATTGCAAATCTCAAGGTAAAAAAAAGTCATAGACATCTTATAGTATTGCCATAATCAATACTCGAACATATAGAATTCCACCAAGAGAAAACGGTTAAATGAATCTGGTACATAGGAATAACAAATTCCTAAAACATTGACGAAGCCAAGCCTATTGTTAATATTTCCCTATTTAAGATCCCAAGGTGCTAAAATCTACTTGGACATTGAACCAAATTCTTGACTTAGGCATGCAATCATTTGTCTGTATCCATTGGATTAAAAAAATGTTTTGTGCAACAATTTCAAGCAGAACAAATCAAAATGCTCTTACTGAATTATAGAATTCAGAAAACAGCTGCCATAAAATATAAATTTGGATACGGATTTTAAATTGAATAGAAAAGGAAATGGAAACCAATTCCAATTTTCTATCCTTGACTTCCTGTAAGTGCACCAACAAATTAAATAAAATAAAGAAGAAAGACCCAGATGGAACTCTGATCTCCAGATTTTCTCTTCAATGAAAGTTATTTCTGTCAACTGCAATAACATCCATCAGCAAACGAACAGGCAAAACTCAAAAGTAAACGCAACAGGAACAAGTCAAATACAGCAGAAACCTTACAGCGTCAATCAAATTCTTCTACAATTGGTCTGCATTTAACAACCTCCAGAACCTACAACAAATATATAGGTGGAAGAGCAAATGTGAGACTGGCATAGATGCTTTGGGGGAGGTATCACTTCCTTTAGTAGAGAAACACACTTGTGTGTTCAGTCACCAATCAAAGGAACTACAAGTTTTTAAAAAGAGTTAGAGAAATTACGCGTCTAGTATTTTCAGTTTGTACTACGAAGTAAATTTTATAGATGGTTCAAGGAAAGATTAAGTCAGCTCTAATATAAAAGACATTAAGCTAGAACAAAGGATCTGAAAATATCCAAATTTGGATATGTAGCTGGAATGAAACCGCAAATAACCTATAAAGTACACTTCCATCCGATTTATCTATTTTGTATAGATGGGTACCCATTCTACTATTTCAACAGTGTTAGCATACTCTATTGCATACTCTAGTTTCTGAATAATTCAAAGAGAACTCAATTTCAACTAAAGCATTTTGTGAGTCATGACCTAGTTTCATATGTTTATCTCCAAGCACCTGACAATTACTATATGCAATTCACTAGCTCAAATGATCTCAGCATATGAGTTCAGGAACTTGTGACATCTTTACGCTGAGATTCAATGATTTTAGCTAAGCAAGCTGAGCTAAATATCAAAGAGAATACAAGGACAATCACAGCCAGTTCATGATTATAAAGTCAATCACTCATACAGATCATGTCTTCAAGCAAACAGAAAGTGTGCCAATAATTTGAAGAAAAAAAAACAAGACATACATAGTCCTAAGCATATCAACATAGGAGAGGAAAGACAATGATGTGTTATCAACTTATCATATAGGCCGATTCAACAATCAACCAATATGTACTACAGAAATAGGGATATCACTTACTCGAGGAAAGTTAGCAATCAGATGCATAGGAACCCACCCTTCCTCATCCATCTTTACCCTCAAAAAGTCATCTTTTACAAGATTAGCATCACTGAACCACAAAAAAAAAAAGGAACTTCGTTATATAAATGTCACAAAAGATCATATAAATTGAAAGAAAGAAATTTATTTCAGAAGGGGGAAAGGGGGGGGGGGGGTGGTGGGGGGGGACAGGAAGGGAAATTAACGAATACATTCATTGCTTGAATTACCGAAGTAATACTCTATCTGATTAACCAAGGAGGAAGGCAAATTTGGATCCACTAAAGGTAAATGTTGGGGTAATTGTGGAGCTTGGTTGATGATAGGCACAGCACTATAGGGCTCCGGACTCAGTGGAGGAACGTAAAAGAAGGGAGTCATATCTGAACCATCAAAAAAAATGAGGCATATCTGAAAGGAACCAACAATAAAATCGGTAACATCTAGCAAACTAGATTATTAAAGAATGGAGCAGCACTTACCATATGCCATCTGATTAACAAAAGGTGTTCTCATAGGGGTTGGAAGAAATGGGCCAGAACCAGGGAGTGGAGCTCGCATAAACGCTGCATGAGGAGGAGGAGCAAATGGAGGACCCATATGAACGTCTCTCCGATCTTGATCACGCCTTCCCCCATGATTGTTATGATAAGACCCATCGCCACGAGGTCGGCCCCCAAAGTTACCTTTCCTGCCATGATTTCTATGGGAAGAATGATCATTTACTCCATGCGGCTGAGACGGAAATCCTCCAACAGGTCTTGCACCTCTTACAGGAGGCTCAAGAACAGGTGGGAAATGCATTACAGGAAATGGTGGAGGCAATGGAGGTGGAGGTGGAGGCGGAGTTCTAATAAATGCTCCAGCACCTGGACCACTAACCACACCACCCGACCACTCTGCTAAACTACTCTGATTTTCATTGTCTTGTCCTAACAGGGAGTAGGATTTGCTTTGAATTTGTGTTTTGCAATTAACGTAGCCGGTTTTTTTGAGGTGACTGAGAAATTATTGGACCCTATTCACAAAAAACATATATACACACCAATTAATCATTTATACCCCTTTTAATTCCTTCATATCAACATAATAAATATAAATACAGTAAACATTTTAGCCATCAAAAGTACGCAAAACTAAATAAAAATTGAAACTTTAGACAATAAAAATCAACATTAGATTGTAAATAAACCTGAGAAACAGAAACCGATCCATCTTGAAGTTTTGCTGAATCAGTAGCTGATTTTGGGCTAGGCCGAGTAGACTCAGAGAGAGCAGGCCAGGAAACAGCCCCACCCATAACAGAAACCGCCTCAACTACACCGTTTACAGGTTTATTCCAAGCAGGCTTCTTCGGCCGACCTACATTGCCATCATTACTATCAGCACTCTCCGGCAGAGCACCAGAAGTAGAAATCTCCGGCGAAATCTTCTGGGTCGAGCAATCATCCGACAGCGAAATTTTCTCCGGCGAAACACCTGCAGCCGCTGCCATCGGTGACGGCGAGCGAGGACTTGACACTGATACTGCTTCAACCTCTCCTCCACGAACCACTTGAGCCCATGGTGCTTGCAAACTCCGGCGAGCTTGAGGACTGCTGACAGTAGCCCCGACGGCGACTGCACCGGCGCCGGAAGTCACAACGGCGACACCATCTGTATTGGCCGCCGGTGGACTAGCAGAAGAATCCGGCGGCGGCGTGGCCATTCAAAACCAAAACAAAAAAATCAAAAAAAAATTCAGAAAAAAAAAACCCAGAACCGATCAACAGAATCAAAGAGATTAAACAAAAATGCAGAGAGAAAAAAGATGAAAATCAGGCACGAAATTCAAGGAAGAGTGATGAGAAGAAAATTGAGGTTTTTAGAAAGCATCAGGTGTGAGAGAGAAAGGCTGTAAATTTTAGGGTTTCAGTGATCACTATCTCCCTCTGTTTTGTGTCCTATTTTTATTTTTATTTATTATTTTTACTTTCCTCTTTCTTATTTATTTCAATAAATAAAATAATTTAATGAAATTACCAAAAGACACTCTAGATTTCTTTGTAATGGTGTTTATGCCCTTACAATTAAAAAAAAATTGAGAAACCCTAGTATGTATAAATTTAGTTTTATTAATCGATGACTCGATAAATGTTAAATATATAAAGGTTTAAAGTAAAAGTTATTGGAAATGTGGAATTAATTGAAATTTTAATAAGTGTAGATGACGTTTAACGAAAGGACAAAACGTATGAACATCTTGTACCATTCGATTAAACTTGCTTTTTGAATTTGGACTAGAGATAATGCTTGATTGATGAATTGTATAGACACATTGAGGTATTTGGTCGAGTAGTTAATTAAGTTTTAAATTTTGTCGGGTATTAATTTATGTCGCTAATGTGATTTTGTTCTTGATTTTTGTAATTCTAATTGTCGAAAAAGTACACGTAATATTAATGATAATCGAGACAGATAATGAATGAATAAATTCTTATTAGAAAACGCAAAATACTATTGTAAATATATCAAATTTATGAAATACGTATAAAATTGAATTAATTACATCCTGACAAACGCACATAACTTTAAATAATTTGAGATAATCGACTAAATAAATGCACGAACAAACCCTAAAAATAATTTAAAATCTATGATAAATCATCTCACTTATGAAATACACTTAAACACCAAATTTATTTTAAGTTGTGACAAATATATGTGATTTTGACAACAATTGAAATTGTACTAATCAATTAGATAAATATAAGTATATGAGCCCTAAACATCTCAACGATCGAAGGTAAAAGCATTGAATTTTGCTAAATTATTTTTTTTGATGATAAAGGATCCATCAAGCCCTTGTAGTAAAAAATAATCAAACAAATAATATTGAATTCCAAAAAAAATGGTTTGTTTTCCAAAATAATAGTGGACAAGACTATAATTGCTTTAAATTTTATAATACTCTATTAAGTGTTTTTTGACATTTTTGTGGAATTGTGTATACTCTATTCATACTTATAGAACATGGCATACTTTGTATCACAAGCAATTAATAAAATTAGAAAAAATATCGTTATAAATTGTGATACACTTGTGGAAGTGTTTTATTCTTAATTAAAAGGTTCAAGTTCGAGCCATGATTTGCAGAAAATCTTATTAGAAGCGTCATTTCTGAAAGACTCTGCAATACGGAATTCAAATTTAATCATGACTTCAGCGTGAGCTTCAAACACCGAATGAAAACAAAAATAAATAAATAAAAAAATGGAAAACAATCACCATCAATGGTGCAATAAAGAATTCGTATGTAGCTAGGGAGCACTCTATCCTTTTAATAGGCTTTAAATGAATAATTTCCAATATAATCGTACTGGTAGTGGAAGGAATTCTTGCTTAATATCTAAACCATTAATTAATTATAATAATAGTATACTTGGTAAAATTTTACAAATAAAATTTGAAGAAAATAACGAGGATATATTAACTTTATCCGATCCTTATCTTATATTAATAAAGAGATTATTTTTAAAATAAATTAATAATTAATTAATTAAATAAAATATATCAAAAGTAATTCTACTACTAGCTAGGCAATGTTGCAATAATTATTATTACTATGCTTAATGAACAAATTAAAAATCACATGATAGAAAATGTTAATTATGATTTAATTTTTTTTCTAAGTTATTCAAACGTCACATGGTAGTTGAGTGTATTGTTTATAAAATTGACAAAAATAACCAAGTATTAAATTTGAGTCTACTGTTATCTCGAAAGGTAAATTTTGTAAGGATTACTTTGAAAATAGACACAAAATTTAAATTTTAGCCTAAAAGAGTGTATATTTGTGTAAATTGGTCAATGATAACAGTATCCATGACGACAGCCCAATTGAACTCAAATATTGGTAAGCTTAGGCCCAAGGGACATGATGTCTATGCTACATACAAGTTCTATCCGAGTCATTTGGTACGAGAAATAAAAAATAATAATCTTAGATAAAAAGTAAAATATTTTTTGGAAGTATTTATTACTATTTTAAATTTTATCACATTATTTATACTATAATAATAGAATTTTTTTATATATATGGTGAAATAGCTAATCTCAAGAAATATTCAATCCGTAACTTTCGAGTTAATTTTATCTTTGTCTTTTTTCTCATCCTCATACCAAACAACTCTGTACTATTATTGTATACGAAAATTATTTTCTCATAATAGAGCTTCAAATAACTTACTACAGTATTTATTATTTTGATTTATAATAATTTACCAAATCACAACACAACCTAAACTTACAAAATTGACGTGTTAAATATTTAAATTTGTGGGCTATAATCTATAATAGACAGTAGCTTTATAAATATCATATAGTAATTTGTAATTATTATTTTTATCATGCCGATGACCAAAGTAATGTCTAATTTTAGCCTCTTTTTTACATCATATATTGAATGAACGATTTTATTAAACATAATTAAAAAGAGTTTTATATTATTATCGAGAAGGTCAAAAGAGTTTAATAAACTAGAACGCATAAACAATAACCTAAAAAAATCCCTAAGGTGAAGAATAAAAAGATTAGATTTATCAAATATGCTTAAAATTACCTAGGAGAGTACATCTAATAAATTAAATATATAGTTAAGCCCTAACAAGTACACATTAAAAATTACACTAATCGTCTAGATAAGCAAATTCTATATAAACCAAAAATGATAATTGTAACAAGACTACAATTGCTTTGAGTTTCTTTTTTACATAAAAAATAATATTATTTTGACAATTTGCAGAGATTGTATGTATTTAATTAGTATATAATACAATTTACTTTACCTTTTAATAAATAACAAAAAAATGTTTTACCATAAATTCGACTTGATTAAATGAAATGTGTAAAAGAAAGTGTAGAGTACGTGAGAAAAAACCAATTGAGTTCGGACATCAGTAAGCTACGTAGTGGTGTAATCATATACGATGAAAAGGATGATCATCAGTCCAATATCTATTGTCAAAAATTATATTATATATATAAAAAATATAAAACATATATAAATCACAAGTTATTTTTCATAGGTATATACTAATTCTTAAATATTTTTCGTTAGTGTCTATGCCCATATATGATACAACTATTTTCTCATTAAAGAGCTACAAATAACTTATTGCAATTTTTGTTATATAAATTTTTATTATGATTTTTTTCTTCTCATCTCTCTCTTCCATCCTGTCAATGAATAACATATCTAATACCATTTTCTTCTTGAGATAGCTAATTGCTAACTCATAAAAAATTGCCTATTTTTCAAAATTTAAATCTCTCTTCAACTTCTCTTACCATTATTAAATCACATAAATATATCGAAAATCTTGGAGAAAGTCTCTATAAAAGGAAAAAGATATTTGTTAATTAGATAGTAAGTAACATTTCATTAATTGTCAAGTAAATTGATCTACTAAAATATCTCAAAATCAACAATAGTGGGTAACTTATAATTTATTTATTAATTTAAGGAATAAAAAATGTTTGATTTAAATTGGGAGTTATAAGGAATAGGAGGTCGATTTCCCATATGGATGATTTAATAAAAGACTAAAATTTGATCTTATGTGTTATATAATGTCATTATTGTTTTTCCTTTTATTTCTTTATATAAAACTTACATTATAATCGACGTTCGAAATAATTTTAATCTTATTATCTTATGTTATTATTATTTCTCCTATTATTTATGTTATAAAGTTTTTGTTATATAACTGACACTCAAAGTCCTTAAGTAAGTGGATTAAAGAATCTATTTATCTCTTCATATTTGAAAGAGTGATTAATGATTCTCTCAATTCCACCTATCTATTTTTTGGAAAAGTCCAATTATCTTTAATTAAAAGTCTATTTGTATCTAATATAGGTAATAAATTTGGGCTTATTTTCTTACAAATATTAGGAGTATGATTTGGCTACTTTATTGTACTATAAACTTTTGTATCTTACCTAATTTCTAATAATTATTATCACGAGACCTTTCATTTTATGAAATTCATTCACACCATATTATATGGAATTAATAATATGACGTATTTTTACACCTTTTGAGAATCAATAAATAAAATCATAATTTTATTTTATGTCTTTTTAATTATAAATAATAAATTAATATTTTATAAATATATAATGAAAGATGATATAGTCAACTAGGAACTAATAATACATTATTTGTAGATTTTTTTCAAATTTGACTAGTAAAAATGAACATTCTAAAGTTTTCATGATCACCTCCTTTAATACTAAATCATATTATTTTGATGCAAGTATATTAGGTATATATTGGTTTAATTAGATGTGCTAAAATTACATGCAATACATAATTTTTCAAAAAAAATATTTTCTTTCAAAAATTCTTTCACAGATATGATGGAAATAATGTTTAAAAGATTTTACGATCAATTATGTCTTTACTATACATGCATTAATTTCATTGCATTACTAATACCATAGTTTTTTTTTTTACGTAAGGGGGGCGGGTATGGTATTTATATCATATGCAATAAAATATTATAATTACTATAAGGTGAATAAGTATATGGTCTAAATATTTGTTAAATATACTTCCAACTATAAAATCCAACTCTTTTTATCGTTACATAAACGGTAATTGAGTACTAGATTTATAAGGCAATAAAAAGATCCTCGACACAAGATTTAAAACACTAACGTACATATAATAAAACAAGCAATATTTACAATGATTGTCGTTCAAAGATTTCATTTTCCTTTTTTGTAAAAATTTAACATAATGTATGACAATATCATACATTATAAATTGTAATAACTCTCTTCATAACAAACGTATTCCCTTCATTATTGAATAAAAAAAAATGGATGGTTCGAATGAGAAGTCGATTCGTGTTGTTATGTTTCCTTGGTTAGGACATGGACACATCTCTCCTTTCTTTGAGCTAGCTAAAAAGCTCGTTAAGAGAAACTTTACTATTTTCTTAGTGTCAACCCCTGCGAACTTCATATCTATTAAACAGAAACTTATTCATGAAAATTTGTGTGACAAAATCCATCTTTTTGATCTTCGACTTCCATCTCTTCCTGACCTACCTCCTCATTACCACACCACCAATGGCCTCCCACCCCACCTTATGTCCACTCTCAAGAAGGCCTTTGCTAAGTCTCGTCCAATTTTCACTCAAATTATGAATACTATTGAGCCTGACTTGCTTCTATATGATCTACTTCAACCATGGGCACCTAAGGTAGCCAAGGAGAAAAACATTCCATCTGTTGTTTTTGTTACTAGTAGCGCCACTATGTTCTCCTACATGTTTCATAATTTCAGGTATCCTAACGCAGAGTTTCCTTTCTCTTCAATTTATTATCGCGATTATGAGCTAACACGTTTGGTTAAAAATCAAGAGATGGAGCCAATTGAGCAACACCAAAGAGATAACAATAGTGTGAAGTTGTGTTTCAAGAGGTCTACTAATATTGTTTTGATCAAAGGTTTTAAGGAAATTGATGGTCAATATTGTGAATATATATCTAGTTTGACTAAAAAAAGAGTGGTTCCTGTGGGTCCACTTGTTCAAGAACAAACAAGTGAAGATAATAATTCACAAATTTTAACATGGTTGAATCAAAAGTCAAAAGGCTCAACTATTTTTGTGTCATTTGGGAGTGAATATTTTTTGTCACAAGAGGATAGGGAAGAGATTGCTCATGGGTTGGAGCAAAGTAGGGTTAACTTCATTTGGGTTGTGAGGTTTCCAAAAGGTGAAAAAATCAAACTTGAACAAGCGTTGCCACGAGATTTTTTCAAGAAAGTAGGTGAAAGAGGGATGGTAGTTGAAGATTGGGCCCCACAAGCGAAAATATTAGGAAACCCTAATATCGGAGGATTTGTGAGTCACTGTGGATGGAATTCTGTACTGGAAAGCATGAAAATTGGTGTGCCTATAATTGCTATGCCAATGCATCTTGATCAACCATTGAATGCTAGGCTTGTGGAAGAAGTAGGTATTGGATTGGAAGTTGTTAGAGACAAAGATGGAAAACTTGATGGAGAAAAAATTAGTGAAATTATCAATAAGGTTGTATTGGAGAAAGAAGGAGAATCTATTAGGGAAAAAGCAAAGAAAATGAGTGAGACAATTAGAGTCAAAGGTGATGAAGAGATTGATGATGTTGTTCAAGAATTGGTCAACCTTTGCAAGACTAGATCAAATGTTGTCTAGTTCTTTTTATCATTTGCATGTTTTTCTTTCTAACTTAGTTTTCTTTCCTTTTTAGTTTTTAATTATTACAATGCTTTTGAACTTAAAGCATGTATTGGTGGAGTACTAAATTTTTTTGTACTCCTTAATTTAGGTCTCTTTTTTTTTCTCTATCATGTTTATCTTAGCTAGCTAGACAAATTAACCATTAGTTGTGAATGATTGATTTGAGACTAGCAAAGATCATAATGTCAAAATTTGCATGAGTTTAATAAAACAAAGCTTTTAGTTTTAGTTTTTGCGATTTTATTTTTGTTTATCGTCCTATTAATATATATCAAATTACGTAACTCCAAAAGAAATGTCTATTTTACAAATGTAAGAATTGTCTCTCTTTTAATTCTCTTCCTATATATATTTACTAACTTAGAAGGAATATTTTGGTAATTTTGGTGGCAGAAGGAAAATGTATATATATTTATTGTCAACAGGATATGGTAATTTACTGATTTTAACCCAAAAAAAGTAAAAACGTAAATTATAATACTAAGTTTTGTTATTTCAAATTACTAGTCAAATTTCTCGAAGCAAAAGAAATCAACTGTCTGTTTATTTCTTCATAATTTTGAATTTTCTATCATAATTTTAGAAAAGTCAAGTAGATTAAAATAAAGAGGAATTCTCCAAATGGTAAGCAATTTAAGTTATTTTCCTACTAGCATTAATAATATATGATTCCCCGGTTTATTTTATAGTGTATAAATATACAGTTTACCTAATTTACATTAATTATTACGAAGATCTTCCTCAAAAAATTGCACAAAATCTATTGCATTTGTATTTTGTGTGTAGAATATATTATTATTTAAAAGAAAAAAAAATCTCAAAACAATAGCTTCTTAATTGTTGCGTGACAATTAAAAGAAAATGAATTATAAGAAGATGATTTAAAAGGAAAGAAAATAACTCAAATACGTTACAAAATATGTGGTCTACCTAATATAACGCATGAAAATTAAATTGTGGATATAATTGCATATTTATTTATTTCCAATCGAACATGAATCAAGCATTTACCTCCATTTACCCTCCAACATTTATTATTTCAATATTATCAAATTGACTTTTTCAAATACTAGAATAAGTCTAATATTATAAATCTTGAATATCTCATAAATTTTCAAAATAATAATTGATATATCAAGTATTTGATTATTGATCTAATATGTGAATAAAATTATATACAATTTAAATAAAATAGTGATAATTCATATCATTAATTTTAATTTACGTGCGAGTGCGATTAAGGCGTAACTTAAACGTAATTATTATTGTTGTTTTTATCAAATGTTGACTAGGCACTTTGGGGTACGTGTTGACCTCACAAAGAAAAAATATAAGCAAAAAATATTAACGATAAGCAAAATTCATGTGATATTAATTCCAAGTTTTAAAAAGATAAGAGAAAAACATGAGTATCACACATTCATTATTCATATATATCCCTTAAGAAGCTTAAACGTGGACTCCAAGAAATAAATGTAAATTCATATATTTAAGTAACTTTTTTTTTCTAAAGCATAATTTTTTTTCCTTATTAGGAAATTAAACCTTTAAACATAATCAATAATACCAAAAACATATACGAAAAAAAAATATCATTTACAAGGTACTCATTGTTAGTAAATTTCATGTTTAATTTATTTATTTTTTGGGGAATGTACGTAGGAAAGCAAGTGATATAATCCACATGAATTGTGTGGTGATGTTAGGTTGCTCTCATTATATCTTAACATGGATTAATTTTCTCTCTCAAAATAACAAGTAAAATATCTTAATCTAAATAAACTTAGCTATATTTGTACTTTAACTATATTCTATCTTGACTTTGCAATTTTCACTAGTAATGTAGGACGTATATTCTTTGTAATATTGACAAATAATATAGGATAAAAATTTTTTTTGTCTGTTTTCCTATTCAATATTTAGAGCCCCTATTAAGTCCCGTTTAAATTCGAATACACACCTATAGGACTCATTAAGAATTTTTCCTGTATCTAAAATTTGAACTCGAAAACGCGATTTAGAATGATGTATAGTGTATAGTTTGGACGCGGTTGTTTAATTAGTCAATAGAGAAGTTACTACTTTGCTAGAAGGATGCTTTACACGTATAGGAGACGCAAACGTGTTATAAAAGCTATATAAATCTTCAAAGTCACAAATTATTTCTGTTTTTAAAACTTATTTTGCTTTTTTACAACAAACAGGGAAACAAACTCATATATAAAGTGTAAAGATAATAATAATCAGTTGCTTTCAAAGTTTTTATATTCTGGAAAAAAAAATCATTTTCAGTTCTCCTAATTCCTTCAGCATATATATATATATATATATATGCATCTAATGAAAAAATTGGTTTGGTTAAAATTGAAATCTACTCTCCAAAATCAACGTAAGTTTCATGTTTCTTTTTCCTGCTAATTATGGACTCTTTTTTTTTTTTTTTTATGTATGGAGCATTCATGCTGAATTATCGATGTTAGATTGTGTGATCGTCTTATCTGAAAAATGTAATAAAGTTGTTAGAGAGTGCATATTTTAATGGTTGATGCGATTTTTTCAGGTAGAATAGAAAATGATGATTCGGGTAGCTTGGTGAACAAGTCAAATGTGAATGAAGAGTATGTTCAAGCCTTAAGGACTAAGTCTTATGTAGAACTATACAATAAAGTTCAAGAACAACTTGAAGATGGAAAATTAAACGAATCATCGTCTTCTTCTCTTCAACTCGATACAAATTTATTTCAACGAAGGCGTTACTAAACCCTCCCGAATCTTGTTCAACTCCTCATCTTATGGTACAACGACTCGAGAATTACCACGGACCCCCATTAGAAGCATGCAGAACTGTGAATACTGCTATCAAAGTGCAACAAAACGCGAGCTATATAGAAGATTAAGAGAGCTATCAGATTGATGACAATAGAGCAAGAATCAAGGCATTGTTACAATGTATATAGAGAACTTGCATCATTTGCTTCGTTAAACAACTCTTTCTCTGTAGTTAACCAAGTTCAGATTCTGGACACACGCGAAGGACATGATTTATTGCTTCAGAAACTATCATTACAGTTCAGAAGAGTAAACAAGAGGATGAAAATCTTGAAATCTTGCAAGAGGGTCTTTGGAATTAGTATTGCAATAGGGTATACTGGGATTATGATAGCTTTGTTAGTACTAGTTCTTCATAGTATGGTTGGAAGTATGAGTCCGGGTAATGCTTGTTATAAGTATTCAGAAAAGATCAAAGGGGTTTGAAGGGAAAAAGAGTAGAGTTCACTGGAAATACTAATAGCACAGCTAGATGTAGCAGCAAAAGGGGTGTACATATTGATAAATGACTTCGATACAATGAGTAGGCTAGTGAGGAGACTATATGATGAAATCGAGCATAATAGATCTGTAGCTGATATGTGTGCTAGAAAGAAAAATGCAGATGTGTTGAAGGAGGCGATAAGAAATTACAGTATTAACAAAGACTGCTTCATGGAGAAGTTGAAAGAGCTTGAAGAGCATGTTTTCTTGTGTTTCCTCACTATAAACAGATCAAGAAGAATGGTTCTACAAGAAATGGTCAGCAGATGAGTTAAGTGCAACTTTATTGAATGAAAAATGACAACAAAGACAAGTAAATTTTTCGTGTTTTTTGTCTTTAATAATGGAACAATTCTTTTCCTCCATTTTGTTTCTTGTAAACTTAATGGGAGGTCATAGCAAGTACAAATTCTTCTCATTTTTCATGTTCTAGCAAATTAGCAATATAATAGACATGTTACATTTTCATATAGTAACTACGGACTATATGTTTTTTTATCATATTGCTCTGAAAAACAAAATATGGAGTGATGGAGCAGTGTGGACAAGTAAACTCCACCCCATCCAAATAATACACCAGAAAAGTACAAATAAGAACGTTAATTAAGTTTGATACTGTTCTTCTGTTTGCCAATAGCAGAAGTGTGTAGTGAAGTAGTAGAGCTTACTGTTACAGAGAGAGAACATCCTGCAAACTTTTCCAACAACGTAAACTCCAATCCTGCAAAATGCTGCCTTCAATGAGCTGATTTGCCACCTTGCTTGTTTATAATTGCAATGTATCCTTTCTCAACTCTCTATATTCTTCAATGCCCAGCAAAGTATGTCTTGGCCTTGATCCAATCTGCGGGCCTTGGCATTATAATTGCAATATATCCTTCTCTGTCTGCCTGTTGTAAGAAAGCAAACACGAGGAACACATATTCAACAAGAAACGTAATAATAATATTAGGAGGAAGATGTCAAATGAAACAATATCTTATTAGTGCAAAACAAGTCCAATTCACAATTATTGGCACAATCAAATGACACACAACTTAATGCCACTTGGAACATGTCTATGAGAAGCTCTTTAAATATTAAAACGAGAAAGACAAAAACACAACTTTTATTATGGAGGTCATGCATATCGTATTAAAGAAATACGAGTCTGCAACTACCTGATGAATCAAAATATATCTTCTTTTTTAAATAAAACTCATAAATGAGAACATATCATGCAAAACACTTAGTTGTATTCTGAAAAATCAGCCAAAGATTTTTTTTTCGAGCTTCAATGCAGTACAAGTGAAGGTTCCAAAAGATCTTCATCATCACGAATATATACATTTGCTGACAGCATTGATATTATGACTCCATAAACAAACGATGCTCGTTTTAATGAAGTTCAACGTCTAAAAGCAAAAATGAAGAAGAGATTGATTCAAGGTAAGAAACTCCTACAGATGGAGTTCGTAGCATTCTGCGCTGCTTAATGTATACCTATAATTCGACGTTATCTAACGACTCCTTTCACAACAACGCCACCCTGCAAAAGGCATGCGTAGTATCTTCTAATGATTTTAATGTCAAAGAAAGGAGTGCAAGAATATAACTCATACCATCAATTATAATAGCATCCTTGTGTGCAGGCTTTAACCATAATTGCTGTATCAGACTCAAAAGTTTGAGCGGTTGCAATGAACAAAAAAGCAAGAGAAAGAAAGCAATGAAAGATTAGCTTTACTTGCACAGTTCATACAATTGTGCATATGTAGCAAATGGCGGTAAGTCGCAATGATGACTTGTGTTCTCTATGTAGCCAACAAAGTATGTTGTTTCAAAAGACTGAAGAATGTACATATGTTCATATTTCATAATTTCAATCATTTGTTTTGCTGACGATAAAGGGTATAGAACTAATGTGACATAATCCACACCTATATTTACTGCTGACAAGGTAATTCCATATGATGAATAGCTGGCACTGTATGCTAATGTTCAGAAAGTAACCTTTGTCAAGTTCTCAAATAGGCAACACTAGAAATTCGAGTAATATCTCACACGAAGCTATCCTTAATAAATAAAACATAGACATTAGAGCAAATTTAAGTTGTTAGCTTTTCTTCACAGGGAAAACAATAAGAATTATGTTCTTCAGAAGAGAGCCATCCCTTATGATTCTTAGCATATTTAAAACTCTAAACAAGTTCCGTAAATCATAAAATTTAAAGTCAACTTCTATCCAACAACATCAATCTAGCTACAACACAACTAATAAGTCATAAAATTGCAACAAACTATGCTACTTTACGTCTTCAACATAAAGATGCAATTTATTTTTTTTCATTTTTAATCAAGTTCAGCAGAAAAATGCAATCTTTAGTCTCATTCAAGTAAAATTCAGCTACCAATACCTTTTTTCTCTTTCCAGAGACCTTGATTCCACTCCTATCAGACTTCCCCACATTGAAATCAACCGAAGTAACTCCGCCTTCATCCATAAAAGCAATGTGGGTCGGAGCCAACCCAATTATGCACAATCTTTCAATAACCCAAGTTCAAAAAATCAGCAAAAACTCAAATCTTCAAAATTCAAACCAGCAACTAAATCAAAGCAAAAACAAAGCACGAAGAGTTTAATTACTAAGTTCTGTTACCCATTGGCATGTCGATGAACATACTGATCATGCCCAGGTTTCATAAAATCTGCAACAACAATTAAAAAGGAATACAACTCTTAATTTCAACAAGTTTTGAGTTCTGAACTACTTAATTCGAACAAAGCAGAACATCAATTTCATCGAATTCAAAGTGGGCTTTATTACCAGGAGCAAAATAGGTGACGAAATTGGATTCAACAGCAGAAGGAGGAGAAATTGGGAGGCTTTCTAACTTCGGCACCAAAAGTTTCCTTAGTTCTTCATCTTGTAGTTCTTCAATTAGTGGTTCTGATTTCTGGGCGGTGTCGGAATGAGAGCAAGCAACTATTGCCGGTTTTACATTGTCAAGATTCGAAGTTTGAACAGTGTTGGCTTCGTCGGCGTTTTGCTCCGTCATCGGAAATTGGAAGCAACTCCGGCCAGTTGAAGTCGACGGAGGGAGAGTTGAAAGTTGTTTTACTTTGGGGTTTAAGAGAAGTTGAAGGAGAAGAGGGTTAATGGGCCCAATAGGCCCAACTCTTCTGGACCAATCTAAACTACATCAAAGCCATTCTCAATGTTTTTCTAGCCCAGTAATTTAGGAGTGAATCACGTATATTGTTTGCTTTTTCTGATCAATATACATAAATTATACACTTATTATATACCATCATACATATATTATACACACATCGACTTTATAGATTAATCAGTTAGGTATATGGATATTTAGGTTATTTCTACGTGATGGAATTTGATTTAAAGCCCGTAGTTTAAAATTATTTAATATAGCGGCAGGATAAGGAGAAATATTGGAACGATTACAAGGTGAAAAATCGAATTTTCACCAACAAAGTAAAATGTAAGTAATCAACCGATTGTGTTATTAAGATCTACTTAAACACATATAAAGTTGACATATACAAATGAACCTTTTTCGGGCACCATTTTTTTTTTCTTTTTCAATTTTAAAAATTATGTGCATATGTCAATTCTTCCTATGCCAAAATTAAAACAAAAACAATTAACTATAAAGTGAATAGATGTATGTTGGAACAAAAGAGTACATTCATAAATCAAATTAAAAAACAAGAAGTTGTTTATTTTTGCATATGTACAATCAAATCAATACAAATGCTCAAATTAATCCCTTCACAAACTCCTCTCAATCTTTAGAAACACACATTTTACACATTATTACCCCCACAAATGAATAAAAACTCAAACCAAACGAAAAATTACAAGTCATTTTCGTTCAATAAAACATTCTCTAATAAAAAGGACTCAACGCTCAGACCTCTTCAATTAACAAATCTACAATCATGCCTTATTTCTTGACCAGAACCGTTGATACTGCTCATCTTAATCATTGAATCAGCAAAAGCTTTAAAGAACTCGTGTTGGGAATTGGCAAAATTTGAAACAAGTGTTTTGGTTCTTGAATTTGTGAGTAAAGTTGAATCAGAAGAAAAAAGACCTTTCTTTTGCAATATTAATTTATAATACGCGTTATCGAATAAAAATGTCGTAGTATCCATCGTAGCCCCTGCATTTTTTGTTGTGTTTTTAACAGGGCATATTTTCTTTAAATTAGCTGCAAACGATGCGTCTAGTGATGGATCCACGTCGTTTTTGCCATCGAAGTTTTCTATTCTGTTTCGGAATGATGAACAATGAGAAAATCCAAGAGTGTGTCCTCCTGAATATGAAAAAAAAGAAAGAAGTTAGAAAAAGTAATTTGATAATTTTATTATAAGTTCAGTGATTATACGTGAAATTAATTCGTAAATTATACCTGAAAGTGCAACCAAATCATCTAAAGAAAGGCCTCTTTGGGAGAAGCTTTGTTGCAATTGAGAGATGTTAAAATTTGGGCCAGGTAATTGTCTTGTTTCACTGGCTATAGAAATTCTTCCATCTTTTCTACCTTTTGGTACGGCCCAATAAGGTCCTCCAGACTGAACACCGCGCCGTCCGCGTTGCCTCAAGCGGGCCCAAAAGTAAGTTCCCAGGCCGCATCTTCCTCCCCAGGGCGCCGGCGAACCACTCTGCTCGTGCCCGTGGCCCCCGCCTCGCGCCCCCGAACAGACCATCAATGAAGCGTCTGCTTCAAGCAGTATAATATGCAATGGGTTGAGAATTATCGAAATTCAGGTTTAAATTCTAGCAAAGGTAAGAATATTAGATGATATTTTTTTATCTGTTCAAGTCTTGATAAATAATGTTACAAATTACGTATATCAGTGGGAGGTAACATATACCCCTAACTAGTCGAGATGTGCACACAGACTAACCGACTAAAATACCATGATTATAAAACATGCATTTGTGCATTGTCTACATATTTTTAAAGTAAGTTCTCTTTTGATAGAAGGTGTAAGAGAAATTAAACAATAATGTATTAGCTCTTGTTTGACAGTGTTTTCAATATATTAATTATACACTATATTTAGTACTATTTTTAATATAGTAAATCATGATATTAATAATACGATGGTGGTTGGAGTTACTATTTCTGTCTAACACACCCTATCAATTAATACAACTAATCAAACAATTGACAAAAGATAATGTCAAACACAACTAATTCCAATATTATTAAAACACCGTATTTATTGGTATTATCATGCACACTATCAAAAAAAACCTATCAGTTACGTTGTATTATTGTAGCATCGTATTCTTCTTCATTTGTTAAATATAATTTTTTATGACAAATTCAAATTAATCTAGTCAGTAAATTTCAGACTCCAAAAATTTAAAAGGTTATAGTAGAACTCACAAGAGTGACAGCATCTCTAGCTGCAAGAGCTAAAATATCAGCACAAGAGACAACGCCAGGACACATATTTTCAATTTGTTTCTTAGCAACGTCAATAACGTAAAAAGAATGTAATGAAATATTTGGAGGTCCATCTTTCTCTGCTTGGTTGTTTTTTGTTGAATTCAACAGCACAGATCCATCACAACCCTTCATAAAGATTTTGAGGGGAAAAAAATACCATAAGTTAGTTAAAAATTAATAACCATATAGTATATACTATGTCCTAATATTACAACATAAAATAATCATCGTAAATGAAAGTTTCACGTTCAAACGATTGATAGGGTAGAAGATATTTATACAATTATATATAATCGATCACATATGAACCTGATTATATCGCTCATTTTAAGCTCATCTTGATATATTGATTTATGTGTAAATAAATTAACACTATATTAACTTGTATAATGTAGTATCTCGGTAATTTATAACCAAATAAAATGATAGCTAATATTATATGTTATCATAGGTTAAACTACATATCGATTAATAAATTACAACATTTTAAAATTTATGTTTATATATAAAAATAGAAACTAAATTTACGTACCCTGACAAAACAATCGTGAAAGTGCATCCTCAAAAGAGCAGCTGGAACTGTTTTATCATTTGACATTGCTTTTTTTACAACTTGTCTAATAGTTGATTCTGCATCTGGACATGTTTGATCATAGTAATTGGAGCTAAGTGCATTTACACATGAAAATAACACAAAAATAATTACAAAAACACTTTGTAATGCCATCAAAATTATCAAAAATTGAAAGCTTATAGTATATTGTTTGTGCTTAATTAATTGAGTGCGAGAGTTAAGGAACTATACTATGAGTATTTAAAGGGAAAACATAAGAGGAAGAAATTTTAAAAATATAGATGAAAAGTTGTTATTGGAATCTAATCATATGTTTGTTAGCAAAGTTTGGTAACAATTAAAATTGGAGTTGTTAATTAACACATTTTTTTTTAAAAATAAAATAACTTAGTTCTTGTCTTAAGCAAAAAAAATATGATCCAAGTTCTAATAATCACTAATATTAATTTTAGTGGCAACTAAGACACAAAGCGGAAAACCAATGGTTGCTTAATCCCCACATGGGAATCAAGATTAATACATTTTTATTTAATTCTATATATATTTTAGACATGTTCATTTTCTTGAGCCAGAAAAAACAAATCTCAGTTCCGATAATTAGGGAAATAATTACCTATTTTAATTTTGTTTTGGAAACTTAATGAGAGAGTAACAGATTTAATTTATTAATCAATTTTAGTTTTTATTGTTTTAAACAATAATGGTTTCTCGATATTCAAATGGGAGCTAGCCAATTAAACAAGTGACATGTTCGTTTGTTAAGTAAAAAATGATTCTAATTAATAATTAATCATCCATTTTATTGTTATGTGCAAAAAAAAAAAAGGAGTTAGTCAAGTGATTAAGTGAGTCATGCTGATCGATTAACGATAAAAAAAAAAGTTATGGTGAACTTTGAGGACTCCAAATGATACATATCTAAATTAAAGTTGTGCGGTTTAATATTAAAATATAATTTTTTCTTTTGACAAGAAGGTAATTCATAATTCTTATTTTTTAGATGTGTTTGGATCATAGGTGAACTTTATTTTAATATATCATTCGCAAACCACATAAAATATATAAATTATATCAATCAAAATTCATGTGACGAGCTTTTAAATTTTAGAGTTATCGTTCAAAAGTTAGATATCTCAATTTCCAAACCAACTAAATAATGCACCAACTTTTCAAAATTTTGTCACAAAAATATATGTGCATGTAATATGTAGACCACACTACACTTTATTGTAATAGAAAATTTACAACTCTTTTATGTAGAGTAGGGAAGTGTACATGTTTATGGCATAAAGTGAATTAAATAACACTTTTAATTAATTTGTATTGAATAATATATATCAACTTAATTTAATTAATAACTACTTCTCTCAATTATTATCCATTAAAGAGTTGACTCGCCGCAGGTCGGCCATTTTTTTAAAAAAATTCAAATTTGGTTATGCAAAAAACGTACATGAAAAAAAAAGTGAATTAAAAAAAAACATCTAAAAATTAATTGATGTATGCCGGTGATTATAAAATTATTATCTTTTTTCCATTTTCAAATATTGAGACAACTTAAAGAATAACAATAAAAACGAACATATTTATTCACGCATCATATTTACATCAAATTATATTATCATATGATAATAATGATAATTAAGTAAGAGTTATAGTATCTTAGCAAACATATATTATGCATTTATTAGTTTGAACTTTGACGTAATAATGGTGTGAATAAGTTTTTCTTGTTACCATTATATAATATAATCTCAATTCTTTATTAGTCGATTCAAAGTCTTTTTTACTATTAAACAGCCATTAACTTTCCTTTTCATAATGTTAAATAGATCATTCTATTTATTAGTTCATATGAAATTGTTATTAATTTTTGTTTGGTAAACTATCCTAGGGTTTGGTTTATATATTAATATATATATATATAGTCAATATATATATAACAAACATTGTTAGGAGGGATCGATAACTCTTGATCCTGAGTTTCTTTTTTGGATCTACCTACAACCTTTGATTTTTATATAAACGCATTAGTAAATCATGTGTGTTATATTAATCTTTCAACATACACTTCACAAACATAAATATAATCGTACTAGGTAAATTTGATGCAACCAACTTAACTAAGAAAACATTGACTGACATAATTAATTCCTAACCTAAGTTATAAAATATTATCTGCTATACCAAGTCAATCATATGTATGAGTCTAATAACTAATATTGATGTTGTTATAGTCCAACAAAATGAATTAACGCCATTGGGTTAAAATACGCATAATGTATAAACATGATATTTAATTTGATGTCAGTTGACAATTATGACGTTTAACTTTGGTGTGCACAAGGAGACATTTAAACTTGTATAAAATTGAACAAATAGACACATTCGCCCCTACATGACACCCTACAAGTGGCGGAGCTACCTATCAATTAGGGGGTTCATTCGAACGCTCTTCGGCGGAAAATTAAATGATTTATACATGGTTAAAGTAATTTTTTATATACAGTAGATGTCGAATCCCCTTTGGCTACATCATGTGTGTATTTTTTCAGATTTTGAACCCTCTTTGGCTACATCATGTGTCTATTTTTTCAGATTTTTTGAACCCCCTTAATGAAAATCCTGGCTCCGTCACTGCATCCTACATGACAATTTTATGTCCTACGTGGCGTCCTACAAGTATTATGTCATGTAGGACATGTGTGTCTACTTGTTCAATTTTATACAAGTTTAATTGTCTATTTGTGCAAACTTAAAATTGAAGGGCGTAACTATCTAATTAAACTAAATTAAGGGTCATGTTTATATATTATATCGTGAAAATATATTGATTTTAGGTTTTGAGTGGTTGTTGCAAAGTGGATAAGCAAAATGACAAATCCCTCACTTACTTTAAAGAGGAAGGCTAATGTTTTTTATTGGGGGATATAATATAGAGTTGAACCAAAACAAGAAAAGGTACAATATCTCATATGTACTTTGAATAGAAATGTAATTGTCTCAATGTTAATAATTGGATATAGGGTTGAAAAGAAACAAGCAAAATGAAAATATAATATCTCACTTTACTTTAAAGTGGAATGCTATTATTAATGCTCATTTGTGGATGGGGTTTTCTGTAATAATTATACTGTTAATCTAACTGATAATTACAAATTACTCTTTTTGTCTATAATTATTTGATGTATTTCTTTTTTATATGTTTTTTTAATTTTTATTTATGCTTTAAGATATAATTACTCTTTATTGAATGTTTTGATGTGACATTACCATAATTAAAGTGTTGTCAATAGTCTTCAAAACAATTAAACGGAAAAAAAATTATCTTTAAATTTCTACTAGATAATTTAAGAAAATTTTAGAATTCATAACAAATAGTTTAGAGACAGAGAGAGTAATTTTGAAGCAAAACATAGGAACATTTGATACAATATATGTATAACATGACCTTATTACAATACAAGCTTACAATAGAGGGCAAAAATAAAAATAAAAATTAGAAGTATATATGTTTGATGCACCTACAAACATTTGCATCAAAGACAAAAGGTCTTATTATATTCTTTTGATATATAAAAAATAAATATGCAAATTTCACACTACACTACATACACACAATAAATTTCAAATATATTTATGTTATCAGCACCTTCGGACTAGAGTTCATGAACTTACTTCATCAATAATCGAGCCAGTATATTTCGAATATCGAATAAAAAAAGACAGAGGAAGGGGGCGGGCTGCTTTCAGTAAAACAGTAAGCACGCCGCTGCCTATCACACGTATAAATATAAACTCATAAACTTCAAATCCCGAACTTTTTTAACTTTTTTTAAAAAATTAGAAGTTAATAGAGCTTGAATATGTTTGTCCAAATTGCCAATTGGATGAAGCAACATTTAAGAATGTTTTAGTGACACCATCTGATGTTGTGACCTTAAATGACAGAGATTGTCCATTAAGAAATGCATTTGATTGCCAATTGGCCCCCCAATTTCTAGCCATTGTCATCCAATTGGTTCTTGACCCTTTAATTTGTACTGATTGAATTGATCCAGCCCCTCCTACATTACTTATCATTAATAGCTCAAAATAGTCCCTTCCATTTATTGTAAATCTAACTCCACCTTTTTTCACACAAGGAATCCTGCACACACACAAATATCACGTTATCGTCAGACTTCTATATAACAATTATCGTATATAATAACATTTCACTATAACAGTCATATTTTCTCTAAATTTAGTTATTTCGTGCTATGTTATATTATGTGGTAGTGGTCAACATATCGGGACAAATTATATTATAAAGAGATTTGACAGTATATATTGTCTATTGAAATGTATATATGAGAACAATGTATATAATTCTTACACTATTAACCTAATTTCACTGGATATATTATTATTATAAATAAATATTGTGTTGAAATATTGAGCTGAATTTGAACGTGTTAAAATGGTTGAGGCATAGTCTATGTAGGATTTTTTTGAATCAAGACAAACAGGCTAAGTTGGGCTAAATAATGAAAGTATTTATACCTCTTTAATTTTATAGCCTTTTGTGCGGCTACTCTTTAAATTCTCTTAGAGTAAGCTAAGTGAAATAAATTGCCTTTAAAAGTAGTTGGACGAGTTATCCTTTTTGTAGACAAAATCTTGCCCACTAGGCTATTTAGAGAACAAATTTTAAATAGCCGCAAAAGTGGTTATTTATGCAAATGTTACATTTATAATCTAGCCCATCCCACTAGGCTATTTAGAGACAACCTTAAATCTTTTTTTTTTTTTCATTTCGATTTGTTTATTACTCTCCCTTTTAGACCGTCGTTTCAAAATAAATTTTACTTTTTCTTTAGACAATTCTTTAATTCTGAATTTCTATATGACATGTTTAAGATTGAAAAACTTTGTGATCTATTCTACATATCTTTAATTCAAGCCTAATATAATTAGGTTCTTAAACTTCATGTTAAATTAAAATCAGACAAACAAATTAAAACGAACAGTTACCTTTGGTACATGACAGGAACAATGCCACCTCTGTAGATACCAATTTTTTCCCAAGCAGGTTGAGCCATGTCAAAAATTGTTGGCCTTGGGGGGTGCACCATCCACATTAGTTATGTAGGAGGGCAAAAATTTGGTGGGACACAAATAGTGGCTGAACTGGTCAATTGATGTTCCTGTACAGCACCCATTTATTTTTGAATCTTGTTTAATAAACATATTTGAACATTTGACACATGATGCTCCCCCCCATCATTGAACAATGCAGTACTTAATGCAGCAGTGTTTGTACCATAACCTGTTGAGTACAAGTTCCCATAGCCACAAGCACCCCCTGTTCCATACAATCATTTGTTAATAATCAGAATTCACGTCACAATTACTATCCTTCTATCTTATTTCGTAAAACAGTATTTGATTGAGCACAAAATCTTTCGTGAAAATAAAATTTGAGCTATTAAAAAAGATTCATATATGTTTCACTACTCTCCTATTTTACGGAGGGATAGATAAAGCTAAAGAATAAAAAGCGAGTTTGACAGAATTTACTAATTTGACTAATACTTTATATTCGATACAACAAATTTATTTCATATATACCATAAATTTAGGCATATTAATGACTCCACAAAAAACAGACAAAGCTACAAAATCAAAAGTTTACAAAGTTTATTTCGGCGATATTTGCTGAACATGGAAAATTTAAGACAAGATACAAGAGTTCATTTGATATATCAAAAGTTTCTAATAAAAAATCATGAGTCCTTAAATATGACACGTGATATTTCTATAGCTATTAAGAGCATGTCATGATTAGTGATAAAATTGTATAAGTAGTTATTTCTATAACCGATTAAAAAGAAAAGTGTCGTATAAAATAGAGTAAATTCTTGATATACAAAATTTTGCAAAACTAACCCATTGTGCCAGAAGCGTCAGATCCTCCATAAAAAGTGCAGAGCACATCATCAGGAAGCAGAGAAAAGCATTGCAGTTTAATAACCAAACTGTGCAAAAAAAAACAAACATGAAACCTAATGTTAAAATGCCAATTTTGGCCATTTTCTTAAGAAAAATATAGAAGAAAAATTGAGGAAGAAGAAATGGTATGTGTTGTAAGAAATATGTTTAAGCCAAGAAAAGTAGATGATACTTATATAGGGAAAATTTGGCTATTTAATGCAAACAACCTCACATGTGAACATAGCAACTTGTTTGTGAAGAAAAAAAGGACACCACATTTATTTTTTTACAAAAATTGTAACTCATTAAAGTTTGAAATAATGAAATTTAAATTATAGTAATAATTTCTACTCTTCGGAGTAATCTTGAATAGATTAATGAATATATAATTTGAATCTGAGCTATTAGTTCAGTTGAATCCGTAAATCACACTGTCAACTGTACTTTAATCATGTTTAATCTTAAGATATATAATATAACGTTACGAATTTAAGATTACACTCGTTGATTAATTATAAATTCGATAATTTTATAAAAGATTTACGAGTAGGTAGATTAAAAGAGTAGGTATATTTGAGTTAAAGTTTTTAATATTATGATGAAAAAAGTGAATTTGGATATGTCGGTGAATGGAGAACAAAAAACAAATAATTCTTAAATAGTAATTTTTTAGTGTATAAAAATGAGAAAAATGTCATGATCTTATTCAATTATGAGCCATGTTCTAATATATCAAACTTATTCTCCTAGCCACATGGTTTTTCCCATCACAGAATCAATTGTAGATCAAAATCACATCTCAAAATTTTGTCTCAGTTTTATCTTATAATTTTTTCCAATGTGAAATCTTGTTTGCTTGTGCAACAAATAATATTATTGTTTTAATTTATTTATCTTAAATTCTTAGTTATTATTTAAATATTTCTTTCGAATTATAATTTTTTTTAAATAGAGTTATTCATTATGACGATTTGTAGTATTTTATGTAATATTTAAATGTATAAATTTTATTTCAAAAAATAATAATTAGAGGTTTCATATTCAAATTCTCACACTGATCGTTAGTTAGTTTGATTCTGAATCAAGCTAAACTAATTAAGACAACATCATCATCATCATCAACAACAATTACATTCGGAGTAATTTTACATGTGACGATCTGATAAAGATAAAATATGCATATATTTTACTTTCACTTCATAGAAATAAAAAAATTGTTTCGACAAGCTGTTTGAAAAAGCAAATACATAAACTGAAGCAGTACACATAAGAAAGAAAAAGTAACGATAACAAAATAATGTGATAATTGAAAGCGAATAAATGCAAGTGATGATGAAATGAAAGGCAAATAAATTAAAAGAGAGAAAAGTAATTTTATTAAATGTTTCAGTTAGGATAATATAATAAAATATAAATATATTTTCTGTCAATTTATATAAATTTTGCAACCTCACATGGCTTTGCTTTGACATTACGTGCATATGTCCCATCAAACTCATGTGTATTGCACATGTTAATGTTTTTAGGCCCTTCTTTAGTTACTATACTTGTCTATGTGGTCCAATTACATAATAACAACAATATTAATTATGCATTTATTCTCTTATATTATAAGCCTAGGTTGATAAATACCCTTTTTAGATGTCAGATTAAGCATAATTTTTATTCATGGTAAAAGAAAATTTATATTATGCTTCATCGTGATGTGTATTTCTTGCTAAATTCTACCCCAATTGGGACCGGTGATATATTTGTCCGTAACCTTCTGCCCTATTATATATTGGAGGCGGGAATGATGCCTTGTAACTTTTAAGTTAATAATTTACACGTGAAAAATATAGAATGTCTGAGTTTTTTATTGAAGTTTACGTATTGTCAATCATAGCATATTTGATTAAACTTTTGAAAAATAGATATTTAGATTGAATTAATGATACATGATTAATAGATATAAAGGATGAAATGTAGCAAGTGACTTATAATTATTATTAATTTTTCTACCACAAATGTAAAAGCATTTTCATTTAATAAAAAAAAAATTGTGAATTTATTTGATTCTTTGGTCATAAGGTTGGTTAATCAATAAGACTTTCCTCATTTAATTTACACAAAATTATGCCTTAATTAACGCCGTGTTTGGAGAAAAAGTAGAAATATGTCTTTATTTTTGGTCTTTAGACTTTATCAAATTGAAAAATTCTATCCTGCAAGAAAATAAAAGAATTAAAAAAAAACTGTTTTTGATGAGTTCCAATATTGAAAATTCATGAAACTACCCATGTGATTGTTGTCTCCACCGTCAAGCTAACATAATTTTATTTTCCTATTTTATCTGATACTGATATCTTCGTAACATATTTAATTATTCAATTTCGATTCTCTTATCAATAAAAAAAAAAGGATTACGGTTATTTAAAAATTTAATTTTATACTTAATTTTTAAAAATTTTTAACTATTAACAGATCGAGAAATCATATCTATTCCACCACAGTTGTTCGAACATGTAAAATATAGTTGGCCATAGAGTCCACTATTTCGAATATGCACCATATTATTTTATGGTTCTTGTTTTTTTTTTTTTTTGGATTAAAAAAAAATACCTACCATATGGTTTGTGATAATAAATTGTCAAACAGTACGTAGACACGTGGAGTAGAGGTACTGCTGGTAGAAAATCACGTCTAACGACCAATAATATAATATTTCAGGTCCATGTATATTATCCATCCGTATTTTAAATGTTTTTATTAAGCTTTTACAAAATATATTTCATTACTATAGTCATAAAAATATTTATCTTTGATCAGTTATTTCTTCTTAAATATTTAACTCGATTAATACTCTTAAAAAGAAAAATTAAGAATGATTTGAAAAAAGAAACTACTAAATTATTTCTCTTTTTTTTATAGTTTAAATTTAATTTGTAAAAACGACTGAATTCTTACTTTCTTCATTTCAATTGGTATGTCATACTTCGTTATTTACAAATAATTTTACTTTAAAATTCTCAATCCTTACTTCGTGTGAAAATCAATCATTATTTAGTTTTTATTCTAATTCTTTTGATTGTATTTTCTTATTCTGATGTCCCGATTACATATGTCTTTTTATTGCAACTGTTTCTCTTTTTCATTGTTTTTAGTATGACTTCTACTTTACACACTTAATTTTTAATATGTTTTACTGAAGAGGGTCTATCAAAATAATTTCTCTAAATTAAAATGAGGGAAAGTTGCTACGCACCCCACATCTTTCAAACCTTATTTTATGGATTACCATTAAATATATTATTGTTAAATAATTAATCTAAAACCCGATAAGCAAATGGAATTATGATCCATAACCTAAAATATATATCGATTGTTTTATATCACAAATTTCAATAACTCTTTTTTGTTGATTAAATTTGTGACTAGTCAAACACCAACGCGTAAATGGGGGACTATTACAATCCAATCAAATAGAACACTGTTGAATCATGAATGCTAATCATTTGGACATTTAAACAAGTAATTAGAACTTTGAATGGTTCAAGGCTGATGATCTGTTTAGATCAAATGATTGTTTGCAGTTATTCAAATAATACATTAATATGCAAATTGCATTATAAAACATGTTGAATAATTAAACTTGATGAAACTGTTATTGAAGAATGTCAACGAGACAAATTTAGCAGAAAAAGAGGATGTAAAAAAGAAAAAGAAGGGCACCACAATTGACTGGTCCATTATTTTACAATTCCATATATAGATTATCCTTTACTTGTTAAATTGGCAAAAACAAAACCCAACTTGTATGACTTCTTTAAAAGTCATGTGTTTTATAGTTAATTTAGTTGTGATTCCTCTTTTTTTATATCGTCATTTTTAGATCATCCAAGTATTAAAACGTTTACTTTAAGACTCAGTTAGGAGATGGAGACACATTAAGATCCTCATTTTTAAGTAGCAACACTCAAGAACTATAAACCCAGAGCATGCAAAATATAGGCTCTATAGACAATGTAAAGATCACAGGCAATTATTCAACTAATAGAGAAAGGCAATCACGATGATACTCAAATCCATTTACGATAAGATATTCCACTGCAACCGAAGACATCAAAGAGAAATGGGGAAACCCCTATTTTCACACAATCAACCAAATAATCGCAAATTCTTTAAAAGAGGTGAGAAGCCCAATTCACCGTTCCCCACTGTATATGTCTCATTTCCTCTGCTCATTAAGAAGCATACACCAATCTAAGATAGTTCAACATCACTGTAGAAGCCGAAGATTTGATTCACTTGCGTATAAAGAGCATTAAAAACAGCAGAAAATATGCAATTGGGAGTATTCTGCCACCTAAAAACAAGGCAAATTTACGAACAAGATCAACAATGAACATTTCAACAAACAAAGACAAATCAAAGAATGTGCTGCTCACTAACGAAATTACACTTGACCAACCAGCTAATCAAGCAGAGAATAAAGATAGAAGATATCATGAAAAACAAAGAAAAGAAAACATCACCACATACGGGCGGTCCTGAAATCTATAATTAGTCTACTCTGATTACAGATAGATAACCTACTGTTAACACGGAGTAACTAACAAATGAAAAACATAGAACATGGAGCAGGCACTCATAGCACATAATCTCTGTATTCTTCAAGCTTGACCATTTAAGCACCACCACCTTGGATCGGCCCATTAGATCTGAATCCACGTCCCCTACCACGAGTTCCCCTTCCACGGCCACGGCCTACAACAAAACAAAAATATTAGCTACAGATGTCAAGAATAGAAAAATCGCATAGATAACTGGCAATTTTTCTCAGTTGTTGGGGTAACAAAAATGTATACTATTAGGACATGCATCTTCTCAGTTGTGAAACCAACGGAGCTCCATAGCATGCATATTGCATAAACCATTTCAGCATGGATCTCCAAGAAATTGTTCATAACTGTTTACAGCATGAAACAAACCACATGCGATGCCACTACTCTAGTGAAGGGAAAATAAAGGTCATTGGGTTTAAAAGGGCAAGGAAGGGCAGTTGAGTATCAGCAGCAGTGCGCCTAGACTAAACATGCAGAATAAACCATAGAACAAACACAGATTATGGAAAGGCAGCAAAGCTCTACCTCGTCCCTGCATGGGAGCTTCTTGATTGTAGAAGCCACCATCTTGCTGGACATCCTGTGGACCATTGTAACCTCCCCTTCCGCGGCCACGGAAGCTACGACCTCTGCCTCGACCCCTACCCCTACCATAGCTCCGATTGCGATCATACCCACCATCATCATACTCAGCCGGCATAAATCCATTTCCTGGATAAAATAACAGCAAACATGTCATGTCATGAACAATAACCACTTACACTTGCACTCTGTGAAGTCTGCCAATCACACATCGAAAGAGAGCATCCCTATTATCTTTCATCATTCTCGGTTGTCAATTGGAAGTATGGTGAAGAAAAACGAGAGAGTATTTGTCATTCTAACGTCAGTGACTTAAAGCACATGTCACTGGTATTCAGAACATAAAGTGAAAGTATGCATGAAGAACCTTTAAGACAACATTTATCTGCCCCCATATCTCAAAGAAGCCTATATTTCATTCAAGCATTCAGAACGAATTGTTCAAGTTTACAAAATTGTAATTCTGAGCATATTACCTCACTTGATCAAAATCTACCTCTTAGCAAAATGGACACACACAAGTGTTAGGTTGTGGAGCCTGATTAATATTTGATGTACTGTACTATTTATTCTCCATTTATTCTCTGTAACCTAAAATACTCTGAATTATTAATATATATATATATATACCCATCGCCATGAAAGTTTACTCACGGGGTGTTACCACGAAATATTGGTTTCTCTCTTTCTCTCTCTCGAAAATTCTTGTGTTCTTCATTCATGAAGTGTGTGTGTGGATTCGATCCTAACAACAAGCACTTTAGATGTTGCTGAGAGAAGGGTTGACAAATAGCTTTCCGAAAGCTCAGCACTCATCATTTATTCAGAAAATTACTTCAAAAACATATATTTGCAGTGTTAACTGAATTAGATCTTGAATCAGGACAGTGTAGGGAGCAGTATGAGCCTTCACTAAGGCATATTGGATGAATCCACCTAACTTCGACCCTGCTGTGAGTCGAACTTGGTGATTTATCTCCCTAAAAATGAATCCCTTTAACAGGACATGTACGCATAGTTTCTCTATCCCAGCAACTTATCTCTTTACCAGGACATCAATGCATACTTCCTCTTTCTGGGTTTCACATAAAGGAAGAGAACAAACTTACATATAAAGATGACATCAGTTCTGCTTTTTAACAAATTAATAATTAGAAAGGTAACAGTCAAAGGATTTCTGCTCCAACTTAATATTGAACAGATAAGAGGGCAACTCCAATGAGCCCCATGCACTTAGAATAAGCACACTCCCGAAAGCATCAAAACATCTAATAGCAGGTTACATCATCATCAGGGCCCTTATGTAAAACTTCCAAAAGAATTCCTACCTGGAAAGCCTCTGGACCTTCCCCTTCCTCGACCACCGCGGCCTCTTCGTCCTCCACTAGGAGATCCTTCTAAATAATCAAATATTACTAAATAATACGATGGTGTTTCACATACTACCAGCATTTGCATCCATTGATAAATTTATAAAAAAACAAACCTCCATCATAGTCAAAATCTGTTGACACTTTCACCTGGTCTGCTGGCAATGGTGGTTGGTACCTGTAGGCGAGAGCAAAGCATGAGCCTACAAGTTTTGCAAACCAATTTGCTCGCACCAAATTATAATACATGCACAACGGCCACATTATTTTTAGTTTCGCGATTGACAACCATTGAACATGAGAGATAAATATCTCAGGCCCAGTAAATGTGGAATACACAAGTGAAGAACTCTTCAATATTGTAAAGTTAACAACGCCTCCTGCCCAACTAATTTTACAACCATCTATCTAATATTTCCTATGACTACAGGTAATATGATATATAATAATATATCAAGCTAACATTTTAAATTCCATCTACATTATTTTTTGAAACTGTAAAAAAAATGAAACTGAAATTCCATCTACATTATAGATGGAACACTTCAAAATAGGAACATCTAATTCCACTTGCATTCAAGATTAAGATAGAAATATTACATAACAGAGTCACGCAAGAGTGATAATTAAATCTGACTTTCTCACGTTCTTGGGAGGAAATTTACACTGTAAAGACCAAAATACTCACCCCACAGCATTCTTATCCAGCTCCTTTTTGGCTAGGGTAATTGTGATCATTGATACATGCCTGGTTGTCTCGAGACTGCAGCCAATAGAGCAGTAACATATATAATTAGAGCAATACATACAGCAACATAACTTAATTCCTAAAGCTTCAAATATGCACTTACGGTAGGAGACCTTCTTCAAGGGGTTCCCATGTATCAGTTATATCAGTGGATGTAATAGACGTTACTTGGTGAAGACCAACAATTCTCCTCTGCACAAGCCCGATATCAATGTGCAAAATTCCATCAGCAATCATAGGTAGAAACAACAGAAACTATATAGGAGAAAAATCCACTTTTTACCTTGATCAATTCCACAATTGTCACAGTCTTGTTGATTGCCCTGCCCATTGCCTTGAACACAATCTCCTCTGATTCTTTCTCCTAAAAATATTGGCATAAACGACAAGGATGTCAAGTTCTGAAGAGTGACACCACACAGGATAATATCAATTATAGTGTGGTAAAAACATGAATTCACACTATGCAGGCATATGCACGGTATCATAATTTGCAAGATATATAATCAATTAAACTATATACATTTACATCTGTAAGATGCTTCCATCAAACAAATATTTTTCCCATCGTCACTTCAGTTTCAATCCACTAATACTAATAAACCATGTAAGCCAAATTTAGCATATCATATATAACGGCATGGCAGCAGTAAAGCAGATAAACAAGCACATAACGTAACAAAACGAAATAAAAAACAAGCACAGAGGATTCATCCAAGAAAAAACTTAAATTTATTCAAGGCGCTAAGCAGAAAAAGTAACAAATTTCATTATTTTCACAACATATAATCAATTAAAACTATAGATTTTTAATCTTCTATTGTGATGCTTTCAATCAAACAATTACCTTTCCATCATCACTTCAGTTTCCTTCCACTATACTGATAAATTTTATAAGACATAGCACCATATACAACAGAATGGTCGCAGTGAAACAGATAAACAGGCGCATAACACAACATGAAAAACAAAACAAAGAGCACACAGATGATACTTCAAAAGGCGATACAACCTAAGCAGGAAAAAAGAAAACAAATTTCATATTTGCACGAAAGTATACACATTTTAATCTTCTTCTACGTGATGAATTCAATCCACAAAAAAAAAAACATTTTTCCATCGTCACTTTAATTTCACCAAATTTAGCACATCCAAACAAAGCACCAAAACGCATAAACAAAAAAATAATAATAACAGCGCACAGGCGATTCTTCTAAACAAAAAATGACATCTTTATAAAGAGGAATTACCTGAAGCAAGGACATAGCATAAGTGATATAGCTTCGCATCCTTCCCTGACTAGTAATCCGAATCTCATTCGCATCAATAGGTGTCTCAACCCTTGGCTTCTCCACTTTCTGGTACCGATCCATCTATTCATCATAAAACCATCAATTAACATCAAATCTCAACAATTAACATAAAAAAACTTCATCAAATCTCAACAATTAACAAAAACGGAATAATTAAATGAAATTAAACTTACAGATGAAAGAAATTAGGGTAAAATCAATTAGATCTGAGAAGAAATATGTATAAAATTTGTACCTTGGTATAAGAATAAAGATAAGATTAGTATTATTCTTCTCCACGAAAGAAGAGCCCTCTTCTTCGGCTTCGTTTCTTCGTTTACGCCCTAACCGTTTTGGCTCTCATTTTCGATTTATTTATAGTGCCGAGTTTCTCGTTTGCCCTAACTCCATATAACCGGTCCAACCGGTTTGCAGTTTAAGCTTATCCACGTATATACCATCACATTTTTCCTCACTATACTTTATATCATTAGCATACTTCGCCTCTAGAAGTTCAGTTTTACAAAAACTGGTTCCTATCTTTTTATAAATAGTAATAATTTAATTTTAAAATATATCCTTAATAAATGATTATAGCCATATAAATAATAAAGTTAAAAAGTTTTGCTTATTTTGTTAAACTTTATATGCCACCTGGATATGTTTTGTATAAAAATTAAAGGGAAGAGTTTTTTTTTTTGGGTAGAATTTTAGAGTTTTGATGGGATGTGTAAATAATTTGAATATTATTTATTTGTTATAATTTGGATATTTAATAAGCGATTTATAGAGATATTACATTATTTATTATTATTTATTCTAGTGTCGGTTATATTTGAAAAATCATATATTCCATATTAAAAATAGTATAATCTTAATTTTCTTATTTATTATCATATAAATTGAGATGGAAGAAATGATAATTAGATCACTACTATTATAGCTGATTAATTAAATTAAATATATGTGGGATATTTTCATGAAGAAAGCTCCTTGAACTTTAGTTTATTGTGTACGCACATCACTCTCTAGTAATTTATATTAAAATAAGGAAATTATATAATTTTTAAGGTGGAGAGGATATGCATGAGAGAAAAAAAAAATGAGAGGATATTATCCAATCATTTTCACAATTTATATCATCGTCAAATTTATAATTTTTATTGAAATTAATATATTTTGAGACTTGGAATTAGCAAATTTCAATTTTATGTGGATCATAGAATATTTATTTTTCATATTATTTTTTTGCAATTTCGATTACAAATTGATGATTTGGACATATTGAAATCAGGTAAATAGCTATTGTTTTTCATAAACAATCAATATGACAATCAATGTTGTTCATTAAACAAAATAGACATTAATTATTGGACTACAATTATACTTATATTATATCAATCTTAAATTTAAAATACCAAAAATGAATTGCAATAAGAATTTCACAACAAGTACTATCGTGTTAAGTATTTATACTAATCTCAATATGGTACGATTACTACTCTAGAGTCTAAACAACAAAAGAAAATAGTGGAATTGAAGAAATAGAATAAGTAATTAGAAAGGGGACAAGAAGCAAATTCAAAAGATCAGGTGAGAAGAATAGACTCAGTCAAACATAACTCATTCTTATGTGGTTATAATAATTCATAATTGATTTAACAAAACTCTTCAATATTATACTCGATCCAATAAATTCAACTGAGCCAGTTTTCTTCGCCACTTCGAACCCATAGGCCCTTATGAAATCGGCTTGTTTTTATTCATCCTTTCAGAAACTATCTTGGTGTATCAAAATTATGAAATTTTGAAATTGGGCCAGGCTTGTAGTTGTGGGCTACAAAGCCCAATAGGACTTTTCATGCATAGGCCCAAACTCTCATTTTAATGGGCCAGCAATGCCTTTGAGTGATTTTTTTTTGGGCTGATTTATGCAATTGTTTCCTAACAGATTTTTATCCGTCTCTAGAAGTTGTGGAAATATAACTCTTGAAAATTAATCTTTCGGATAATGTTATACGTCTAATATTTACTCATATATTATTTAATCTTACAGATATATTCTTAGATAATAAAGTTTTTAGATCGTGATTTAATAATTGTCATAAATTTATTAATTTGTTCAAAAAAAAAATCTATAAACTGTCGTCTAAAATTCATAAAATTATAATAAAGAAAATAAAAAGAGGATAATTTATAAAAAATATTACCCTTAAAAAAGTCATATGGAGATTATTTATTTATTTTTGATTATTTTGGTTATTATTGTTCGTTCTAATATACGACCCAATCAGCAGGGTACTTGTGTTATTGCTCTCATTTACTAACTCATAAATAAACTTTACTTTTATCCTCTTTTTCTTGTTAGTTTTAGTATCAAATCATGTTTATTTAAACTCGTGACTATCACCCTAACTATTATCTTTTTGACTATTCAACTATTTCTTTAAAGAACCAAACTCCATAAGAGTGACTGAGTTGGTTGAGCAGGTGATATGTTAATGGAATGTCTCATATTCGGATCTCTTACGTGCTTTTCATTTTGCTAGTCGCAAAAAATTTGCCTGATGTAATTTACATATCTTATACGATTTGCAGATTAAATTGAAATTATACATATAAGATTAACATAATATGATCAATTATATCTTCGTTATCTTTCTTTTCTCATTCATTTTTAGAATTAGTCCTACCATTCGAATTTCACAAGTGAAATTTCATGATATTATCTTGGCGTTTCACTTCTAAAACTTGAATATTTAAGATAATGACTATTTCTGAATATACAATTGAAAAGATATTTGTGATATTTCTTCTCATCCTTTATGTCACCCAACCAAAACCTTAGATGATTATTAACCTAACACAAGGGTCCATATAAAAGAAAAGGTATAGTGGCCTAACAAATAGAAGAAGGGCCAAATATATATAAACATATAATGCGTCTAATCTTTGGGATGATTACCAACCCATTGGCATTGTAAAATATAAATCAATACTAAAGTGATAGTGCAAAAAATAAAACAAGAGTATAAAATATCACATCAATGATACACTTTCTATCAACAAGAAAACCTCAAAAAAAGGATAAGAGGATAATTTTCAAACTTATCTATTTTTTAAGTGGAAACTATGAGCCTTCAACTTGTTTCTTTACAAAGTAAAAAAATCCCACCTGATCCCAACATATCTACCTTGCCTTATATCATAATATATCCTACTTCATTCCCACTTGCTAATTGAACTAGCTATATCCTTGTACCCACCCAAAAATTTTAGAAAAAATCAAACTTATCATCTTTAGCTTAGTACTAGAATAGACTAGACTAGAAAAAATATTTTATTCTATGTTTGTTAGTTTATTATTTGTTTTTATAATATTAATCAGATATGTGAAGCTCATAATATAATTACTTCATTTGAATTCAAATCGTATGTGGTAGAAATACTCTTCAACTAGTTGCTTTTCGACCTTTCTTTATGAAAACTTGTTATTGTCTTGAAGTTTCAAATTCTCAAAATGTTTATATAATTGAGACCCATAACAACACATATATATCGATTTACATAGCTAAAAAAGGTTTGTTTGTGAATTTTACCAACTCTCTTTAACAATTTTTTTTCTTTCCATTCAGAATTTAAATTAAAAACTTCTAATTAAGAATATGAGTATATATTTTAATCCTCTTGCATAATTGTCTTGCTCCATTACTGCTAACCCCTTCCCACTTGAGCCATCTTGTACCCAAAATATATCAAACTTATCATCTTTGGCTTGGTACCAAAAAAATAGTTTTATACTGTTTCCCCTATTTTTAGTTGTTATATTTTTTTTAAAAAAAATCATACTATAAGACTTTGACTTACATATTATTGATATTTTTTTTATCATATTGATATCCAAAAAATGTAATTTATAGTATTTCTCGTATAGTTTTATCTAATTTTTTTATTTGAATTATCGAATTAATGTAATCTAATTTAACTTTAAAAATTAGTCAAATTAACTGTTAAAAAACGCAACATGACAATTAAAAGTGGACGAAAGGAATAATAGCTAAAGATATATTCATATTTTGTTTTAAAAAATAACCTTTAAAGATAGTTTGATTATAATAACAAAAATCCAATCACATTAGTAGTTAATTATATATAGTTGTTTGGAAGGGCAGTATATATGTTAGTAGTCAACAAGTCAAATAAAATTGAAAATAACTTTTGTTTTAGTCCGTAGGTTATGTGAAATAATTGATTCGTACCCTTAATTAATTATAAATTAATCATCACTTTAAAGAAACTCTTATGGTAATTAGCTAGCCTTAGACCAATCTTTTATCAACTCAAATTATTAATCTCTAAAATGTATTGGACTCATAAACTCCACACACCTGCCTAGTTTAGAAAAAATAAAAAATAGTTTCTTTTTTCTAACTCTTTGCCGTAAAGAAAAAGCATGTATATTTTATTAATATTAAATATCTCTTCAAAAGTTTTTTGAAATCCACACAAGTGGGAGCTTTTTTATTTTATTTTCAGGTGACTAGCTAAGGAATCTGTTTAATTAATTAGATTTGAAAAAATAAATTTAACGAATGTTATATAGTGATCCTTGGACATACATTTTGAATAACATAGTATAAATTATATAATAAGGTCACTTAGAATCAGAAACTACAATTAAAGAAACACATCCTCTATATTACTATATTATCGAATTTACGTAAATTCAATAATTTCTATTCAAAGTGTAATGTACTAAAGATTTGACTAAATTAATTTACAAAATTTTAATTATTAGAAATAACATTATTTTAGTTTGAGCTAGAATAGCTTTTAAAAATCCTAGACGATTGTTTTATGTGATAAAAGGTAAAATGACATTTTTGATTTGTTCATGGTGTTCCAAATTGATGTCACCTTTTCATTAGCCATGATTTTATATTCATCACTGGCCAAAGTATTGAGATCTTATTTAATGAAAAAATAATTTTAATTTAGAATATCTTCATTTTCATAGTTTGAAATCTAAATTCTATTTTTTTAAAAGTAAACAAAACTTTGTTTGTTTTAGCACGGCCCTTGGTGCTTACAACATTCACAAATTTATGTATAAATTGAATTGTGATCATAAACTAACACCAACTACAATAAAGTACACAAATTTAGAGGAACAAAAGAAGGAGCTATATAGGTAAATACTCTCCAAAAATAAAAAAAAAGATTGGGTGGGTGTGGGGAAGGTTGTGAACCAACCTAATTTTTTTTTTTTTTGTTTTTTGTCCAAAAAAAACCCACACCTAAGGCCCCCCAAAAACAAGGCAAAACAAAAAAGAAAAAGAAAAATAATTTCAAACGACAAGAAACAAAAGGATAATATGGAATGCGCTATAAGAAAACATACAAAATAACCTTTTTTGGGCCCCCCCCCACCCCTAGGCCCTAGAAAAAACAAAACAAAAGGGTCACCCCCAAAATTCGGATTTTCCACAAAACAAAAATTTTCCACACCATAACACCAATAAAAAAATTATTTTCAAACTTTATTCACAATCCGCCCCCTTTCTTTTTATTCCCGCGCCATGTCCCTTTTTTCTTTTTTTCTTTTCTCCCGCCTCTCTCCACCTTTTGGTTTTTTTGTTTTTTTTTTTATTTGGTGTACATCCCTTTCCGACCTTTTTTTTGTTTTTTCACATCTTCCTATGTTATAATATGATTTTTTTCGTTCTGAATCAATAAATAACGTACTTAAATAAATAAATATATCAAATATCGAATAAAATAAACTAACGTCGCCATAAAGTTGAAGGGCATGTGTTACGGAGGAAAGTTTTTGTTCTGTTCCTTGACCTTCAAGCAACGCGTCGTTTTGCTGCCAAAATTTCTGTTTGGGTGTCTCCTTTTTAATTTTTAAATTTTACTAAAAAAACAAATATAATTTGGAAATTGATACTCTACCTAGTGGCTCTAAACTCTTACGTGTCGTTTGATCTAACAAAATAGAATTCAAAAATAATAATTCATATATATAATTTTTTTAATATTAAAATATTAATAGAGTAGAGTCGTGAATGATCAAATGAAGGATAAATTAACTGATAGAAAATACGTATAGAGTCGTGTGTAATCATGTAAATTCGGTTAATTACAATAATAAGGAAGTGGGATGGTAACTTTCGTCAGTTTCAGCTACGTAATAGATACAACCTAGTTATTGTTTGAGTTGTCTCTCGAATATTTAGATTCTTCTCGACCGTTTAAGAGTTTGTTGTTCAGTATAAATATGATAGGTTTGAGATGTTTATTAGATTTGATTTCAATCATTGGAAACCCCCCCACCCCCCCCCCCCCCGAACCCGACTATTTAATTTTTCAGTGATTAAATTTAATCCTTTTTACGTTCTTCATATATTTGGTTAAATATTATTCGCATTTGGTAGATTTTTATATCATAGTTAAAATTGATGGAAGCACACACATACGAATCACCTAATCATAATTCATAATTAGTTGATGATAAATGCAAAACAATCTTGTATTTATTAATTTGCTTCATATAAACCTTAAGTAGGAATAAATTTTACCATCTAATAACGTGAATGCAACGTAAATGTCCATCTGAGGTGTTGCTTAATTGTTTCCATTTTTTTTTCCTTTATAAGAATAGATATACGTAATTAATTTGAAGAGTTAATTTGATTGTACCTATAAATTTCAACTTAATTAAGCTACCGTATAACTAAATTATTCATATAAAAGTGGTAAAATCAACTTTGTTATGTGAGAAAAAACGTGAGATAGACGACAACTCATACTCTCTAAGTCAAATATCTATTATTACAAAGTTGTCATATGTAAAATATTTGTATTAAATACTCATTCTTTTTGTAATTTATTTTTTCCATAATAATATTATTCTCATTAATTTGATTTGTATCTATAAATTTTGACTCTGGGCATAATTAAAATATTCTTCAGATAAAATCAATTTAATTAGTTAATGACAAGGTATGAGATCAATGTTATTATGTTAGGCAAATATATACCATTATAATAAATTTTATAGGTAAAATGTAATTAATTACTCATTCCTCCTAATTTTTTTCATAATAATTTTACTATTATTACTAATGTCTATCATTAAATTAATAGATGTTTGGTTTATGAATATTTAAAAATAACATTTTAATTTTAATTGGGGGAACATAATTTAATTTTGAAGTTATGCTTGAATAAAAAACACATAGGGAAACATTACATAATTTATACTTTACTAGTACTATTATTACCTATGTTTACAAAATATTACATAGTTTATCATTAAATTAAGAATTTTTTATTATTAAAGAAAAATATACGTATTTTTATTATTATATACACAAAAATAGAAAGAAAAGAAAGAAAGATGGAGAGAGACAAGAAAGACAAGCGAGATTTGTTGTATATTCGAATACACATGTAATTCTAACATCATGTATTTTAAATATATATCTGAACATATTAAGACACATTAAAATTTGATAAAATATATACTATAATAAATTAAAATATATTTAACTAATTAACCAAATCGAACCTTACAAATTCCAAATTATTATTATAATTATTATTATTTTTTATCTTTGTTTTTCCCAATGTAACAGCCATTACCTCTCTTCTTCTTACACGTCACTACTTCTTTAGCCCCATTTCCATTCCCAGGTCAGCCCCAGGTGTTAACTCTCATTTATTAAATTTAACATTTTAAACTTTTCCATCCAAACACGGCCTTATTTCTCTGTATATAAATACCTCTTCTTCCTCCATGAGTCTTCCCTCTGCAGCATGGTGTGCCAATTACTCAATTTTTTAATTCTTTCTCTTCTTCTCCGGCGCCACCACCTCCGCCACCCGCCGTAAAACGTAAATTTATTTTTGTCATTTTTCAAAATTAAACAATGCTTGTCTCTGTTTTTCTCGCTCTGTTTCTTCCCTGTGTTGGAATGAGCGCTGTTTTCTTAGTCTACATCTGTTTACTCTGGTACGCCGCTGCTTACCAATCTGCCGGACCCGGCGCTGAAAATTACCAGAATCAAAAAACGAATCAGGAATTGGGTCTTTCTGCTGCTCAATTGGACAAACTACCGAAAATTACTGGGAATGAATTGTTAATGGGTAACGATTGTGCGGTGTGTTTGGATGAAATTGAGAATGAGCAAATTGCTCGAGTTGTTCCGGGTTGTAACCATGGATTTCACCTTGAATGTGCTGATACTTGGCTTTCAAAAAATCCGATTTGTCCAGTTTGTAGAACTAAACTGGAGCCGGAGTTCTTCAATCCACCTGAAAGTAACCCATGTTGAAGATATTCATAATTAAAATTATTTCAAACTTTATTTTTATTAATGTTCGATAGATTATAGGAGTAGTTTGATATGATTGGTGTTGAATTTTTTTTCTCTTCGTTTAATTCTGAATCTGGGGTGGTGGATGTTGTTATGAGAAATAGCTTAATTTTGAATCAAGTACAGTTTCTTGAATTTCCATTTATTTTTTCATTTCAGAATTGTCACCATTGTTGAAGTTTCTGGAGATGCTGCATTTGGTCGAACCAGAAATTTTATCAACTGATTCAAATATTTCAAAAATGTCTAAAATTTTAACATATAATATATAAATTTTGTCCATTAAAATTTAAAAATAGTTTATTTGATGAAGTTTTTGGAGAGTGCTTGTTCTCGTGAAATAAAGTGTTTCTAGGAAATAACATAAATTGTTTTTTAGCAAACTATAAAAAAGTATTTTGGGAAAAATACACACTAAAGAAGCTATTTTAAATTTTTTTCTTTAAAATATGTAAATTTTTTAAATTTAATAAAACATACTAATAAGTTATGTAGTTAAAAAACAAGTGACATTTTAGTGTTAAAATTTCTAAAGTGATAATTATTTTTAAATTTTTTAAATTTAATAACTTTAATTATGTAAAAATTTAAATTTGTTTATAAAACAATTCATTCAAAATTGAGTAATCTTTTTTTTCCTCTTCAAAATTAATAGATTTAATTTTTGAATTTGCCTTTGCTAGTCTGTTATTATTTCTGGAGTTTTCATGAAGCTTTTTTTTTTTGTTTTTTGAAAAGAAATGGGTGTGTAATCAAATGATGATAAAGATAGGTTTAAGATGTGGGGTGGGAGGAATAAAAACAGAAGGAAATTTGGAGTCTAAAATAGAAGGGAGGTGGCAAGTGCTTTGGTATGAACCCAACATTACATATAATATCATAATTGAAATTTGAATTGATTGCAATCAAGTGAATAATATTGGCCATTGGATTTCATCACATATATTTATATTTTTTAGAAAATAAAAACCACAAAAAAGATAAAATAAATAATTACAATAGTGGTGTAATGACTAACTCCACTATGAATTGTGGGGAAGGAGGTAGTTGAGGAAAAAAAAACTAGGGGAGAAAAGCAAAATCACTTAGTACACAAGTGTTGTTACTAGTACAACTTATTAATTCAATTTGATGGGTTCCTTGAGCGGATCAATTGAATAAAATTAAATATGAAAATTCATTGTTCTCTTTTTAAATGGTTATATAAAAAAATATTAAATTTGCAGAGTAAATAATTACTTTATCATTACTAAAATAACAATTCGTTCGTATTATATATATATTTTTTTATATAACCCTACATGTGAACCAAATGATCACTTAAAAAGGCTTTTAGTTGTAAGTCTCAAATCATTTGGCTACATGTGAACCTAATGGTCACTAAGCCGTGTTTGTTTTTTTTTTAAAAAACTTTTCAAAATGTACTTTTACAAAAAATTTAATCTTCATCAAACTTGTATGAATTACTTAATTAGATTAAAAGTTTTCGAGATAGAACATTAGGAAATCTTATGTACATACCGATTGCATCATCGTTATAACAGTGGTCATTTTTTTTTAATTTTGTAATTTGTTTTAACCAACCAAACAAGACCTTTGCCCGTGCATAGTGAAAGTGAAAGTGAAACTAAAAATTGATTCCCTAACAACTTTTTATGGAGGAAAGGAAGGTAGGGTAGATGCCAGCTCTAACTTTCTTGTGTTTCTGTGAAACAATCAATTGGTTTTAAACACTTTTTTTTCCCAAAGCTGACTTTCTTTTAAACTATACATCAATTGCCTGGTGCCCACTTATACTTGCATTTAATCATATAATCTGTACGTTTAAATAAATTACATCTTTAATTTTTCTCTACTAGAGCATAACTCAGTAGCACATTGTGATATCAAAAAAAATAAAAAATATATTTATTAAGAGAGGAGAAAGATGTTAAAGAATAACAAAAGTCTCATATTGATGGTTAATGAGATGGTTGGACTCCTTATAAGACTTGGACAATTCTCCTCCCTTTGAGCTAGATTTTGAAATGTGAGTTAAACCTAAAACTTAATTTCACACGATAGGATCTCCAAAAATATAATTTCATATTCAAAATTCGAAATAAGTGGACATTTACTCATCCATCAAACTCTTGTTGTTGGTTATACATTATTCATTTTTGGTACATTAAATTAGATGGAATAGTGAAGGGCATAGATATTTGTTGCGTGTGACTTTTGGAAATTTCAAGTCCCAAATATCCATCGGTTCGCTAGTTTTCTTCCATTTGTATTTCTTCACATTTATTGCTCCTACCAAAAAATCATCTGTCAAACCCATTCCCATTTTCTTTTCCCTTTCTATTTTTGTTATTTTCCTTTTATTAAAATGCTCCGTCCATTCACTTTCACTTACAAAATATTCATGTTTTTAAATCCATTGAATTTACTATATTATAACTATTTTCTTTTATTTTTTAAATTAAAGCGTTAAATTTGACATTTACCTTTTATTAGGGTGCAATTTATATTCTCAAATTTAGTCAGACTGTAATGTTATTCTTAGTTAATTTAGAAAATAATATTAATTTTCTTTTTAATTTATATTCACACAAATATTTATATCAAGTTAAATAACGTGACATAAGTTAAAATGGGAGAATATTATTTAACACAAGGTCAGAAAAAGTAACACTTTATAATTAAAAAAAGAGGAGTAACTTTTATATATGCTTAGAGCATATTCTTCACGACTGAAAAGTTAAGCAATGAGCAACAACTTTAATTAACTTCTAATTCAATGCCAAAAGTAATTAATGTTGAACACAAAAAATATTACAGTCCCCAATAGCAGTCATTAATTACTAGTATTACTGTTGTACTGCTGTGTACATGAATCTTATAAAATATATACCCTAATTGTCATATTTTTAAAATATCGTATAATAATGATACCAACAAAACGTTAATGGAGATGATGTAGAACTCGACTTAGTGGAGATGATGTAGAACTCGACTTAGTGTTGTTGTTTATGAACTATATATTAGCTTTACCCATAGTTTTGAAGGCAAATATAAAAAAGAATAATCAATACAATCTACTGTGAATTTGTGTTTCTGTGGTTATCACTGAATAAGTATTATTGAACGGAGAAAATAAGTTACTAATTGATAAATAAATATTGTGATACTTGTTGGGATTCCTTCAAAAGCTTATTTCAGGTATTATATGCATTAGATATATTGCACCTATGTGCAATAATAACACCATAAGCTAACTTTTAGCGTTATTTAGTGATCGATTTAAAATTTAATATTTTTTTTTATAATAATTTTAAATTATATACAAGTAAAAATGTTATTTATTATTACTTTTTTTATATATCTTAGCAAATTGGCAAAAGTTATTGAGTTTTTATGAATTTCGACAAGCTGAATACGCCCCTAGTGTCATCTCTTCTATGGGTTCATTACGTTGTTAGTATTTACTTTTTTTTTTAATTCTGTAAAAATAATAGCACCTTATTTAGATACTTTCCTAGATGATGGTCTAAAAATAAGAAAATTCCATATTGCTGATGGAGTGCAAACATGGAAGTCACTTCGAAAAATATGTCTTTTTATAAGTTTATTTATTGGTAAAGTAGAGACGTTAGTATCTATACTTGATTTAAAAAGTAGAGGCGTTAGTATTTATACTTGATTTAAAAGTAGAGACGTTAGTATTTATATTTGGTTCAAAAAGTAGAAACGTTAGTATCTAAAGTTACGTGAAAAGAAAAAAACAAAACCGTTTAAATATTTATACAAAATTATTTTATATGCTGACGCAATAAAGTTCAAGAGAGAAAAACGTAAATTATTTTGATTTAGTTTAGACTTATATTTTACCTAAGATTTTATTTTCGGGTAAAGAAACAACTTAATTATAAATAATTCTGAAATAGTGGTTGATTTTCAAACTGCAACCTTTAAATTGGTTAATTGTCGACAATTAATTTTTGTATTAACTAGTGACTTAATTTTAAATTATATAGAATATGGTTGTTTGTTGCTGTACTCTCAAAGTGGCTATTTTTTAAATCATTCCGAACTGGTTCCAATGCCGAAACACTGGCTTAAGTTTGTCGATGAATCCATACTGGGACACCACTTACAATAACGTAAAAATTAGGCAAATCACATGGTATAAGAAAGAATTTACTTTTTATTTCTATTTTTTTATTAATTATCAAAAAAAAAATTAGTATTTTTTGAATACATAATATTACAGGCAAATACTTTGATTAATAACAGTCTGATACTTAAATTATTAAATTGTTGTTATCAATTTAGCTTAATATAGAAATTAAAACAAGAATTAATTGAATTCCCGCAAATTACGTGTACATTTTTTTTTTTCAAACCATCATTCATAACCCTCTATAGAATTATAATTTTTTAAATTTCAAATTGTAAACCTTCTCCTGTTCTTCCGAAAACAACAAAGTTTGATCAAACATATTGAACGCAATTTTGCGAAGATTGAATAAATTTTCGATCTTGTGAAGCATTCTGGATGCATGGAAAGTGATGTTAGATGACAAGCTATACAGAAGTTGATGTGATAGTATGGAGAAATATTTAATTCGTATATGGGTCTTATTTCAACAATTGCAATTGAATTGGGTATTGATGAATCAAAAAGAAAATATATCGAGATCAGATAATTCGTTTCCACTGTGTGTGTATTCGGGATGATATGAGGGTGAAATTGTACATAGAAATGAAGAAACATGAGGTAGGATTCTGATGTATCCACTATGCATTAATACATTGGATAAAAGTGATGAAGAGATATAAATTTTTGATGCTACAACAGTTCATTGTGTGTGTTGAAGGTGAAAAATGGACGCAAAACCATTATATTTTTGGTCCGAATTGATTCTTGATGCTGCTTTCTTTTGAGAAGTATTATGCTTCGTCTACTAAATTTTCAAGTTTTGATACTTTATAAGTACTTTCAATGTTATATTTTTATGATGCAATTAAAGTGAAAAATGTTTATAATTTTTCAAAATTGGGGTTACATTTTTTGCTTCTTATTCTTTAGAAAGTTAGTTTGGTATAGATTGTTTTTGTGTCTAATGATTAATTGTTTGTAAATTTTGTATTGAATAGAATTAGTAATCAATAATGTGTGCCAAGTTAAAAGAGACAATGTAAAAAAAAGGTATCATTTGAAGCAGTGATATATCATATATATATATCTTCTTCTAAATTTTTTGTATCTACTTGAATATAGAGTATCGAATGTTTGTATTTTCTAGCATAATATATTATAGATAATTTTTGATATTTTGTGTAGGCAATGGGTGTTTCAGTACATAATAATTTTCCTTGATTTAATAGCAGTTAAAAATTAAGTATTTTGGTATAAAAATTTGAGCATTTGATACTAATATCTTTGTAATTTGGCATGAGTTTACTAATCGTATCAATTTTGAGATTTTTGTGAAGCCCACTAAGTATCTTAATGCATATATTAATCTAATATCAGTCTTATGTAATTTGTAACCAATCGTTATAAAGATATAATTTGATCATGTTTTGTGAAAACATAAAATTTTTTATTTTGAAAATCATAAGTGTATCATGATACTAATAATTTTGTGTTATAAATGTTTGTATCAATTTCACTGTATATAAGTTGAAGTAATCTGTAATCATACTTATAATATACCAAAAATAAAAACGTATAAATGTATTGAATGAATTGGAAAATCGGGACATAAAAATGTATGGACATAAAAGAACTCTTTTTCAATTGAGAAGTATTAAATTACTTAATATATAATGACGTGGGAAGAAATACTCCAAAAACTTAAGGTATCTTTAAAACAATAAAACTTATCTTGACTGTAAGTCAGTAACTAAACTACTATTCTATATTAATCAGTTCATCATCTGTCAATGGAACGAAGACACCCTTAAAAGCTTTGTGGGATCATCATACTCGCAAACATATTTCGCCTTGGTCTTGTCGGCACCATCTTTTCATAATAGTGTTGCATATCTTGAGCGAAGATAGTCACTTCAGAAAGGGATCGATGAGACCTTCATTTCGTCGCTAAAACATTCAGCAAAAGCAGCTACATACGTTCCGCAGTCAGTGCAAATGAAAAAAGATTCACTATTACCGACATATAATAATGTTTTGCTTTAATTGATACTAAATAACAAGAATAATGGTACACAAAATCAATTATACTATATCAAAAATGATAAATATAATGTGACCTAAATATAAATTCTCATAACCCAATTTATTCTTATAAGTATCATATAGATAATTATCATTTAATATGATGCACTGTACCGAATAACATTAAACATAAAAGGTACACAAATTTCATTAGCCGTTATATAAGGTGACAAAGACAGGAACATGCCAAGATGATACTTAAACAAGTATCTTAGATACCTTAATGTTGATATGCAAAACATAAAAGGTACACAAATTTCAATATTCCTTATGTATAGTGAATAATTTGATACTTTTATTATTCTCTTTCACTTTTGATATAATTAAACCAAATAAATAAACAAATAATCATGCACCTTGAAAACCACCTACAGGCCAAAATTATATTAAACCAGAATATTAGATTACATTAATTCATGTTATTTGATACAAATAACAATAAACATAAAAGTACCAAATGACATTAATTTTGCTTATGGTATACTGTCATATACGATACTTACAAATGAAAATTAAGAATCATCATACAAATAAAAAAACATATACATTAGTGTTCAATGTTAATTTGATCTAACTCACAAAAACATAAAAGATAAGCACAAATTTCATTAGTCGTTATATAATGACAAAAATAAAACAGGCCCAAGACGATACTTAACCATTACATTAATGAGTCCATGTTATTTGATATGAAATAAAAATAACCAAAATATATACAAATTAGAGATTCTTTCATGTAATTGGAAATAGACGGTACCTAAATGAAAATATAAGAATCATCAGACTAAAAATAATAATAATACGAATATGATAAAAATTGCATACCATGGGTAGTATTGGTCGAATAATGGGAGGACCACCTTTCTAACCCTTTTCTTTAGGGTTTTCGAATCTTTTGTAGATGCATGTACTTTCTTTACCGATTTTTTTTTGGCTAGAACTTTGATTTGTTATGACTATCGAGTCATGCGACCTGTTAGAACTCAATTCTTTGATGTTTTCGATTCTGGAAAAAACTTGGAACTATTTAGATGTTAGATGAATAGTATAAGCCAAAACAATAGATAGACAAAAAAAAAATAATCAAAATATAGAAGATGAGAAAACCTATTTTGGACTATAAATCTGATTGAATAGGGATAGGTTCCTTTTGAAATTCAAACTTACTTGAAATTGATAACTGAAATAATAGAGGGATAGATTAAGGACAAAATTTTGAGAAATGAGAAAGGTCTGTTTTTTAGTTTCAAAATAAAAATTAAATGGTTAAGTATCATTGGAAAAAAAAAAGGATTTTTGACTTTTAATAAAAGAGTAGGGAGATAATGAAAATAAGTAAAGTAATGTTGATTTAGTTAAGTAATTTTTCCTATAATAATAGCCAATTATTGTAAACTTCAATTTGAATAATTTCTCATCTATAAATAATCATGGTCTTACATTATTTTGTTTATAAAGTACTATAGATTTAAGTAATATGAGAAGTATTATATTTTTTTTTTATATTGATGATTAGTCAAAAAGGAAAATCGAGCATTTCTCTCTTCTTTGGGGCCGGGTCACATGTGGACCAGGCCCTTGTGAAATAGATTTGTTGCTTTTCACAAAATGAGTTCCTTAGAGCTCAATCTTTGATTTTTTTAAAAGGAAAAGCGAGAGTTGTAAATAAAACGACTTCTATACTCTTCTATAATAATTATCTATATATATATATACTATTGAAGAAAACTCTTTTATCCGTAGAACTTGAACTGTTCACACTAATTCAATTTTTTTAGAGATTTTTGATGTATTGAAACGGTTTACGTAGTTGTGTTCTTTTCAAAATCGGGCCTTAGAAGCTCAATCTTTTGATTTTTTTCACGCCACCCAGCGATAGTTGCATCACACCACTATTTTCAATTGTTTTAATAGGTTTCTCTATATATCTATTATCTCATATCAGCTATCTCTATAAGTTTTCTCTGTTAAAGAATAGATTCTTTAAAAGTAAACTTTGAACTTCACTAATTCAATTTTTTTTATTTGAGATGTGATGTGATTGAACTGTTATATTTTAAAGAAGATAAATTAAAAGATATACAATTAAATTGATGTAGATAGTGTCGCAATAAACTTGTAAGTATCTAAATTGAGTTTTAAACTGTTATACATCGTAAGTAGCTATTTTTCTTATTAACAAATATGACTTTTTCTCAATTGATCAGAATTTCTCAATTCAGATTTTTACTATAACTTTTTTTTTAAAAAATATTTTTTACCAATAATGTTTACTTAATATGAATTTAAAATAGTCAACTTTAATACAAAAAAGAAACAACTAAAAAGTAGACAAGTGTCCTCATCTTTTAGCCGAAAAAGAGGAATTTATTACGTAAACACCAGGAAATTCTTAAAGTGCTATGTTTCTTCTACCTTTAAATTATTATAGTTCACATATACGTGGCCAAAGAAAATAATTACAAATTGTTTAGTGGATTGATTGATCTCTTATTAATTAATTAAATCAATGACTATTAGAGATATGATTTATGGGTACTTCTTGTTCATATAAGATATATATTCGTTAGCATTAGCAAATTTTTACTTGTAACCTAATCTGTCATACTTTCATAATATCATGGTCCGAACTGTTAAATTTCTTTAAAACATTTAATACTTCACTTCACTTCTCAGTATTTAAATGATTTATTGGATTCAACTCTAAAAAATTGCAAATTTACACAAAGGTGGTAATTAATAAAAAAAAGTAATGTTAAATGATCAGAAAAACTTAATCAGAAATATAAAAAGTTTATAACGTCTTTTTTATTTTAAAATAAACTGATCTTTGCATTTTTTAATTAAAGAATATTAAAATTAAAAGAGTAAAAATATTAATAAAGAATAATTAATAGTGTGAATATGTTATTTTCACCATTTTGGCCAAATTATAGCTAAGATTTTTTTGGCAAAAAGGATTTTTCCTAATTATCAATAATTATTTTCATACTCAACATATCAAATCTACATATGACAAATAAAAGTTAACGATAAAAGCTTTTATTAATATAAAAATATTTTTGTAAAAAATTAGAATAACTGAATATAAAAAACGAAAAACTAAAGGTTAATCTGCATACATTTCTAATTATATTATTACTATCGAGAATAATTTTTTTACCTTGCATAAATATAAAGGTAAAACTTATATATATAAAATATATTGTTGTTGAGTATTATTTTTGTTGCTCACTTTTAATAGTTATATTTTAAACAATATATATATATTTTTTTTGATAATAGTGGACTAGAAATTATAATTATAATACTTTTTTAATCACATTTCTGAATATCTATTTTTAAAAAATAATAAAATAATATAATTTATATAATTTTATTGTATAGGTCGAAAAACAAATGTTTTTTTACGTACAAATGAAAGTGGCGGAGGGAATAAACGATAGAAGAAGTAGAAGAATTTTGGAAAGCCATATTGATGGTGATGAGGGACGAAAAATTTAAAAAAGAGAGAGAAAAAAACGCTACGTGTTACAAACTAGGTATAGCTATGTACGTATAGGGTAGAGAGAGAGAAAAAAAAATGAAAAATCAGAAATGCGTACAATTATAAAAGCACCTAATTCCAATGGTGAAATATCACACTCAGTATTATTACTAAGCTTTATGAGAAAAAAAAAATGGAGGAATTGGAGAAGAAGAATATTACTAGTATGAAGGAAGAAGAAGCAGAAGAAGAAATTGATAATAGTTTTGTACCTGTTTATCACTCTTTTGCTTCTAAAAATTATCATTCTCACCTTGTTTCTGATGATTATTTGTCGATTTTAGCATCCAAAGATGGCGATTTTCTCCTTTCTCCCACCGGAGCTCAGGTATGATTTGCGTTTTCGTTGTTGAAATAAACTATTAACTGAATACAGCGAAAACTGTAGCTTATATCCTATAACAGTAGTATTACGGCGAAAAATTAACTTACAGAGTTTGCGTATAATGTTGTTGTTGGTGATGAGATGGATACGATTCCTTTTCGTTAAACTATAGGTCTCGGGTTTGAGTTTCGAGTATGAGAAAGAATGTGCTAGAGAGTGTTTAACGGGTGCCGATTCAAATTAATGGAGATCTATGGAAACTGAAGGGCTCAGATTCGGCTCTGATCCCTAGTACACTTATTAGGAAAATAGAATTAATTATCATTTATCAATGGGAATTCAAGTGTATATAAAATGAAATTTACATATTTAAAAACTACAAGTAGAAGCCTAATAGTTACATTGATTTGAGGAAGTGAATATGTATTCTTTAAGTTATAATCTTTTTGTTCTAAGTAGCACTTGAGAAATACGAATGTAGATCTCGAATTACGATCTACTTTAGATGATTTGAATTAGGACATATTGGTGTCTCAAAGTAACAATAGTAAATGGACTAATGTAATTTGATATCTTTGATATGACAATTATCTAATTGGAGAGTTACAACTCGAAACATTGTTAAGCTGCAATTGGTATAGTTATGGTCCGCGATTTGTTAGTATCTTGAATTTTGCACTATAGGCGTATATGATAGCATCCCCTTTTATGTATTTATCCGTTCTCTATTGATGTAAAAGGTCCATTTCTCTCCGGACATGATAATCTGCGTGTGTGTGTAATCGTTAAACTCAATGCGATGATCTTATCTTTTGCTCCATTGGAATAATCTTACATGTACTTTAATGATGTAGTGGTTGTGTTGGTGAATGACGCAGGTGAAAGTTTCGGAACTTGAGGGCAAAGTTGTTGGCCTTTACTTTTCAGCTAACTGGTATTCACCATGTACGAAGTTTACAAACCTGTTAGTCAATGTGTATCAGCAGCTTAAGGAATGCAGCAATATCAATTTCGGTTTCGAAATCGTCTTTGTTTCTTCTGATGAAGACTTAAATGCCTTCAATACTTATAGGTCATCAATGCCTTGGCTTGCAATTCCTTTCTCTGATTTGGAAACAAGGAGAGCCCTTACCCAAAAGTTTGATGTCGAAGGTATCCCTTGTTTGATAATTCTACAACCTAAAGATGACAAATTAGACACTGCAGTTATTAAAGACGGAGTTGAACTCGTGTATCGATATGGAGTGCAAGCTTTTCCGTTTACCAAAGAAAGGTTGGACGAGTTACGAAAGAAGGAGAAGGAGAAACGTGACAACCAGACCTTGAGCAGTTTGCTAACACACGATGCCAGAGATGTTCTTTCGGGGCATCCTAGTCCTAAACAAGTGAGTCTGTCTTTCATACATGAATAGATTGTGAAACGTAGTGCCTCTTGATTACAACTTGTTACATGTTAAATGCGTACTCGAGATATTCACCACTTCTATTGTGCATACTTTTATACATTTCATTTTGTAGGTGTCTGTTGCTTCTTTAAAGGGGAAAACAGTTGGACTTTACTTCTCAGCACAATGGTGCAATCCTGCGAAAAAATTTACTCCAAGGTTAATTTCAGTCTACAAAAAGATTAAGCAGCAGCTAGAGGGAAAGGATGATGAGGATTTCGAGATAGTGTTCGTATCAAGTGACCATAACCAAGTTGATTTCACAACGTATTTCGAGACCATGCCCTGGCTAGCAATCCCATTTGATGATCCAACAATCAAAGCTCTAGCTAAGTATTTTGATATCCGAGGGATTCCGAGCCTAGTGATATTGGGACCTGATGGTAAAACGGTGACCAAACAAGGTATGTAGTATTATTACGTGTTACCATCTCATTTGAAAGCTTTCATTACTTAATGTTATGTCTCGACAGGTAGGAGCCATCGATCAAACTTAGTAACAAAGATAACGCTTAACCCAATCACAATACTATAATAGAATATATAGAGGAAGCAAATGGATGAAATAGCAAAAGGCCTTCCTAATACAGGAGGACCCCATTTGGGGCCAATCGACACGGCTCACTTTCGTACCAGACGGGCCCATGGTGGGGGACTTTCATCTGTTTTGTGATTGTGAATGAAAACCGGGCTAATGGATGGGCTTACCAAATGCCTTTAGTGCGGTCCTATGGAGGGGTACAGTCCCAATTTGTGTGAAGCCCGTGCGCCGCGACCCAGAAAACTAAGTTATTGGGCTGATCTTAGGTTCTTACATGTTATATGTAGAGATAAATTAGGTAAAAGGATACCATAATGTATAATTGGGTATAAATCATGTCTTAATGACATGTTATTGTGAATTTTTAATGGGCCTTTGTTTATGGACTCAGTGCACTGTGTGTTTTTGTTTGAGAGTGGCACTATATGAGCCTTGGAAAATCGACCATGTACATGAGAAAATGTTTTTATTATACTCCAGGATGAGTCATTATCACTTTGTGCTATTATTATAAACATGTTGTGATGAAGCCCCATTTCCACCAACCCACACCCCATACTCTTACACCTCACTTCAATTTCATAGTATTTATCAAAATTATATATAAATATTTATCAAAATTATATATAGATATTTTTAGAACGATATTTTACTTTATATACTATGCGTATATCTTCTATTCAGAAAATTCACCCCCACTATCGTGCGGTAGGGTACAGGAGGGGTAGGTGCCAAATTTGCTTGAACATTTTCCATTATTAGTCAGTTATTCGCATTCAATTAGTTTGAGACATTAAGTTGATTGGTGATGTATGATTTACTTTTTTTTATTTCATTTGAAAAGGAATGTCCTTCTTTTTTTTTTTTTTTTTTTTAAAAAAAAAATTTTTTTTCTTTTTTTGGTTGTGTTTTTGGTGTTTTTTTATGTTATTAGGTAGGATTGTTTTTATTGTTTTTGCGTTTTATGGTTTTGTTTTTTTTTATTTTTTGTCTTTTTATATTTAAGTTTTCCAAAACTCACAACCCCCCCCTCCCACACCCCACTTCACTTTTTTCCCTTTTTGTCCAAATTTTTCCCTTCCCCGGTTTCCGGCCTTCCACTAATGCCTATCGTGGAGTCTCTCTGGACAATCTTTAATTTGAATTTACAAGGATTTAAATTTTTTATATATTTTTGAAATTTTGTCTCTATTAAAAATAGGTGAAACAAATTAAAACGAAGAAAGTGTATTAAAAGTAATCATTAATTAAAACCATAGTTGTATTGGTTATAATGGTATGAAAATGTTTGTCATTATTCAACACGGGTGGGGTTAAAGTAACGACTGGAAAGTTCAAAATCATTTCTTTCTTTTCATATAGATACAACTTTTAACACAGTAGTACAAAAATACTAGATGTGACATTTTTATAATTTTCTGAATCCCTAATTAGAATTTTTTATTGCATTCGATCTAAGGATTAAGGGTGTAGTCTATTAATTAATAATATACATCATGTATTATGAAGTCTCGAGTGACAAAAAATAATCGTGATTTCTTTTTTATGTGTTTAAAATTTCGTAAATAGAATTGCCTGTTACGTATAGTGATAAGTATATAGTAAAATTAGTTGAGATACTTATGATAATACAAATAGAGTTACTCGATATCCGTAACGGACAAACGAATGTCTGGTCCACGTCTTGTTCACATTTCAGTTTGTATAAACCGTAAGCTAGCTAAAAAAGTAAGAATAAACCAAAAACAGAGCAACAAAATATCCAAAAGTGACACGGCAAAGCTAAAGCAAAGCACCTCTAAAAGCTAAACAGTCTGTTGCAAAAATCACAAAAATCTCCATCAAAAACATTCTCAATATGAATTAAAATACTCAACACCCTTTAAATATCCATCAAAATCCACAAATCTCTCTCTCAAACCAAAAAGAAAAATCTCCTTTTTCTCAATAATAAAAAAAAAATCATCAATGGGTCTCTGTTTTACTAAAGAATGTTGTTGTCCACATTATAGAGATGTACCAATTTCATCATCCCCTGAATATAATCCAATTCCAGTATCATCTCAAAAATATCCACAAAATTCGATACCAGAACCAACACCAACAACCATCAACCAGCAACCGCAACCAGCACCAGGGTGTCGACCGTGCACCAGGCGTACCACTGCGGGGTGCCGACTTTTTGCCAATCCAATTGGTTTTCATATTAGGAAAACCATATGTAGACATAAAAACACTGTATGATCTTGATAAAGAATTGGGAAGAGGTCAATTTGGGATAACCTATCTTTGTAGTGATAAATCAAGTGGATTGAAATACGCGTGTAAATCGATTTCAAGGAGGAAATTGGTAACACAAAAGGATATTGAAGATGTTAGAAGGGAAGTTACAATACTTCAATATTTAAGTGGACAACCAAATATTGTTGAATTTAAAGGTGCTTATGAGGATAAAAATAATCTACATTTGGTTATGGAGTTGTGTAGTGGTGGTGAACTTTTTGATAGGATTACAGCAAAAGGGAATTATTCAGAAAAAGAAGCTGCAAGAATTGGAAGACAAATAGTGAATGTGGTTCATGTTTGTCATTTTATGGGAGTTATGCATAGAGATCTTAAACCTGAAAATTTCTTGATGGTTAGTAAAGATGATGATTCTCCATTGAAGGCTACCGATTTTGGGCTCTCTGTTTTCATTGAAGAAGGTTAGTTTGTTGAAAATTTTTCTCTATTAGTCTTGACGCGCTACTGATAAAGTTGTTGTAACGTGATTGGATCTGTTGTGTTAGCTGTGAAAATAATTTTGATAGAAACATAAGGTAAACCTGCATACAATAGATACTTGTGCTCTATCCTCGTACGTACCCGAGCTTAGTTTGCGGTGGACTGTGCTGTGTTTGCTTTGTCTTTTTTATTATGGGAATATGCGGTTGGGGTCACTCAAGTATTTCCTTCGCTTCTTTTCATTTTGACCTTGAGGGGGGATTGGTGAGAAGTTAGGGTTCATCACGGAATGAGGTAAAAAGGGTGTGGTTGTGCTAACGAAGGTGATTAGGTTCGTATCCTTGAGCCTCTATATATCACAATTCTTGTTAGGTTTCTATATTTGTTCACTTCCCACATTAATCATGTGATATTATTTGTTTTTGTCGAGCCTGATTCTCTATGACATGAATGTCTTTGATTAGATGTTATGTGATAACTATTTGAACAATAAGTTTGATTACAAGGCTCGATATGAGAGTTGATTTTTCAGATGATTACTTAATTTAGTTATTATTATTTTAGAAAGTCATTTTTTTATTTCAGCTTTTTTTTTTTTTTATAAAAAAATGACTTTCTAAAATAATAAATACTATTAATTAAAAAATCAACTCTTGAATACAGTCTTTTAAATTTTCAGAATAATTGATGATAATGTTAATTAGAGTAATAGTGAGTCTAGTGACCATATAAGTTAAGTTTGATTACTTTGTTGAATGAGTCATGATTAGTCACTCAAATTCTTTAATCTTTATTAAATTATTGTCCTCTGGTCTTTTTTTTATTTGTTTTTAAGGTTTTAGCACAACACACTCTTATTAAAAAGCCTACTTAAAACCCTAGGCTTATGACATATATGCTACTCTAAAGGTTGATTAAGACTTATTAAACATGTTATAAAAAATGAAAAACAAACACATGCCTTTATTTTATTTCATCAAAATAAGTTTATATCAGGACTAAAACTCGAGACTTCTATGATAATATAAGGAGACTTATGACTTACTGCTCATTTACGCGATTTAAAGTTTACAAAAATCATGAAACATGAATTGTTGCAATTGAGAAAAATAAAATAAAAGTGTCAATTTGATGGGACAACGTAATAGACTTTGGTCCTGAGTTTACAAGACTTTATATATGTAGATGGTTGACCTAGTCAATTGAAAGTAACAGGTCAATGCATATTTTCTTTATGTTCCCGTGTAAAACCTGTAAACACAATGAATATAGTCATGATGATTAAATCACCTTATGTCGTAGTTTGATTAAATACGAAATTTTTAAAAAATTGATAGTAAAATTTACTTAGTCCTATCATTTTGCTCTAATACGTAAATATATGATCTTTAACTTGGTTTCAGGCTCCCAGCTAGTAATTATGACTTTTAATTTTGAATGTGTACAAATAGATACTTAAACGTGTATACACATTTGTCCTATATGATATTTGGGTTTTTACGTGAGCGGTCCTATGCATTTATTATACCATGTAAGGCACTGGGTGGTTCTACCTTGATCAATTTTATAATAACATTTAAAAATATGTATTTGTACAAATCTAAAATTGAAGGACATAGATGTAAGCCAAAGTCAAATTAAATGATAATCGATTTTGTATTAAGTTATGATCTTTGTGTCTTGTAGTTTTTCATTGGTTTTAAGATAGAAGGAACTTTATATCAAGTGGTTTAAAAAAATAATATTGGGTGGGACATAAGTCATAACTTTGGTACGTATTGTTCACAAAGTTGTCATATACACAATTTTATGACCAGTTTGTTCACTTTTGTACAAAAGGGAATTAACAAAACTTGCTATGTCTTGCTCAATTTTTCATATGCTTTGAGGTTTTGCCGGACCGTAATATTCATTCTACCTATCTTGTTAAATTATTTATAAGTTTTATCGAACTGGCAAAATGTAGCAATATATAATGGACATGTTTATTAAGTTGGATCGAATTCAACAGACATATAAAAATGTTAATGATTTTGATTATCTTTGGATATTAAACTTGCAATAAGAATCACATTTTCGCGAATTTATTATTTTGTAGGAAAAATTTACAAGGATATTGTTGGAAGTGCATATTATGTTGCCCCTGAGGTGTTGAAGCGCAAGTATGGGAAGGAGATAGATGTGTGGAGTGCTGGAGTTATTTTGTACATTTTATTAAGTGGATTCCCTCCCTTCTGGGCTGGTTAGTACACTTCCTTTCGCAGTAAAATTCACATGTAACTTGTCGTAGGGTTTCAAATTTCATAATATAACTCGAAACATCATGACAATAGCTATTTTTTCAGTGACGAGGACAAAAAATGGCATGTAAAACTATGTTTACTTTTTTTTTTCTTCCTACAATGATATGTTCTTAGGTAGAGTAGTTGCAAACTACTTTGTCAAGAAACTCATAGTGAGTTTTGACTAATTCTCTACATTGACGGTGTACTATCAGGTCGTATAAAAGATAATTACTTGTAACTAAGGTGTCGATTTTGACGCACTAGTCTTTTGTTGTAATAGATAATTCTCTCTGTAGTTTTAATATTTTCTTTTATATTATTATTTTTTTATCCGTAGATCAACTGAACAAAATGTATTAAAATGTCACACCTCTACTCTTTTAGTACATCGTTTGTAATTATTAGCTTCCGCATGATGCTCGGTGATCATCTAATGTTCTGTTTTCCTGTACATGTACATCAGAGACTGAAAAGGGCATATTTGATGAAATTGTTAAAGGCGAATTGGATTTTGAATCATCTCCATGGCCTTCTATCTCTACCTCAGCAAAGGATCTTGTGAGGAAAATGTTAACAATGCATCCTAAAAAACGAATCACTGCAGATGAAGCCCTCCGTAAGTACAGATACATCTCGATATGTATTAATTTTCACGTATAATCACTAAACGTTGAATTGATAATGAAATCATTTTGATAATGTATGATGCCAGAACATCCGTGGCTTATGAAAGACGGTGAAGCATCAGACAAGCCTATTGATAGTGCTGTTTTATCAAGGCTGAAGCAATTTAGAGCTATGAACAAGATGAAGAAACTCGCGCTTAAGGTACTGCAGAGTAACATTTACTCCCTTCGTTCCTGTTTATGTGACACATTTTCGTCCTGATACTGAAAAATATAAATGAAAAAAAAATTAAAAAAAAAAAAAAACAAAAAAAAAAAAAAAATTTTTATTTAAAAAAAAAAAAAAAAACAAAAAACAAATTTTTTTTATAAAACAAAACCAACCTGCCCACAACCCACACACCCAAACACAAAAAAACCCACTTTGTCCCCACACCCCACTTTTTTTTATGTTTTTGCTTGATAGGTTATCGCGGAGAACTTATCAGAAGATGAAATCAAGGGACTGAAGCAGATGTTTAATAACATGGATACTGATGGGAGCGGTACAATCACATACGAAGAACTGAAAACAGGGCTATCTAGGCTAGGATCAAAGCTTACTGAATCTGAAATAAAGCAATTGATGGATGCAGTAAGAATGTTTAGATTTCTTTGTGTCAATTTTATTATAATGTATACATTTTTTGCATTACATTTTCGTCGATTGCAGGCGGATGTTGATAACAGTGGGACGATAGACTACATCGAGTTCATTACTGCTACTATGCATCGACACAAACTCGAAAGAGAAGAGAATTTGTACAAGGCTTTCCAGTTTTTTGACAAAGATAGTAGCGGGTATGTATCTTTATCTGCAAATACAGTCGAACCTCTCTATAATAACGTTGTTTTTGTGTGGATATTTTTAAGCTGCTGTAGTGAAATGTTGTTATTGAGAACATCTAATACAACATAACATAAAAAAAATCCGTTCTAGTGAAATGTTATTCGTGAGAATTGTACATGATTCTTGGTTTGATTCAACTGTTTTTCGGGTTTTCTTTTAACAGATTTATCACAAGAGATGAACTTAGACACGCGATGGAAGAATATGGAATGGGGGATGAAGCTACAATAGATGAAATCCTAGATGATGTTGACACAAACAAAGTTAGTCAATTCTCTTATGATTCTTCTACTTTTTTTACATTGCAACAAAGTTTTGTTATATAATTTCTGTTTTCATATATGTAGGATGGGCTGATTAACTACGATGAGTTTGTCGCGATGATGAGGAGAGGAACTGTTGATGAAGTGAAGCCAAGATGAAAATTTCTTCATCTATATGGTAGAGTTGCAAGCATTTTCCTTGAATAAGATCTCCTCCTGTTTGTGTAAAAATTGTAATATAAAGTTTGGAGAGGAGTGTTCAGTTCTTTGTACAACCAGAAACTTATTTGAGTGATAAGAAAATGTAATGAAGTGCACTTTTGCTTTAAGCTTTTACCAATGTAAAATTAACTGAAAGTTAAATAAAAATACATAACAAATCATGTTTAACTTAAAGATTATATAATGCTCGTATTTTTTAAAATGTTAAAGTATTATGTTGATATATCAATATAAATTACGATTAAATGATTTGATTTCTAATCCTTAATCAGAGGTATCGAGTTCAACGTCTAGTCCTTGTGAATCCATATTTAGTCCACTACAATGCTACGGACACCGAGCTGAAAATTCCGAAGAGAAAAAAAACCTCTACCTAAACGACACCGCTTTGTTTCATATCTTCTTTTTCACCTGTTCTGGGAATAACGCTAATCCTTTCCATCCTCACGGGACATTGGCGATGGTAGCCTCTAATACTACGTCGTTCTCTTTGCTTCCACAAAACCCAAAACCAATTTCTCTTTCTAGGGTTTCAAGCTTCATTTGCAGAGCATTTACCAAATTCCCCGGAGACTCAGATTCCGACGACTCACCGGATGAAATTCCCGGCCGGAGGTCCAATTACTCCGGCGTCAAGGTCGAAGAAACAGTTGATAGCAAAACCGGAAAGCTCCGACTAGATACATGGGTCAGTTCCCGGATCGACGGAGTTAGTAGAGCTCGTGTTCAGTCTAGCATCCGCTCTGGTCTTGTTTCCGTTAATGGACGCGTCACTGATAAGGTCCCACTGCTTTACACTCAAAATTATATATGTAGTAAAAAAGAATTTGAAATAATATTATTATCAATCTTCCAATAATATTTGTTTTGCTGGTTTTAAGCTTGATACGGAGTTTAAGAGGTAAAAAACTTTCAAATGTTGTAGGATGTACCAAAATATCATTCACGTTTGTATCAACATGTCAGGTGGAAAATTAAAATTAAAATTAAGTCGTTGTAAGAAAAGCATTTCAACTTGATATTTGAAGTCATTTCAATGGCTTAAAATTCTGGATTTTTCTCAGTTTTGTTGGTAAAGATTTGATTTTTACTTTGCAGGTTTCACATATGGTTAAAGGTGGAGATAAGGTTGATTGTACAATAGCTGATTTGAAGCCTTTAAGAGCTGAACCAGAGGATATACCATTGGATATAGTGTATGAAGATGAGCATGTTCTTGTTGTTAACAAGCCTGCTCACATGGTAAGTTCTAGAATAATCTACTTTCCTCCGTTTTAATTTGTTTGTCTGATTTTGACTTTTGTACGGAAGTGGTGAAAAAAAGAAAGAGACACTTTTTGAAATGGACTAAAAAGGAAAGTAAAACAAACAGATTGAAACGGAGAAAGAAGTTGTTTTGGGCTTGTTATGCATCTTTCTTTGAAATGGAGAAGTTGTAAATGGAGATATTCAAGCATTGGACCACGGTGGAATCACCTACCGTAGTTCTTTTTTATGGTGTCTTGTTTGATTAACCATGTAGATACTCATTGTTAATCTGGAAGAGAACTTTGATACATGAAGTTTGATACTCATTGTTAATCTGGAAGAGAACTTTGATACATGAAGTTTGACGCAATAGTTCCTTTTCTGGATGTCAGTCTACTTGAACCATTTTCTTAGTTGTAGTAGTGATACAGATTGATTGAAATTAACAACGCGGATGTTTGAACTACTAGTTGACTGTTATAAAAATGTTCAATAGGATTTTTGTTTCGATACAGGTTGTTCATCCTGCTCCAGGAAATGCTACTGGAACACTTGTAAGCGTAATTCTTCATCACTGCAGTCTTCCTACTGTTTCATTTCCGGGTGAGGAAGTGCTTTCTGATGGGGAAGATGCTTCTGATGATGAGTTGAACATGTTTTCTGCCTATCGAAGTCCTAATTATGATGACTCTTCTGTTATGTGTGAGTCATCTGTTCGGCCAGGAATTGTGCATAGGTTAGACAAAGGAACAAGTGGATTGCTTGTTGTAGCGAAGGTGATTCCTACTTACAGGCTCTGAAGATGGGTAATTCATGTCTAGATATCTCCCTTTAACCTTTTGAGAAAATTGTGCTTGTGATAGTAGATTTATCTTGCTTAAGTTAAATATCTTTGATGTTGTCTCTACAGAACGAGCATTCCCTTACCGATCTAGCTGAGCAGTTTAAGAAACATACCATTAAGAGAGTATATGTCAGCATTACTTGTGGGCTACCTGCTTCAGTCGCAGGACGCGTTGATATTCCAATTGGTCGTGATTCTAATAACAGAATCCGTATGGCTGCTATCCCTGGAACACCTAAAAGTGGAAAATCCCGTCATGCTGTCAGTAGGTGCTGGAAACTCTTTCATGCTTTGTTTTCTTTGCAATGCGTTAATCAGCATTTGAATGCCAAATTCCACAGCTCCTCATGTTCTTATATTTCTTTACTGTTCCGTACTAAATTCCTTTGTTCACACCATCAAACTGAAGACCAATTAGTTGAGGCGGGCACCTGCACACACAACACACAACCCATCGATCAACCCACAAACCATGTGCAAGTCCTTATGGAAAAGGTCTACTTGCTTCTCTTCAATCAAGTAATATTTTCAGGTATAAAGTAATCGAAAAACTTGCTGGGGGTGGCTCGGCATTGGTTGAATGGAGGCTAGAAACTGGTCGCACTCATCAGGTACACAATATCACATGGACTCTTAGTTACTCATGACAAATTTTCACTCTTCTGCCTAGACATTGTTAACTTCATTCTTTGCATCTTGATATACTACATTCTTTCAAATCTCAAACATATGTGCTTCAATCTTTCTAGCCCTGTTATACTTAGCATTTGGTTTAATGAAACAGATACGTGCTCATGCAAAGCACCTAGGTATACCTCTTATGGGTGATGAAGTGTACGGAGGTACGAAGAACATGGCCCTTTCGCTTCTTCAGCCTAAAACACCACCAATGTTTCATGGGAAACTTTCACAATTGGTGTCTCAAATTGACAGACCTTGTCTCCATGCGTTAACCCTCGGGTAAACATTGAATATGATGTTGCATCAATTCAGCATGACTAGATACATTTACTCGTATCACTAGTGATATGTAAATTGATTTGCAGATTTAGGCATCCATTCACAGGCGAGAATATACACTTTACGCACGGTTACCCCCTCCTGATTTTGCTGAGATATTAAGCGAGCTACGTGCCATTAAGACTGAGAAGGTATCTCATCCAAACTACTACTAATACTAATAATCCCAATCCTCAGCTCACATTTGGTGCTGTTAATAATTTACTTTCAGGTTTTATGAATTCAACACAACATGATACATTGTTTTGATTGAATGTTCCATGTAAAAGGAGCAGCAGATTCTTTGATACTAGATCAACTAAATTTTCTCATACGCTGACATCTCGAACACAGTTTTGATAATGTACTAGATAGCTATAATGAGTTTATTCTTTTCTTGTTATATTATTAAATTATTCTCCTATATTTAATCAGCAGAAGTCGAGAAGGCGACACCTGAAAAAGTATCACTCTTTTTCCTATTTGAACTATCAGTATTTGTGTTTCCACCTAAATTATTATCAACTATTTGTCAAAACACGCCTTGAAATGAATTTCCTTATACTTATTGTGTGTTTTTGTACCGTTACCTCTAACTTTTTCATTTTCCGTTACACATACATTTTTGATGAACAAGTATAAAGAGACGCGAGGTTACAATTATATCCCAAGAAGAACAACATCACAGTTCATCAGTCTATTGAACCAAGCACCATGCAATAGAAAACATAATTCAAACTCTGATTTCTGATACATTTGGCCGCTAACTATTCTGACCTAACTAAACTACCACAACAGTATATTCAGAAACCACAAATATTCATTAGTTCTTCAAAACCTGCAAGCAAATGACCTGCGTATATGTTAATGGAAGTCTGGCAAATAAGCATCACATCTGCCCCAGAAGTCTAAACAACCCAAGCAAGCACCATTCTCCACAACTACAATAAGGTTGGGATCTATTACGCCTTGTAACTCGTCCTAAATATCTGAAATGCAAGAAAAAGGTGTCAAACTAAAGAGATATGCATTTTACGTGAAGGTAAGAACAGATCCTCTCACATTTTACCGCTAAAGTGCATACATTTGGATATAGAGCAAAATATATTAATTCTAAGAAAGTCATGCAATTTTGGTAGAATTGGAGATGGAGAGTTGACAACGAGTTAAGGCCCTAACTCAGCCAGGATTTATATAAAATCCTAACATCTGTTTGTTGAATTCAAGACGAAAGCTTTCTTCTTCTCTGTGGCTATCAGAGTCAAAAAAATCAATTGCACTCAATTTGAAAGAGAGAGAGAGAGATTAAGTTGGTTTTTTTTCTAAAAGATGGTAGCAGTTGAGAATTTGATGCGACACTAGCATGAGGCCCCAACTGTCTCACAAGCCTATTTCATTGCTACCATAGAGGAATTGACAGAAATTGCAAGTGTTTGCAAGTAATCACAAGCCTATAGGTAAACGGTTAGGGTTGTATTGATTATAACTCGTTCATGTGCACAACATACTTCTCACGATACTTGAGACCATGTTCTAATCATCAATCAGCATATATCAAGAGAAAGCTGTTGTGAGGAGTTTTAAGCTAGATATTTGAAAATAATTTCCAAAATGGAGATACCTTTTTGAAAGAAAATTAGCTCTTGTATTCACCAACATGCATCCACTTGGTAGATGACCATTTGTTCCCTTTAATCACAGGGCAACCACCTGGAATAAAATTGTTAAGTTGCACAGATCAAAGCTGTTAGAAGACTCAAAAGAAAAAACTAGTTCTTTTAGAGAGTAAAATCAGACATTTACTGCCCAAGACAAGAAGACACAGACCCAATTAAGAGTTTGCTAGCAGTAAACTTGCATCTTTTTCTATAGGAGTCCTTCTAGGGAAGGAAGGGAAGAAGAAACATTTTACATTAAATAAGGTTTAAAGGGTGTTAATAGTAGGAGAGATTAAGGAGAACAAGAAGCACCATGCAGACTTGACGGATCCAAAGTAGCATCAGGCCGCATGCTCCAGAAAAGCAAAGCATCGCCCATCTTTGGTTTGACAGAGAGGCCCCCTTTGGCACATTCTGACAACTCATTCCACCCAGGACTAGAACTGAAGTTTCCCTTTGCTGCTGGAAAAACAGTCTCACCTCCTTCTTCAACATCTGATCTGCATATGCCCCAGATAAGCAAATTATACAACCAATCTGTGTATTCATTATGGATGCAACTTAGAGAAAAATCAGAACTACTACCATATTTATCATATAATTATTTGAGGAATTCTAAGCCTTACAGATACATGAGAAGAGTAGCTATACGTTGGCCCCCATTTTTGGTGTTGAAGTCATCAAGGAAGTAGTCATAATGAGGCTCATACTTCTGTCCAACTTCATAATGTAAGACTTGTAGACCTTCTCCATGTTCTGTAAACAAGCTAAGCTAATCAGGGAATTCACAAGGGAAGTAAAGCACAATTATGATCCTAACAGAGGATGAATACACGTCTGCATAGAATCAATTTTCATTAGTGAATCTGATAAACAAAAATAGAATCACCCACTCGCGTTTTTGTTTTGTGAAGAGGAAAATCAAACTAGTAACATCATATTTTGAAGGCCAGGCAAAAGAACAGCCTAAGATATCTCTAGACAGGACAATATACATTTAAGTTCTGCAACTAACATGAATAAAATGAAATTTAAATATCCTAAACCTCACTTGAGTTAAGCTTAACTATCTAACCTTCGAAAATAAAGTAATAGAAAATTTTGAAATTTAATGATTACTACTTAAGAGGTTTTAAGTTTGCAGCCATTGCTTCTTATAAAAACAAATAAGGAACGTAATCGGAGAATGTTTCCCATTTATAATTTTTTAACAAGAACTTGTGGATGACAATGACAATGATATAATAACGACAACAAAGAGTTCATACGCTATGATTTTTGTATGGTATCACACAGTCCTCATACCTGCAGGAATGAATGTATAATCTGCTATCCTCTTCTCAATATTTCTGATAATTTTATCTCGCCCCCTCCTCAAAAACATTCCCGAACTTGTACGAACCCTGTTATATGAAACTGTCAGAACATCAGTCCATAGAAAAAACCTATGTTGATCGGACTCTCCAAAAAATGATGCCGCTCAGATGTCGTATCTTACAAAAATGCACTACTTCTGAAGGATCCGACAAACATTCGGTTTCATTTTTGAAGAGTCCAAGCAACACAGGAAAAAACTATTCCCTCCTGCATCCTACTTTAGATGACACCATTTAACCCAGCATAAAAAATGTTAGTAAGATTTGTCTACTTTCTGATAGCAGTGGAAAACAGTAAGTAGCAATCGAAAAGTTAATACCTTAAGGAAAACATAGCTAAAATGTAGTTCTTATTCTGTGTAGAAGTTGCATAAAGTACTATTAAATATGATGGAGGCAGACATCTTGAGGTGTCCTCAAACTGAAATAGTATCAGACATTGGTTTGGAATGAAGGGAAAAAAGAATCAAGTCTCTAAACCAAGCTATTAAAAGAAAATTATTATAGAATGACAAAAAGACTTCAAAGATGCTTGTTGTAGCAAACTGGCAATCAGTGAATGTAAAGAAATCATCAACTACAAACCTGCTATCTTTACTCTGACCGGTCTTGCTATCAACAACTGATGACTTCACCATGTGAGGCTTAGCTTGATTTATCAAGTATTCACATTCTTCCTTGGACTGTCGAAATGCAAACCACATTGTCACATTCAAACTTTTTCATTTTACAATACCTTAGTGAATCACAAAAGAAAACATAGTTATAATTAGTATGATCTAACACACGTCCAGCCTCAAATTGGTCGGGTATACAATATGAATACTTTGGAACCATTATGATTAATTTTGGTGGTCTATTCTAACACTAAATAACTAACCTTCCATACAAATGAGTGGTTCTATAAAATTAGCACGGGTGTTTCCCCGTTCCCCAAACAGATGTTTAAAAGTGAGCTATACTCAAAATGGAGCCAAGCAAGCGTATGACTTTGCCTTTCCATTTGACCTCTTTTCCCACATGACTCGGAGTGCTCAGTAACAACCTCTCATTGTCACCACCTGCATCTCTTGCTACTAGTGTGATAGCACCAATCATGTTCAGGCAAGTTCACTAGATCTCACCATACACGAGCTTACAAATCCTTAACCAAATACCATAACTAATTTAATGTAACAACAATAGCTCACTGCTATGGATATCCTCATGCTAAATAATGAACCATCAATGCAAATGAGTAATACTATAAAACTAGAGGCTCCCAATATCCCACCCTTACATGAGCATATAAATCTCTAACCAAATACCAAACTAATGTGATGTAACCACAACAAAACCTTAGCTCACCTCTATGGATATTTTGCTAACAATTCCTTAGACAAGAACAAATTAACAAAATCAGACCAAAAATGTCTAAGAGTAACATGCTCACCAAGAAATTGTGGTAAACAAATGCACGAGGCTCCCACGATAAGATCTCTGTCCATTGTTCCCCTCTTTTCCCCAGTCCGTCACCTTCCCCTCTGCAAATGAATTTTTTTACTCAGAAATACAGCCCAATAAAAACTCATTGGATCGGCAGTAACAGTTATAACATACTCTAAGCATATAAAATCAGTGCAATTAATCAATTCTCTGAAATCCAAAACAATATACGTACATATCTAAGTTGAACCGCTTGAACTTGATGTGATCCTGAACAGTCGAAGACGACTCATCATCAGAACCAACAGGAAGATTAAAAATGCCAAGAGCGAGAAGCATTAGAAGAACAACTGTTAGCATCAGAAGCATCGAAAGTACTAAAACAACTGTCGACGATCTCTTCCCTTGATGCCGATTCAACCTCCCCTTCGCCATTGCTTCACTACAATCTTCACCGAAACCCTAGATTGATCAAAATTAATGCAGCATTCGTTTATCAAATAAGAGTATTTCCCGGCAACGGAGTTGCTTTTCCCGGTGAGAGTTCGTCGAACGGAAAAAATGAATCGGAGAAATTGAGAAAATCGTATAGGAAGTCTTATTTGACGGTGAATTGTAAAAGGAATTTATATTTTATGTATTTTTAGATTATACTGGAAGAAGATAAAAAATAACGGTTTACCTGAAATGACAAATTAGTCCTTTCTGTTGTTTTTTTTCAAAATTACCTGATTGGGGACTGAGCTTTGGTATTTTGTTTAAAAAGGTATAAAAAAGCCCATGGTTTTCGAAAATAGAGCACACTGAATCTAATACTTTTAATTAGATTGATCACTTGATTAAGTCATAATTTTAATAGGATAAAGACATTGACGGTGAAAACAATTTCAATTAATGCTTTTGCTTATGAATAGATGTGAAAATCCAAATAGCTTTAGTACGAAACCATGATTTGTCTTGAGAGTTCATACGAATATATACAAATTATCAATTTAAAATTCGTTAGCTCTAACAAAATTAGAATCCTGAACTCATATGCTTCAACAAAGATTACAACGATTACATTTGAATTACATAATCTCCGTGCCAAAGAGCTTCACTTGTTAAGGTTGTCGAACTATCACTGTACATCTCATAACACCTGCACAATTAGCATAGCTAAATATCATTCAACAATGGAGAAAAGAAGGGTGGAAGGGAGAGTGAATTGAATAGCATATCAATATTGTAAAGTTACCCAGCCCACGCAGTGATGGAGCTTGGATTTTCACTAAAAGGGTTCAAGAATATGAAAGAAGCAAAGATGATTCAACATCTGCTATATATACATAAAATAATTTTAACCTAGCAACTTTCAGCAGAATCCCTTGCCCCTACTTGGCTCTGCCCTTGAGCCCACTAGTACTTTGATTGTTAAATTGACATTAATAAGCTTCAAACAGTAACATCACCCTATTATTATTGTGGGGGGGGGGGGGGGGGGGGATGAATTTTCATTTGCAAGCAATAACCAAACTTTGCGAGCTTGTGAACATGATTCTAATTCTCCATATCATTGGACTACTTTTAATTCTACACGAGGAAAGCTATTTACTCCAAAATAAAGCTTCAATTTTCGAATGTCAACCTACATTTACAATTTAGCTCTGCTAACTATGCAATGAAAAGTACTAGTATTGTATAGTAGACACTATCAAGTTTGATTGCAAGAAGACATACATTCATCAAATAAACATGTCTAACACTAATGACAATAGTTCCAACTTCCTAACTTCTTTCTTTTTTTTTAAACGTTGAAACTGCGTCTGGATTTTATAGGCACTTTTTTGTAAAAGGGGAACTAAGTCTGACCTTTAACTACAAGGGTTGATCTTGGAAAACCAAGTTTAGAGGGCTAAAAAGATAACAAATTGCTATCTCATCGGACAAATTCATGATATTGCAGTGAGAGATGCCAAACACTCAAAAAGGTCTTCCAAATTATTCTTTTCGAATAACTAACAAGCACCCCAGCAAATACAACATGAGAAACCCTTAACAATGTAAAGAAGTAAGCAAATAAAGCAACCACATATCAAAAAAAGAAGAAGAAAAAATTCGCTTCAAATCATATAGTAAACCCCTTAAATACTAGTCAGCAATTAGGGTTGAATCACCAGTCTGTGAAATTGCTTGCTTTTCATCAATAAATTATATTTTCCAATGAATTTAAGGTAAAAGAAACTGAAGTTAATGTCATCCTGTATGTGGTAATATATCTTGTAGATAATGTTCTGAGAAAAACTTGATATTTTGATGGGTGTGTATGAGGGGAAAAGAATCTGACTAACCAGACTATCAAGGAGTATTTGAATTGTCACGTTGCTTTTCGATTTCTTGCTTTTGTTTCTCAGCAAGTTTATCCAAAGCAGCTTGCAGAGCATCCCGGCCTCAGAAGCAACTGGTATGACTTCTTGGAATCTCTCCACAAATCGTCGTGCCTCCTTCCAACTCCTTTGGACATTTTTTCTCTGAGCACATCACGCCACAGGTTGCCTTGAGAGAGTTTGGCCCACCTAAGAACCCCGGGGTACACGGAGACGTCTTCTGTAGCGAACTTTAGGGCCTCACGGCGACTGCTAGTGAGTCGCTGTCTATTGAGGAGCTCGTTCTCATCATCATCAAGGCTCTTCTCCTTTTTGACCACATGTCTATCCAATAATTCCTCCATAGTGTCTGGACCATGGTGCAGAAAACGATAGTGATGCAAGAGACATCTTGACTTGAAACTATGGCTCATAGCAGTTGAAAGATTTCGGAATTTTTGGATATTAGCAGTCATCTTTCACCTCAGTAACTTGGCTGGTAGGGGCAGAGAAATAAGACTTCAAAAGCAGGCATATTTTATCAAATTGTCATATTTCACAAGAAAAAGCCAGTAGATCAAAGTGAATTGAAAGAAATGATCTAAAGTAAGAAACACGATTCTTCAAAACGTAACCAATATCCATACAGAACAGTCTCGAGTTTCTTAAGAATGCCATCAAACACGATAGCAGCAAGAGAACAGAAGTGAAAGAAGCGGTGCATGTCTTGTGGTATGCAAAATACTAAGTGATGGAAAAAACTCCAACCGACTCTCAAGACCCCTTTTTGGGATAAAATAAGAAACAAATTGCACTCGAGATACAATGTGATGGAACAAACACGCTAGCATGTATCTTACAAAAGCAATTTCAATGGAACTAAATACACCTTTCTACTGCAATGCACTATAGGAATAGAGATACAATGAAACCAAAAAAACAACTTCTCTTTTTCATTTGGCCACTGCGCCGTGAAAGAGCTCCAGGTTAGACAATGAGTGGACTACGGAGAATCTACATACTCGTTCCATTCAGTATAATCAAAATTCAAGTTTTAAAAGTTGCTAACCATAGATTTCAAAGCAAATATATTATTGAACACCACAGAAAAAAAAAGTAGCAGTAAAGAATCAAACTTTGGCACATATTAACAGAAAAAAGATGAATTAGAATATAAAAAAGGCTGCTCGATGCACTAAGCTCCCGTAGCAACACATAATACAACAATTTATTCTTCCCTGCCATTTTTTCTAACAGTCAACTTGCTACAGCCTACAATCCAGTTTCAATATGATTGAACATAAAAAGTGAATAAACAAAATGCAATCAACATCTCAGTTAAATAAAACACAATATCATTCATAAAGAGGTACAAAACAGAAAAAATGATTAAAATATATAAAAACAAAAAGAACGTATTTTGAGCCCTAATTAGAGAAAACATTTGAGATCTAACCTGTAATAGAAATCTGCAAATTACTGATTGGAATTAATGAAAGAGAGAAAGAATCTGTTTGTTGTTAGCAACAACACTTTGGGTAATTAGTATTCTATGGAGGGAAGAGAAATTGGAAAATAGTGATGGCAATTTCGGGTTTGTAAATGGGTCAAAACTCAACCCGTTCATATTTCATATCAGATTTCTAGACTAATACTTAAGCGTTTTTTTATTAATTGACTATCGTCAATTTAACATATTAATTTTAACTAGAGATATATTTTAATATTACTACTAAGTATGTAATATATCATTATTATACGATTAAGATTTTAATTAACAAGCAATAATAACTAGTTATTTGTGTATTTTAATTAAGCTAAGGATAAATATAAGAAGGCATAATACTAAATTATTTATATAGAATAATAAAATTACTAAATACTTGCATAAATATATAATAAAAATAATATATAATATATATAAAGCTTTAAAAACATATCTATTTGTAATTCTATCGAGTTTTGGTCGAAAAACATTCTTTAACTATAACCTAAACATAATTAACATTCTTAAAATATCATTTTTAGCATAAAACATACTTTAACTATACACCAAACTTAAATACAATCCTTAAAATATTATGTTTAGGCAGAAAACATTCTTTAAGTATTTGTAAGTTGAACAACTTTTATTCTTTTGTTAGATATTGTCAAAGAAAGAATTAAGGGATCTTCGAAAAAATAGTATTAACGTTTACTATCAACAAAAAGTTATTCTGAAAAATTTCATTACTTTGCTACACAAAAAAAACAAGAAGTTCTTTAAAAATAATCTTAGACGATGTTTTCATGGAAACTAAAAATGATGAATATGAGTTACACATATTTGGGCCTTTTTCGTAAACGAAAAAAAGTTGGAGATAATTATTTTTACCTTTTTCTTAACATAATGAATAGATTTTTGGGTCAATCTTATACTAAAGTGACCAAAGTATTGATTATGTCTATATTTGAGGTTTCATTCCCTACAGTTATTATAACGGAAGTCTCCAACAAATGTTGCTGCTTTCTAGCATATTCAATTGAGAAGAAACATATTCAAACTAATAAATTTTTAAATAAATTTACAAGAAAAAATGGACTGAAAAAAGGATCAAATTAAAAGATTTTGGCATAATTCTTACTCAGTTACGAAAAGTTCGCATAAATATTCTTTGGCGTATTTAAGAAATAATAATTAGGAAGGAACTACTTATTTTTTGGGGATATCTCGATTAGTTTTTTTGATAAATTCAAGTAGAAGGATGAAATATTTACTTTAAATTATTGAAGGTTTTTCTGCTAAAAAATGATACTTTATAAGGATGTAATTTAAGTTTGAAGGTTTAAGGATTAAAGGATGTTTTGTTAAAATATTACTTTAGGATGGTATTTAAGTTTGTAACTATAGTTAAAAGAGTTTTTGGTCAAAAACTTTCTAATTCATATTTTACTTCGTGAGTCTCCCAAGTAATTAATTAATTTTTTTAAGCAATCCACACTTTTTAAAACAGAATAAAAATAACCCAAGCATCTCAAATGCCAAACGATATTATCACCAACAAATTTTAAAAATGTTTCACATGAAACTTTTCCCATTGAATCATTATTAGGTTATTGTCCTTAACTTCAATTATTTAAATGTTATTAATTAACATTGATTCTTTGAGCTTCACATAACATTATTTAATATTTTAGACTTTGATAAAGATAGTTGCATATCATTTAATTTGGTGCAATGTAAATTTTAGAGGTAGATAATTTCGTTATTTATATACAATAATCTACCTGGATTAGGAAAAAAAAAATTGTTCTAATTTTAGTAGTATTTTTTTTTTCTTTAATGATTTTAATTAAATAAAATAAATTATTAGGGTTTCAAAAAAAAGTTCTGGGGTGGGGGTGGGCTACATAGGTTAGTAATTAGCAGCAAATTCCTGAACACAGCTGAATCCATGGCCGTCACAAAATCTATGGTACGCTTGAATTTCTGCCGCTATTTCCTCAGCTCATTCTCTTCTCAGAGCAAATTTAGATTCTTCAGCTCTGTTTCAACCTCAGAGATCGCCGTCTGCGGCGGCGGCGATGTCGGCGACGGTGAAGGTGGGGGACCCATTCGCCGAACTGAGGTGTTATCTGAAGAAGAAGCTCAAATAGCTGAAAAGATTCATTCTTTAATCAAAGACCATCACCGGAAAAACCCTACAGCTACTCCCACTTCAATTCCCTTAAACCCTAACATCACTTTCCCAACTCTCTCCTTCGATTTTTCTAGTATCTCCGATAACCGGTCCATTTCCCCGCCGGTCGTCAGCCGGGTTATCGAGAAATGCGGGTCGGTTCGCCATGGTATCCCATTTTCACAGGCTCTAGCTTTCTTCAATTGGGCTGCAGCTCGTGATTCATGTGGATCTTTCTTAAATCCCGAGCCTTACAATGAAATGATTGATCTTGCTGGAAAGGTACGTCAATTTGATGTTGCTTGGCATTTGATTGATTCAATGAAACTGAAAAATATCAAAATCCCAATCGAAACTTTTTCAATTTTGATTCGTCGTTATGTTCGTGCTGGTCTTGCTTCCGAAGCTGTTCATACGTTTAATCGAATGGAGGATTATGATTGTAAGCCAGATAGGAATGCTTTTTCTGTAGTTATTGGGATTTTGTGCAAGAAAAGAAGGGCAGCTGAAGCACAATCGTTTTTCGATAGCTTGAAGGATAAATTCGAGGCTGATGTTGTGTTATACACTAGTTTGGTTCATGGTTGGTGTCGAGCAGGTAATATATCCGAAGCAGAAAGGATTTTTGGAGATATGAAGGATGCAGGGGTTCAGCCTAATGTGTATACTTATTCTATTGTGATTGATGCATTGTGTAGGTCGGGGCAAACTACTCGTGCCTATGATGTTTTTTCGGAGATGATTGATGTTGGTTGTCAACCTAATGCTATTACGTTTAATAACCTCATGCGAGTCCATGTGAAGGCAGGAAGAACAGAGAAGGTACTCCAGGTATATAATCAGATGAAGAGACTATCGTGCGCTCCTGATGTTATCACGTATAACTTTTTGATCGATGCTCGTTGTAGGGATGAGAATCGTGATGAAGCTCTTAAGGTGGTAAACGTTATGGCTAAGAAAGGATGTGAACCAAATGCTTCTACTTTTAACCCTATTTTTAGGTGCATTGCCAAGGCTCGTGATGTAAATGCTGCTCATCGATTGTATGCCAAGATGAAGGAGTTGAACTGTAAGCCTAATACAGTGACGTGCAATATATTGATGAAGATGTTTGCAGAATCAAAATCTACTGACATGGTTCTCAAGATCAAAAACGAAATGGACGAGAATGAAGTTGAACCTAACGTGAACACTTTCAAGATTCTGATTTCCATGTACTGTGGGATGGGACATTGGAATAATGCTTATAAATATTTTAGAGAAATGATCGAGGAGAAGTGCTTGAGACCAAGTGAGTCGGTTTATGACATGGTTCTAAAACAATTAAGGAAGGCAGGACAACTAAGGAAACACGAAGAATTGGTGGAGAAGATGGTTGATCGGGGATTTGCTACTCGTTCTGTGTAAAAGGCGTTTGGAATGTTGAACATATCAAAGCTTGGAGGAGAAGCCTTTTTCGATCTTGCACTGGTACTCCACTCCTTCACTATTGTCTACTTACTGCTTAGTGGCGAATTCATTTCCTTTTAGTAAGTTAAGTGAAGACCGTTTTACTTTCTGCTGAATGATAACTTAATGAGAAATATGTCGCGTCTGTTGATCTCGGATAATCAAGGTAAAGACATTAGAGAGTATTTGATCTTGCAGTATAGACTTTAACTCTATCGGGATGTTTTCCCTTCTAAATTTTCGAGTACATTGTACAAGATTTTGCTTCTTTTTGCTATGTAAGTCAAAGAATAATCAGATGTTTGAATACACTTATCTTGAAATATAAAGTTTAGCATAGTACATTGCATAAATGACATGTCAAATTATATTGATAGTGTAAAGTCAACGTATATAACTTAATTTAAATTCGTTGGATCGGAAACTTTTCAGGGGCGCTCATCTGAATCGCTAGCCGCGGCAACGATCTAAACGACTACAGCCTCTGTGATGATGATTAGCTGGAGTTTTTGTTTTTTTATCTCCAACACTAAGATTTGGTGGAAATTTTATGTATTTTTTGCTGCCTGAAACCTCTGCAGAGCTTGAAAATGCGACAAGTAAAATGAAGCAAAGGACAATAATCAACGTTAATGATTTGTTTCCACTTGTTGAAGCCATTTTCTTGGTTATGTTTTTTTTTGTGTTTGTGGATATTAGAGACTAAAAATTCGTTCATATTTATACTAATGTTCAATTCTATTAATATGTAAAAATAGCCTAAGGTAGTACGAATTTTGAGGAATTCCATTGATATTTATACAGATAAAGATATTTTTTATTCCCTTTTCTCATAATGTTTTGTGGTTCGTCAAAATTTTGATACTAAAAAATAGAGGTTGATTTAAAATTTTAAAGATCTATATTATTCAAAATTTAATCGATTCGATGTTGCTAGCTTTAGTTTTTGTATTGAAACCTCATTTTATTACAAATGTATATTCTAGAGTCCGGAGCCTAAAGGGTATAAAATATTAATAAAAATAAAACGGTATATAAATTATATAATTCAAAAAGGAAAAATCGATGGTACAACAGCGATTTCCTCCACCGGAAAAAGCAAAATTGCTGAATGTAATTTTTTTTAAAAAAAAAATTCAAATCGCTACCTAGGCAACAATTTTCTAAAAAAAATAATTCAAATCGCTGCCTAGGCAGCGATTTTCCATTTTAATTTTTTAAAAGAAAATCACTGCCTAGGGCAGCAATTTGCTTTTTTTTTTAGAAAATCGCTGCCTTCTATTTTTTTTCAAAAAAATTAAATAAAAAAATTTATAAAAATAAAGAATATGAAGAAGTAGGTTAAACTCCCCAATGAAGTAAAATGATCGGTGATGAAAAAAATACGAAGATTAAACATATATAATATTGTGGAAAATATTAAATAAAAGACGTTAAAAAGTCTTAGAATTATTTGAACTTCAAACATTCATTTAAATTTAAATTCAATATTAATAATCTTCTTTTTAGAAAGAAAAATATTTTGTTACCTAATTATTCTTATTTTTTTTTAAAAAAAGCATATTTCTTAATAAGCATATATATTTGAAATTTAAAAAAACTATTTGAAAATCAATAAGATTGTTTTCCCACGGAGTTTCTTTAAAATTCTTTTTTTTTAGCAGCGATTTTTTTTAAAAAAATGGAAATCGCTGCCTAGGCAGCGATTTTCAAAAAATAATTGAAAATCGCTGCCTAGTTAGCGATTTGAATTTTTTTAAAAAAACTGCAGCGATTTTGCTTTTTCTGGTGGAGGAAATCGCTGTTGTTCCAGCAATTTTGCCGTTTTGGTTAATATAAAATTTTATATATCGTTTTAGAATTTTTGTTAATATTTTATATCCTTTAGGCTCCGGACTCGTATATTCTACAACAGAAATAAAATATTTTGAGAACTCTTTAACTTATATCATTCACAAATTTTCAATCCGACTCGACCTACACGTATTATTCACAAATTTTCAATCCGAATCAAACTACACGTATCTTTATCATTCAAAAACTCATGTATCTTGATCATCCAAAAATTCTCCATCCGTCTCGATCTACGGTATCTTTATCATTCACAAATTCTCAACTCGACCTATACGTATTATACACAAATTCTCAATCCGACTCGACCTATACGTATTATCACAATTCTCGGGTCACAACGTCGGACTACATTGTATCTCGAATCATCACAAATCTCAATCCGACTCAACCTATTTCTATCATTTACAAATACTTAGGTGATCTTTTAAGAAATAGTCAAAGTTAAACCTAATATTTTTTTCAAATTCTAATCTTTAGCAATGCTATTTTTTCTTTTTAACCAATAAGTAGAATATCAAAAGTAATATCATACATTTGGAGTTCATTTTTAAAGTAGAATGCTAATAACTTCCTATATTTGAATGTAATTTATAAATCCATTTGAAGTAAATGAAGATAAAGAAAAAAATTATTTGTTTTTACTTTTTTTTTCCATCAAATGATTTAATTTACTTGTGGCGTTCAATTTTTGGCGCTTAAATCAGATTCTTTTGTGGGCTTAATAATTATTCATTCACCTTGCGCGATAATTAAATTTTAAAAATATAATTTGATATGTGTAGTCGAATAAAGAGCGCAAACTTAAATTTCTTTCCAAAATAAAAAAAATAAACATCGAAATTGATTGACTAATTTGGTTATAAGAATGCGTATGTTGCTATAGAGATCGAGGAGAAACCAATTATTCATGTATAATCGAAGAAGCAAATGATTTATTAATTCCTCATGTTTATTTCACATGCATATACATGAATTGATACATAACTATTCGAATAAATCATCAATATCATATAGTATCAATTATATTGATACTATAGATATTTCTTACATTTTCAACGTATATATAATAATGACATGAATTAACTTTTTTAGGATAGACTATCTACGTCTTTGCGGCAACGTTTTATAGCACTGCATCCTCTGTGATAATGATTAGGTGGATTTTGTGATTTTTTACCGCTAGTACTTTGGTTTGGTGGAAACTTTATATGTTTTTTACTATCAGAAACATCCTTTGCAGAACTTGAAAATGCGATAAGTAAAATGAAGCAAAGAACAATAACAACATTAATGGTTTTGTTTCCACTTGTTGAAGCCATTTCTTCGATATGTTATTTTGGTGTATATGGATATTAAAAGTTCGTTAATAGTTATACTAATTACTCGTAAATGTTTCAATTCTATTAATATGTAAAAATAGCCTAAGGTAGTTCGAATTTCGAGGAATTCCGTAGAAAATTTGATAGAGACTAATGTTTGTTATTCCTTGGTCTCAAAACAATTTGTGGTTAATTAGTTAAAATTTTAACAAAAATTAGCGATGCATTGATAGTTCATTATATTTGCAATATTGATATATTTCTGGTCCTTTTACTAATTATTGTTTATTTTAAACGTTTTATTTTGTCCACGATTTAGTATATGAACATGGAGGATCGTTAATGCTTCATGTAGGAACAAAGATGATATTGAGTCTAAACCTAAAAATAAGGGGTCGATTTAAGATTTATCTAAAAAAAAATAAAAAAATGCATCAATAAATAAATCAAGAACCAACTTTTGATGTCGATTTTGTTAATGATAAACGTAAAAATTTCAAATTCAATAGTACAAATTATTAAAAGTATAATCGTTATTGACTTATTGTAACGTTGCTTTCTCTGAGCTAGAACTCGAGATTCGAGAATTAGGTGCCATCACGCCGAGTGTGGTTCAAATTACCATCACGACAACGAGTTAAAGGACTGCAGCCTCTTGTATAAGGATTTGCTGGAATTTTTGGTTGATTTTTAGTCTCAACATTTGGAGGTGATGGAAATTTTATGTAATTTATGGCATTAAGAAACCTCAAAAAAACATGAAAATACAATTAGTGAAATGAAGCAAATTAGAACAATAGAGTTATTTTTTGTCTTTTCACTTGACATATTCATTTATTGGTGATGGTATATGTAAAAGTTATATGGAGCATAAATAATGCAATTAAATGAACTTGTAACTTACCTTCAAGGCATAGTAATTAAGAAAATTTAGATACATCAAGTATTGGATTTTTTTTACTAATCATATTAATTAGAGAGGAACATGAATTGATAGTAAGTAGTAATAGTAATTAATTAATATGAAACGGACGGACTAATTAATTAAAGGATCTCGTGTTATTTATTTATTAACTTGCAATATCAAAGGGGTGATTTACGAGAATGATTTTGGGGTGAACGATGTTGAATCTTTTAACTTCACTTGTCCTAGGAACAAACTTCAAATATAACAATTTTTTTACTTTTGAATTTTGACGTAGAAGATTTTCTTATGAGGTAAACGAGAGTAAAAAGACCATCTATTTTTAAGGTCATTAGGTGTAATATTCATCATTTCAATCTGATTATCGATATTTTTATTCTCCGAGATCAAAATTTTTATGTATTAGACTTATAAGAACACTTTGATAAAATCTTAAATCTAGATAAAAAAAAATTGGATCGTGACAATTTATAATATGAGGAATTCGAAACTTTTATTTATTAAAATTTTGCAACTATATTTTATTGTATTTTTACTTACAAAGTTTCACATAATCAAATATACTTAATGGGAAGCGGGGTCAAATAGGAGGAATCCTTTAAAAATTTTGTTCTAATTGTTTCGAGATCCAATATTCTCCTCTTATTCCAAAGTTTTCCCATAAAATTGTAATTAGATTCTATTCTTCTCCCACCATTCCCAAGATTAAAGACGGATTATAAAATTTATGTATTTTTATAATAATATTAAATTAACGTTATATAATAATAATGATAATAATAATAATATAATTTACAATTATGTGTGTACACATATAAATTCATAAAACTTACACTATAGATTCGTATGGACAACCAACTAATACAAATTGAAAGAAAGAGTTGTCACTTTAATTTAATCATCGACTTATCATGCATTCTACTGTTATAACAATTTTAAGTTAATAATATATGATAATAATATTTTTTATAGTCAAATATTTATAAATATAAGAATAATCCAATATATTCACGTGAATTTATAGCTATTCTTATAGATCCGTCCCTACGAATATCACCCACTCAAATTGACAGCTAATCGAACATTTTTAATTAAAATCTTGTAGTAGGTCAATGCCATTGTTGGTTTTATAATTATTAAGAGTTAATCAAGTAAACGTAAACAATCAACCATTATTATTTTTTCTAATTTATTATTTAAAAACCAAATGGAATTGTAAATCAGAAGGCATCAATTAAATGGTAGTAGCTGCTTCCACGTTACATTACTTATATTACATGTAAGGTTCAATTTTTTTTTAATTTATATATATCATACCCTTCTTGTATATAATTATATAATATGAGTATATATTCATAAGTTATTATAATTTTGTCTAATAGTTCACATTACGTAATATGCTTACGAAATTCTGCAGCTATTAGATTGTAATTGACTTTATATACATCAATATACACGTCTTTTTCTTAATAATAACTATATATACGTATCAAACTTTACAACATCTACCGTTTTAAGATATGATAAATGTTTCTTCAGTTTTAATTAGTCTCAAATTTGATATACAAATGACATTATGTTTATTTCGTATGCTATACTTTTCGATATGGATTTCCTTAATCGAATCAATAAATTTTGAAAGCTAAATAGCCAAAATACATCATATTTTAAAATTTTAACCTTAGAAAAAGCCATATTATATTCATTTTACGAATAAATGTGAATCTAATAAAGATAATTCTTGAGAGAAACAAAGCGCAATCAAATCATACATAGGATTGTTATCAATCTTGGACAAATAAAGGATATAAAACTTTAGTAATTACATGTAAATGTATATTTTTAAACGTTAAAAAATTTTATACACCAAACAAAAACTAAAAAAATTCAAAAATATGATCTAACAAATTATCAGTACAACATTAAAGAATATGTGAAATATCTTTGAAAACTACGGTCCAAAATCAATTTTGGCTGCTTATTTGGACCCTACCCAGAAACTGCATAATAATAGTTGCCACCAAACAAAACTTGTTGTTAGATGTGAAGTGTGAGCATACACATATCAATTACGTGTATGTACCAAAAATATTACGTGTCCAGTTAAAATAACATTTTCTTTTATTCGATATTTAAAATTCATAGTGAAACTTTAATTATATTTGGATCGTGTACTACATAATCCTTTTGATGCTCCCCGTAAGATTTTATAAAATCCTTTTTCTAGTGCATTTTTTCTTCATTTAATAGTAGGGTGATATTAGGCGGCTTTTTATTGTTGTTCTAATTTTGATTTTTTTCCCCCTATTTAATACTAGGATTGATAATAGACGACTTTTTTTTGTTCCAATTTTGAATTAAGAACGTGACCACAAGGTTCATACAATTTTTTTAGTTCCATCTCGAAGTATTCATTCACCCGAAATTCTATCACCAAACTCGATCAAAATATATTTCATTTATCATCTTTATTGCTCAAATTCTTTAAAATTTTATATTATAATTTTATTTTATTTTTAGATTCACGTGTTTTTATATTTTTGAAAGATTCGAACAAAAATTATTTACAAGTAAATTAAGTATGAGATGAAATAAATCAAGAACAACGAATCAATGAAAAGAACAAGCTTTAATCATAACATGAATATATATACAGAATTTCATAAAAATAAAACCTAAACTATATTACTTGAATAGTTGAATTCTTTGAAAATATTGTTACACTCATATCAAATTCGAGTAACATAGTTTACAACATGATGATTTGTAAACTAATTATAGGCTTAAATCAACTAAACAAAACTTATTTCTTCAATTGAAGAGGATTTGGTTTAGTCATAGTTCTTCTTTTCCATAAATTAATTTCCTTTTTTGGCTCCAAAGTAAAATTTGGTCTATTATCTCTTCCTATTAAAATCGGAGCTGAAAATGGAATTATTACCTCATCTTCATCTTCATCTTCATCTTCATCTCCGCGCGATGATAATCATCTCTATCATCATCGGAATAATATTTCCGATGATCATCAGGTGTAATCTGCACGTTTTTCCAATCGAAATTCGATAAATTACCTTCACGACCACTAGCATATTTCCTCATTTTACTCAAACAGGGTGGTGCTCTGTTTTCTACCTCACATCTCGTATTTGTTTCATTTTTATCAACATTAGTTTTTCTCCGTCTTTGAAAGATATTTTTAAAATTGGATGATTTTTTTTCGAGTGATTTTGGGCATTCAATTTTCCTGGGTTTATTGAGTTTCTTCCTCTGTTTGATCTGACCAATGCACGAAACTTTTGGGATGTTGGTTCTTCTTCCTTTGTTTCGCTGTTCGATTTTCTAATTCTCGCTTCAGCTGGAATTATTGATATAATTGGACCAGAAAACCCTTTGTGATTATGATGTAATCTTTTATCTCTACCTGGACTAAAAGGGTGGTTTTGGAATATAACGGTTGCTGCTGCTGCTTTTGGTAAAAATTTCAAAATCATGTTTTTCTTTGGCTTGCTTGGTTTTTCCTTATCCATTTTTTTACAATTTTTTGAACTTTTGTTGGTGTTGATATGAAGAACAAAAAAATATCTCAGCTTTTTTGGTGTTGAAATGATTAAAATTGAGATGTTTAGGTTGGGTTTATATAGGGGGTAAGGACTGGATTATTGACTGAGAAAATGTCTAAAGAGTCAAAAATAGATAAATATTGACTAAGCAAAACCACAGGACAAATCAGTGTAATAAATAAGATTTTATTTTATTTTAATTTTTGGAAAATTTTCATAAATATAAAGTTTTTGAAAGTATTAATGTTTTTGTCACGGTGAGATAGAGATAAGATCTGTAACTCTAGTATATTATTACCGGTGAAACTAGACCATAATTAATGTTGATATTTTGTAATCAATCAACTTACACGTTTCAGAATTGAATTTTAAATATTAAGTTTACGAATTTTCAACGCTAACTTTTATAAATTTCAATATTCTTTTTAGTTATATGACTAAAATAGATATTAAATAACTCTATCGTACTAAAATTAAACGTGAGCGAATTGGAAGATATACTTAATATTCTTTGCCTAGTTAAATTTGAACATGAGATCTTTCTTGTTTCTCGTTCACTTCATTAAGCAAAGCAATTAATAGTTCAAAACTAAGTATTTACTATATTCTTCGCTTTATATTAATTGTTCATTTTTTTAAATATCTTTTACGTAATTATAAATAAGAAAGATCAGTTTTACTAATTTATTGTTTTAGAAATATTCTTATACTTTCAAAAGCATTAATTATAAAAATAAAATAAAATAAAAAATTAAAGATAACTATTTTTAACAATGTAGAAGTATATTCAAAATCTTAAAAGGTGTGAAACTACGTGCTAAATCAACAATTTGCCGACATACTAGGAGTTGTTGTCCAATACAAGTTGCCATTGCTAATTAATTAGTACATTAATTGACCTGTTAAACTTATCAAGTTAAATCCTAAGCATTTTCTTAATCTTTGTTTTACTTTTTCTATTTTGGATAGCTAGAGAATTAGTGTCACGTAACATAATATATACAACAACAACAAAAAAGAACGACTCAATCTCAAATTATATTATATTATATCATGCTTCTGATTTGTTTTAATATAAATTCAATTTATTTATCATTAATGAAGCTTACCTAATTGCTTAATTTATTACTATTTGATTGGATAGAATTAAAATAATGAATAATCAAAACCTCCTTTGTCATAACGTTTAGTGGCAAAGGTGAATTCCAGATATAAAATTATAATCAAAATTGTATATAATATTAGTGATAAAACTAGAAATTTTGTGAGGAATATGTAAAATTTAATATATATGTATGAAAAAAATTTTCTTATCGATATGTTTTTCACAATTTTCTTTATGTAATTTTTCGAAAAAAAATATCTCTAATACAAATACAAACTTAAATTCATGATGATTGTTTCACAAATCAAATCCCAATGATAAAATATAAGTAACTTCAACATTTCTCAACAAATTTTTGTAAGTAACCTTAATTCCTGTTCCGCTGTTCGATAAGCACCTAATTACCTATTTTTGCGATATAATATCATCACATGACTCGACTAGAACATAAAAAAGAGCTCTAGTTGAGTCATGTAATGATAGAACTCACCACCTCAATAATATTTCACTCTCTTGCCATCCTTCACATTTTTTTAAGTTAAAGATTTTTCGCGCACTTTAATTAAGATCATTTCAAGCTAAATGATTCAACTAAATCAAGGCTAATAACATTCTCATTCAAAATCAATTATCATGACAATCTTGATCACTTACAACATAGTTTTACAAACTAAACATACCAAAACTTAAATCTCAACCAAGTCAACTTGGTTTTTTCCCCACTTAACTAGTCCATAATCATTTAACACAAAAATCAAATGTCCCAATTAAGTATATAATATGACTTCAACAATATTAATAAGTAACCCTAACTCCTTGATATCTAAGAATTTCTCCAATAAGTTCACCTTTCCCAGAACCAACATACCTTCCACAAATTTCACCATCTCTTATAAACAAAAACGTAGGCACTTCAATAACATCCATGTCTTTCAAAAACTGCATACAACTATCATTCTCATCACCATTCATTCTCGCGAACACGACTGTATCAGCCATCTGTTTCGATAGCTTAATCACCGTTGGATAAACTTTCACACATGGTCCACAATGCTTCAATCCAACGTCGAGGACTATTAATTTTTTATCGATTTTGTGGTCTTGGATTACCTTTTCAACGTCTTCTCTGCTGTGAAGCTGAACTACTTCGGAGTGGCTGTCACCGTAGTAGAGTACATCACCGGCTAGTTGGTCCGGGCCAATGCCTTCTTCCTCATGGATCTTCTCCATGCTTTTGTAGAAGTTGAAATGTGGTACCTATTGGAAAAAAAAGAGAGCTTATATTAGCTAAAATATTCCATTTATCTTTGAGTTTGATCGTAATTGACTACAATAGGGGTATATATGAGTCACTTTCATAACGAGGAGTATATCAGCTCATGACAAAGTTAAGGGGTATATATATCAGACCCTTTTCCCTACTATTATCGGATCGTGCACGTTATATGGGTGGAAGTTGTAGCAAGATAGTAACTAGACTTTACCTTATACATTGGTATATAAGGGTCATAGTGTGTTTAGTACGAGTTCAATCGAAACTAGTAACTAATTTAGCCCATTCTATATATTTATTGTGAAATTCACTTGGTAAATTATACGTATAAACTTCAAGTTTTGAACCAATAAATTTCAAATACTCGATCCACATCTAGTTATCAAAGATATTATCTTAAGAAGGGGTTGTAGCTTTCTTTGATATGGATTCACTATACCTAGTATAATAATGCGAAATATATACACTACAAGAAAACTATGAATTACATTGAGAATTTTTTTAGGATTAATATGAAAATTTGCAGAAAAATAAAATTCACAGTTTCTTTTTAGTGATACAAAAATCGCTAAAATTTTAATCAATATTATAGTTTTAAAGTTATGATTTCAAAATTGAACCTATCTATGGATCAAGTCTAAATATTGGAATCGCCTCTTATCGAAAGCTAGATCTAGTCATACTCAATCATTTATATATATAGATATACGCCAATCTTTTTACTAAGTTATATTTCATGTATATCTCCATCCATTTCAATGCATGTAACATCAAAACTATCGTCACATAAATTGAAACAGGCGTAATAATACGCGTGGATTTCTAAAATTACCTTGTCAATCTTTTCTCTCCGGCAGAGTGCCTTAGTCTTCTCCGTTTCATCTCCGATCACCAACAAGAAATCGACATCGTTACATGTCTTACTTAAATTCACCATAAAAGGATAAATATTTTTCGAACGTTCACTATCTTTGCCTGCAAATTCAACCACAACTAGTCGATTTTTCGCCTTTTCTAATGCTTCATCCAATTCCTCCATACTATTAACCTTTTGTACTCTTTCACTTTTAGCCACTTTTTTCTCAACATCAGGTGCTGCTGTTGCCTTTGTAATCAATAAGGGCTTGTTTGTTTTGAGGTTCTTGAAAATTGATTGTTTGGATTTCTCAAAAGGGAAATTGGAGTAAAGTGAAGGGCTAATTTTTGTAATTGAAGCTAGATTTGGAGAGGGTTTGAGCAAAAAATTTGTGAGAGTAGCCATAGATTAAAGATTTTTTTTTTTCAAGAATAGCCACAAAAGGAAGAGGGATGTCAAGTTTAGAGAAGAAAGGGGAAATGGAAATGTAGTTTGATATGAGGTTGTGACACTATTGGATTGTCTATAAAAATCAACTTGATAGGCTTTGGTTACATAGGAGCCACATATATAAAGAGAATATATCAAGTTATCTAGATTTTTTGCTTCTTTTGTTTTTTTGTGTGATTTTCTTTGGGTCTTATAAAAATCATAATTTGATAGGTAATTAACTTTGTAATTTGTTTGGCCATTTTTTTCTTAATTGATAAGAAATAATTTGTGGGACAAGAAATTTTAAATTATTTTTTTGAAGAATAATTAGTGTTTGATGAAACTTTTAAAAACTGTATTTGTATTTATCTAAAAAATGTTTTAACAAAAATTTACTTTTTAGCTTCTGAAAAGCAGTTACATATATATAAAAGCACCTTCGAAAATAATAAATAAATTTTTTGACCTCCCGAAAGCTTTGCCAAATAGACTATTAGTTAAAACTTGAACAGTTTGGTAAAGTTATGCAAGCATCAACGGCTAATTTCACAGCTCAAATCTATAATATATAGGTGTCACGAAAATGACTTTACCATTGCTCTAAGAACTATTTCTCCTAATAGACTTGTTTGAAGATTTTTATTGTTTTATGTATACACTTCTTACATAATAGAAATAGATGTATTTGTTATATTATACGTGGACTAGCTTATTTCTTTTGCCGTAAAAGGTTTGATAATATAATCTTAGTTTGACTTAGACATATTTGTTTTCTTTTTAAGAGTTCTAAAATGTCAAGTGCTTGATATTTTGTAAGAAGTTGAAATGAGAAGCAACGTGTTAGGCATACGATTTTTCTATCTGTTCTTATTAGGGTTGTGCATCGACCAGTTTGATTCGATTTTGAAGTTTATTGGGTTGGCTTATTGGTTATCGGTTTATAGAGATGCTAAATTGTTATAGAGCCATTAAGATATTGGCTTATCAATTATTAATTTATCAATTTTTTATCGTTATCGGTTCGGTTATCGGTTTAATCGTTAAGATTTGACCACAAAAAGCAGAAAACATTGAAAATCACTTTGAAACAAGTGACAAACCAAATAAACATGCACTGAGTTCACAAGTTTACATTCTTGCTCAAAGCAAACACTTTGACTTTGTAGAATAATCAAGTTTGAGACAACCAAAATAAAAGTAGAAAATTTAAAAACTCCTAGTCGAGAACACTTTATACAAAAATGGTATACAAATAATTATTTAATTTACATCGGGTTTATTGGTTACCTATAAGAAAAACTTTAAATCGTTAAGAACCATAACCCGATAACAAAAAAAAAATTCAAAAATCGTTATTCACACCCACTAAACCAATAACCCAATACTATAAATCAATAACTTTTTTATCTGTTCGGCTTATCAATTTCGGTTCGATTTTGAACAGCCCTAGTTCTTATCATATTTTTTTCTAGTCTGTTTCAGAAAAAAATGTTTTATTAGAAACAATTTAACTTGAACTTCAAATTTTACTCTTGATAAGATAATTTATATCGAGAACATCTAGTTGTCTAGATTTGTTTAAGATCACATATTTTAAAAATCTTTCATTTTTTCTTGTTCAATCAAATACTGTAACATAAATAGAGAAGACGCAAATGATAAAAATTGAGGAGAAATCCACACAGGACTGGAAAAGAAGCCCAAAGGAGAATCACATGAAATCTCAAGGGTTCTAACAGGCCAATATCAATTGTAGAGTCCAAAGACCAGTCTTATTGGAGAACACACAAAAACATTCCTAGTACTTAAAAATTGTATGGCCATTTTTCAAAGAGAAAAATATGTTTATATGGCAAATTTAATTGATTAAATAAATTATATGGGGTATAGTTACTTTAATTACTTTTAGGGGTATAGTTTAATTATTGTAGGCTAATCTTAATTTTGTATAATAATGTTTTTTTTTTGTTTTTTATTTATACAATTTTATTTTTAGAAAAGTGGTTTGTAATGAGGAGTTAAATATGCTAAACAATAAATTTAGATAAGGCACAAAGTTAGGTAAACGTCCTTTTTAAAGCTAAACGTTTAAATTCATATAATTTTTTAAAACAAATAAGAATTATACAGCAATTGAAAACAAAATATATTTTTTTTTACTGTGTTATGAAACAGAAGGTTCAGCAATTTTTTTTATTAATCGGTTTACAGGTAAGTTTTGGTCTTGGATGAAATTCATGTTTATTATGCCATTTCATTATATAATGTTCAATTGGATTTCAAATTTGAATTATGGCGTTCGTGATTGTGGTGGCGTAAGTTTTTTTAAAAAAAAAAACAACTGATTTCAAAATATGATGTTTTAAGCTGAAATTTCTATATACAAGTATATACTTTTTGTATGAAGTAGTATTTGTTATTATAAAGAAGATCTTTGTAATATCCAAAATACTACTTCAACAAAAAAAGTATTAATTGTATATTACGAAATTCAGATTAAAAACCAAATATATTTTGAAAATTAGTGTTTAAAAAAAAAAATTTAAGCCACCACAATTAACGAACAGAACATAAATTCAAAAATTTGTAAATCCAATTGAACATTATATAATTAATGCTAATAAAATGAAATTTAATCAAAAAAAAACTTACTGTGTAACCGATTACATAAAAAAATTGCTGACTCTGTTCATTTAAACAGCAAAAAAATTATTTTTTTTCCAATTGAGTAGAATTCTTATTTTTTTTTGAAAAGAAAAAATATGAATTTGAACGTTTAGTCTTAAAAGAGGACGTTTACCTAAATTTGTGGCATATCCAAATTATTGTTAGCATATTAACGCTTCAGTTACAAACCCTTTTTAAAATAAAATTGTATAAATAAAAAACAAAAAAAAACATTAATAACACAAATTAAAGCTACCTAAAAAATAACGAAACTTTTATTTTTTTTTTTTTGTTTTGTAACCCATAGAATGTAACTAGGTCAACTATACCCATATAATGTTATTTAATCAATTAAGTTTGCCATATATGAAATTTTCCCATACGGGTCTATTCTAAATTTCTTACAATTGCAGCAGTGGGCTTTAATATTTTAATTTTTCTTATCTGTCCGAGTTCTAATGAACATAATAATTTGATATTTGCAACAAGGATTGTGGTAAAATGGTAAGTATTCTTTCATTATTAATGTTCGAGTCCCCCTGGTAAGCTTTCAGCTTTGAACTTGCTTAGCTACACATTGGTGCTCGTTCATTACTCTAACATGTATGATTCATACTCAACACCAATAACAACATACCCATTATGATCCCACATGGTGGATCTAAGGGGTGTACACAAACTTTATCCTAACCTTGTGCGGTAGAGAGACTATTTCCGATGGATTCTAGACTCTTCGTGTTGAACCACACTTCAACCACTTTATGTTATTTCCTGTTTTTACATGCTTATGTATCAATTGTCTCGTTTTATTACATATGAGCACCACCTGGATTCACTAACGAGATAGCTATCTTCGATACACTTGAAGAGATCTATTCTTGGCAAAAAATTGAGACAGGATATGAAAAACTGGACCCAACATGGAAAACAACAACAGTAAGAAAGATAATCACAATTATTCAACAAGAGTTGTCTATTTACATATCATACTGAGAAATGGATGGGGTACCATTTCTTACCTCAATAGACTCCTCAATCCATAGCTTTTCGCTTTTCAAGGAGAATTTGGCGAAACAAGACTTTCAACGTATAGATTAAGCTCGCTTCCACGGTCACATTCACAACGTGTTTGATCCTCAGGACGATCAACACTGTCATCATCTCGTGAAACATACCACCACACTAAACCTGAAACGTCTTGCAATAGAATTTCATCATTATGAGAGATGAATATCGGCCAAACCACCTTATTTACAAATTTAGGGATCGAACCCACAATAGTCCACGACTCTGCAATTCCATACTCCTTCATTATCCACACATCTGTCTTATTTCTATAGTCACAAGTCATACATAGATTACCAGATGAAGACACTAATTTCCAGTTAGAAGTGTCACCACTTGGGTTCGGCAATGCTACATTGCCAAACTCATCATCTCCGGGGTTGAACCATGTCGCGTTACTACCACTACCATTACCACCACCAGTGATCCAATGAAACTTTCCTTTAATAAATTTAACATTTTCAGGCAAAGATATACTTGGGAACTCATGAATGGTTTTCCACGAATTATTTCGTAAACTATAAACACTAATATCAGCAATGAAATAACTAGGTTTACTTGCCACAATTTCAACAATATGGTAATCATTTTGAGATTCAATATAACCAAATCCATAAGCAAATCTACGATTGCACACATCAATTCCTGAATAAGGAAGTTTACTCAATTTTCTAATAGACGGATTCCATAGAAACAGATCCTCAATGTCATTATTATACCAGGCTTTTGAAATAACGAACAATCCATCACATGAACCCAAAACACTATAACTTATACCAAAATTATGAAGCTCAACAGGTAAACAGGGAGATTCTCCATACAGAATTGCATTAAGAGAATATGTGCGGAAATTTTTCCATCTACTAGTACGTCCGTCGTCGTGAGTTTGAGTACCTGACCTGATACTAAGAAGCCTGTGGTGAGCAAATTCTCGATTATTGGCTGAAAATTTTACATGTGCTTTGACAAATTCGGGAGTTGAGATGAGAGAACTCCAGGATTTTGAAACAGATCTCATCTTCAGCAAGGTTTTTACAGGCAGTCTTATGAGTATTTCAAATATTAATTCCATAGGAAGAACTGAATTATCAATGGCTAAGCCAGTAATTGATGTTGTTGCTGCTGCTCTTCGCTTCGTGGTTTTCATCGGCGGCGGCGGCGACTCCATTACAGAGGAAACCTAGGGTTTGAAGATTAGTGAATTGGGAGAATCGGTTGACTGGAGAAGTGTTTTTTTTTTTTTTAATTTATTTTTTGTTAGAAGTGTTTTTTTTTTTTTTTTAATTTCTTTTTGTTTATATTCCTATTTCCAGGCTGATTTATTCTATGTTACTTATTTGGTTTTAAGTTTAAATAAAAAAAATGGAAAAATCATGTCACACATCAACTTAGAAGTGTTATTTTACATGGTATATCTCTCTGTTTCAATTTTGGTGTGTATAAGTAGATATATATATATATTTTATTTGATTTCTTATGTCATAATTCACGTCCTACACAATATCTTTTATATTATTTAAGATGTATGTATTTGCTTGTGTAATATTACACAAATTTAAACATTTATTTGTGTATACTCAAAATTAAAAAAGACGAATCTATATGGATTTGGAAGGTTCACTCGAAACCCTAAATCAAACAATTATATCGTGTATATATGTTCAATAGGTACATTTAACTCCCACATGCCACAACACAAGTAAATGACTTTGGTTTAGCGGCTGTGGTTCAGAAACTAGTAGGCGGGCGGTACGAATTTAATTAGCAATATTTTTCAATATTTTCCGCTTGAAATTTTGTACATTATTATTTAGCATATTAATCTCTTCGACGGTAATTTTAGCTTTGTTATTAGATGTGTATTAATATATATTTTAACATATATAGAATTGAGCAAGTAAACACACATTTTACTTGGCTTCCTATGTAATTAAGGTAGTGTCTATTTATTTATTTGTGCAAACCTAAAAATAAAAGACATAAATATCTACTAAAATTAAATTAAGACATATTCATATACTAAATAATTAAATTCTTAATGTTGTGAGTTATTCAATTATTTCATAAAAAGAAAGGAGAAATTAAAATTGTGTTAGCATGTGAATTTTACTTGAAAAGAAAATAGTAGTTTGTGAGTGGACAACTTAAAATAGAGGAATTTGAAGTTTGGGAAACTCCTAAAAGAAGAAATTCCAACTTTAATTTCTTTATTATAAAGTTATGTTGTCAAAATATGGAGTATTAATTTGCTTATAAAAAACTTATTTGAGCTCTTTTACATTTTTTATTTCTTTAAGTAAGATGCTATGTGTATCTCATAAGCAACTTACGTTTATAATTCTCTACTTTCTTTTTCTATACTTCCAAATTCCAATAGCTACATCGTGTGAATCCAAGTAGTGAAAACAAAATATTACTCTATAGTATTGGAGAGTTGGAATGGGGTGTGGATAAGGGCTATTAGACTAAGAGTGAAGATAAAGGCGTCTTGTCAGAGTGCGAAAGACATAATTAATTTGAAATATCATGTGTAAAATTAGATTTTCATATTTTATTTGAAAAGTCATTTTTCTCATTTTTAAAAAATATAATAAAAAAAAAAAGAATTTATATATTTGACAAACCAAACTTGTAAAAGTTGAAAAAACTTATAACGAATACACCGTTAATAGTTTGTATTTATCTTTTGGAGTTAACATACCCATTAAACAAAATTTCATTTAACTAGGTAAGTAATTTTAATATCACGTAATGTGAAAAAAGGACTACACAAATAACCCATGCATATTGAGGGCCGTTTCATAGACAGTAAAGAGATAACTCACTAATATATATTTTTTCAAGTTACACGATATTTGATAGTTACTAGCTAGTTAGAAAGTAAGTTATTTATATATAAAAATCAAAATATTATCTTACCCAAATAAAAAAAAGAAGCTAATATTTACATAAAATTATCTACTCAATGAACTAATGAATTTAATTACCATATCAATCCAAAAGATTAGATAAAGAATAGAACAAGCTTAACTAAACTCTCTCAACCGAAAGTTAAAATTGCTACTATTATAGAGTAAAGGCATAATATACAAAAATATCTGCTAGTGTAAGTAATGTAATACATATTAAAAAAGAAAAAAAAAGAAAAGAAAATGACAAAGATGGGTCCTCGCCAAAGTGTGAGTCTTTTTGATTAAAATTATATTTTCAAATATATATGAATCACTTTTATAATTATACGAATTTATTTATACGTGGATTACGAAGGAATATGAAGTGGCATAGGTTTAGTTTTGTGGTATGTTTGAAGACAAGACATCATTTTTTCATAAAGGATACGAGATTAGTCATTACGTTTGACACTTTGTTAGGATGAGTATATCATTGTATTGATTGTTACGTATTATTTCATAATATATATTTATCATACAACAGATAACAACTCTCCAAACAAGGCATGGAAGTCTTAGTTCACCAGATTCTCGTGTTAATGATGTTTACACTTTGTTGGATCGTTCATATACATAATGTAATATAAATTTATTATATTATATTATATTGTATCGTAATGTATTAAATATATTGTACTTTATATTGTATTGTACTTTTATTGTATTATATTGTGTTGTAACAACTAAACAAAACATGGCATATCTTTCATGAATATTAAAGATGTATATAAAAAAAATAACATTAAAGAAAATTTTATTAACTAGGCAAGTATATGTTTTTTATTTCTCATCCTGTAATACTAATTTCTAACAAAGACGAGTAATAAGAATGAGTATTATCTGAACTCGAAAAATTATGGTAATTAAGCATAAAATTACTTTATCACTCTAGCGATAGTGTCACATAAAGTAGAAAAAGAGTACACAAATAAAAAAAATTAAAAAAAGTATAACAATTAACTATATAATTTTTATGTTTAAGAATCCGAAAAGGGTTAGGTAAACATTTGCTAGCTATCGAGAAGTAAGTTATTTATGCTTAAATTAATATGAATTTTGGCTTAATTTAAATATTCACATAATTAATATATGTGTTAGCTAGGTATGAGGAAATCGATCATTTATCTCATGTTAGATTGAAGATGAAATAATTAATATCAACATAGTTAAGATTTACGTAATTCTAACTAGCTATTAAAAGATCTCTAAAATTTAATTTGTAATTGAACTAGTGATTTTAATTAGCATATTAATGAAAAGTATTAGATAAATAAAAGGACAAATTTAAGTAAATTCTCTCAACCGAAAGGTTTAAATTGCTATTATTATTATTATTATTATAATTACCTTCTAGTGTACGTAAATAAATAAAAAGAAATAAAAGACAAAAAAAAACAAAATGACGAAGATGACCCTACTAAAGTGTGAGTTGCTCATCCCCTCGCTTGTACGCTTTAATGCGTAAGCCACACTAGAAAAGAGCTTGTGGTTGATGCAAATATATATTAATTTTTTTTATTTCAACTATTTTTAATTAAATATTTTAAATTAATTTTTGAAATATAATTTAAAATGAAGGTGCGCTTGGAACATTAAGTGGGAAAAAAACTTTTTACTCATTCATTTATTTTTTAAGTAAATGGAGGAAAATTAAAAATTGATAAATTTAACGGAAAAGTAGAAAAGAAAAACTTGTTCCAAAGCAGCTAACCAGAGGCGGACTCACATGGTGTCCGCCGGGTGCTCAAGCACCCATTAATTTCGTTACGAAATATATATATTAATGTAAAAATTGATAGATATTTGTATAAAATTAACATAGAGCACTCAATGAATAAATGATTTAGTTGGCCCAATGACGAATTTCACTGTAAACACATATTTTTTATATTTTCACTTTAGAACACCCACAATTTTAAATTTCTAGATCCGGCCCTAACCATTATATCCACAATGATAAGTCATGCTATTATAACCTCGAAATGTAAGGAATAATATATGATAGCAAAAACTTTGTATTATGATAGGCTTTTTATATAAAACCTCATTAAATGTGAAAGCGAGATGTTTTGTGCATTAAATTAATCTCTCTTTCTATCTATCTATCTATATATATACCTCTTCAACCTGAAATTAGAGATTGATTTAATGATTGAATGAATTTAAAATTTACGTTCAAGTTTAAATCTCAAATATTATATTTTTATTTTCAAACCTCATAAATTAATTTTAGTGAAAAAATTAAATCCGATACGTGAATTTTTCACTTTTTACCATATGTTTCTCTTGCAAGCTACGCATCATTTCAACGTCGCACTTTCATTACTCTTTTGACTTATATGACTCCTCTTTGTATATATTATTAATGTTCCATTATATTCCCCCCTTAAACCAAATATTACAACCACTTTTTCTTTTTTTCCCTCTGTTTTTACTTGCTTTTATCTTTTATTTAATATAATAAAATATCTTTTTTTTCCCTCATTTTCCTTTTACTTTAAACTGCATAAATACTTTTGCTAGCTAGAGTAAATATAATTTATCAAATTGTCATGCAAAAAATAAAAAAGACATTAACTTAGAAGAAACATAGTAGAAACATTTTTTCTCCTATGATGTGCTGTCTTAGTTTCTTTTGCTACTTTTTATAAGATTGTCTTTTTGCTCTTTTCATTTTCTTTAAATTCAGTGTGTGTTTTTGGGATTTTGAAAGAAAAAAATAAGTTAAAGCAATGGAGAAATATTGTGGTTTGAGTCACTTATTCATGACAGTATTTTTGAGTTGCTTCTCCACATTCATGGTGATTCCACCTATGACTGATATTACATTATCAGCCATTTGTCCAGGCCAAGATGAATGCTCACTAGCTATTTACCTCACCGGGTTCACAAGCGGTCCTCTCTCTCCTCTCTACCCATCTGCTCTCCCGTCTTTTTGCACTTCTTTGTCTTTGCTCTCCCTGTTGTTATCGTCACGCCGTCCAAGCTTCTTCTTGAGCCCTTCTTCCCGCCCTTCCCCCCTATCTCCGTTCCTGCCTATGTTCTTGTCTTGCCCCCTCTATGCTTCTGGTCCCCTCGTGACCTTTTCTTTTGCCCCTTCCTTCTCCTCTGCGCTTTGAGTTCGCTATATTGATAATTTCTTAATAGTAAATGTTTTTTCATTCGATGTGAATTAAGATCAGTTGAATTAGTCTAAAGAAAAAAAAAGAAAAGTTTTTTTAATCTGCTTTTCCTTTTATCAACGTTACTTTAATTTGTGGAGTTACAATCATACTAATACGTATAACCATTTCAAGTAAAAAAAAAAGTAGCAACTAATTTGCTTTTATCATCCATTTGAGTTGTGGCTGTTACTATCTTCTTTTTCTACTTATACATAGGGAATCACTTTTAAGATTTGAGTACTTAAAAATTATTCACATAGAATATTTATATCAAATTAATAAAAGTAGGACATATATCGTGCATATACTTTTTTAATAAAAATATGTTTTCATGATTAAGTAATATACATCTCTATAAAATAATCAATAATATTTATTCATTGCTTATCTTACAATCAAAGCTATCTCTTTAGAGTTTCTATTAAGTTTGATGGTAAGTTTCACCAAAAAAATTTGAGGGGAAAAAAACACAAAAATTTAAGGAATTAATGTTTGAACTTTTACATATCTATTACATAAGATATTTAACATGTTGTATATCGATTCTATTTTTCCTGATTATTTCTTAAATATACCTTTTTGCTAATAGAACAACATTAAATTTGTTTCATTATTGGTACAAAAAAGTTGAACTCTAAATAAAATATACTAATATATATAGTAGGGTAAAGTGAATGCTTTTAATTTGATAGCTAGATAAAGAATCTTAGTACGATGATGAAATGATTCTTCTTTTCCATTAGGTGATTAAAACTTTGATTCAGTTCTGATTAATATTTTTTAATCAAAAAATTAAACTTAAATTTTCTATTAAAAATGAAGAAATCGTATCCATCCTAATAACGGTATGGATCATATATATTAGTACATTTTTGGACCGGTTCATAATAGGAAGTTTCATTTAAGAATAAAGTTAAATACCGTATATGGTCTATTTTTTTTTGTATAAGAAGTTTCTTCATTGGCTCTTTAAGAAACTTCCTTTTTAACTTTTTTGATCTGATATCTCATGTTATTATTTGTCCTGTAAAACTTTATCTTTTTAGTTAGCTAAAATAAAGAATAACTTATCTTTTATCGCCCGAGTTCTAATTTATGCGGTAATTTTTAAATTTTAAATTTTAAATAAGTTTATCTTTGACTGTAAATATTTTATATATCTTTAATTATTTTGAATGTTATTATCCTAAAAATACTTTTTCCGTCATTGACAAATATATAATTTCGCTTCAAATTTCTGATGAAACTTACACCTTTGACTTTCAACAAATAAAATTTTCGGGACAAAGAAAAGAAAGTAGTAAGTATAATAATTAAGAGCTGTTTGGCCTCAGCGTAAAAAGTGTCAAAATGAATTAAAAGCTGATTTTTGAATATTTAGCTATTTTGCAATATTCAAAATAGATTATTTTAAGGTTAAAAAAAACTTATTTTAAGCCAAAAGTTAAAAGTGGTGGGTCGAGTTTGCTTTTTTCTTTTTTTAGCTATAAGCTGTTTAGTTTGAAACATTTTTATCTTTTGCCCGTAATATTTTATACCAATCTCCAAATTACAACATAATCCTAAAATCTCTTTCTTCCATTTTCCCTTTTCACGTTGGCATAACAAACTTCAGCACTTTATCCAAAACACATAACTGCTTATTTAAAATAAGTTTCAGCACTTTCAAAAAAGACTTTTTTAAAGCTGCTTTTATTAAGCCCATCCAAACGGGCCCTAATAGTAGCAATATAGCTGTAAACTTCTTATCTTACTATTAATGAAATTATTTTGTAGTAAACATAAATTTTTGTGATTTGTTCTATATTACAAATTTCAAAAATAATTCTTTTCCCTGTAAACTCTATGTCTAGCCACACTACATATTTTCAGAACTCGAACTCGAGACCTCTAACGAATATTTTGGGGCATGGTTTTTTTCACAACATTTCAGATAGTAGGTTTGGGATCGTTGGTGATGATGCCAGTATTGGGGAACTTATCAGACACATATGGGAGAAAAGTAATGCTTACTCTTCCTATGACTCTTTCCATCTTCCCTTTAGGTAATCTCTACATTTTCTTATTCAATTTAACTTAATCTAATTATTATACTTCCTAATTTTTTTCAAAATCGAGCGTTAAGTACAGAGTTTAAGTTATATGTACTAACGAACAACTTGTTATTGAAATGGCCACTAGCCATACTGGCATATAGCAGGACAAAATACTATTTCTATGCTTACTACGTGCTAAGAACACTCATTGCTATGATTTGTGAAGGAAGTGTTCAATGTCTTGCTTTTGCCTATGTGGTAATTCTCACACTTTAAAACATGAATTTTGTTATCGGAATCTTTTTTTTAAAGATCAAATAGTACTAGTTTAATATAATAAAATTACGCGATTTTTTTGTTCATTTCAGGCTGATAATGTTCCAGAAAGTCGTCGTGCCTCTGTTTTTGGAGTCCTCTCTGGAATTGCTTCCTCTGCTTTTGTCTGTGGAAACCTCTCTGCTCGCTTCTTATCCACTGCTTCCACTTTCCAAGTACGCGATATTTTCAACTAGTATGATTTAAGTTATATATACTGATCGTTTAATTGTTGTTAAATCGATTATTACATGTGTGTAGGTTGCTGCAGCCAATGTCTAGTGATAGATTGAGTATAAAGGAAATATTTCCTCCGAATCGATACACGAAAAGGTTTAAACAATTGCATCAAAAATCAGAGACTAGTTGTTTATTGGAAAAAGCTCCAAAGAAAGGACTCCAATTTTTCAAGACATTGCCTTCATTCAGTGATATGCTCTGTTTGTTAAAGACCAGGTTAGGTTAAGACTTGTTTTTTTTTTTTATGAATCGATCATAGTCGAATTCAGGAATTGAAATTTATAGTCGTTTTGAATGGACTTTGCAGCTCGACATTTTTACATGCAGCTATTGTTTCATTCTTTGCCAATGTTGCACAAGTTGGCCTTGAAGCTTCTTTACTTGTAAGTTTGATATCGTATATGGTATTTCTTTCGTTTCATTTTATATGTTGACGTTTTAAAATGAATGAAGTCTCTAAACATAGATATATGTCATTGAACATTGACGTTCTTTATATATGGATTATTGAACTTAAAAATCTATGCAGTTTTTCTTGAAGGCACAATTTCACTTTAACAAAATTCAATTTGCTGATTTGTTGATAATTTCTGGGATAGCAGGATCCATATCACAGGTAATTAACTTGATTTTATTTTTTATCATTTTTTATTTTGTATATATTCATTTTTTTTCTGAAGTTTAATTGGTTTTAAAAATATTCTGATTTCTTTTTGTGCTATTGCAGCTACTTCTCATGCCCATATTAGCTCCTGCTTTTGGAGAAGAGAAGTTGCTTTCTATTGGCCTCTTCTTCAGTTGTCTTCATGTACAAAAACATTTATCTATATATACTTAACTACATAGCCCCTCCGTTTCAATTTATTTGTCTAGTTTTGACTTGACACAGAATTTAAGAAAGTAAACAAGACTTTTGAATCTAGTCTCTTAAACATGTCAGGTAGAATTAAAATTGTTAAAAAAAGGAAAGTAAGACAAACAGATTGAAACAGAGAATGTTTTTTAAGCAATTCAAAAAACTTGTATATATTGATGTCGTCTCCAATCAAAGCAGATAGTTGACTTTTACAGCGTGCCGGGGTGATCCATCTTGGGGTAGGTCCCTGCCACCCTTTACTACTCTATGTTGTTCGGTTTCTTCAAAAACACGGTCACACTCATGTCAGATCCTTCATTTTCGAAGAAACTAACATGAGTGTTATAACATTTTTGAAGAATCCGAGCAACATGACTTTCTCCCCCCTTCATGCTCCATTGGTTTTTATATGAGTTGAGGTGTTTCTAACAAGTAAAATTCATGCAGGTCCCTTATGCAAGTGCTATGATCTCAATTTTGTCTATTTTTGCAATGCCATGTGTAAGTTCATTTCAAATTAATCCATCTTCTGTTCATTAGTTATAAACATCAAAAATTGACAAGGGTTTATACTAAGTTCGTACAGAGCATTGCGTGTCCGTCAAAACAAATTGGGCCAAAATGGAGCAGGTACAATAGTCCAACAATTCACTAATTGATGGTTGTTCGGTGTTTTTTACTTAGGCCCTAATTTTATTGAGCCAGCATGACAACGAATAATTTACTTTTAAAAGGAAAAGTCCAGGGATGCATCACAGGCATATGTTCATTTGCAAGTGTAGTTTCACCACTAATTTTTAGTCCTTTAACAGGTAACTAAATAAGCCCTCTTTCTTTTGTTCTGTCAATTCTCTGTTTTTACATTTTTCGAACTTAGGTCAACTTAATCTGATGATATCGTTTCATTTCCAGCTTTATTTCTATCGCAAAACGCCCCGTTCCATTACCCAGGATTCGGTTTAGCTTGTGCTGCATTTGCATCAGTAAGCACTTTCTCATAATTCATAATTCAATTTTATTTTTGTTGCAATTACTTATATAATATGATTCAATTATATTGCAGATGCTAGCCTTCATTCAGAGTCTTATGATAAAGCCTGATAATAATGTAACCAATTGGAGTGTAAATGATTCAAACTTAGCATAGCCATAGCCAAGCAATTGGAGTAAATTGATTGTATATAGTCTTATGCAATTAGTACTTTATTACAAATTTATTCCAATTTGAAGCCAAAATTTTAGTTACTTGAGGCTCTTCCTAATAGGATATTAAGAATGTGTAGAAATGTATGATTATCCAAGTAGATCCACTATTACATTATTTTTTTCATGAAATATTGTAATTTATTAAAACATCATCATGAAGGGGAAGGTCATATTAAAAAAAAATTTACCAGAATTTCTCCACTACGGATGGACTGATCTAAAGAGCGGAGACTTGATTCGATATTTACAGTTGCTATATGTTAGGGCTTCTATCGTGCTATTCTATTTCTCATGAATGTGATAGAATATCTTTGAATGGAACATGTTTCCTTCTACTTGATAATACTATTTATTATTTCTTTATTTTTCATTAACATCTTCGATAATTTCTTTTATTTGAATATGATATTTTTAGATATATCTAAATCTTTATTTGTAGGAATTGATGAAGATCATACGTTATTTTAGTGAGTAGTGATTGTTCTTTTTCTCAAAAAAAATGTGATTTCCATTCCGGTATACTAAATCAATAGCTTAATGAATGATCGATTATAAAAATTGGAATGTGGTACCAACATAACTCGACAATTGACAAATTCTTACCATTAATAGTGAATTCAATGAAATGGGGCCGTATTGAAGTGACATAGACATATAAAATTCATTGACTCGGCTCTATGGAAGGTGAGTAGGATCAATCAAGAGAAGGAAGAAATTTGTTTTCATTTATTCTAAGGCGGACATAGTCTAGTCAATTAGATAATTAAACTTTTGTATTTTGAACTATGTGACTTCTTCTGCTTTTAGTTGATGATATGAGGTTTTGTTTGGTAAAAGATTGAGTTACAAAATTATGAATAAATACCCACTTGTTAACAAAAGAAATTACTGCCCAAAGAAACAAATATAACAAAAAAAAAAGGGCAAAGCAAGTTTCCCACAATCATGGATAGGAAAGAGCGCACTTCAAAGAGTGTGATACAAATTATTCAAAGTTAATAACTATTTTCATAATTTAAATTCGTAATTTATAGATTACATATAAATAATTTCTCATTATTTTTAAAATTTATGATATTTAAAAGAAAAATATTGAAGTCTTTGTTTTGGTTGTTTCGTGACTTGCGAGGATTAACTTGCTTAATTTATAAATTAAGTAATGACAATTAGCCGATTGCCCATGCGTTACATTTGATGCCCAAATTCAAAAAACTTATCTGAATTGACAAAAATCGAGGAAAACCTTGTGCTGATGTTGTAACCAGAGAAGAATCAAAAGAATATATATTAAAATTCGTGACAGAATTATATAGTAATTTAAGAAACATTAATTATGTGATACTCTTACTCAAAAATTAACACTAATAATAATTGAAGAAACATTAATTTGTCTAAATATATGCATATTTAAAAACATTCCAAAATTGAACATTGGTATTATTTGTCATGATTTCTATTTTTAGAGTCAAACTATAACAACATTTTGGCACGTAACATTTTTAAGAACATTTTTTCATCATATTAATATGCAAAACAAAATTATAATTATAGTTTTTTTGATATAGTTTTACAATATACTAATTGTTTTGTTAAAATATTATAAGATTTAATATGATTAAGTCATTTTTAAAAATTAGTCAAATTGACGGTTAGATAAGACAACATGATAAATATTTCTGGCGGAGGAAGATAGTTTAAGAAGAAACATTATTTGTCAATAAAATTTTGACTGAAGTTCTCATAATTTGTTTTGATATGGCCATGGTAAATATAGACCTTGCGAAAAGCATAACAAAAGTAAACGCATAAATGCAAACTTTCGAAATCTATTGGTTTATTTATTCCCTATGGTGCATTTTATGTATCATATTTTTTTCCACATTTTAAGAAAACATTAACTAAAAGAATTTAATTATTCTTGATTTTATTAATATTATCTTCTTTTTTTCTTCATGTTTATTTGAGTAGGAATAAGATAAAAAAAACCAATTATCAAGTTATTATATACGTTCGTTCTTTAAGAACAATTACTACAACCTATAATTGCAAGAACAACACAAACTTGAATTAAGACGTATTCGTTTTTTATTTTTTTTATTAACATCTTATCCATTATTTTAGCTGAATTATATAAATACGACAATTAAAATACAAGAAACTATAAATTAGACGTATTCATCTTTTTTAATTTTGATAGCTATCCTAACTAATTTATTAGATCAATTACATAAATACGATAATTAAAATGATCTTTTCTAATATTAATATGCATCCTATGGGTTATTTTAGATCAATTACATAAACACGATAGAATAAAATAGATCGAAGAAATATTTATTAAAAAACATTTTTTGAAATTTACTCATTCCAAACAAAAATAAGAATTTTGGGGGCAATTTGACCAAAACTTAGCATTTAACACGGAAAATAGCCACGTGTAAAACTATTTATTGTGAACTTCAAAGTCCAACGCATCGAACGTGTGCTCCAATTCTCACACAAATGTATTAATTTGCTGATTTTCTGTTTCTTCTAACCACCACCTTTCTACTTTTTTCCACCACCGTTGGCTACGGCGGAGACACCAAATTTTGTTCATTTTTCTCCCTTCCCGTCGGTTAACCACTCCGCCATAGCCGGCGGTTACACGATTCACCTTCAACTTTTAATATATCACATTGCCTCAAGGATTGTTTTTGTTTTGTGTGTATAAATTTGTGTGTGTATATATATATATATATATCAATGGCGGATGAGAATTGTGAAAATGTGGTATATCTTCATGGAGACTTTGATTTGAAGATTATAGAAGCTCGAAGGTTACCTAACATGGATTTAGTAACCGAACGTCTCAGTCGATGCTTTACAGCTTTAGATATCTGCCGGAAACCGTTTACTCGACGGAGAAGGAAAGGTCATCACCGGAAAATCATCACCAGTGATCCGTATGTGACGGTTTGCTTAACCGGCGCTACTGTGGCGCGTACGCGCGTGATATCGAATTGTCAGGATCCTGTTTGGAACGAGCATTTTAAAATCCCGCTTGCTCATCCGGTTTCGGTTGTAGAGTTTCTGGTTAAGGATAATGATGTATTCGGTGCGGATTATATCGGAGTTGCTACCGTGCTGGCTGAGAAGATCAAGTCCGGTGAGCTAATTGATGATTGGTTTCCTATAATTGGACCTTATGGAAAACCTCCGAAGCCTGATTGTGCAATTCGGCTGCAAATGAGATTCATACATTGTGATGGTAATCCGGCTTATAACGGCGGTATATCAGAAGATTTTGGCCTGAAAGCGAGTTATTTCCCGGTGAGGCACGGAGGATCTGTTACTCTGTATCAGGACGCTCACGTGCCTGACGGTATGCTGCCGGAGATTAAATTGGATGATGATAAGATATTTGAGCATAGCAAGTGTTGGGAAGATATATGTCATGCGATATTGGAGGCACATCATTTGGTGTACGTGGTAGGGTGGTCAATTTTTCACAAGGTGAAGCTGGTTAGGGAGCCAAGTAAGCCGTTGCCGAGCGGCGGAGATTTGACACTTGGAGAGTTGCTTAAGTACAAATCGGAGGAAGGTGTGAGGGTATTGCTGTTGGTTTGGGATGATAAAACTTCTCACAGCAAGTTCTTCATTCAAACGGTATGATATTTGTGCCTTTATGGATAATTTTATGGTGAATGATTTTGAATTTGATTAATAGAGTGTGTAACTTGGTATTATATAGCATTTGACTAGTTGGTGAGGCACATTTTAATAATCTACTTTTCCTTTTTGGAACTTTACATGTATGTTGGGATCATGTAGATTGTACAGTGAAGTAATTCTCTCTCACCCTTTTCCCTTTTTGAATCTTTGTTCCTATTCATTTTAGGAAATGTTTTTCTAGGTTGTATCTTTTCTCTCCTAACATGGGAAGTTAAAAATGCTGGCTCTTTTCTTGGTATTATGGATGAACAATGAATTCTTTCATTGCAGTTGATAATTATGCTAGGTCCAGGGCTCTGCAAAAGTACAAGCCGATAACTTTATTCTTGCTTTTTAAACCAACCGGAAAAAGAAGGAAATACCGTGATTCCGTATTTTGGAAGTTGTTAATGGAGTAATGGACTATGATATAGGTCAAAGATCTAGTGACTTTTGAAGATTGAGGCATCACTAGCTAGATCTTATGGTAATGATGGTCCTTTTTGCCTATTATCTGCTTGTGCAATGTGAGTTCATGAAGAAGTAGCAACTCTATAGGTGTTTGGCTTCATTCCGTGGAGGGCCTGATATTCCTTAAGCTTACACTTCTTGATGTTTTTGGCACTACCTTTATGCCTTCAACAAGAATTGTTCTACGGAGGACACTTGTTACCCTCATGCACTTTTGGAAGTTGATGGTATTACTGGACACCTCTCTTGAGCGCATTTAAAGCTCTTGTTAAGTCTATCCCCATAGCTTATTCTGTAAGAGACCCCAATAACCATTTTGTTGAGCTTTCCTGTCTATGTGTGCAGTACCGGCTTAATTTGATTGGTCAAACTGTGTTTGAAGTTTGTTAGGTGGTAGTCTACCTCATGGAATGAGTGGATTGTAAAGGTAGAATCTTTTAAAGCTAGAAGATTACTGGTGCTTGTTTCAAAAAAAGTTTTAAAAAGCCTTCTCAAGAATATATACTTTGAAGAATGATGTAAGGCAACTGAATGGGGCCTTTCAAGGGCCATAGCTGAATCTCAGACTGTGGGGCTCTGTAGCCTTTCATGTAGTTTACCCCTGTGCATCTACAGTGCCTTGCTTTTCTTAATATTTGAATTAGTTGTGTAAGATGTTAACTTAATTGCATATATTATTCTTTTAGCGATTTTCGTGTAGTTGATAGTATTTTGATACTGTACTTCTGATTCAATAAGCACCAAATTGTGCAGGATGGAGTGATGCAAACTCATGATGAAGAAACACGGAAATTTTTTAAGCACTCATCCGTCAACTGTGTGCTGGCACCTCGTTATGCGAGCAGTAAGCTAAGCATTTTCAAGCAACAGGCATGCTTCATACCATACCAATATTTTGTTTGACTCGAGTAGATGATAGTCTGATTATGGATGATTTCTGGCTTTTAAGTTCAAGGGACAATTTTCAAGCCTGAAAACTCAAAATTCTTGATCTTTGTGGCAAAATGCTTCCTCTTTGTCCATGGTAGCTCTTTGCCATTTTAATTATCATATTTAAGACCTACAATAAGAAAATTTTCATTCCTTATCTGAGATAGGAGATGTAGAGAGACCTACATGAAAAAAATTATTTAACTTCGTCAAAAGTTTACTTTAAAATGTAACGACGAAAAGCATAGGCATAAATATTCAACCTATATATCAATCACTTGTAAGATGTGCTTGTGTATGCATTTTACATTATTTCTGTGAAAATACTTGTGTCCTATGATCTTGCATAAGATAGCTCCCTCCAAAGACCTGACAAACTATACAAGTTCCTTTTCATTTAAACCATCCAGATAACTTGCATTTCTGTTTATATAATATCCAGGTGGTGGGAACCCTTTATACGCACCATCAGAAGTGTGTGATTGTGGACACACAAGCCAGTGGCAATAACCGAAAGGTTTCAGCTTTCATTGGCGGTCTAGACCTCTGTGACGGCCGTTATGATACACCTGAGCATAGATTATTCCGTGATCTTGACACAGTCTTCAAGGATGATTTTCATAATCCAACATTTAGTGTGAGTATTTTTCATTGTAGACCTCTGTGATGAGAAATATATAATACCTGAGCATACATACTTTTAGTAATCTCAACCTGCCAAAATATTACATATAGGCAATTCAAAAAATCTGTTTTTCTAAGCAGTTGATATTAGTTTTTAGTTATCTTTTTCTCTTGCAAGCCTATAAAAATGATGACACACTTGCTCTCTGAACTAATGTTGTTCCTCTCTATCCGACCTTCATTTATTGACCCGGTATCAAGTTTTTTATCCCCGACTGATGTTTTGGGATTTTCCTGGCAAAGATATAATTTTGTCTTTTTAATAGACAGGAATCAAGGCACCTAGACAGCCATGGCATGACTTGCATTGCAAGATTGAAGGACCTGCCGCATATGATGTACTCACAAACTTTGAGCAGCGATGGAGAAAAGCCACAAAATGGTCAGAGTTTGGAAGACGTTTGAAAAAGATATCTCATTGGCACGATGATGCTTTGATCAAAATAGAAAGAATTTCTTGGATTACAAGCCCTTCCTCTTCTGTTCCAAATGATGACCAATCTTTGTGGGTTTCCAAGGAAGAAGATCCTGAAAACTGGCATGTTCAGGTTCACAGGAACTAACTTTTTTCTTCACAACGTAAAATATTGAGTCATTGATTAGGTTTAACTAAGTTAAAGCTAACACTATGTTGTTTGAATGCTTACAGGTCTTTCGATCTATTGATTCAGGGTCTTTGAAAGGATTCCCAAAAGATGTTCTTTTGGCAGAATCACAGGTGCATACTCTTGTAGCTTCTTGTTTCTTGAAGTCCATACTGAAAGTTGGATATCACATGCCATCTTTAAATAACGTTTGTTTTGAAATTTTTTAAACTTTCTAAAAGGTCCTTGACATTTTTCATTGCAGAACCTTGTCTGTGCAAAAAATTTGGTGATTGATAGAAGTATCCAGATGGCATATATTCAAGCAATTAGACAGGCACAACATTTTATCTATATTGAAAATCAATATTTCCTTGGGTCATCATATGCTTGGCCTTCATACAAAGAAGCAGGTTTATTATCTTTATTCGGAATGATTGTTGTTCCTAATCTTATTTAGCATCATTTATCTTCTTCTGTGCTTTTGGATTGTCAAAGGAAAGTAAGAACCGTAACTGCCTTGAGATATGATACAAATCCAATGTCTCTGACTATTGGAGTTCTTTCTCATTTTATGTTTGGTTGGGTTAAAGAGGAGGTTAGGTGGAAGGTGATTAATATGGATCGGAAGGATCATTTACCTTGTTTAATCATGAATAAATAACAGGATAAAGTAAATTGTAGGCCATGGTACCCTTCTACTTCAGAAGTTGTGATGCTTTCAGTTTTGGAGAGAAATATTGTGATTTTAATGACAAATAGTTATATTACACTCATGATTCAAATCCCCTTCTTTATCAAAAGATAGGTGATTTCTTCCCATTTGTTTACACATTGGTGGATAGAGTTAGTTGGTACTTGTGCTGGTGAGGTACCGGAGGATTAGCTGAGACTTTTTCTTGTACTTTCATTTACATTTAATATGGAGAATAACCCTTTTTCTTTGAAGTGAACAATGCTAATCCACTTTGGTTCCCTTCTTTTTCCCTTCGTTTTAACCAAATTAAGTGTTAAAGACATACTATGAGCTGAAATTCATCATTGCATGCCTACTGTTTTTTCACCCAATCATGGCCATTAACATGAATCATATTAGAAAAGACATGAATCATCTTTACTCAAGGAGTCGTACCTTAATGAGGCTGTTTGGTCACCTAGACTACGCCAGTGAAGAGCGGTTTCCTTGGTTCTGTGTGCAACTCTTTATGGCTCCATCGTTTTTTGTTCCCTGATCAGTGTTTGCTTATACTTTAGGTGCTGATAATTTAATTCCCATGGAGCTTGCTTTAAAAATAGCCAGCAAAATTCGGGCAAAAGAGAGGTTTGCTGTTTATATTGTCATTCCAATGTGGCCCGAGGGAGTCCCCACTTCTGCCTCAGTGCAAGAAATTTTGTATTGGCAGGTTATGCAGCATACTATTCTTTAAATGTCAGCATTGTATGATTTGTCTGCTTGACTGTTTTAATCAATAAAATAAGAATGTGATTTAACTTGATCGACTGAAAGAGTGATATACAGTGTCCAACTTTTCGGATCACCAGTGCATGATTTGGTAATTCTTGCCCCTAACACGGGGATAAGTGAGCCAAATGTGATAATCTAATTAGTTTGGTGGATAATTGAATAATTGAGTATATATCTACCTGTAGAAGTCCTCCTTTTAGTTTGGTGCTCCTCCTCTTTTACTTGTTTCTCTGTTTTCTCTTCTCTTTTGGATGTAATGAACACTTTCTTAGTTCTGTTGCCATTTCCGAAAGAGAATATAGTAAAGACCTCTTCTTTGCTGAAGGGTACTGACAATTCCATTACACTTCTTGGACTTCAGTTTTACTCCGTTTAATTTATTGAGTTTGTTGTAGTTTGATGCCAGAAACGATCCAAGATTGTTCTTAGTTCCTAAGAGACTATATCCTTCGCTGCTATTCTCATTATCATGTTTCTCTTGCAGAGGCAAACTATGAAAATGATGTATGGAATCATTGCTCAAGAGCTAAAATCTTCTCAACTTCAAGATGTACATCTTTCTGACTATCTAAACTTCTATTGTCTGGGTAATCGAGAAGAATTACATGGAGAATCAAAGTCTAATTATGCTTCAAATGGCGATTTGGTAGCAATCTTTTTTTTCATTATGTCTGCTAAGTAATTGTTCATGTTACCCTTTCGCTTAACGATGCTTTAAAATCTATCTGATGTTTTTTGGAATTGAAGTGGTTCAATATACTCAAGGATACCCTCTTTTCCTTCAGTTAGGCTACTTCTCCAACTGTATGTGCTTGATTGTGAATTTCTGATCACTGAGACAATCTTTTTAGTAAAATTAGAAACATGTTTGTCACTTTGTATACTCTGTATGCACAAGTATCTAATTCTAGTTTCCTAATAAAAGAATACCCCTACTTCTGAACACTCGGAAACGGGACTAGATCTTCTTTCTCTGTGAATTTGGTCAGTCAGACATCGGCTGAGTACCCATCAACCGTTCTTAGACTTCTATAACCAAGAGAATACCTTAAACAACATTTGACCAGTTATAGGAGCTGTCTCTCAAATATTTCCGAAGAACAAATAGTAGCATAGTAGTATTTGGATCTATTTTTTTTCTTTTGTATGTTCAACATAATAGAATTACACCAAATTGGCGTGCTGTTACAAAAGAAATCACAAAAGATTCAGAGATGGTTGTATGAATCTTTTGAAATCCTAGACATTATCTCATTATAGATATCTGTGTATGTCCTTTTCTTACTTGAGCCGAGGATCTACACATAAACGACTCTCACCTCACCAAAACTATCTTGTGTTGTGTGTTGTTAATTGTAGCTTGTAGAGTACACTAATGATGCGGGACTAATTTTGGCCATGAAAACTGCCATCATTTCAAGTCTTCCCTCGACCGAAATTTTGGACGGTTTTGGGATTATGTAATGCGCAAGGGGATGATAGTGGACGATGAGTATGTCATTTTAGGATCTGCCAATATTAACCAAAGATCTATGGCTGGTTCAAGAGACACAGAGATAGCTATGGGTGCGTATCAACCTCATCACACTTGGGCTATGAAGAAAAGACATCCACATGGCCAGGTCTGTGAATCTCCTTCCCCAAATATAGCAAACTAGAACATTTTTGTTTTTGATCAAAAGTAGCAAATCTTAATCAAAAGCAGGAAATTTTTTTTTAGATCATGCTACCCTGTCTACATAAGAATCTTCTTGACATATCTGATTAAACTATAACAACTTCCAGCTATGAAGGTAGATGGCCTATAGATCTGCTAATTTGATTGGTTTCAACCCGACTCGTAGGGTGAAACAGGGAACCTAGATATTGATGTGAAAAAAATCAGTAACATTGCAATAAATGTTACCTTCTGAACACGTAAAAGTTGAAATCACGTTGATCCGCCTTTGGCTGCAGGTATATGGTTATAGAATGTCTCTATGGGCAGAGCACATGGGCAAGTTAGACAATATCTTCACAAAGCCAGAAAGTTTGAACTGCGTGAAGCATGTAAATGAGGTTGCTGAAGATAACTGGAAAAGATTTACAGCTCATGAATTCAAACCTTTACAAGGTCATCTTCTCAAGTATCCCGTCCAAGTAGGTACTGATGGGCAAGTAAGTTCCTTGCCTGGTCATGAATATTTTCCTGATGTTGGTGGTAAAATACTAGGAGCTCGAACCACTCTCCTGATGCTTTAACCACATAACTCTTCCCGTCTTCCGGTTTTGTAATGCCTGTAAATCAAACCAATTTCTTATAGAATTGGTGAGAATAATTATCAGAATTCCAACTCAGTGAGCAAGAACTATATCATCTTGGTTGCTGTCGAAGTTGCGCATCATGCTTACTATGTTTACCTTCTTTGTTATATCTCCTAAGTAATATATACTGTATCCATGTTTTCACGATCTCTCATCCAATGTACATTTAATTTCAACAATCGCATTGTCAAACTTTCGGCCATTTCGTGCAGGTTCTAATTTTCCATCTCTTCTATATCTCTTTCGACGAGGGGAATGATTTATTATTCTGTAGGGTTTCATTGCGTGATCGGGGATAATTCCATACGGTTACTAGGATCCTATGTGTGCTCGGTTCCCAAAAAGCTCTACTTATGGATGATTGACAACATTTTTGAGGAGTCTAAGCAACTGAAACGGTATGTTGTTTTACCATCAGGAGAAAGGTTGAATTTTTTAATGTTACAAAAGCAACATTACAGTCCAAAAAAGCTGGTATTAATCACAAAATGACATTACATGGATAACTTATGCAACTTTCTTCGATGAGTTTTTCATTCATTACCGTAAAAAGAGAAGGGCAATACTAAAAGGAGAAATTTGAATTGAATGGGAACTCATTCACTTTACTAACATAGAGTTGAAAAAACTTGAATTTACACGTAACTTTGCCAACCATTCCAGCTCCCTGGTGAGGTGCACAGTAGAAAGTGTAAGTTCCTTTCTCACTCAAAGTGACACTGTATGTCTCTCCTGCTGCATTCAGAAGATCCTCTTCAGACATGGAAATCTTACTAGCATCCACACCAGCTGGGATTTCATCTTCATCAAATACGACGTTGTGTGGGAACCCTGCATTGTTCTTGAATGTAATTTTCTCACCTCACAGTCACTAAACGCGTGAAGTTTCCAGAATACCTAGACTCCCCTCATGCCCCCCCAAGCAAACAAACGCTCAAGTCCATTGGCATTGCTAGCAAGCATCGCGCTAACAGCGGTGGCAGCAACCACAGCACCGGCATCTTTCAAAGACGCCTTCACGGTCAATCTGGCAACTGGGGCAGCTGCCACCTTAGCGGATGCACCGGTGCTAACTCTGGAAGATGATGAAGCACCAGCCTTAAGGCCAGTGAAAGATGGAATAGCAACAGCAGCAGAGGTAACAGTGGCCATTGTTTATTAATATGCTTCTTTTGTTAGCTCTTTTTGTGATCTGAACAAATTTGGCATCAAGAAAAGGCGGGTAGAGTTGAATGGGGTTTTACTATGTGATGGTTAGTAGATAGATAACGACCAGGAGACCAAAAAAAGGGACAGAAGGGGTTGATCTTACTTTGTATAAATGAGTGGTGTACACTTTGATGAGAGGATGGACAGTTATCTGCTGTCAACCAATGCTATTGGTTGATATGAATTATGATATGCCTATGACTGATATGTTTATCTAAAGATGGAAAATTGACGGCTGCATTATTTGAATGTACAAGGTAAAGTTTTAATACTACGAGAAATACTAGAATTTCACACGTAGATATTCCATTCATGGCGCTACATTCCCTCATTTGAAAGATGCAAGACCGTAATTTATGATAGGTTTAAGATGCGTTTTCCACTTGAATTATATATATATAGTTAAAAGAAGTTTAGTTATGTTATGGAAAATACTAATGTGATTATCGATTAATTGTTGGTATGTGGAACGAAGACCGAGTAACTAACCATATCTCCAAAAGAGATATTCAAAACAACTAAACCTCGTACTCAAAAATAATATAACTTTACTTGTCAACAGTACGTGTAAATTATCTATGCATGGCAGTCGTACATTACTTGCATTTTCCCCTCAATTAATCTAAAAACCCTTTCACACTATGAAAAGGGTGTGATCTATAGGCTTTACTATCCTAATGTAAGCACTAATGATTGTTTCTATGATTCAAACTTCTGACCTATAGATCAAACGGAGACAACTATACATTATTGAATATGGGGTTCTTTACATGAAGAGAGGACTAACCTGCAAAGTTTCCACAAATTTGATGCTCCATGCATTGACATAGAATAGGCCATAAACATTAGGAAATGCAAACTCATATATATATTTATGCTTCTTGTAGGGTACTCTAATGTACTACCCTTATTTCAGTTGTACTGCAATTGTACTAAGTAGTTTTTGCTACAACCCTCAAGGCCTATTCCATCTAATTCTGCTTTACAATTCTAATTCAAAATATCATCACATGTGGACTGTACTTTAAATATACCTTGAGTGAAGGTTTCATACTATAACAAGACAAGCAGACTGAGCAATAGAAATGAATACCAACCCCCAAGCCATCTCGAAAGCGAGAAGGGGGTATTAATAGCGCACGTGCAATCCTAGGGGTAACGTACAGGATGAGCTTGCAAAGACCATTAACCTCATTGCAGAGGCGAATTCAAGATTTTAAGCTTATGGGTTTCCTACAATGTCCTTGAGTTTATACAATAATAATTGGGTCCAAATTCAAATATTTATCCATATTTAGAGAATCTGTAATACATATAGAGAGCTTTGTGGCAGGGCTCTGGGCTTCAAGTGACACCCTACTTACCATTTTAACCGTCACATCCAAGTCCCGGATTGGTAAGTCAGGAAAGCCACTATCTGAAATCACTGAAGTGGCCAACAACACAGTTCCCTCAATGGAAAACCAAAATCAAGCAAGGTTTTATTCTGGATAAGTAGCCTATCAAAAAGATTTCCTAACATAACCTACTGGCTTACATCCTGCTTTCGCCAGTCTGGCTCACATGCTGGCTTGTAAGAAAAACAATACATCTCCAGCTCTTTCCCAACAAAGGTTACGCCCCTGTACCTAGAGCTTCTTTCATTCCAACCAAGGTTTACTTCAGATTTCCCAAGTTCACACAGGCATTAGTAAGATGAACCAGCAAAAACAAAAACTCTGGCATGATAGTCCAGGGGTACAAAAACGCTTTGCTTTGTACAATAAAGCCATAAGGGAAAAAGGGGGTCAGAACAATCTAGTTTAGGAATCATGCAGCTAATTTATCTCATTTCTGACTCTAAAGGGGTACTGAAGTAACCATCGCTGTTACACCCCCCCACACACACACACACCCCCACCCTATGGACCACTTATTCACCCAAACCAACCATAGTGTATAAAAATAAAAAGAAACCTGCAGAGTTAGTAAGCACATGTAAACAAAAGCCAAAAAGTGGCTGGCATTTTGACATCCTAGCCCCAAACGAAGCATAGATAGGATATCTTCAGCGACATTGTGATTAGAAAATATGGAATAAATTCATCACAAATATTAGAACCCAGCAGCACAAACGTATACGCAAACATCAATAAGGACAGGGCACTTGTCCAAACAAACTCCATAATGGAATCCACAAGATTCAAGACCTAACCAAGATAAGACATATCAATATGCATATTCAATTATTAACAGTCATATAAACAGGGTGTACTTGTTATTTACAGTCATGTGATTAAAGAAACTGCCTAATAGAAGCAAGGGAATGTATAACAGTCTAATTTTTACACATCCTTCTATCAGACCTTAAAAAAGCGGAAAGACATCATCGTTGTCATCATCCATATCAAAATACTTGAAGCCAATATCATTGTCTGGATTTGGATTGAAGTCAGGACTCACGTAGCATTTCATCTCATGGAACAGGTTCAAATTGTCCACAAGCTTGTGAAATACATTGCATCCACAACACTGCCAAAACAAGAAACCAAATAAATTAGCTTACATGCCAAGCAGCAGAGAATGCTAAACATTTGGCAGTTTATCCTCCGATAAAGATAAAAGATTCCATAGAAGCGGCTAGTCCCAGGCATATTGTATGGACATTTTGTCGCACAAATTACATAATATCATAAATAGCCACCCCAGCTATTACCCAGCCCCCGGAGAGTTTATCAACAAATGCAAATCTTTGGTCTCATTCTCGATATTGAAATATATAAGACCAATACAATGATTCAAAATCTCGTCCGATCCCTCACCCTAAAAGGTTATGTTTCTCAATAAACTTGGTTGATTAGGGTAAAATTGCACCCCTTAGAAACAAGTCCTCTTTACTTTTCTCTAGAAAGTTCCTTACCAAGTCCTCATTACTTTTTTCCAGAAAGATCCTTTCTTACTTCTGAGGGAAGCATTTGTCTTCTATTTTTCGATAAAGATATAAAATAATAAGCTACATAAGAAAGGGTCACTGATTCATTCTTTCATCAACCAATGTAACTTGTAAGGTTCTTGTTAGTAAAGTACCTGGACAAAAACAGTGCCATCAGTATAGGCGTGAGGATTGATGGCACGAGTAGTTCGTTGGCCACAGACGTTGCAAGTAAAGGCCACACGCATACGCCTTCGTGGAGATTTAGTAAAGAGAGACCAAGGGAAGGTGGAAATCTGGTCAGTATTGGATTCAGAATCAGAACCAGCAGGCACAGGTGGCCCCTCCATACCCGAGCCAGTAGTCCAGCCTCTTACATTAGCTGCACTAAGGACCAAACCCATAGCTGCATCCTGGTGAAAATCCCCGAAAGAGACACTGATCAGAACCCCAAATTCACCACAATATAGTTAAAAACCAACAATTTAAACAAAGAAATAACTCAATTTTGAGGATAACTCAAAATCCAGCACAATCCACCGACTAGAATCCCAAATGACCTCAACTTGCTGGAGAACTCAAAAATTAAATCAAAGAACGAAACGAACTTTAAAGTGAAAAATCAAAACTACTCTTGCACCCCCATCAATCAGAACCCCAAATTCACCATATTTTTGAGGAAACCCAACAATTCATTGAATGAAACCGAAGTATATTCGAGATGTGATGTTTCAGAATTACCTTAAATCAAACCCACCATTACAAAATTCACAGCAAAATAATTTACGCAATTTCTGAGGTGATGAATCAATAATCCACCCTAAATACAGTAGACCCACGAGGAACCTCAAACTTCAACATATATTCATGAAACCCAACAATAAAATCAAAAAAAAAATTGAACTTTGAGGTCAATTGATCCCAAAAACCTCCTAGAAGTCCATCGCCCATAACAGAACTCCGCAGCAAATAAAATCCTCAAACTCACCATACTTTCATGAAACAACCACATCAGATCATAAAAGTACAAGTGTTAAGCTCGACGATCATCAAAATCAAACCTTGGAGAGAGTAGGATTGTTGAAGATGGGAACGATACTGGTGTTGTCATTCGCATCAGATTGAAGATCGGGTTCATTTCCATTATCTGAAAAAACAAAAACAAAAACAAAAACAAAAAGATTAGCATTAGAATCAATAAATGATTGAAAAAACATGAGAAAAAATGAGCAAATTACATACTTTTGCGTGAAACTGAAAACTTGACAAATTTACGAGAAGAGACATGTTTGGATTTAGGAGCAAAAACGGATAGAGAAGGAGTAGTTGTGGCAGAAGACGTCAAAGTTTCCATGGCTATCAGTGAAGCTTTGCAGATTTTTATTTACTTTGTAATGTAAGGAAGATGAGGAAAAGGAAAGGGAAAAAAATTGAGACTCAATATATACTGTTGCCTTTGCCGACTTTACTGTATAAAGTCTTGCTGTTCTAAACAAAATTCCTTTTGTGGTTACAATAGCCCGCGGAGATGTTAGTAACTCAGTTGATACAACATTAATTTTGGATAAATTTAAAAAATCGCTTGGCTCGTTGAGATTATATGTTTCTATATCCTTTTTTGTGATCTAAAATTTATCTGATAATTCGAGTGAATAGTCTTTTATTTCTCTAGATTTTATTTGGTTAGTAAGAATTTGATTTTCGCTTTAATTTAAATATCTTGGCTCGTTGAGTTAATATTTTATATATCATTTTTGTGATCTAAAATTTATCTGATGATGTCATGACATAGGCTTTTAGGTCGCTAGATTGGAATGTGGGTCTTGGTTGGTAAGCATTTTTTTTTCTCTTTAGGATATCTCCTTCTCTTCATAAGTCTCGTTTTTCCATTCTTACAATTTTCACATGATACAATTCTTTCTTCTTTTTTTTATTGTTTTAGACATGACATTTTGCTACTATATTTATTTTAATTGAAGATGTATAGAAACAGACTTTCTATTTTCTAATTATGTCATTAGTCGTGATAACGTGGAAACAACTTTGCTTCTTTAGGAAAATTTCCACATTTTGGGCCCAAGCCCACATAGAACTGGACTTTAATAGAAAGCCCACACAGAACTGGACTTTAATAGAGAAGACTTGGATCTGTTAGTGAATTGTTCATTTCCTTTTAAAGTGTAGCTCAAATTAGACCTAAGATTTCACATTTGATCATAAATGGCATACATACAGTATTTTCGTAAATATTATGTGTACGGTCCCTCTCCAAATCTCACTCCTGGAATTACTCAGATATGTTGTTATTTGTTGTTAATACGTATGAGCAAAATATATCAGGCGAAATATAATTAATTGATAAAATGATCTTTTACTTTATATAGAAGAACATTTGGATTCTATTAATAACGAAGATTCTTTATTATTCTTTTTCTTTTGGAATGGTATAGGTTCAAGATTCAAGTTATACTTTCGAAGCTATTGTTCTTGAAAAATGACTCAGTATAACCTATTCTTCAAAATAAGTTATTAGCTTACGTGGTTGAATCTCAAATATATATATAATTCAGCTCCTGTCATGAGATCAAGAACCAAATCACAATTTAAGATTTGAAAAATTAAGTTACTCATTTAAATTATTTAATAATTTATCTTAATTAAACTATTCTTTGGCATTACCTACAATCTAGGCTTGATTTAAGAATAATATCACTTTGACCATTCACTTGCCCCTTTTTATTTTATTCAACAACGACGAAAGAACAACATACCTCGACCACATACTTATATTAATAAAATCTTTCTCTTGGTGTTTCTTCTCATTGTAAGTGATTTTTTTATTTAAAAAAGACCAACATGATGTATTATGAACAAACATTTAATAGTGTACCTACTCTTTTTTTTTATGTGTTATAATAAAAATAATCACATAATGTTTTAGGAAATATTGTGTGAATGAGATCTAGCTACTATATGATGTCATCAACCAATCCACTTAATATTTCACTCATAGATTCAAAAAGAAGTAATATAGGTTTAAATACGTACTTTTGATGAGGATAAAATCACAATGTTTGTTTTTTTCACTAACATAATTTACATGATTAGAACTTAGAAGGTGTCAACAATAATTAAAATAGGAAAGTTTATTTATTCATTATCAATCGTAACTCATTTTTAAAAAAAAATTATTTAAATGTGTCAATACTTTGAACTTGTTTATTTCAACCGTTCATTCAAATAGAATAACATGACATAATACAAAGCACTCACATTTCTTTCTTGATATGCTCTATTATCTTCCGCCATTTATCTTGTATTATCTTTATGTATTAATACTTACTTTTTTAAATTCTAAAATTAATTGAACTTAATTAATTCGTAGAGCGATTAACATCCATTAGATGTAATGTATTTCTATACGTCAACTTGTCGTTTCATATGTTAACAATAATAATGGTAGTTCCTTTGTTCCTTGGTATATTGAATTTTGCTTTTGATAAGGTTTGCACGCTGCTCGGTTCGATTCGGTTTTACATATAATCGGTTCGGTTTATATTCGGTTTTTCGGTTTTAAATCTTCTAACCCAATAACAAAATCAAAAATTTTTATCGGTTTAATCGATTTCTCGTTTTTTTATGTTATCAGGTTTCGGTTCGGCTTTACCCCAATACCATAAAATTGTCGATCAAAATAATATATAGGTACGTATGGTATATTACATGTTCCCAACTTCTGCAAAAACTATAAGAAAACTTGAATGTTGATCAATTTACGACATTCACACTTGCAAAGCGATCGCCACATACCTTACGACAACGAGAATTAAATACAATAAAATATTTCATGGGACGATCTTGAACCGTTGGTTTGATCCACCGACTATCAACAAAGTTCTCACCAATTTCCTAACCAAAAATCGCAACATACTGGAAAAAGCAATAGTGACTATTTCTGTATTAAATTAATCGTATATTTAATATGAGGAAGCGGTCAGTAGTAAATAACTTATAGCTTATTGGGGTTTACGGTTTTACCCAATAACCCAATAGGAAAACCAAACCGACCATAACCCAATATTATTATTTCTAAACCCATTAAAAACTCAATCCCATACATTTTTATCACGATTCGGTTATTGGTCATTTGGTTTTTGCACACCCCTACTTTTGACTTCTATCAAAAAAGCGGTAGATTAATTCCTAGAACGTTTCTAATTCATATCGCTCCAACCACCTTTTCAATGATCTTTACAAAATTAGATTTAAATTCATGATTAAATTACTAATTTCAATTCATGAAATTTAAATAATATCATCTTTGATTGGGATAAAAAAAAAACATTTATGAGCTACCACTCTTTTTGAATAGTAAAGGTGAAATTAGATAGAAATAATATTTTCTTCATTTTTTAATAAAGTGATAAATATTTAATTAGTGATTGTAGTAGAAATGATAGATATTATGAGAATATATAAATTTAAAGTAGGGTTTCACTTTATTCATTGGATTTGTCGTCATTTAGGTAGGTGGTTTCTTCCAATAATTTAGGAGGGAATCACTTTCATTGTCTCCCAGCATTATTAGCTCAATATAAATATAATTTTTTTACTTCCACTGACTTCCTAATACTTGTGATTTCCACTCGTTTTAAATTGATTACCTACGAACACACCCTCAATTGTGGAACAACAATATCGTGGGGTCCTGGCTTTATCATTCCTACTATATTTCATTACAAAAATTGACAATGGACATAGGAGGGATATTACAAAGTATTTGTTCAATTATATATACATTCGGTTCGGAATATAGTTTTTCAAATTTCAATTATTTTTTTGAAACCTGATAGCATTGTGGATAGAGCACGTGGTAAATCACCTATTTTTATATGCACACTTTCGGTTCTTTAAAGTAGTTTTTGGAAGAATGCAAGTCCCCTTGCATTTCAACTCCTTGCTCGTTTTATTTTGGTCTCAGATTCCGTTCATAGAGATATATATATATTTCTTTCATACTTTGTAAATCATAACGATATCTAACGAAGAAGTGTGGATTTTCTATATTTGTTGTACTCTACTTAAAACCTATACCTTTCATCATCATATTTCTATTGATGTTTATGGGCGCTCCAAATCACATGGCCCACAAGTGCAATTGATTGCGGTGGTGCATGGTCTATAACGTGGGAAAAATACTTACCAAGTATAAATAGTCTTATTTTTTCGATTCATATTTTGAATTTTATGAGTTTAATTTGAGAAATTTCAAGCAAGGATTTCATATTTAAACTTGGGATAGTTAATTGAATTAAACATAACTTGACTTTCATACATGAATTTTGTTTATTTAATTTGTTTAGCATTCTGGTTTCGGAGCACCACTAAATTTGGATCACCTTTCCTATTTAGGGCTGCCCAGGCAATTGTAACCGATCTCAATATAATTTTCTTCATACTTAAAACTCGAACGCAAAACATTAATTCGAACACAAAATTTAATTGACGAAATTGGATTATTTAGACATAAAATATAAGTACAAGCAAATCCAATTGACAAATCCTTGCTTATCTTATGAGACCAAAAAAAAAAAAACTACAAGCTGATTGGAAAATAAATTACCAAACAAGAACAAAATTAGAAGAAAAAAAAAATTACAATCACCATGCTAATTAAAGCCTAATTAATCATTAGTTTGGATAAGCATAAGCTAGGTGAGTAACAATGGCGGATGTGTTAAATCCATTGAAATTTGATCCAGCAGCTTTTGTATAAGCACCCATATTAGGAAAAATCAGCCAGTCATTAACCTGTAGCTCCGGTAACTGGTAATCCCTTAACACGGTATCAAGTGCATCACAGGTGGGCCCGAATACAGTCGACGGAAACGTTTTCGACCCGCCGCAGTTGAGGTTATTACGATTCGACATGCACGCTAATGGCGTCGCCGTCACCGTCGCATGGTCATAAAGTACACAGTTCATCGATCCGTATAACCCATCGTTGATCCAGTATTCTTTTAATTCACCTCTGACTCTTTTGCCGATGATGGTTGTTGCTAAAGTGAACGCTGTTTCGGCGAAGAAACGACCTGGTTCAGCGATGATGGTTAGCTCAGGGAAGTCGTGGAAGTGGGCTTCCAGAGCTGATTTAACGGCGGGAGCAGCGGCGGTGAATTGGTGGCCGGAGGTAAATCCGCCGCCGATGTCGAGTACCGTCATTTTTGGCATTCCGAGTTGAGCTGCTGTTTCGAAAACCTGTTTCGCTGCGGCTATGGCTCCTAGATAAGCGTTGGAATCGGCGTCTCCGCTGCCGATATGGAAGGACACGCCGGAGACGGTGAGTCTAGCGGCTTGAGCTGTACGGAGGAGCGGCTCGATTTCTTCCGGTAATGCGCCGTATTTTGGACCCATAGGGCATCTCGCGTTCCCGTCGGTCATGGGTTTGATTCGAAGCAAAAGCTCGCATTTCGGGTGATGTTTACGGATCTTGTAAACTTCATCCTCAGAATCGTAAGTAGTGAGATTAACCCCAATTTTCTCGGCGAAAATGATATCGGATTCCGGCTTACAAGGGTTAGCGAAAACAATCCGATCCGGCGAGATACCATGAGACAAAACATACTCAATTTCAGCACGGCTAGCACAATCAAAATTTGAACCCATAGCAGACAACATGGAGAGAAATGAAGGTTCAGGGTTACATTTAACAGCATAAAACGGACGGATATTTGGTAAAGCAGAGTTCCATTGTTCCATAAGGGAAACAACTTCACCCAAATCTAGAACATAAAAGGGTTGTTTATCGTCCTGTAATTTCTGTGTTATGATTGAAACCATGAAATCCTGAAGGGCATCTTTTGACAGAGGAACAACTTTTCTGGTATGGCCGTTCTCCGCCGCCGCTGCCACCGGAGCTCCGCCAATTGTGGACTGAAGAATGGCCGCCGGATTCAAACCGGAAACAATGACTGTTTGGCCGGCCATTCAAAGAGAAGAAGGAATCAAAGGGAAAATAGGAACCGAAAAATATATGAATTTCTCTGTTCCCTTTGAGACGGAGTAACCTCAAATAATATTAACCATAATATATAGAGAGAAAATGTGTTTTTTTTTTATTATTATTTATTTTAAGAAAAAAAATAATAGTTGTTAAAGGGGTAGGTGGTCAACGAAATTAAATTTAATTAATTACCACTTATATTAATCAAATCATAAAGTGCCTACTTTTTGGTATGTCAATTCAAATCAAATGTATATTTGATCATTTCTTTTTTCTATTATATCAAATACATAAATTTTCTTATTACTTGTATGTTTATCATCGATAAAAAAAAATTAAATATTATAAATTTTATATATGAATAATTTACGTCTTAATTAGTAAATACTAAACATAATGTTATATTGTATATAGAGAATATATAGTTGCGTAATTCAACTGCAAGCCAACTTCCAAATAATTCGTTAGTACATATTATAGGACCACAAAATAAAAACGTAGCAAAAGTCCAAATTGTCATATTATATGCTACATTCCAATTATTCTTTTGGTGGTAAATATCAATCGAAGAAAATTATTCTTTTGGAATATTTTTTTTATATAATTGAAATTCGAGAATTTAATTAAAAGTGAAAAATTTATACTTATCCTATTATATCGACTTAATAAATAATTGTTTTGTACAATATATTTGTTACAAACTTGTATTTTTAAAAATTGATGTTTACTGTTTATCATATTAATAAACTTCTATGATAATACGTGACATTCAACATCAAATTGCTTGAGCTAAAGCATAGAATATATATTTTGTCATTATTATAATTATTATTATTTGGTTTATATGCTTGTAGTTTCACTTGGTACATAATATTAATTCTATTAGAGTCGCCCTTTTAATTTATCTTCTCCTCTTTCACAATACGACTATTATTAGTCAAATAATTTATAGTCATACGTATAAAGAAATAGGCTCATTTAAGCTGGTGTAATATAAAATATATATATAATTATAATATATATATATATATATATATTTTTATTTTTTTTTCTATCTAAAAGAGATAATGCACATGATTGATTGTGGCAGTGAGGGTCTTTTTTCAAAGTATTCTACTTTTTTGTACAAAAATTTCAAATCTCGATGTAAATAATGAAACGAGCACATGAAAAATGTGAATCTTGTCATAAGGGTGGTCTCAAGGCACTTTGTTTTCGTTTAACTGTTTAATTATGTTTTTTTTTTAAAAAATAATTAAGAAGTATGATCAAATAATTCCTTATTAATAATTTAAAACACAAATATTTCAATTCAATACAAAAGTACTTTTTAAAAAATATTGATCAAGTAAAATATGCTTATTAAATAGTCAAAAAAATATTTTCCAAATGAATTAGTCAAATACAATTTCTTAAATATGTTTTACTTTTACAAAATACAAACAGAACAAATAAAATTTACTGTAAGAAAGCTACAATATAGAAGTTTTGGAAATTACTAAGTATACTCCTAATATTAAGAAGGACTAAGTATCGTGCCCCTAATAAACGTTATGAATCTCTTTAAATACGGAGTCATTTTTATCATAATTATTTTATGATGAATTTAGAATTTTTCAACATAAATTTTAATTTAATTAAAATTTAATATCAAATAAAAACGTGAGGAAATTAAACACCATATAAAACCAAATAATAAATACATACACCACTTTTCAACATTTCCAACAGTCAACTTGTTCAAGTCTCACCAAACCTTTACCAACAAGTCAACAACCCCTTTGGCTTTAATCAATTTTGATTTTTGGCTAGTGGTTTTTTTTTTTATATATATATTAAAAAAAGGAATTTTTGTTATTGCATACTAGATCTGATTTTCTAAATAATAAAATAAAAGAATTGCACATTAACATATTATTGCTACATGACCTAATTTGTTATATCAATTTTACAGCTTCATAAAAATAGATAGTTTGCGTGATATTTCTTTATTATATATTATCTGTATTCTAAAATAATAAAATTAAAATTTATTGATTAAATTAATTTAGATTCACGCATACAAATAATAGCGTTACTTATTAATTATTTCTCCATTTTTAGCTTGCACTTAGAAATCTTTTGTTATGAGTAAAAGAAAATTTATTTAATTAATCATGTAAGATGTAATAGAAGTGTTAGCATCAATTAACACTGCTTTATTCTCGAGTTATATGCAACAAAGATCTTTATTTTATTGATAATCTATTCAAGAAAGATCTTTTATTTTATTGATAATCTATGCAACAAAGATTTAATAATAAAATAGTGAAGAAGCAATAATAATAATAATATATTTTAATGTCATTAGTAGCTACTAAGCTAGAAATTGTCTCTTGTAGTTAATCGACAAAGTTCCAATATAATTAATTTACGGATTGTTTTATATACTTTAACATTATTTTGTAATCAGGACTTGATATATAATAGATATAATATATATATATATCTATATTATATATATATATAATATATAATATGAAAAAAATAGAGCTAGAGGTATTGGACTTGTTCGTAATTATTGAGGAATGATCTTAGAGACAGGATGGAGTGAAATAGACGGTTAATAAGTAGTGAATGTTGTCCTGTTCTTTTATTTTATTTAAATTCTTTAATTCTATTATTACTAGTTTTTTCCTTTACCTTTGTTTAATTACTATAACAATTTTGACTTTTTTTAATTTTTAGCATATCTTTTTTTAGTATTATATATTTGCTATACTTAATTTTGTGTTATTACTCTATTTAAGTTGAAAATTTATCAAAAACAAATATATATACATCATTCTCTTTACATCTCACTTGTGAAATTACATTTCGTACATCATTGTTATTATTTTTTTTAAAAAAAAAGTTAATACACACAGTTCACTAAAATAATATCTTAAACGCATGTCATCATATAATCAATTGCTTGTGTAAAATAAAGTGTATATAAATTATGCGTATAAAAGCCAAACTCGTGCTAATATTTCATTACATCACAAGCTGTAAGTTCTTTTAATTTTCTTTATTAAGAAAAAGGTTTTTTGGTACTTGGATTTTAATAGAAAATATAAACAAATTTCTCTAAATAATGTCGTGTTAGACGTGAGGATAAATATGAAGGTCATATAATTATAATATAATTTTACATATGTCTTTGGATGACTAAACAGATCTAATTATTTCACATGCAAGCAAATTAGGTCAGTGACGAGAATATAATTAGAAAATTAGAAATTTGAATTGGCATTTTTATGTTGAATTATTTGTGGAGGGTCCACATTAACGTCGGTAACAATAAAGTAGCAGGTTATAGCATGGTCCTTTTTCAATTTTTCTTTCATACAAAGATCGAAGATTAATTTGCTAGATAAAAATTATTTCAATTTGTTGAACGTAAAAATATGGTGATATATAAAGAAATAAGATAAATTTACTATGTATTCAAAAACCGGGTGCGTTAATTATATAACTTATTGTGAGTATTATATAATACCACCAATCAAATAACGCAACAAGCTAAATGAATATTATATTTTTGTTCAGCTAACAAAATACCATATAATTTATTTTTTTCCTATTCATCACTCCAACCCAATGTTAATTTTATAATTATTTGTATACAAACTAATTAAATTTTGAGATTATTTTTCTTAATTACTTCAATTAAACAATCATATTTAAATATTATTTTGTAATTGGACCGAACTGTCTCACGACATTTTGATACATTAGTTAAGACCTACACGTGAATAAGGAGCTTCCTAGCACAAGTTGTTCACAATTATTGCTGAAAAAAGACGTTGAATTTTGTTCATATATTAAAAAAATTTGCCTCATTTTGTAGGTTAATGGGGTAGGTGAGAATACTATGTGTAGATTAATGTTTTTAAAAGGAAAATTTTCTAGTCTCCACAAGAAATATATGTTGCTAAATTTAAAGGGGTAGGTAATAAACAGTTTTACGTGTCATAATTTTATGAATATATTATAATTGACCCTAAACATTTACTTTATTTGATATTTATATCAAAGTTAAATTAAACATATAATATATTTGTATACAAACATATTACTACATCGTAATAATTAATTAACATATATTTTTATTTTATTAAATTACTTGTTTGATATAAACATCCGAAGAAATTCGTATTTAGAGAGAAAAATTTTAGTTTTCACAAGAAACACACCTTGCTAAATTAAAGGGGTAGGTAACAGTATTGGCGTGCTATAATTAAACACATTATGTTTATCTAGAATATGTTTATGTTGTCCTCCTAACTGAACTTAATTAAACACAACCTTGATCTGCCACACAATATAGTAAGTGATTTTACAGAAGTATCAAACTTTTAATAAAAAAATTAAAAAATAATAAAAATCGCATCTAAATTTAACTAGTATTTAGAAGTATATTTCACTCATGTGGCATGATTAGAAATGTATAAATTTAATAGTAAAAAATATATATATTTTTAAAACTGTCAACGATTAAAAGTGATTTCAATACTTCTATTTTCTAATAGTAGTTGTATATTTGTGTATTACTTTCTTCTAAAAGTGAAGCAACACGTGATAATGTGAAGCAACCAACGGACTATCTTCTTCCACTTGGTTTTTTATGGTGCTAGTAAGGTCTTAATCGATACGAATATTTTGGATTGATTTTAATAAATATAAATATAAAATTTAGACTGATCGAAATTATATTCACCGTCTTGCCTGCTTTCAATAGATGACTAAAATTGATTTGGTAAGCAGTTAACATAATGAGAATAGTATGGAATTTGCCTTTTGTTAGTCTTGAAATTAACAATAAGGTATTAATTTTTTCAAAGCTAATATCATGAATCGTGACTTTGATAAAAATTAGAAATCACAATTTTTTGGTCAAGCTGCCACAATATTACAATACATGTCTTGAATATTTGCAACTTATCTTAAAAGTATTTCAACTCATACATCCAAAATGAGGGGCGCTTCCATTGTTTCTAGCGAATACAAATTTAAATTAGCTGGACCAATCATTTTCACTTTCTTTCTCTTTTGCCAAGGTGTCTATCAAAACAACTACCTTCACTAGATCGAATGGTTAAGGTTGTGTATCCACTATCCACCACTTTCCTGAGACTCCATCAATCTAATTATATTAGGTATATTAGGGAAAATTACGCAATAAAGTAAACTTATATTATTTATTACTCATCATAGCTATAATTTGCTGTAATTATCACTCGCGACTGACATTATACATTAATTACGTAGCCTGACTTCGAGTTTGTATAATTAATCAGGTTTGTATATGTCTAATTCGCCAGAATTTACAAATACATATGTATAATATACAATTATTTGACCTATATACATATACAATTCACCTCTCTCCCACTCTCTGCCCTCTCTTGCTCACCTCTCTCCTCCCTCTCCTAATCTTTCTCGCCTCTCTCCTCCCTCTCTCAATCTCGGTCGCCCTATGTATAAATGTGTATAGTTTAGAATTATATACATATACAATTCACCTATCTCCCTCTCTCGCTTGCTTCTCTCCTCCATCTCCCAATCTCACTCGTCTCTCTCCTCCCTCTCCCAGCCTCGCTTGCCATATATACAAATACATATGTATTATACAATTATCTAACCGATATACATATACAATTCATCTTTCTTCCACTATTTTCTCCCTCTCTCGCCTCTCTCCTCTCTCCTCCATATAACATTTATCTACGAATTGTAATTATTAAACTATAGCTATATAGAATAATTAGATTATCTTTAAGTGACTATATGTGAGAGTTCCATTATTATTGTCGCAAAAAGTTTCACAATACATTAAGTCATTAATATCTGAGTTTTTCTATAATGAAGTCATGAGCTATAATACAGCCAAATATCGCAATGGGCTAAACCTATTTGGGCCTGAAAGAAATATAGCCCAAATTTGTGTAAAGATCCTTGATATCATTTTAGTAGTTACACTAACTAAGGTCCAATTATATTAAGCTTTACAAGCAAGCAATCATAATACATGATGGACAAATAAAGCCTCTATTCTTAGGTAATCGAAGCCCAAATGTTCTATAGATTAGCCCATGCTTGACGATGAACATAATTCTTGAGAGAAGTGAACAAATATCCACTTTTGGACTTAGGAATAACTTTAAAGTATGGAAAAATACATGAATTAATACAGTTTAAAAAATAATTACTGATTTTAGTGATATTTTTTATTTATATCATGGATAGAATATTGTTGGATAAATCTTTAATATATATTAAAAGTGAATATTTATGCAAATATTTGACATTAATATGTTTTTGAATATATTGGTTTGTGGTAAAAAAAGGTCACATTGAATATTATAAGTGTATTATTAAAAATGTGTGGATAAATGTATTATCATCATAAAACATGTATATATGGGAATATAAATGTTCTACGTAATATGTATCAAACTGTATTATAAATAAATTAACATGTAAAAATGATCAACGTGAAAAATGTTTACTATAAATGATAATATTTTTTATTATACCACATTTATGTAAATTTCCCTTTAAAGTATGCGATTAAAGTTAAAAATTCGCATATAAGTTTGAAAGTTTTTATTTGTAGCGTGGACTTGTGAAGGCTAAACATCAAACACATACGATTGAAGATGACCTTCATAAGGCTAAACTTTGAAATTGTAGCCTTAACCATACCAGAATACAAACATATTAATTTGAAACTAAATTTTACTCTTTTAACAAATCTAATATTTGATTTATTAGATTACTCAAAAATTTTATTCACAGGAAGAGTCTTAAATTTTATTTATGCAAGAATTTAAAGCTCTATAACTAATGATTTTTTTTCCAAAAAGAATCAATCATAATTTCAATCTTCTTGTTGCAACATCTATTCACAAAATAAAATAAAAAACCATTTTTTTTCTGAAAAAGAATAATAATAAAACAAAATTCTCTTAGTATTTAATTCAACATTCAAATCTAACACCTACTATTTTACCACAAAGCAAGAACACCACCCAACCTACTAAACCAAAATCTAAAAGTAAAATAAAACAAAATCACATTTAATCCATACACCTTTTTGTAAAGATAAGTTACACATCAATAATCCAATGAATTATTGATTTCTAAAACGATACAGATGTAGTGCCCGATGGCCGAACGAAATTCGCAATAGCATGGAGAATTGACGTGTATTATTTGCCTTGTTACCAAATTTCGAGCATAGCTCGAGAAGATTTTTAAAAATTTAAATTTTATAAAGAGATTATTTTCGATATTTTTAGTTTTAGATCTATAATTATTTAGTTTTGTAAGATCGGGGATATTGAATCTTGGTAAACCCAATACTATATTGCTCCATTCTCCAATAATTTTATGCCATCTCTTTGAATTATTAAAATACTTATAAATATTTAGGTTGTTGACAAATGTTTGTATGTACACGTAGGTCTCACTTGTCTTTTTGTTTATTATTATTTGATGCACAATAATTCAATACATACTTTGTTAGTTAGTTAATGTTGCTTGTACGAAATAGGTATTACCACGTTTTTTTTTATATAATTAAATCTCAGTATGGAGTAGTTAATTAAGCAATGACATGAGTCACGACTATAGGTTTAATCAGTTCCACTAATCACTAATCTCATTTACTACATCTCTTTGCACCAATAAGTAGAGTACCTTTAAATTATTTAAAACTTATATAGTCAATTTAGTTAGGTTTAATATCATCTTTAAAAAAAACTTATAATTAGTTTGAATTTGTGATATGAGTAAATCATAATTCGTAAATATAATATCAAAATATTCCGAGGAATTACATTAATAAATTCTACATCTTTATGTTTATTTTTAAAATACACAGTTTTATGTGTAGATATGTTTAACATATAAATAGCAGGGGAATCATATATTTGGGCGTGTCAATGGACACTCCTTCGTTAAAACATTATAACATATAGCTAGGATAAAAAATATATACCATATATTTCATATTGATACAAAACTGTAAAAAAAGAAATTGATACTATATGATTTCTACACGATTTATATTCAACCTCCCTTGATCAAAATTTTGAATCCACCGCCAAATATTAACACAACTCATCTATATAATGTTGGTTGTTATCATGACTTTCAAAAAGATGACATATTTTATATTATAACATGTTATAACTGGTTTAACTTCATAAAAAAAAATCTTTATATTATATAAATAATTTTATTAGATTATATTCTTCCATGAAAACATTAAAAAGATAGAAAACATGCAGCAATGTTCAAATAGAAATTTACGTAAACCGATTAACTCGATATACTATTGTTAATTTGGTCTGTGGATTTCCTTTTTCCCATTTTCATCCTTGGATTTTTAAATCTTTCTTAAAATAAGATGTTAATAATTATATGATATCATCATTTTCGTCCTAAAATAATAAGTTTCAGATACAAATACTCGATATATTTTTGATTTGTTATAGATCTGATGACAGAATAATAATATACTTATACTATATTATTAATGAAAAGTAACAAATATTCAATAAAATAATTAAAATGCATATAAACTATAAAATATTAAATCGAGAAGAAAAGGTAGGTAAAAAATTAACTTAAAAAAAAACCTTTTACCTTTGCTTACAAACTGTCGTTTAGCTGTTTTCCCCCCTAAGGAAAGAGTATATGATTTCCATGGTATATTAGTGGTTAGTACATCAATTTTCAAAAGATTAAGGAAAAATAATAATATGAAAGTTTGTTCATTTACTATTTTGAGCAATTTTATTCTTAGTTAAATTTGTAACTAATATATTTTTATTGTTAGATAATAATTCCGTTTTTGTGATTCATAACGAAATTTGAATTTGAGAGTATTATAAAATAATATTTCAAAAAATTTGAACCATTTTTCTTGATGAATTTGGATACTTGTAGTTTATTTTCTTCAAAATTGAAGCTCAGTTAATAACAAAGAGAATCCAAACTAATTTAAATAGTTGACGAAGTTATTTATTTAAAATATAAATCTTTTCAGGATGACTAAAAGAAAAAAAAATAATCCCTACGTCCTCAAAAATAATCCCTCCCTATTTTGCTTTTCAAAAACAAATTCAATAAATATTTATATTTTAAAATATTAATTAAAATTCACATAATATTTTATTTTTCACTCAAAAAAGTGAAACATAACAAAACTGTGATACATGTCAATCGTTGAAATATATTTTTAGTTCGAATTAGTGCGACTGATGTTATAAAAAAGAATATTACATGTGTTTTTTATTTATAGTAGCAAAGGACCACACGGACGAGTCTCCGAGTATAGGATTTCTGTCCATGTAATTAACAACTCAACATCGAACTAATAAATATTTTTATTTATCCTTAATTAGAAATAGAAAATTGGAAGGGTAACTAAAAAAATCAAGTAATTTTTGTTTGTACCAGGTTCAGAGTTGGTATACGCAAATACTCTCAACTCGGATTAAAAAAAGTCATCATTTTTACGAGTAGATTTAAATACGGTAAAAAGACCCTCCTCTTAATGTAATAAAATTTAATTGAGTTTTTGTCTCTGTATATGTGATATTTTTCAAAAATTTTTATATTCAAATATGTTATTTTATCCTTGGTTGTTTTAGATTATTTTTAATTATTATATTTTATAATATTTTTTTATATAATTATACATATGTATAAATCTTATTTGATAAAACTTAAAAATTTCATATCCTAAGGGACGCAAATATTTTATATTATGATATTTTTATGGCTCGAAAATCAGATCGACAAAACATAATAAAAAAACTCAAATAGTATGCATCCTCACGCATCCCTATTGACGCAACTGTACGGTCTTGATTTACCGGTCTGATTCCTCCATTAATGGAACACAAGCTCAATTACCCTTTCCCCTTTCAGTTTCGTTCCAATTTTCAAAGTCGCTAACTTTTTCTCTCTTGTATCTACCAAAAAGCTCACTTTTTTATTCACACACAAAAAAAATTCAACTGGGTTTGTTTCAGACTTTGTTTAGTATTGACCATTTTCTTTTTTCCTCTGTTTAATGGAAAAGTTTGAGGATTTCAATCTCTGTTCCAGTTCATCATCTATCTGCTAACTTTTCTTCACCATCCAATTAAGAGAACGTCAAAATTTATTGAAAGAAACCTCAATACCCAGTGTTTCTACTTTGGGTTCTCAAGCTATGGATGGAACTGAGGGTAAAGAAGTAGTTGTCAAACCGAATATCAGAGAAACCTCCAAAACCCATAAAGAAACAGAGCTCTCTTCTTCGTCATCTTCTTCGAAAACCCAGTTGAGTAACAATGCCAGTACCGATGAGAGTACACTGAATAAGATATATAGAGATTGCAGTTACGATTTCTCTAACGATGCAGCAATGAAACGCATGAGGGATAACAGCAAAGATTTCGATTTTGTAACGGAATCGCCATTTTCACAGCCGTCTCCGTTATCTAGGGTGGAAGAAAGCCCCAACCATGGCGTCCTTACACCGAGGGAAGTTCGGGTTTCTTTCAATGAGAAACTTGCCGGTAACGGATCGGTTCGCCGGCGGTCCAATTTGAGTACTGGACCGGGTTTACAAGATGAGGTTGTGCTCAGTACCAGCTCTTCGTTTAGGAGAAAATCGAATCTTTTAGCTGCTACTAGAACAAAATCGAGGTTAATGGACCCACCTGAGCAAGATCAAAGGTCACAGAAGATTACTATGAAATCTGGGATTTTGGGGAGAAGTACTGAATTTGAAGATGATGACCCTTTTTCAGATGAGGATTTACCAGAAGAGTATAAGAAAATGAAGTTTAATTTATTCTCTGTTCTTCAGATGGTGAGTTTGATTTTGATAATTGCAGCTTTTGTTTGTAGTCTTACTATTAGAAAATTTAAGGGGAGGAGTATATTTGGGCTTGCATTGTGGAAATGGGAGTTAATGGTTTTAGTGTTGATTTGTGGGAGATTGGTTTCCGGATGGGGGATTAGATTGGCTGTGTTCTTTATTGAGAGGAATTTCGTGTTGCGTAAAAGAGTGTTGTATTTTGTCTATGGATTGAGGAACTCAGTGCAGAATTGCATTTGGTTGAGTCTTGTTTTGATTGCTTGGCAATGTATTTTTGATAAGAAGGTTGAGAGTATTACGAATACGAAGGTATTAAGGTATGTGTCTCGGATTTGGGTGTGTCTCTTGTTGGGAACATTCATTTGGTTGCTGAAGACACTGTTGGTGAAGGTTTTGGCTACTTCGTTTCATGTTACTGCGTTCTTTGATCGGATTCAAGAAGCTTTGTTTACACAGTATGTGATTGAGACGTTGTCTGGACCGCCGTTGGTTGAGATTAAGATGGAGTTAGAGGAGGAGGAGAGGGTTATTGCTGAAGTGCAGAAGCTTCAGAGTGCTGGGGCTACATTGCCTCCTGATCTCAAGGCCAGTATATTTCCAAAGAGACCGATTGGGACTCCACGGAAGTCCACTGCTGCTGCTACTCCTAGGAGTCCTGTATTTTCGAGAGCTGCTTCAAGAAAGGAAAAAGAAGAACAGGGAGGCATAACTATAGATCATCTACATAGACTGAATCAGAAGAACATTTCAGCTTGGAATATGAAAAGGTTGATAAATATTGTTCGTAAAGGTGTGCTGTCAACTTTGGATGAGAAACTTGAACAGTCAAATGGCGATGATGAAGCTGCAGTGCAAATCACAAGTGAGAAACAGGCAAAAATTGCTGCCAAGAAGGTTTTTATTAATGTGGCGAAGCCTGACTCAAAGTAAGTATCCTGTTAAGGGGTCATTTTGTTGACGGTTAGAAAGTGATTGATTCACGTATTAATAACAGTACAACTAATATCATGTTTAGTAGCATTTTAGTTGCTATATATAAAATATAGCACACCAAGAATGGTGTTTAGTTACCAATTTACGTTCTCGTATAACTAATACATAAGTTATAAGAGAATCTCTATATTATTTTATGCAAGTTAGATGATGGAATAACAGATAACTATACATGAATAACTAGATCATACATTACTAATACTTGCATAACTCTAGCTTCAACCAAACGACCCCTTAAGATGTATGAGTTAAGTTCCTAATTGTAACTTATTTAGCATTTTGTTTGCTGATTAAACAAGGTAAATCACAGCTTAATTGCTTTATTGATAATCTTCAAGTAGGAATTGCAGTTTATATGTTTGGCTAAATGTTCCCTTTTGTTGTGTGGTTTCATCAACTTGCTGCCCTTTTAAATGCTTTCGTTTATAAGAGTTCATGCTTATTCCCAACAATTCCCTTTTACTTTTACCTTTAATGACCTTTCTGTGGTATCTAGTTTCAGATCTAATTGATTTACTGATTTTGTCGTTTATTGTTGCCATCAGGTTCATCTATCTGGAGGATATAATGCGTTTTATGAGAGAAGATGAAGCTTTGAAAACAATGCAGCTCTTTGAAGGCGGAACTGAAGCCAAAGGAATTAGTAAACGTGCGTTGAAAAATTGGGTGGTGAGTATATGGACAATTTTCTTCGATATTCTCTTTCCCCATATATGCATTCCGTTCTTTTTCTTTTTCCTACTTCTGGTGCATAATGTTAGTTGCAAATTATTTATGGTGTTTTCAGAAGCTTATTTTTCTCTTATCTCCAAATTTCAACAAAATGAATGCTACTCAAAAGTGTAACCAAAAGACGGTTTCTGAATTCATTTTCTGGCCTATAGGCTATATGCATAGGTTATTCACTTTAACTGTTCATTTTGGAGATGTTGTATTTCCCAATAAATAGCCTCTAGCTGAGTAGCTCTTTTTGTTAAAACAAAAATGAACTTAGAGTTGTGAAATTTAGCAACAGGGCAGAAACGGGAAAGCACTATTGCTCAAATTTAGATTTTGAATTGAAGATCTAGACTTAAGACTTCTATTTCTAGATGATTCCTAACTTTGATCTTTATTCCTTTCAGGTGAATGCATTTAGAGAAAGGAGAGCTCTTGCTTTGTCTTTAAACGACACAAAGACTGCCGTTAACAAACTACATCACATGTTGAACGTCTTAGTAGGGGTTATCATACTGGTCGTCTGGCTTCTTATACTCAAAGTTGCCACTACACATTTCCTTGTCTTTATGAGCTCTCAGGTTCTTCTGGTTGTATTCATGTTTGGGAACACTGCCAAGACAACATTCGAGGCAATCATATTCTTATTTGTGATGCACCCATTTGATGTAGGTGATCGTGTTGAAATTGACGGAGTTCATGTAAGAAATTCTTCCACACTTAAATAGATCATTGGATAACATTCTGATTTGTATATTAAAGGACCTTTTCTGGTGTTTGTATTTCAGATGATTGTAGAAGAGATGAATATATTGACTACGGTTCTCCTGAGATTTGATAACCTGAAGATCATATATCCCAACAGTGTCTTATCTACAAAGCCCATAAGTAACTACTATCGCAGTCCAGACATGGGTGATGCAATCGAATTCTGCATTCATATCTCAACTCCTATGGAAAAAATAGCATCAATGAAAGAGAAAATAACAAGGTATATACTACTATTCATCTTCCGGTTAAATTTTTTTTAGATGTTTCCTTTTTGTATCTTGGGTTATAGTGGTTGACTTGCTCTTTTATATTAACTAACCTCAGATACACTCTCATAGTTCTGTCACACAAAACATCATCCTTGCTCTTTTCGGAAATATCCTTTTTGCCTTGCCTCTCAGCTTAAACAAGAACCCAATTACTACCCTCGTTTCGATTTATTTGTCCTACTTACTTTTTTGTCCGTTTCTCAAAGAATGTTCTTTTCCTTTTTGCAACTCTTTAAGTTCAACTTTCCACATGACATACTTAAGACCACAAGATTAAATGATCATTTTGGTATATTCTACATATCTATAATTTAAGATCACTAGATTCAAAAGTCGTTCTTTTCTAAGCTAAAACTTCGTGCCAAGTCAAAACCATTGAAATGAAGTGAGTAGTATTCTTTCCGTTGTAATAATTTATGGTATGGCTTCTGTACTATCAGGTATATTCAGAACAAAAGTGATCATTGGTATCCAGACCCCTCAGTTGTGATGAGGGATGTTGAAGACTTGAACAGGATAAAGTGGTCAGTATGGATTTCACACACAATGAATTTCCAAGACATGGGAGAGAGATGGGCAAGGAGAGCTCTTTTAATTGAGGAAATGGTTAAGATATTCAGAGAGCTAGATATCGAATATCGTATGCTCCCTCTTGATGTCAATGTTCGTAATATGCCACAGATATCATCGAGCAGAGTCCCTTCTAACTGGTCTCTCTGTGCTTAATCGATGAGTGAAACGTCTACTCATCTGAAAATTCTCACCAGAGACCATTGAAGATAGGTGAGTTTGTTAATCGAAGCATTGCAATCTTGAAAATTATCTATGGTAAAGCAGTTTTGATCAGTCAATATTTGGTGAGTTATGTACATAATGAGCTGGTCTCATTTTTAGCTGAAAATTTCTTAAAGTTGAAATTTAAATTGCATAGAGATTGCCACAATTATGTAGTTATATATACTTTCTACTACCTAATCTTAAATCTTATGATTGTCATGAAAAGTTCTATCTTTTTATATTTTTATAATCGTCACTCTTAGCAATTGAACTTATTAAAGACCAGCACAAAATAAGATATAAGTGCATAATGAATGACCCATTAAATGGATTGGGAATGTCAAGTGGCCCAGTATTTTGACGACAAATAAGGTCTGCTTAGTTGTGATGAAACTACAATTGGGCCCAAAAATAAAGCCTACCCAAGGAATTTGGGCTAGCGTTTGATCGGATTTTCAAGTTCTCGACTCATACTTATAAAACTTAAAAAAAATTCAAGTAAAATGCATGCCCGAACACTTGGAGTACTCAAAGTTTCATACGAGAACTCAAATCAAAGTAATGTGTCACTTGTCACATAAGCTCATAAACTTATTATTCTTTTTTCCATAGTTGAATTATTTTCTTATTTTCTTGACCGTGACACTCTTACCTTTGAAAACAAAATATATATGTGTTGGAATTATATTCGAGAATCATTTTTACTTTTGCTTTAAAAAATAAGGAAGGTAATCGATATCTTAAAATATTTTCGTACCAAGATAAGATGAGATACAAGGCTAGTGGACCAACATAGCTAATTAAAACCAAAAACTTTGTGCCTCAGATTAATTCTAATATTCTATTTAATTCATTGTGCTTACCCTTTTCTTGTGCACATTTGGATAATATTGTTTCTTTAAATTCAAAACTAAAGTGAATTTTTTATTTAATTATGTTAACATGTTTTGTTTTCATTTGACTAAATTTAGTCAACTCTGGGTTATTGTCAAAATATAATACAAATAAGATATTAATGCGTGTTAGGTATTACTAAGGCTTCATGATTACATCATCTTCTCGATCAATTTACTTTATTTTTGTAAGAAATTTATTATAAAGAAATATGTTATATTCGTACATTATGGCCCACGTTTATCTTCAAACATCATGCATCCGGCCCATTCCAACAATAATGCAAAATATATGTATTGGTAAAGTAAATATACATCATCGAAATATTATCGTGAAACAATGAATAAATAATCTTTCTTCTTTAATTAAAAGTCTCACATTTGAATTCTGATAACGGAGTTTTCTTTAATGTGAATGCTTACGATGAATGAAAATTTTAAGAAATTTCCAAATTAGTTGGACTTCAAAATTAACAGTACTATCCAGAAAACTACGAAAAAACATAAGAAATGATACTATAGTACGTAGACTTAAAAATAGACATACAATTTACAAGTATACATATTGTTCTACCGATAGAAAATTTTAAGCTATCATTATTGCCTGGGGGTCCATTAATATCAATAAAATAAAAATAAATAATGCCCCTTCAAACGTCAGAGGATCAACTAGTTATGGCCGTTTCATTATCCTTGTCCCTACTCTTTTTATCAATATTATTCAATGATATATGAAAATAACTAAAGATAATCGATAAGCATTATGTCTCTCTCAATCTATTATATAAAGGGCCACGACATTTAAACCCCGTGGGCCTTACTTCGCCTTTTCTCTTTTAATTTTAATTAGACGTCTTACATTTGCATAACTAAAAATATTCCAAAAACACTCAAAGAGTATGACTTAATGGTCAATGAAATAATTGAAAATCATAAAATTTGACGTATCACTTCATAATTCTTTTCATCATCTGTTCTAAGTTTGATGGACAAAATCACCTTATACTTATTACTGGTGCCTAGTAGGAGATGTGCTAAAAACACATACACACAATCTAAGAATAGGCATAACTACCTGTACGGTTGTTGCTAATAATTAATTTGAGCGAAATGATTAGCAAAAGCACTAAATGCAAGGTACATATAACTTATTATAAGATTCTTTTTGTCATTTAACTATATTTAGTTTAATTGTAATTTATACAACTCTTTTACGTTTTAACTTTAAAGTAATTCAGTGCTTACAAAGCTGTGAAGGAATGGGCAAAGACACATAATTCAGAGGATCTTTTCAGCTTCTATCATTCCCATATTATTATGAAAAAAATCCAAATAATCTCTTGATGGAGGATCATCAAAATCTAGAGTGAGACGTGGCAGATATAGTGAGCCATTGTCAGTTCACAGTTGCCTCAAAAACCCAGAAAAAGGAAGATGCCTTAGAATATACCATCCTCTCATCAATCGGTTTGGCTCTAGCCTTAAACAGACAAGACAACCCATGCACGCCGCACACAAATTATTAGACCAAACCATTCCCAACAAAGCAACTCACCGTTCCATCGATTTGAAGATTTTAGGTGCATTAATATTAATAAAAAAATTTTAACATTTTTTTTAAAAAAAATTAAATAATAAAAAATAAAAAACAATTAAACTATAGCTGAAATAAAATATATCTATATAGCTAAAAAACATCTAGTACAAACAAGATGATCCACCGCGAGACCTGGATTCGAATCAGCTATAGTGTTATTTTGCTTTTTGATTTCATTTTTTATGTCAAGTTACATTTCGATATATATATATATATATATATATATATATATATTTATCTATATATATATATATATATAATATAATATGATATTTTTTCAGAAGTTATCGAGTGCCATGGACCCCACCTAAAGGGGTGGTCTGCCTATGTTAAATAGTGGTATTTAATATCATATTAAACTTGTGTCTTCGGTTACAAACACATGGGCTATAACTCAAAATGACTCATTAAAACTATTGAGTCAAAACGAGTTAAATAATGTAATACAGTCAAAATGCAATCCAAATCTAAATTTGGAGATTGAGGGAAAAAGGGTAAATTTGGATTAATAATTAAGAAAACTACTTTATTTTTTCAAATAGATAGGAAAAAAACATTTATCACTTCTACCTGCTCCTATATAAACTTGCATTTTGCAAGAAACCACCCAAACCAGAATGAAAGCAATTCTCAACAACCCCATAGGCCCCCCCCATAATCTATTTTTAAAATATAGGAACCTGTAGTACAAAAAACTGTTTTCTATCAACTTTTTTTGCCTAAGTGGTCTGAAAAAAGAACACCATGAACTCTCAAGCTTCTTTGATGACCATCTCCCTACCAGAACAAGAAAAACTCATTCACAAACTCCAACTCTTCAAGATTCAAGGTAAAGATAAACGTGGATGCTCCATCCTTAGCGTCATCGGCAAACTTTTCCCTGGTTAGTTAATTATTTGCTTTTTCTATGCATATGTGTTTCTGTCCGGCTAAATCAACCCAAAAATACTCTATAACACGATGTGATACTGTCTATTTTGGGAAAACCTGCACGTTTTTCACCAAAAAATGGACATTTATCACACCACTAAAGAGTATTGCTACTTTGTTCTCACATCTATCATATCTTTATATATTATTCTAATTCTGATTTTTTTTAATTGTACTGGTTGATTTATCAGCAAGGATTGTAAGCGTGGAGGCAGTGAACAAGTATCTACAAGAGAAGATATATCCAAGTTTAGAGCAGAGACAGTTCTCAATAGTATACCTGCATACAGGGGTTAACAGAGCTGAGAATTTCCCCGGAATAGCTGCTCTCCGGTCGATCTGTGATGCTATGCCGGAAAACGTAAAAAATCATCTGAATGCTGTGTATTTTCTTCATCCAAGCCTACAGTCTCGACTCTTCCTTGCTCTTTTCGGCCGGCTCATCTTCAGCGGAGGGTAATTCACTATTCATTTCACTTTCTTATAAAAAACATAGATTAATGTCAAGATTCTGGTGGAATAGATAAGATCCTTCTGTTCTTGATCAGCAATCTCATTTAAGGTATTGAGAATAATAAAATTCCAACCCGCCCATTTTCCAGCACTAATCACGCCTAATATCTTGATCCACATGTCTAATAAAGAGTTTCACCTACTGCCATAAAAATAGTATAATATATACAACGGTCTTTGCAGACCTTCCAACTTAAAATACTGAATTGGTGAAATCCCTTTTTATTCTTAAAGGAATACCCCATACTAGATAATAGAAGGTTTTGAAATTAGCAGAGAGTACAAATCGGACCAATTCGTATTACTGCAATATTTTTTTGATTTAGCTGACTTTAAGAGCAATTACTTAATTGCAGGGTGTATTGGAAGATGAATTACGTGACCAGGCTAGAGTTCTTGTGGGAACACATAAAGAGAAAGGAGATAGAAATACCCGAGTTTGTGTATGATCACGAAGAGGAGCTGGATGACTACCGTCCGATGATGGACTATGGAATGGAGGGAGATCATCCAAGGGTTTATGTTGATTCTACTGTTGAACCTGCAATTTCTATGTACTCAATGAGGTGTATTGCTTAGTTAAAAATGAGGAAGAACTGTTTTAAGGTGGGTCTTAGATGGGCTGAACTGATAATGTCTGCCGGCCTCTTAGGCTACTATCTTTTATCTTCAAGCATTACTAGTATTACTGTTAGAAAAGCTGCAAAATGCTTAGTGATTATATGTGGCATTCCCAATTCTAGGTTTTGTTTAGACTGTAAAATGGAAAACCAAATGAGCTTTTTTTCTTTAACATTCCGGCTTGTTTAGCTGAACTGAACAACTCTTCCTATCATTTCCAATGGACAAAGCGTTGTTTCCTCATTTCTTCTCTAAAACCAGCAATATATTTTTAAGAAGCAGAAGTTAGGAACTGATCATGCACATACTGAACATTGGAGGCTTAGCTAAGAGAGCTCTCAAGAAGGCATCCTTTTGGGATCATTTGGATTCCAGGAGACATGAGAACAAAATTGAAGCACAAGGCAGTCAGAGGCAGATGTAGCATGTTTGATATAAATTCAACCGAACCCAAAATTTTGGACACATAAGAGTATATCAATAGTAAGAATAACTAAAATTTCAATAAAGATTAAATTCAGAACCAAATACCAAAAGGGCAATAGGTTCAATTGCAAGATCTTAAAAAGAATCCTCAACTGGAAACACACGACTTCTATAATGTCTTTGGTCATTCCATTTGGTTAAAGTCAATTGGCATCATAATGAAACCTGCTCGGCCGCTCCCAAATGAACACAGCCAAATTCTAGGCTATCTCCAATTCCATAAGTTCTCTCCGGTGACTGTCTTAAATTGTGGAGAAATATTCTTTTCGATGTAACTATGATGCAGCAACACTTTTAATCTACAACCCTTCCAAATACAATCATTCTAATTTTCCAAAATTCCAAACATTTCACAAGCTTAGTTAAATAAATCACCAATAGGCTATACGGACTTAGCTTTCTGGTTAGTCCACTCATCTTTATGATACTCTTTCTGGTTAGTTTACACATCTGTATGATATTACAAGAGTAGACCTCCAGGCCCTGAATCCTAGCTAATGTTCTGTTCCAGCTAATTAGGTTTTCACAATAAAAGTGAAGGTATTTACAGAAACACAAGCAGACGCAGCAGATCATGCAATTACACAGGAACTTTGCAGGCATAAATATATATGTTTGATACAGTTTATTTTGACACACATGCCTATTTTGAATACATACGAATTTGCGGACACCACCGATGCATCAGAAATGTAGGTACATGTTGTAACTCGCACACCACTAATTGATAATTTGCGTCTCATATACAAATTAATTCATCCATCAAATTGAACTCTGGCCAGAAAAACATATTCACAAACGCCGTCAATGGAGGAATCCACCAAGGTCCACTGCAACAAGATAACAGCACGATTCAAAAGGTATTATACACTGTAAGCAGAGATCAAATTAGAGGACGGATGAACAGGTCTATGAAAAAATTCCTTCTTTTACCTATTTTCCTAAATCAACTTTTCCCCATCCAAACTGTAAAAGAACAAAGAACTTAAGAAACATATGCATCTATGCAAATTTCAAAATTACATGCTCATGGTAGAGCTAGAGATTTCCATTAAGTTTGCCCGGTTATTGGTGGGAAAAAAATTGGAATTCACATGAGTTGCCTGATCAAAGAAAAACAGACAGATGAAACATCAGATAACAGTTACCCAAGAAGTTGGATAACTCAATATCTAAGCCCCTTTGACATGTAAATTAACTTAATTCAGATAGAGGAGTATCAGGACCCACAATTACGACTGAATAAAATGGTAACTGCTCAGTTCTTTATGCATAATATAAACTTATATTTTTCTAATAGGACTATTGCAACTGGTATTACTTCATCTTAACAGAAGACTCTCTTTATCTAGCATATTCACAACATCAACACAAGCTAATATTCTAGGTCAAAGGAAGCATTTATTTCCATGAAATAGTCAAAATGTATTGTTCCGTTGGGGAATAACTAACGCTTATGGATGTGTTGTCCCTAAAGTCTCTCCTAACTGCAATCTTATTATTGGCACTATAGGTCTTTCAGTTGTTTGGAGGTACAAAGAATCTCCATACAAGTTTAAAAAGTAGCTGTGCAGAGTCTATTTACACTTAATATTGAATTGTGCTTCATCTATAACTTCAAATATCTTATAATCGATCCAATCAAGCTTCTGGTGAAATTCAAGAAGTTGACTGTTAATCTCTCTAGAGTTGTCAAGAGAGTAGTACAATGTATTACAGCAGTGACCAGACTAGAAATACAGTTCACAAAGTAAAACAACCTACCATACACCACAAAAGATAGGCAGACTTACATTTTCAACATGGATTTGGAGTGAACCAAATTGGAGGAGGCCAACGAAGCATAGAATGTGAACTGCGAGGACAGCAGGATAACGCTTCAATACTACCATTCGCTAAATTGTAATACCCTAAATCATGATTTCCATCGACACCATCATAGTTAGCCTCACAATAATCATCAGTAAAGTAAATCCTGTTTCCTTCACTTCCAGGAAAATCAGAAGCCAACAACGCCAACGAAGAATTTTCTCCTAAAAACAACATTGTCTCACCCAAACTGTTAATCTCCTCCCACTCACACCTTGGTCTTTCTAAAACCAACCTAAAGACACAAAATTCAACTGTCTTATACACCACATCAAGCTTATGATACGCTGCGTCAATATCAAGCTCCAAAAATCTAGTCACCAATAAAAAATCATCATTTGTTTTGACCAAATACTGCATATCACCACCAATTTGCTTAGGAGTTTCAATAAATGAAACACTAGGTGAGTCACCACTAACATCACAAACTGCAATTTCTCCAGATTTATGAACAGCATAGAACAATCCTTCAAAATAGATAACATCCTCATCGTAAAACCGCGCATCATCAATAAATTTCCATGAATGTTCTCCATTTTTGCAGTAAGCAAGCTCACCTGTTTCATTAAGAATCACCATCGTAATAAAATTCGGATCACGTGAAGGACTACTAGAAATGACAGCCTTCCTAATAAACGAATCACGCATTTCTTTCAAATTACGAGCGTAAACCTCGCCATCAGGAGACCGGAGGGTAAATTCCCGACCGACGCTATAAAAATTGAAATTCATCACATTAGGAAATTGAGAAACCGGTGGAAGATCAAAAGTTACTTTTGTAAGTGGATTAATAACGAAAATTGAAGGCGATTCGTCGACGATGATGAGCCAGCCATGGGAAGAGCCGCATCGTCGGCGGCTGTTTGAAGCCTCAGGAAGATTGAGAAAGTGAACCTTGTTGTCAACGAAGTTGAAAAAACCACGTCGGTTCGTCTGGTTTTTTGGGAGCATTAACCATGGGAGCTGACATGGTAGGTTTTTGGGAGTCGCCGGCGTTGAGGAACGCCAGCTGGGACAAACCGCACGGAAATGGAGGTAGTCACGGAGGTCAATTATCTTATTCACGATCGTGTCGAGAAGCTCCGGTGGAAGTTCCGACCAGTCATGGTCAACCGACGTGGTTTTAGATAATACCATTGAAATACAATAGTAATACGCCCCTCAGAAAGCGAGAGACTTCATATATTAAGCTTTAATGTATATATTATCTAGCGAATATATATGATGTACGCATAAAAATGTATATATTAGCTTAGTAATATAAATATTTTTGGTTGAATGTCAACTTAATTACACAATTATTACTAATATTTTATTACAAAACAAAACTAGACCCTTTGATTTCTCATTCACATCTTACTTCTGACTTTTCGAAAGCCTGTTTTTAGAGATACCAATTCAAATATCACTTATCAAAGTAGATACGAAAGAGGTAAATAATATTGAAGAAACCAAAGCAACTAATAAGGAAATATTAACCACCATATAGCAACACAAAGAGGAGATACAACTATATAAAATTTGAACAATCATTGCTAATAGCTACTTCAAAAGTTCAGCTTGCCATGTCAAATTATCAGTGTCATGTAATTTGTCAAATTACAGTTTGTTCACTTCAGCAAAAACTAAAGCATATTGCTTCACTTCACATTTGAAGCAGTATAACAAAATTAACGAAGTTTCAAGACTTAAATTTTGACATGTCCTAGAAATAGGATCAAGAACTTTCTCTATCTTTGCTCCATGGAGTTCCCTTGAAAGAATAGAACACCATAAATGATAGAACACATAGGTAAAAAGTTTACATGATATTGGTGCACAAGATGCAGAGAGTTGTTTGATAGAGCATAGCCTATGAGTTGATCAAATCAGCACCGTGCCCTGCCTCGCCATTCTTTGCATTGGTGCTCTCACCATTGTTCAGAGCAACTAAATCAGCCTCAACAACAGTTTTAACAACTTCTGAATCATCACCAGCAGAATTAACATTACCAGTGCTCTCACCATTGTTGACAGCAACTAAACCAGCCTCAACAACAGTTTTAACAACTTCAGGCCAGCCACAGCAGCAATATGAAATGCAATGATCGCGATCAGGACGTTGGTCGTTCTCCGACCAGATGTGTTGTGCATGAGGACACATACAAACAGCCTCAACAACAGTTTCAATAACTTCTTGGCCAGCAACAGCAGAATTAACATTATCAGTGCTCTCACCATTGTTGACAGCACCTAATGGAACAGCTCAACAGCAAGGAGGGGTTTAATGAGACACGAATAGTCAGACCAGAGCGACAGCCAGGTGTAACAATATCCCATCAGCACGAGATCAGGGTGGTGGTAATACGATGTTAGGGAAGCAGCCATACAGCCATTGTCCCTTCCTTTTGTTCTGTCGATGCAATATGACTATAGATATACTTCATTTTGAATTCTTCTGCTTCCTCTAAATAAGCTTTCAGAGACACTTCTTCATGAGTGTCCTTCCACTTACTGTTATATGAGGTGAAAAAGCATTCGTCCAAATACAAACCAACCTCAGGCGCCATAGGAACATTGATGTTGACATCCCTGATATGATCAAATTGTATCAGATTAAACCATGCTTACCTACAAAACTTCAAAAACAGAAAAGAGTACTAACACATACCTTCGGAAGGCAGTTACAATTAACGATTCAGGAGCACAGTTTCTCATGATAGCTACAGCAAGACCAATCATTTTACGGATTTGATGAAGCATGAAGCTCTGACCAATAACCTCACACTTCACAAAATCATGACACCTCCCACCCATTAACTACAGTATTTGCATTAAAGGAAATGATAAATCGCTTGGCAGCAGGGTCATCAGCTTTTGTTCTAGTTGTGAAATTGTGAAAATTATGAGTTCCTTCAAAGTACTTCAAAATTCTGTTAAATCTCTCTTTTTCTTTCTCTCCATAGCAAAACACACTCTCTTCCACTTGTTCTTCCTTTTTAGCATTTTCGTCACTTCTCTCTACTTCATCAATCCTTTCTTCAACCTTCTCGCCTAAAGAAGCTTCATTTTCAATTATCATATTTGTATCAGTAGTCGGAACATTTGCATTAACTACTGGTGCATCAACAATAATAACTGACTGAGTTATTGGATCAAAAACACGTCTACCCATTACTCCAGCGACTTTACGACCCCTTTCTGGACAATTTAAACACTTAACAAGCTCTTTTCCAGATCCTAAACTAGCTAACACGCTTTCTCTATCACGATGTGCGTATGGATCAAGAGCAAACACAGGGGAACCATAAACATACTACGTTTCTCACAAACTTCTTGACTGAACGCATTCGTTACACGTTTTTTAAACCACAAGATCCCGGATTTGAGGGAAAGAGGGAATGGAGTTAAGCCGATCAATAAAACCAGGCGGAAGGGATCGACCGGTACAAAAAAACAGACCCGAAACAACTGACCGACCGGCAGCTAACGCCCTTAATAAGTAAGAGCGAACGAGCCCACTACGTACTTTCTTTTTTTTTTTAGGGTGACTTTTATCATGGTCAGGCACACCACCTGCTTGATAAAGTGCTTCTTCTAAATCTCCTTCGATTGTTTTTGCTCCAGGATTCTTCTGCATACCCTGATATCCTACTCCGCAGTAAGCAAAGAATATTGCTATTTTCCGGCGCTTGTATCTAGGTTTCCTCTCCGGAGCAGAACCATCTACGGCACCAGCACCGGCGCCGGCGGCGTATTCTTCGTCGTCAGAAGTAGTGGTGGTGGACATTTTCTGCTTTTTGGGTTGTGGTTCTTCCGTGATTGATGAAGGAACTGGTTCTTTCTCCATGTTTGATTTCAGTAATCAGAGGAAATTGGAAATTTGGGAATGAAAGAGATGGTGGCCATTACAGAGCAATTTGTTGATTGGGGATTTTATCAAACCCTAATAAAACCCTAGAACCAACTGCCCGGCGCCACGATGGATCTGAAAATGGCATGCTGCTCTTGATTGTACCATTTGAATGGACAATAGTCTAGACCATTTGGACATACAAAAAAAATAAAAAATGATATATAAATCTTTTTTTAAAAAAAAGGGGTGATGCTAGACAATTTGGACATTAAAAAAAAATGAAAAATATATTTAAATCTTTTAAAAAGAAATAATTGTTTTACACAACCTTTAAGAAGTGAACTTTTATTATTAGGAAAGTATTAAAAGATGCATCAAAATCACTTTTTTTTAATTTTAAACTTATATCTTTATAAAAAAATTACAATTTGATCGAATAGTATCATGATTCAATTGGCATAGTCGAAGTTAGATTAGTTGAATGTAATTAAGCATGATGGTGATTTGTAACTATATGAAAAAGTGATATGATCAATAATTTAGAGTGTTGAATTGAAGAATATATATGAGCCAAAAAAATAAATCAGAGATATTTTTAAATTAATAAATGGATATGAAAAATTATTTGTGAAGCATTTCCTATATGTTGAAAATATTTATATTCCTACAACCATCTTTTGAGATTTTTCCACTCAAAAACAATATAATTACCAACAATTTAAAATAAAGATGCATCAAAATAGATGAAAACTTCAAAAGAAAAGGGGAAAATATAAATAACTTCTCTCCGAGCACGTGGCCAAGGCCTAGGCGTCGAGCTAAAGAGAGTAAACCGAACTTTTATAGTTTGATTAATAAACTATTTTTTTATATAAAAAAAAGCTCAAAATATCTTTAATATATCATAAATGATATAAAATTATCCTTCATCCATGTATTGGCTCCTTATCATCCACTTTTAGTTCAAAACTGAACTTCAATTATATAACAATCTAAATTTAAAATATTTTTTAAATGACAGGGGGATAATTCATAACGATTTGTTCTAATTATTATTATATCATTAGTAAAGCAATCTACTACCCACCCATTACTATTGAAACTCACCACCAATAAATATATCTACGTAATGAGCATTTTCGTCTCAATTTTTTTTTAGAAATACTCATTGGCTATAGCTTTTCTGTTGTTGCATTAGTAATAAATTAAATTATATTCAATAGTTGAGCACCAAAAAAATAAGTGATCAAATTTGAACCCAATAGGTGAGTGAAAAGTGCATTTAGGAGCCAATAAGTGGATGTAAAGTAGTTTTAGGGCCCGTTTGGATGGGCTTAATAAAAGCAGCTTAAAAAAGTACTTTTGACGTGCTGAAACTTATTTTTAAAATAAGCAGTTATGTGTTTGGAATAAAAAAAGTGCTGAAGTTGCTATGCACGAACGTGAAAAGGGGAAAAAAAAAAATGGAACAGAAAGAGATGTTAGGGTTATGTTGTAATTTGGAGATTGTATAAACATATTAAGGGCAAACACATAAAATTGGGCTCAACTTAAAAAAGCGCTAAGCTAAACAAGCAAAAAACACTCTACCCCAAGCTTTAATTTTGGCTTAAAATAAGTTTTTTTTAACGTCAAATAAGTAGTTGCGTATTGCCAAAACGCACTCAAATACAGTCAAAAAATCAGCTTTTAAGTCAGTTTGCTGACCAGAGACACTATCCCACCAGTCTCCCTCCCTATTAAGTTGAGCCAAAGAGGTCTTATACTATTTCTTAAATTGCCACTATATATATTTTAGGCCATTTTTTCGAAAAAAGAAAATTATTAGAGTACATACATATTTTAGTGTAGTTAAATGGGAATTAAATCTATTTGTCCTTTTACATATCTTTATACGTATTGAATATAGATAGATACCTTTAAAAAAAAAAATCACTTGTATAGAACATACCTAAAACATGAATCAGGAAGAAAATAATTTAACTTGAATGAAAATTACTTGTAACATAGAAGATTATCTAAAACATGAATCACGAAAATTAATTAAAAACAAAATTAAGCTACTATTGGTAGGAGGGTCTTTATATAAGAGCCAAAAGGACGTAACTTGATCATTTGCGGGAGTTGAAGAGGGTTGAGGGTTTTATGACGTAAATCATAAAGAAATAAATATTTATCAGCTTTAAAGTAGAATAAAAATATACCGTCTTGGATGTAGAGAGGTTTCATGATCCGATGCAGATAGTCGGGGTTACGACCTGGACCATAAGGAGTTAGATTGATGTTATATGTTTTTTTCCAGGCCCACTTTTTATAGTGTTCCAAGATCCATATATCTAGTGCTAGTGCAGGCTGAGAGGCAAGCAAGTGACAGAAACACAAATTGTTTTCCATGACTAACAGAGTCATCATGGATTTATGTTCATTGATGTTGCAAAAAACACTTCCAGGATGAGGTTTAGCATAGATTTGTTCATTATCCATTTTAAAAATGAGAATACCATTGTTGTCACAACTAGGCTTGTTTTGTAAATCATAGTGTGTGATCCAATGCAATGCCCGATTAACCATTGCTGGACATCCTTTCTTGTATAGAGGCAACAAGTTTACACTAGTACCGCGTATTTCCCTCCAAGTCTGTGTCCTGAATGTGTATACTAAATATACAACTAAAGAGCCATTAATTACTCCCGCAGAGAGAAGTTTGAATTGATGATCCACTGGACAATAATAAAGAGCACATAATAAATTGTGATCTGTGCGTTGTACAATAACTTCCTCTTGTGTTGTGGGGTTCAAAACATAACAAATTTTACCACAACGTGCGTCATTAACAAACAGAATAACTCCTTCACATGAGAATCTAATATGAGGAGGATGAACTCCTTGGTACTTTTTATTATTCACCAGAAGCTGAGAATGGAGATAGAGATTTTCGATGTTGAGGGGTTTAGTCACATAATTAGTAAGCACATAGAGTTTTTTGTTGGTACGAGTACTATCACGGAGAAGAAGCATGGGTCCTCTCGCATTAGCTTTACTGAGATGTAAAGCCTTAAAATCGCGTGATGAGATCAAAGCTCCCAAATAATCCCTTTTACTTTGACATCGAACAACGACTTCTATAGGAAGTCTATTCAAGATATCAATCACAATACAATCAGGCAAACGTACCGATTCATCATCACCTTTGCATAACATGGAAATAAACAATTGTCTCAAGCATTCAAAAGCCATACCTACAACAAAAATATATTATACGACATGACTATTTCATCACGATGAACGACTTACAAATTGATCCAAAGGGGTTTCAAAGACTATAAAATTACTAGGGTTTTTTTCATAATACATATATATATATATACACACACAAATGATTTCGATTTTACAATTCTTTTTTCTTTGAGAAACAAATTCAAAATGGTCCCTTATTTCTTTCGATCGAGCACTTTTAATCTAATAGGTAACTGGAAAAACCAAAACAACCCATATTTAATTTATTCTCTATTCTTTTTCTTTTTTAGGTAGGGTTTTATTTTTATTTTAACTTTTTTATTAAAAAAAACTACATAATTATATATATTTTACTACCATTTTATACTTTAAAAATATTAAAGTATCTTACCACTAATTAAGCAACATACATATTAGAACAATATTATTACTACCATTAACTGAAAAAAAATACGGAAAAGATTCAATCACAATTTATATTTTAATATAATGTTATATTTTATAGTGTGTGTATATGCATTTCCTTGTGCCGCACAATTGAAGGAAAAACACATACTTCACTACCATATTTATGATTACTATCTATACTTTCAAAATATTACACCTTTGAAGAATCTATTTATAGAATTATGTACGAAAATAACTAATTTATACAGTCACTAATTCCACATAACTACAATCATCAATGAATTGAATTAATCAATAATAATTTATACAATAACAAATAGAAATCAATTTATACATTAACGTAAGGAAAGAAAGTCATATATAAAAACTAAACTAGTTGGTAAAACTAGAGAGACCATTAATTCACTTCAGACAAAAAGCTTTAGCAACTCAACGTATATAGCGTTTACCCTATATGAAGAAATTACTAAAAGTTAATTACGATGAAAATAATATCAATAAATACTCAAGTCTCATTGTTTGGTTCTTTTTCCCTTTTTATATAATATACACACACAATTAGACTGTGATGAAGAAAGGAAATAAGGAATTGTAACATATGAGTATATATAATTAATAAAAAGCAAATTATAGCATGTGAAATACCAACATTTATTTCCTTTCCGTTCCACTACTTAAGTAATGTTTATTATATCGACAGTAGAATATGACACTTTTTCTCCTACTTTTGCCTCCAACAATTAATGCTTTTTTGTATTGTAACCTAAAAATAAATGTCAGTAGTCCTATTCTCCATCCATCTTATTTAGACTACTACTGCAGAAAAAAAAAACAAAAGCAATAGTACTGGTACTGGTTGCTATTTAATTTGCCTTGTCTCAGACCCTACACATTAGATGGTAATAATTGAAAAAATATAAACAAATAAAGAAACGTGTCAGCAAAAAATGAAAATAAAAAAAAAGCCATGAAGAATTTTCACTCCAAAACTATTATGCACAGTGTTATATTAGTTTTCAAATACGTCGTGCAAAAAATAAATATATTTGATAGGTGTAGTGACTTAGATTACATGGAGTATTGTCAGACTTTCATGTAGTTCCGTTTAATCATGGTATAAAAGAAAAAGAAAAACCAACCTTTTTTTTTTCACGCTTTTTTATATTTCAGTTCAGATACGTTGCTCGACTTGATTTAAATTTCTTTATTTGAAGTTCGAACTTTCTTATTATATGAATAAAAAAAAATCTCATATGCAACATTAAGAAGTTAAATGTTTTTTAGATAATTAGATTGTAACTCATGTGGAGCGCTGACACTTTATTTAGTATTTATATATATACCAAACGATCCATAAATAACTCTACCAATTCCAATAGGTCTTTAAAACACACTATTTATTTTATTCCCTATTCTCTTTTTATTATTATTACCTATATTTTCAAAATATTATGTACATTATCACTAATTATGAATTTCCTATCATAAATTGAGGAATATAAAATGGGTGTTTTTTTTTTTGCAATTTACAAGCATAATAACCTGATGAAACTATAATCAGATTGGTATAGATAAAAGCTAAACTAGATGGTAAATCTAGAGAGACCATTAAATCACTTCAGACAAAAAGCGTTAACCCTATATGAAAGAATTACTAAAAGTTAATTACGATAAGAATAATATTAATAATATTGTTCATTTATTTAGTATTTTAACACTAATTTATGTTTCCCTTTTCATAGCACTTTGCTTTTTCTTTCTTATTTTCCATGATTTGATAAATTAACGTAGCAACCATATATATAACCATCAAATTATACGTGTCACTATGGTTTGGTTCTTTTACCCTTTTATATAGTAATTATATGTACAATTAGGCTATGGTTAAGAAAGGAAATAAAGAATTGTAACAAATTTCTATAAATAAAATAAAAAAAAGAAATAATAGCATTTATTTCCTTTCCATTCCACTACTTAAATGTGATTGACAGTACAATATGACATTTTTTCCGTATTTTTGTGCCTAAAACAATTAATGCTTTTTTTATAAATATGAAAATAAATGTCAGTAGTCTACTCATCAATTAATGCTCATATATCTTTTCAGTAGTCTTTTCTCTATCCATCTTATTTAGACAGACCACAGCTGCAGAAAAAAAAAGGAAGCTATAGTAGGTTACTGTTTGCAATTGATTTAACAGCAGAATAAAAATCAAAAGCAATAACTTGTACTGGTTGCTATTGAAAAAATATAAACAAATAAAGAAACGTGTCAGCCAAAAAATGAAAATAAAAAAAGCCATGAAGAATTTTCAGTCCAAAATTATTATGCACAGTGTTATAATAGTTTTCAAATACGTCCTGCATGAATTAATGAATGGATAATTAGCTTATTGGATTGATATTTATTGTCATGAAAAAATATTAAGTTTTGAAATCACTTTCAAATTATGAACATAAAAATATCCTTTATTTTCTGGAAATGATATATAAATTTATGGTTTAAATAAGTTTCTTCTATAACTTTCTTTTAATCAGAATAGTGAATAAGTACGTAGAACCCACGTTTGACTAAACATGTATATATATATATATATATCTCTTGCTAATTATATTATTACTGTATTTATAAATAATTAGAAACAATATTGAAGTAGGTATGAGATGAAAATCCTTTGAGAAAAATCAAAGTAAGAGTTTGTTTCTTTGAAGTGTAGTTACTAACACTGCTTCCCTTAGTTCTTTTAAGAGCCTGTTTGGTCAGCTTAAAGCTGGTCAAATGGACTTAAAATCTGATTTTTGACTTATTAGTGTTTTGACAATACTCAAAATAGCTTATTTTACGTTAAAAAAATATTTTAAGCCAAAGTTAAAAGTTGGGAGGTTAGAGGTGCTTTTTTTTTTAGCTATAAGATGTTTGTAAGTTGACCACATTTTTATATTTTTGCCCCCTTACTGTTTTTATTACATCTTTAAATTACAACATAACCCTAACACTCTTTTTCGAATTTTTCCCTTTCACGTTGATAGCAACTTCAGCACTTTATCCAAACCATAATGATTATTTTTAAAAAATAAGTTTCAACACTTCCAAAGTACTTGTTTTTTTTAAGCTACTTTATTCAGCCCATCCAAACGGGGCTCAATTTCATTAGACAATGTAATAATTTCTCTCTTTCAGTAAGTTGTACAACAAAGTTTGAATGTGGATTTTACGGACTTAAAAAGTTAAAAAGTGATATCTTTTTTCTTACTGTGCTGTAACAAGAGCAGAATAAAACAAAAGCAATAATGGTACTGGTACTACTTTGTTATAATAATAATAATTAAAAAAGGAATTAGATGGTACTACTTTGTTTTCATTTTTTATTTTTTTTATATAAATACTCTCCTTTTTCACATTTATTTATCAAACACATTTATTAACAAAGTAATTATATATATTTTAACAAACTATTCTCTATTGAATGATGAGTGGAAATATGATTTAGAAAATAAATATTTACTAAAAAAAATGGTCAGCGATTTGCCCTTTTAATGTTAATGCAGATGTAGATGTACAGTATAAAGTCTGTGCCTCCTTTGAAAATATGGTTGTTTTTGTGCTAAATGCAGATGGAAAATATGCGTCAGTCTGTGATCTCGAATACCTAAGATGACTAAAATGATGAAATTCTTAAAAATATAAACAAATCGTTAAATCATTTTTTCTTTTTCAAAATATACATAAAATGAGTTTGCACATACTTCAAGACATTTATGAAAGAATAATGTGTGAATATTATCATTTTTATTCTTTTCAAATTCTTCTCCCATAAAGTAGAAATATTCTTTATTTTGGGTTCAGCAGTAGGATAACTTTTCTTTTTACAAAATAATAAATGTAAACTTTGAAAAAATCTATTTATTTTTAAGTTTTAAAACAAAATAAAATATTTCAGCCACTATAAATATCATTATCAACTGTTGTTAGTATGGATTCATACACTCAAATGGACTCTTGCAATACGTTAGTAAATATTCCACCTCCACCTCCCAAAAATGGTGAAGAAGTTCCTCCTCTACCTCCCCAAGAGGTTCCTCCACCTCCACCTCCACCAAAAGCTTTGGCTTGCTCAGTCGAATCGATGATCAATTTGGAAAATGATCAAAGGAGGCTTTATACATATATAATGAAGATGGAGGCTCAAGACACAGACTTGGAGGGAAATACGCGGTACTAGTGTCAACTTCTGTCTACAACAGATTGATGAGATGCTGTAGGATGCAACAAATTATGATTTTCAAGGTTTCTGTTATTTTCAATCTCGAAAGATTCTCTTGCTCCTTGAATAATGTTCAATCTCCTCAAATTGAAATCATTCAACATTGGTTTGAGCCTTTTCGTCTTTATAACCATAACAATGAAGAAGAGTGTTATGGCCAAAACAAACATAACCAATATTAGGGAAATAAATGTCATAACTACAGCACACGGCATTAGTGGGTTGCCGAACAAAAGACCAGATCCGCTAATGCCGTATTCTGTAGTTATGACATTTTTTTCTCTAATATTGGTTATATTTGTTTTGGCCATAATACTCTTATTCATTGTTATGGTTATAAAGACAGAAAGGCTCAAACCATTATTGAATAATTTCAATGTGAGGAGATTGAACATTATTTAAGGAGCAAGAGAATCTCTCGAGGTTGAAAATAACACAAACCTTGAAAATCATTTTCTGTTGATAGAAGTCTGGATCTGCCCAAGTTCAAGTTTTTGTGAGCGTGATTTGATTGAAATCTGCAGTTTCAATTCGTTGTTGTTTATATTTTTTATTTTTTCTTTCTATTGTTATGAAACATTTTAAGCTAGGTACAAAAGTTTTAAGAATAAAGGTTACACCCATCATAATAGTTACCTCTATTTAGTATCCAACAATGCCAATGAAGAATCTTCTCCTAAAAACAACAATATCTATATATCTTGTTTATATTCAATATGTAAAAGATATATTGATAAATTACTTGTATTATATAAAATAGAAAATTATCTAAAATATAAATCACAAAAAATAATTAAAAACAAAATTAAGCTACTATTGGTAGGAGGGTCTATATATAAGAGCCAAAAGGACGAAACTTGATCACTTGCGGGAGTTGAACATAGTTGAGTTAGAATTTTTGACTTAAAATTAAAAATCATAAGTTAAATGGTTTATATATTTAACTTATTTTTATCTTTTTAGCTTAAAGAAAAGTATTTAATTTTTTTTTAAATTCAAACACTTAAAAAAATATTAAAATTTAAAAGCACTAAATTTAATGAGTTTTGAATCAGTAACAGTAAAGTTGGTTGTTTAATTAATGGCAATTAGTATGAACTGTCACAACGCCAATGGACAGTCGCCGCCGTTACCGCCACCGCACCATTCTCGGCGCGTCGTCAATCTCCTCCACCCCATTGCGTCAATTCCAAGCTTCCAATGAACAATTGCCACGTGTCACTGCCAATTCACCGCCAAACATGAATATCACTGACGAACGATTTCGGAGTGGAACGAATCCGGGAAATGGATTACTTTCTGTAAATTCCTCGAATCTCAACTCCATTAGAAAATAAAATTAAAAAATATTGTTCTTTTTGTATTTCTGGTTTATGTGGTGATCGAATTTTAATTTTTTTTTTTATTAGCAGAGATCCCTACTTTTCTTCAATTGCAATTCTCCTTTTTCCGTTTCACGGTTGAGAATTTATGATTCCGTATTAGAGGAATCGATCCGATTTGACTAATTTCACTTTTCGTCTGTATAAATACCAGAGTTGCTAGGTTGAGGAACGTAATTTCAAGCTGCGATCGGCTTTTTTTTCCTGAATAAGCAAAGTAAGATTGTGAGTTCGCGTTAGCAAGGAACGTGTGATGGGGTTTGATGAAAGTCAGCAGGCTGATCCATGTACGGTTCTCTTTTCCTTTATATATGCTTCATAATTGAGAAGGAAGATTGAGATTTGAATTTAGTAAAGACGAAGATTTGAACAAAATATTTTGGTATTTTATTTAAAACTTTATCAGTTCTAAGAGTAAATGATTGGGATGTGCATGCTCTATTTTCTGTTAAGACTAGTGTAGTTACTTACATTGGGAGCTCTAGCAATCACTGTATTTCGTAAGACAGATTTTTGAAAGGGGACTATACTGATAAATGCTAACTGAATTAATTTTCATGTGCTTGTAGTGGTTGTGATACGCAATGGAAAGGAGATCATATTGCAGGTGATATATTCTTTCAAAGAATTATTAGTTTCATATAACAATTTGTTGAAGGATGAATGTTGATGCGTTATCCATAGGTTTTGAACATAAAGAAATGGAAAATACAATTGAGAAGTAAACATTGATCTGTGTCAATTCTGTTCATAAGTAGAAAAGTCTTTTAACTATTGTACATGCAGGCATTCAACTGGGAATCTCATAAACATGATTGGTGGAGAAATTTAGATATGAAAGTTCCTGATATTGCAAAGTCTGGTATCACAACTGCTTGGCTGCCTCCAGTGTGTCAGTCATTGGCTCCTGAAGGTTGAAAGTTAAAGTGTTTTAGTCATTTGAGTTGTTGTCTCTGCGCTCTTTCAGCTTCTCTTTTGATAGTTTTATCTTTTGTGTTGTTTTTTTCTCATCATAGGTTACCTTCCACAGAACCTTTATTCTCTCAATTCTTCATATGGTTCTGAGGATCTCTTAAAAGCTTTACTTGATAAGTTGAAGCAGTACAAAGTTAGAGGGATGGCAGACATAGTCATTAACCATCGCGCTGGGACTACCCAAGGGCATGGTGGAATCTACAATCGCTATGATGGAATTCCTATGTCTTGGGATGAACATGCTATTACATCTTGCACTGGTGGAAGGGTAAGGATGCTGTAACTGGAATCTTGCTTTAAGGATACACAACTTAAGACATTTATTTATCCTTTCATCTGCATCTACTTGATCATAGAATTAATGAGTACCATTTTCTCTAGTATATGATGTTCATTTTTCGTGTACTCTATTATTTTTGAGAGTGGCATAGATGATAGATTCCTCTCCTGGAAATGAACCACCTACTTCTATTCGCCAAGCGAAGATCAAGAAGCTCTGATGCTAGCATTAGTAAAAGAATGAATTGTATCTAAACATTAAGCTTGGTTTAGTGCATTAACCTTACTAAAACTTATGATTCCTTCAGTAAGTTTCAAATAATTGGAAGTAAATTACTAGATAAACCTTACTTTTTATCTTCCTATTTAAGAAGACTCATTTTGATAATTTTCATTATTAAAATTTAGAAGAGTTGTCCCCTTTCGCAAATTTTGCTGCCTATTTTTACATATCAAATATCAAAGACTACAACTTTGAGTTAATATCTTGAATTCATGTGGCTTCAGTTTCGGGCGACCTTCACAATAGTTCTTTTAACTTCTGGAATTCAGCGTCTATTATTTTGAGTGGTTTATAGTTTTACTCTTCGTCTAATAATGAGTGTCTGTATTTTTAAAAAAAAGCTTTTTTCTCCCCAATTTTTGTTTTTGTAGCTATGAACTTTCAGATAATCAATTGAATGTGATGTCTGATGATAGATTTTACGGATAAGTGATTTTTTCTTGTTGCATATTTTCAATTTCCAAGTAAAACACCTTCAGAGTATACTCTCATACTTTTAAGGATATCTTCCAGGGTAACAAAAGCACTGGAAACAACTTTAATGGATTTCCAAATATAGATCATACACAATCCTTTGTCCGGAAAGATCTCATTGACTGGATGCGGTGGCTAAGATCCTCTGTTGGCTTCCAAGATTTTCGTTTTGATTTTGCCAAAGGGTAAATATGCACTTGCTTTCTTTTGTTCTCTATGTACCCTTTCCCCTCAAGGCAGGATTTCCATTTTCTTTTCTTTTGTTTGATGTCTTTCCATTTGCAAAGAGCTGAGATTTCCTTTCTCTCAACTTTAGTTATGCTTCCAAGTATGTAAAGGAATATATCGAGGGAGCTAAGCCAATATTTGCAGTAGGAGAATACTGGGACACTTGCAATTACAAGGGCAGCAATTTGGATTACAACCAAGGTATCATGTGACTTAGATGTATTCACCTTTCTAACAGTTGGTACCATCAATGTTGAATTTCATTAAGCAAGGAGAGACGAGCAAGTTTTAGGAATGACCTTTTCGAGAAAAGAGAACTCATTGATGTGAAAATCGGTCTTATGTTGTGTCATAATTAAAGGTCTTTACATTCTTAACCATCTAAGTTCCATTACAAAAAAAAAAAGAAGAAGAGAGAAATTGAAGGACAAATAAAACATCTGCAGACCATATGAAGTGCCTCAAAAGAGTCAACTTCTGAGGTAACAGGAAGCTACCTATCATCGTCCAAGTTTTATAATCTTATTAAATCATCAGTGTTGAGCTACATAATGTGATCCAATTAGTTGACATTTCCTTGTATCCAGTAACAAAATGTGGAGGCAGGGCAGAGCATGCCCATACCTTGGTTTCCCCCTTCTGTAGATATCTCTGTTCTGTATATATATATTAAAGGTAGCGTTATTTGTTATATGCAGATAGTCACAGGCAAAGAATCATCAATTGGATTGATGGCGTGGGACAACTTTCAACTGCATTCGATTTTACAACAAAAGCAATCCTTCAGGTATCCATTTAAATATGAGACCTGAGTCATAGGCTTATTGACTATTAAACTTAAGATCCTAATAAAAATGATGGGTCCTTTTCATCTGATATTAGTATCAAAGACTACACGTTTTCAGGTCAAATTTAGTAATGGTAGCAAATCCAAATGAACTTTGATGACATGTTTATATTTCTTGTTCAAGTTATTTATTCGGGGATTTGTCTGTGATTCAGTGAGGACATACCAGAAAATAGTGCTAACCTTATTATCTATATGCAATGGCAGGAAGCAGTTAAAGGAGAATTCTGGCGTTTGCGCGACTCTAAGGGGAAACCACCAGGAGTTTTAGGATGGTGGCCTTCAAGGGCTGTCACTTTTATTGATAATCACGACACTGGATCAACTCAGGTTCTTGATGTTGTCTGATTTGCATCTAGTTGATTTTTAGTCTCTGCTTTGGTTTCGCTGCTTTATTTCCTATGCTACTTAACTATTCTACTGTTTGATTTTGTTAATGCAGTCGCATAGGTTAATGTAATTCATTCATTTAATCTGTTTTTGAATTTAGCTTCTTGGATCATTTACTCTCTTTTATATTTTTCTTATCATGGAAACTGAAATATTTTCCCTTGATTACTCAACTAACATAATGATCTCACCTTGTAGGCGCACTGGCCTTTCCCTTCACATCATGTTATGGAGGTATTTTCAACATCTATCCTTCACATTTAGATGCTCAACTTGTGAGCTTATTTTTACTTCTATATTGTATTTCTCGAGTTCTTCTAGTTTACATATTTCTCCTACTATACAAATGTTCAGATCTTATTTTTCATGATCATCTTTTGTGGAATCTGGTCTTGTACTTATCACTCCAGGGCTACGCATACATTCTAACGCACCCAGGGATACCATCAGTTTTCTATGACCATTTCTATGAATGGGATAATTCCATGCATGACCAAATTGTAAAGCTGGTATGTCAATATCTATTAACTATTGACACAAATTGAGTGAACAGTCAGAGTTGGACGATCCTAATGTTTGAAATGTATGCTTCAGATTGCTATTCGGAGGAATCAAGGCATACACAGCCGTTCATCTATAAGGATTATTGAGGCACAGTCAAACTTATATGCTGCAACCATTGATGAAAAGGTTAGCATGAAGATCGGGGACGGATCATGGTGCCCTGCTGGGAAAGAGTGGACTCTCGCGACCAGTGGCCATCGCTATGCAGTCTGGCAGAAGTAATCTTATAGCTACTCACTTAATATATATATGTGTGTATGTGTGTGTTTGTGTTTCAAACCCGTGCACCTACTTCTAATACTGGATTCGCCTCTATAGGTTTGGTTGGAGTGATGACTTCTGTTTTTATTTCTGTTCATTAGACATTGCAGAATGGTAATAAAAGTGTTCTTGAATGCAATGTAATAAGGAGGTTCAGGTTTATTTATTCAGTTATCGTTTTGTATGAGGGAAGAAGCCATTTTCATGTCACAAAGATCAAAGGGTTGTCTTTTGTTTCTCGTATAAAATGAGACAATACTCTGTTATTTATTTATCTTCTTCCCAATTTCGTGATCAGTATACCTTCACATCTAGGGTTTACGTTCATGTTTTTAGTAAGCTAAAACTTTATCATGTCTTATCTAAACACCTTTCCCATTTCTTCTTCGACATGGCTTTACCACTTCTAAGTCCTATTACATCTAACCTCTCGTACCTTTTTAGTGATGCATTCATGCATCTCTTCTTTATATGTTCGAATCATTTCACAATCTTGCTTCTTTCATATTTATCACGGAGACCACTCCCTTCTTATCAGTATAACTTTGTTCTTAATAGATTTCTTTTGTATTATATCCACATTTTATCGAAACAGGGAACATCTTTGACTAGTCAAAAAACTCATCTTATACCAACAAAGATATCAACGGATTACCTAGACTAACCTAATGACTGTTAAATTGAAATGAAGGGATCACATGGAGTTGTGTCGAAAAAAGAGAGATTCCTCACATCACCATCATAACAAATCGTCATACATCTCATGATTTATGTCTTGAAAACTCAACGGCCCTATCAACATCTCCAAAATAAATAAAAATGAAATAAAAATTTCTATTATCATACAATAAATAACCCAAAATTATCATTATATTTTTATATTTCTCCCTCATGTATTTATCACGTGATGCACACTGTTTTAAAAAAAAATCATCCATCATTTAATTAAAGTTGGTCTTTTTTTTTTAGTCCATAATCATCTCCCCTAGCTTCTATTCCCAATGTCTTTTTACCAATTTACGTTATGTATAGGAAAACTCAACTTTATTAGTACTAATATTTACCTTAATCATAATTTACATAGGGTTAAAAGTCAAAAATGTAGAAGGTAGGGTTGAAAACTTTTTGTTTACTTTTGGTTGAAGGAATATTTCAAAGTTTCAACTCAATAGTGTATATATTTCAAAAACAAAAAAAAGTACATAACCTCAATTAACTCAAATGATCGACTATCAAGCGGCGTTACGAGTCTAACGATATACATGAATCAAATTTTGTTATTCTTAATCAGCTATTTATTTAAATTATGAAATGAAGTTTATTTTCATAAAAGGTGTTTTAGCCTCTTAATAAGTCTACATGATACAAATTTGAACATTAGTCAACCCAATAATTTTTAATTAACACACAATTAATAATAATAATAATCACATGCCTAAGCAATTTTTTTTTTTTAAAAATACAATTACATGCAGAGTTACATGATCATGTTGTGTCTTGAATTTGAAGAAGATGCTCCTAATTAAATTAATCCATAATATTGTTCAATAACTATATAGAATAATTAAACATAATTCATTATTTCTACTGCATGCATGGTTTCTTTAAATTAAGGCACCACTTTTTAGCAAACCCCTAATCATTATGTGCACTAAATTGGTAAGATGATCTAAATCACTTCTTTGAAACATTATGATTATTTTATAGCAAACAAAAAAAGAAGGAAATTGAGTTGGTAGCTCTAATATAATACTCTTTTGTCTTTTCTTGTCAATGACAAACTATAATGGATTTACATAAAATTAATAAACTATTATCTAAATTTTAAATATATTTGATCAAAAATTCACTTATTATTATATTAACTTTCAGAATTGTTTAAAGAGAATTCAAACTTTGTAAATTCTGAGTCCGTCTTTATTTTTTATTTCGTCATTCAACAATCTCCTATCTAGAAAACGACTTTGAAAACGTAGATTAGTTAAAAGAGATGTATTTTGGTGAAATTAGAACAAAAAAAGGGGTCATTAATATTACCAATAATAAAACTATTCTCACTAATGCAGATTATTATTTTTTGTTAATGCAATAGTATGATAGTTATTAAGTCTAAAATATAATTACATTAATTCACAATAACGGTATAAAAGTACTACTTTAATTTTAACTTTGAGAATTTTGAGTCAGAATTATTTATTAATCAAAAGAAATTAGCACCTGGACCCTGCAATTAACCCCAGTAAACAGTAGAGTGGGTACTTCATAATCATGAAAAGCATAAGATATATCATAAGAAAAATTATATGATTTATTTTCATAATTCTACATTACTAAATTAGGCCTACATTAAAAAGCTGTTGTAGTTGACATTTTTTTGAAGAAGGAACGTTAACACATGTTATATCTCAATAGATCATTTTTGTTTTCATATCGGTATTTGGTACTCATATTATAGCTCAATTAAATTTAAATTTACGTTAAAAAATTTCATATTAGAAATAAACGTTTCCTAACAAAGACGATTCTGTATAAAAAAGACTTAAATCCCATACCTATAAATTAAGGATGAAAAAATATTACTACCTTGAAGATCAAATTCCACATTAACATAAATCTTTACGATACGCACATTTTTGGATTCAATGAGAATAACATGGCTTGAATGGTCAATTCATAAGGTCTAATAATACGTGTCATGTGAATATTATAGAGTCGGAGCTAAAGGTAAAAAATCTACAAAAATTCCAAAAAACAGGTCTCATGAAAATTTCTTTTTAACCAAAAGGGGCAAAACGCCTCGCGGAAAATTACAGTTCAAGTAGACAGTAAGTCAGAGTAAAGTAGGCGATTTTGTGCATGCAAAAAAGGAAAATCGTGCTATAGCACGATTTGTTACATTTGCTTTTTTTTAAAAAAAAAAAATTTTAACAATAATCGCTCCCTCGGGTAAAAGCTGATTTTCAAAATAAAAATCTTTGTTTTAATATTTTTTTGATTATGTCGCTGCTTAGGATGCGACTTGTGTATAATTTTTTTTAATTAATATTTTTTGTTTTTTTTTTTATAAAAAAAGTTTAAATCATTTTTTAAATCAAATAGCTGCCAAAGCATGAGTTTTAATTAATTTTTTTTAAAAAAATAAATAAATTAAATCGCTTGCCATTTTTTTTTAAGTGATTTAAATTTTTTAAAAATTAAAAAAAAGAAATAATTAAAATTGCAGCAAACCGTGAGCACGCATGTTAATTTAAAACATAGTTTTTTTTCATTTAAACTTTTTTAAATAAAAAAAGCAAAGAAAAAAAAAATAAAAAAAATTAAAGGTAGTCGCTGCCGGCGTAAGCAGCGACCTTTACTTAAAAAGGTAGTAAGAACACCGGTCACAAAAAAATTTTGGAAAAGTGAAAAATCGCTCCCTCGGGAGCGATTTTGTTTTACATTTGAGTTTGTTACAAGAAAAAAATCCAATTTAACAAAATCGCTACTTCGCGGAGCGATTGTGCCCTTTGATTAAAAGAAATTTTCATATACCGTTTTGAAGCATTTGGTTAACATTTGTACCCTTAGGCTTCGGACTCGAAATTATAAGTGGCTCCAATTAATGACAAGAAAAAAGGTAATATTGCATGCTGAACTAATGTGGAGGCACTTCATAATATCATAGTGTGGAAAATTAATGGAGAACAACCATAAATAATTATTATACTAAAAAGAAAATTCATGTCTAAAAAAGTTATTTAATAAAAGTTTTTATATGTCACCAAAATTGCCTCCCAAAAAAACTAGTGCTGATTGTTTCCAAAAGGTCAATCTTCCTTTTATCTTTTTCATTGTAGTAAGCATGATGCTAGGATATCATCAATATTTTTACTACAAGAAATATTATTACCAACAAATTAAATAAATATCTATTTTTGCATATTAGATAAAATTTTAATTTATAATATAAACATTTTATTTTAATTGTAGCTTGAATTAACGCTAGCTCCAACTCTGTTTAATTTGTGAGTAATTCTATCATTCAGCTAGTTCTGTGACCAATTAATTCTATTATTTCAGTAGGTATATGAGCATCTCATTCAAAAATTTAAGTCAAATACGTGAATTTTTTTTTTTAATTTGAATGGTGATGAGATTTGATTTCAAGATCTATATTTATTCTGATAACATACTAGAATTTAACTTGAAAGACACATTATTATTAATTAATGATATTCTAAACAAATACTACTAAAATATAATATGCGTCTATCTTCTAAAAGTTATAAAAAGCAAGAGAGTAGAAAAATTAACAATTTTTTAAAACTAATTTTCCATGTTTTGATGTATCATAGGTTCTCCATAACAAATTTCCCTTGTAACAATAAAAAAGAATCTAACACAAATAACACCGTGATTAAAAAAGTTTGATCGTACATTCTTTTGATTTTTTTTAAAAAAATAAAATTTTTGGGTTAAAAACATAAAATGTGTATATTATATGTATGAGTATCCCAATGATTCAATCATGGCTCTATCTGACAAATGCCAACTGGTTGTGTAGACCTCCAACAACACTTAAATGGCTTAATAGTATTACAGAAACTAAAAAAAAAAAAACATAGTTTGTTTTTGTTTTTTTGATTTTTGATTGATATTAGATATTCGTATAAAAAATTTGATTAAATTAAATTTATGCTGCTAATTTAAGAAGGAAAAACGTTCATTTACTAATTTTTTTAATAATTATAATTCGAATCTAAAACATCTGACATCTTTAATATCACGTGGTATTGTTGATCAACCACTGTAATTTTGGAGGTGGGGTTGGGTCTATAGACTTCTGTTTTGCAATAAATAGTGCACCCAAAGAAAATGAAAGTTTGGTAGGTTGTTGTTTTCCAGCAATAGAATAGTTTGTTAAAGGGAGATGGTATGTCCGCCTTGATGTGCCAAAAGAGTTGTTAAAAGGGCCCAAGTACATTATTTTTATAATTTAATATTAAAGTTTCAAAAAAGTAATTATCAATGTTTATATAATAACTTATTTTATTCTTCTTATGAAATACTACTTATTTCTAATTTATTTCTATCATATAATAATCAAAGCTTATCATATAATAAAATTATTATCTCTTAAAAATATTTCAGATCGAATGAATATAATTAATATTAATTAAAATAAAGTTTAATATACAAAGATTGAAGACATAGTATCACATTTGTACTATTCAGTAATCAATGAAATAATTTAAAAAAATTAATTTCGAATATGATGATCACAGTAAAATTTGAAAATTGAAAAAATAAATTACAATGAAGAGAAAGTTGGCATAATGACTGCGACATATCACTCGACAAAAGGGTGGAAAGGATTATTACTCTTTCTATAACTTTTTATTTTTTAAAATATAGTGAAACTATAAGAAAAAAAAAATGTGGTCTTCGAAAATGGTGTTGACAAGAGATAACACTGTAATAAGGTGTGAAGCAATATAATTGAAGTCAAAACTTTATCATTTCATTTTTGAAGCTTTCTCTTGATATTATGCTTTTCGATTATTTTCGTTTGTTTAATATTTTATCGATAAATTTTTAACTGTTTTTATTTTTTCAAATCATTTCCTGCATAAAAATATACATCGCTTAACATAAGTAGTGAAACTATTATTAAATTTTTATTTTTTAAAAAAGGGAGCTTTAAAAAATAAATGAAAATGAAGGAAGAAAATATTTGTTTCAGCAGCAGCGTATATATATACCTAGGATGCCACCTCTAGTGGCCGACTTCCCACCCCACAAACATAATCTCTTAAATAAATAAATAATATTAAAGGCTACAACCATAAATTTTCTTTCATTTATAGCGATTAGTATTTGATATTTATTTTGAAATTCGAATAATTCAATTTAATGAAGGGAGATTAATGTTCAAAAATAGAATGCTGACTAAGAAGGATTAGATTTTTGGGGTTTGAATTTAATATATTTGTAATTAAGAATAACAAAATACTATAAATTTTATTTCAATTTTGATATGGTCTATATTACAAATTAAACAATCCTATCAGAAGTTAACCCGATAGAAGATAGAAATATTTGTTATGTGGTGAACGAATAAAGTTACCTTAAAGTTAATAACTAATAATTAAGCTCTTTCTTATACTTCAAAAACATAAGTATTGTTTTTTTTTTTTTTCATTTACAGACCGATCATTATTATTTGGTATACACTATAACGCACTCAGCTTTAGTCTTACAATAAAAATGGAAGATTTTTTAAAATCTCTTTAACCTTTTAACGCAACATGGATAGAAAAAAACTACTTGTACAACCACAATTTGAAGTTTTTTGTTTGAAACTATTTGTTTGTTGATATTTGATGATGCGAGGGAAGGGGAACAATTGAGAGGAAAGACAGAGGGCGCCGAAAAGATAGGGGAGGGGGGGAAGTGTGTGGGGAAGGAATTGGGGAAGAGGGGAAGAAGGGAAATTAACCGGAGAGGGCAAGAAAGGGATGAGCAGGAAAGGAAAAGAAAGAGGGTAGAGCGAGGGGTTGGAAGAGAGGAAAAGGGAATGGAAGGAAGGTGGAGGGCGGAGAGGGGGGGAGGGAGGGAGCAAGGGGAGGGGGGGGGGGAAAGAGAAAGGAGAGGGGCAGGGGGAATAGGAGGGCAACTAACCTAGGAGCAACCAAGCAGGCAGGGAGAAAAACAGAACCAACACGACGGAAGGGAGACAGGGACGAACAGAGCAGAGGGCGGGGCAGTCAGGATGGAGAAAGGAGGAGAGGGGAAAGGGAGGGGGGGGAAAGGGCCGAGAGGGGAGAGGGGGAGAGGGAAAAAAAGGGGAACTGGAAAGGCAGAGGAAGGGGGGAGAGGCGAAAAGACTGAGGCCAAGGGGGAAAGAGGAGTAGAGAGCAAGAAAAGAGGCAAGGGGCTAGGGGGAACGAGGGACAGAGGGAAAGAAAAGGGCAAGGGCAAAGAAGCGACTTGTGAAGAAGGTAGCGTTAAAAAGAGGGGCCAAAAATCAGAATAAAGGAAGAATGAAAACATCTAATCTGGATTTTGTTTTTTTTTTTTGTTTCTGATTTGTCTCTCCCTTTCCTTTTCTCAAAAATAACATTTTTCTCTCTCTATTAATTATTTTTTCAGCCACCATCTTAAATAGTGCTCAACTGCCCCTCTTTTGAAACTATATTATTATTATTATTATTATTATTATGAGTACAAAAATTAAGTAGTGAGTATTGCAGATTATTGAGAGACTACAATCTTGATTTTCATGAAGATTTCTCAAAGGGTTCCTTACATAGTTCTTTGGCATTCTGTCCACCTCCTTTACCTTCATAATCTTCTAATTTTGTAGAAAAAATTAATTTTATGATTAAGTTATTTTCTTTTAAAAAAAATGAGGTTGATTTTTATTGATTTCTTTTTTGGCTGATAGTTACTGTCAACAGATTTGTGTTGGTTTCTCTTTGTGAAATCTTCTTGATGTTAATTGAACCACATAGTTGTGTGATTAACTGATGGAATGAGTGTTCGTTTTGGAAATGTCCAAAAACAGGTAATAAAACAGAACAAACTTATATTTGTTTGGATTTATTAGTTTTCTTCATGTTTCAATCCTCAAAGGACATATACTTGATCCATATTCACTTTGTGTCTTCAAAGTTCTTTTCTTGCAATGAAATTGATAAAACAAACAACATATTCTTGATCCATCAAATGCTACTTGGAGCTCAAAAACCCTATCTTTTTTCTTCTTTTAAGTTATTCATTTTGTTGTGCTTACTATACATTTAAATATATATAGCTAGAACTTTTTGTTATGTATTATTTGTTCCTTTGTGTAATAAGATCAATTCAACACTTGTTTAGACTATACTTGAGTTGTGGTCGGTCTATCGGAAGCCATATCTCCACCAACCAAGGTATATACAAGATCTGTTATGTACACAACAGATTTCTCAGACCTCACTTGTGGGATTATTCATTCCTTAGATCATAAGATTATTCATGATATGTATCTTGTTGTAAAGGAATCCATAAAAATGGAGGATGTAAAATCCCATTTTGAAAATTAGATCGTAAGATTATTCATGATATTTGTATCAAACATTGATTTGAAAGTTTTGTAATATGTATGTTAACCAATGGATGGCTCTTTAATTTGTTAGTTAATCTATTGATAACTTGCTAATATCTTGTTTTAGAGTTGTATGATTATATATTATCGAGGTAATAACATGATACTAGCAAGACATCTAAATCAAAGAGCGTTGGGTCTCTAGCTAACTAGTTAATTGTACAAGCCACGATGATAGTGTTATTTGTACCTAAATAATTGAGATCTTGGACGGTAATTGAAATCGACAACTATATCTAAGTTCTTTTCTCAAGTAGAAATTTGTCTAGCATGTAAATAGTAGTAGTAGCTAGGTTTTGACTTTGGGTTCAATAAAAAAGTGCAACGCTGTCGTGTGCTAGAAGTCATATGTTTAAGTGAAGATATGTACTAGAAGATCACTTTCATTATATTTTGTGTCTAGTTAACTAGCCCTCTAGAATTTTTTGAAATATAGACCGGAATTATGTCCGGGCTTGGTAGTCGGTGATAGTGAGGGTGGAGGAGTTAAAAATCGTAACTTTGATTCAAACTCGATATATATTATACGTATAATAAGCTATACAAAATTTATAAAACTTTGAATACAACTGCAATGAGCATGCACAGTGGATTAATGAAGAGGTTGAGGCTCATGATTGATGTCTGACATTTTCCCAATAAATTATGGCAACTTAAAGTTCCTTTTTCTATGCTCCGCGGACCTAATGAATTAATTATAGGAAAGGACCTACTTTTTGTTACATGGTAATAAAAGCAAAAAAAAAAAAAATTCGCCAGAAGTCATATCGGAGAGATAAATCACATTAGGCAAGTCTCTATAATAAGTATTGAGCTCGATCGAGAAAATATGTAGAGATTTTAAATTTGAGATTTTTCATTTAAAAGATCATCTGTTTAACCAAATCAATCACCACCTTTGTGGGTTTTGTATTTATTGTTGTTTACTTAATACTTATAGTTAACTGTGTCTTTTTTCCAAGTTCATAGACTTTGTTAGTTAATATTGCCCTCAAGGTCACCTACTACTAAGTCCATTAACTACCAGTAGTACTGCAATGAATAATTTCTGTTCTCACTGTAGTAATGTTACCTTCTTCCCCACGGCATATTTGATGCATCAATTAATTTCTAGCAAATCTCTTGGGTATAATTAATGAGCATACTAATACAGAACATCTAACCATAAATGCCCATGGACTTTTTGATTTAGGATTGGAAACTCGAAACATCTGATTATGATAGGAAGAAATTGATCTATTTCACTACATTATTAGCGGTTCGTAGGCAAAAAAATGTGTTTTTTGCTTCCCCTGCAGATTTTTGCAAATTTCCTTGTATTCTTTGCCTAACATGTAAGTTTCCACTCCTGTAATGGAAGAAAGTTCTCTATATTGTTCAATCCAATTTAGATAACGCAGAGCCAGCTGTACTTTCGGATTCCTACCTCCACAAGGTAGAATAATATCTGCATATACTCTACCCTTCCAATCACACTAGTGGAATTTTACCAATTATGTCGCACCAATTATGTTGGTGTGACGAATTTCTTTTTAATTACCCTCCAAGTTTTCATGTTTTAATCTAGGAAAAATAGAGAGCAATAAGCTAGTGGAGCTTTGGGTATTTCACTTGTATAACAATTAGAATGATGTAAAGTGGGGAGAATATATTGGTTCTAAAAAATCTAAATCAGTCAATAGTAGAACTCATACTTACGCGTTAGAATCGCCACTAAGTCAAAAAGATGTTGTTGTTAAGTATCTTTTTACTCCCAATGAAAAGAATTTCACTCGGCCAATACTGATGCTTAAAATCTCCCATCTCTCAAAGCCCATTTGGGTAGGGATAATTATCACTCTGTTGTTTTCACTTACTGACAATTTAAATAGCTAATGTAGGCCAACGGTCTATCTAAAACAACCTCATCTGTGGTAGAGATACAATTTGTGTATATTATATCCTTCTCATACCACACTTTCATGGGACTACACTGAGTATGTTTTCATTTAAACATCTAATTATATGTTCGACAGTTCAGTTGAACAATTCATAATTGAAATCTCACCAGCCCAATTTTTTCCATTCAGAAAAAATAACTATCCTTTGAGTGCTCACAGGTAAAGTCCGCTCCCACAAACCACACAGACCCCGTGCGATGAACTCGACCAAGAAACCATGGGAATCACAAACTTGAGAATCCCCATTGGGGAGATGCCTTGTTCAACCAACTTGGCTACCCTTGCTGGTTTTTAGCACAACATTATGAATAAAAGTACCCTTGCTTGTGGAGTTCATAGAGATCACTTCAACCTCTAGACACTAGAGCATCTCATTATAGGCAAGTTGGAATTTAAATATTAGACTTCTACGTTTCTAATCCCTGCATAATTTGTTTCAGAACGAAACGACCCCTTAAAAGCATAAATTGACTAGGAGAAGACCATTATATTTGCAAACATAAACACTTATCTCTATATATACAAAATTTTGAGCCCCTGCTACAGTGGTTAGGACCCAATGCCATATCATGAAACCAGTACAAGAAAAAAGCTGAAAGACCAACCTTAATGGTTATGCTTTCAATTAAATTCAATTCAGTATGTTTTTACATAAGGTAAAAGAAATTACCCAGATAGTTGCACTTATTGGATTAGAAGGTCCCAAGTTTATATGGATATCATACAAGCTTTCTAAACATATACATATAGTAGTTTGAATCCAGAATATACCTTCAAGAAATTATCACAGTAACGTGTCTAGGATGCTTGGATTTTGCATTATCTAAAACTTTGAGTTCCAGCTAACTACTCAAAGAATTAGAGTACTAGACTGATGTTGGAATAGCCATCTCTAAACTCTAATGACCCCTAAATTTCTAGAACTGATGAGGTCAATAGTCATTGTATTCTATACCTACTATCACGACCGACCCCCCCTTTTTTTTTTTTTTTTGGATCCTCAAAAAACTGTAGTGCTTTGTGTTGCGTTCAGCGCGTGGCTGCGAAAACAGTATGCCCAATTGAATGAGCTGTCCTCTCTGGGCTTTCAGCTACTATATCCAAGGAACTGAAAGCTTGTGAGGAGGGGAGAGAGTTATTTCGGGCAAAATTGGAAGCACAAGGAACCTGATTCTGTAGGGACTGCGCGTTAAAGAATCCTCGCTGGTCGAGCATTGCTGCCGACTCTTCAGCTGCACGCCGCCTTGTGGCATCATCTACATATAGTAGATCTTCAATCCTTGCCATCAAGTTAAAGGCCAAACTCTCCAACACTCTAGAGTAGCTCTCAAGGATTGAATGTCCTACATCCTGCATACATGAACATGAAAGTTACATCAGTTTCTTTAATCCTGATGTAATTGGGAACTTTTTGTAACACATGACGTAGAGCACATTAATAAGTGTATTTATGCAGCCAATGCAATTAACTACTTTAATACTGTAAACAGTTTTTTAGGATGTCCCTTCTAGTGCCTCTATATGCAAACAAAAGATGACCATATTAACTAATTTAGGAAGCAATTGTTGCATATATATAAGCTTTCTTTAGATTAAAATGGTAACGTTGATCATATTGCAAACATGAGATAAGCTTTTGAGGCTTCATGCAAATATCAAATGAGATAATTGTAGCATCGACCCTTTTAAAAAAAATTTAGAAAATTGTGGCAGCAACCTTTAAAGGTTAATGTTTTGTGATCTTTTTTTTTCAGTTATAATAGAGATTGATATATAAGCGCAATCAGGCCCCCATCATTCCGCCACTAAAATAATAGCTTCAACAACTTTGGTGTCCCTGCAGTGGATCTCTTCTTATTCAGGAATCCAACTTAACTAGGCTGTTCACGGACTAAGTTATGGTGAAGAGCAGTCCTTGATCTTAAATGTTTAACCGTTAATAATCAAGATGCGACTAAAATCTGGACTAGGCATTTGGTGCATAAAGCAAAGCATAAAACGCGAGGCTCATGAGTATACCTTGTTATACTGAATCTTGGTCATGTCCAATGCAGTTTGTGGAAGGCCGGGGAAATTTAGCTTTAAGTTCCTCAGTAGGTTCTCAGCTCGCTGTGACAAGAGTTGATATCTTTCCACAGACCACAACAAGTCCGGGAGGCCGTTCCAACCACCCCATGAGATGTTCCAGATTTTGAAGACCGTTTCAAGTTCTTTCTTTTCACGATTTTGTGTGGGGGTTGCTTCCATACATGCATAGCAGCTTCAATTCTGTTTGCAATCTCCAAAGTCGTATACTCTGATGAGAGATCCAAGTAATCAAAGAGGCACTCTGGAGAGAAGTGATCAGCAGTAATATATCGGTGGAGAATTTCCCCCAAGGATGCCTTCCCACTCTGAGAAATTACAGGCCAATGATGAATTAAACAAAAGCATGTCTTAAAGTTTTTAGAGAACTATGGAAGAAACAATTCATTTGGGGGGAAATTCAATAGCAAGGTTTTTCAAAAAATCAAAAGGGCGAGCACACAACAAATAAAAAGCAGATATTATGAAGATATTGGAAGACTCCTGTCTTTCTAATGTTAGATGAAACATCTATAAGTTCCACCTCAAGATGCTCTATTTCTGTTTATAACCAAGAAATGGGAGGAAATAGGAGATTGACATAATAAGCTTGGAATAGACATACGGTGTGCCTAGAAACTACCGAATCACTGGTCTTCCTTGCAGATGAATGATAGGCTGGAGTGTCCATAGTGTCCGGTAAAACAACACTTAGTTAATTGTTAGGTTAATAGTGGAACATAAGGTTATAAAAGATGGGCTCATTTGCGTAAGTTGTGAGTCACACTAACCTTTGGCAATCCCTCCAGGTAGTCTTTTGGTACTTCCATTTCAGATAGTGTGCTGGCATTGATCGCCTGAGCTGCCTTGAAAATTTGATTTGTGCATTCCTTACACTGCCGCAATCGTTTCCTTGTCTCTTCTGACAAACCTTTTGGTGGGACCTTTGGGAATGGTAGCCACCACTTCTCTTCAGAATCTACTAAAGTTGCTATGAGAGATGGGGAACAAGATGTATGCTTCGAACAATCTCTTCGCGGCCATCGCGACAATATCGCCCGTTCGACATAATGAAATTCACAGCCAGAAAGGCATCCGAATGGCCATTAGCAATTGCAGTCTAGCTTCTGAGTGAGGGAAGATTCTTACAATGAGAATAGGCTGACCCTTGGTTTTGAGTGGACCATAACCGTCAAAATCCCACCACCAGTAAACCCTGCTCCAGAAGTAAAGTTTCTACTATGAATCACGTCACAGACAACAAGCCATCCATCTTCGAAACCACTGGCGATTGGTCTTTGTGCGTAATGACTTCCAACTTCCAGAGTTCCCCGAAGACTGTAGCTGCAAGTGGAATGAGAGAATACTCACAAAGTTAATCCTAGTGGAATTTGCCGAACCTCATTAAAATGCGAAGTGAAGTGACATACCAGCTAGATTGGTGATGGCATTGGAGATGGCGAAAGCAGTACAGACCCCTTTTCCTCCTCCAGACATATCTTCTCCGAGCAGTAGTTTAGCAAACCGCTCTTTCATCAATTCAACTTCTGTAATCACAAAAACATCATTCAGTGGCTGATGGAATCAGGTAAAGTTATACTACACAAACACACAACTTACTGGAAAGAGTTAAAGTAGACAAAACTGGCATCCTTTATAGTCCATTTTCAAACCAAAAGAACTATCCACAAGACTATATATTAAATCATAAGAAATGTCATTAAAGTCTACAGCTACTTTAACAAGGAAACGATGTGGAACTCATTCTAAGATAACTTCTCTTAAAATAACAGAGAGGGGAATACTCTGTAATCTCTATGCTAAAAGTAAAATAAAAGTTCCTCTGGAGTTCTCAATTCTCCTATATTTCAATGCGTTTAACATATAAAGACTTTCTAAGCAAGCTAACAGCCTAAAATTATGGGTACTAGGAAAACTGCCCTTGAAATCACACAAGGAGAACACAACCTATGCGAATTTATGCTCTAGTTAACAAACAAAGACGCACTTCAACATGTATACATTAACAAGCTAAAAACTATCACTATAAGTTGCGTTAACTTGCTTAGTATGCATAATTGCCTACTTCAACCATATGGTACATAAAACTGCAGCAAAAGAGTTACAAAATCACACAGAACATAACAGAGGAAGCAAATTACGCACCAGACAACTCGATCTCAGGCTTATCCGGTTTCTCGCCCGGCATGATGACGTGTCTACCTCCGACGACCGGCAACATAACAGTAGGCAGTTCAGCGAAACCGGAATTGGAGTTGAAATGCAGCGTAGAAGAAGAGGATAGAGAAGTGAAAAGCGTCCTGTTGACGGCAAGAGAAAGTACTCGTGCTACTACAAGTTTCCGATTCGCTGATGTCAGCACTGAGACTGTAACTGTCGTCAAAACGCTCACTCTGCAAATCGAACTCATCGTCGGTGGACGGTGCACTCTCCATTTTTCCGGCACCGGCGATTAGAAGTGAATTGTGATTTACAACGGGAAAATGTGATTCGTGTGATAAAGCGGAATTATATAATGGAGAATTATGGAGTTTGCTATGATTGTGAGGGAAGAATTGTTGAGGAAAGTGGAATTAAAGCAAAAGCGTTTGTTATAAAAGCAGCTGACATTTTATTTTTTCACAGCCCCACTCGCACTCTCAGTCTCGTTTTAGATGATATATTATTTCGGGTCTTTTAGTTGTCCATATTTTATTTAAACAAACCAACAAAAAAAATGGGGTCCCGCTATTAAATATATATTTATTTATTATTAATTATTTTGCTTTTGCATCACTTTAGTACTATATTTATATTTATGATCAAAGATACAAGTAAGAATAAATGACTAATTATATCTTAATTTTGTACAATTACAATTATTTTAAATTATCCATTCTTAGTCAGAATAATGAGATTATTATTCTATATAAGGTATAATGTGATATTGTATTGTATATGATATTTGATAGATTATGATATCTTCATTTATATATAAAGTTACGTATTAATAACTTTAAAGAACAAAAGAATATTAATTAACTTAAAAATTGATTAAATTTATTTTTTTATCAGTTTTTTACTTTTAAAAGACTGATTAATATATAAATAATTTAAAATGAATCTTTTATTTAATCTAACACAATATAATACCCATCCAAACACATTGTTAATATAATAGCACTTAAAAACTATAGGTTGTAAAATCAGAATTTGTGTATTGTGAGGGCTATTCTTAATATACTCTATCAAACGATTTCTAAATCTGATCAAATCAAAATTTATGCATTGCAAGGGTTATTTCTAATGCTTCAATAAAATTCTATTCGTTATTAAAATAGAGATATTTCGAACCATTATTAGTTATCGTAATGAAAGTGATCATTGTTATTTCATACTCACTTTTTTTCAATGTGCATCACACCTTTTCATTCTCAAAATGGAACGTTTGGTTTTGTGGAAAGCAAGGAGACCCTACGGTTCACATGGTGTTAGACATCTTTTTGTTTAAGTCGAGGAAATGACACTATTTAGTGGCGAAGCTAAGTAGGAGAAATGTTCATTAAAAAAGTAAATTGTATATGTGAAATTAAATTTGACATTTAGTATATACTATATGCACGTTAAACTTTCTCAATATAATTTAAGAAATGAATTTTTTTTAATAAAAATTCTAACTCCGCAAGTTTGGAACTTAATAGCAAGGGGTTTGCCAGAGTATGTTGCTATATTTAATTTAGTTTGGTTTTTGTCCCTTCCCTTGTGGGAGTCTCAGACAGTAAATCATATTGGTATGTAAATACCAAAATAGTTGCGGAGGTATTTATAGTGTCATCAATGTGTGCAACCTACACCAACAACATATATTGATGAATTATTATTTCTTCTTTATACATAAATTTAATTTGCATCTATAAAGTACACCCCTTTCATTAAACTATATAGGAGTATTCAATTATTCACTCTATCACGTAGATATAATTCTTAAATAATTTTTTTATGACATGTATATACTTTGAAATTCTATTTTTGATTACTTACTGTGTGTTCATTTCACTTGTTCACTTTAATTTACACACTATAACATAAATAATTTTTAACGGCAACAAATTTACACATAAGCAAAGAGTGATAAAGTCTTTATCGATAACATTAATTAATTGTCATTGGATTTAATATCGATATAGGCTTTATAAACATTTATAAAGAGTGTTAAATATCGTTAAAAATATAAATTTAATTTTTGGAGCAATTAAATTATTGTCAATAATTAATAATCGCTAAAAATCATTTTTGATATAGTAATACTAGCCCTGAGAAATAATGATTAATCTAAGTATTTTATCATAATACTCTTAGTAATTGACATAAAGTCTTAGATCTTGAAAAATAATTTGAGAAATAAGTAATTAATGTTGAGTTTCTTTTTCTTTTGGTATGCTATAATTTATGGGTAAAAGTGAAAAAAATATTTTTAATGTAATGAACGATTAAGATTGCGAGAGATAATACTACTTATATAATTATTTAATATTAAAAATAGTATAAGAGAGGGAAAAAAGAAGCTCTCTTGATTGATATTCTACTAGTATAGAAACACGAGTTTAATAACTAATATCAACTTGTCTGCTTTGTGATATTTCAATTCAAATTCAGAATAGTTTTGACATTTTAATTATCTATACAAACTTATGAGTCTTAATTGTAAATTACCTCATTAGTTGAAGAAGATAATGTAAATATTATAGTGAATCTTTTCAATTTAAATATTTTAAAAAAATTGTTAAATAGTGAAGAAGAAGAAAAAAAGTAAGTCTTGAAAGTCGATATGTTGAACAAGGGAGAAGAAATAGAGGGAGTGGTGTATGCATTTATAAATAAATTAATTGATATAATTAATCTTAAAAAGTATTTAATAAAAAATAGTGGATAAGTAAGAAAGAATTAAAAATTAATGACGTAGTATTCTACATGGTTATGATGTGGTGCTTACGTGGCTATGATGTGACGATGAAAATGATGTTATAGTCTCAAGGTGGAAAAAAATTACTTCGAAAATAATAAAGGGGTATTTAAACGTCCGTATAATTTAAGTACTAAAGTAAATTTTGCTGCCAAGTTTAGAAAGAGTTTTATTTATTTTTTGATATCTAAACAATTTTTTTTTTATAATATCAAATTTTAATAATTTGAGGCCGTGCTAGCACAGGCGAATACCCATCTAGTTAAAATAAATAAGTAAAAAAAAAATTTATCATAAGAATCTAGTAAAATATAACGCAAGAACATTTATTGAGCATGTATGATTGGCACATGTCCAATTTAGTTTGGATGCAAATTTATGATATGAATGCATTTATTATGTACATTTTAACTATCCAGCAAACTAACTGACATACTATTATGAAGAAATTGATTTATTTTTAGTATACAAAAGCAATTTCAAAAACAATTTTTCTATATTCACAATATTTAAGAATTCTGATTTGTTTCTAAAAGAAAAATACTGTCATACTAATTTCATATCATGTCTAAATCAATCTTAATAAAAAAAAACTCATCTGTTTCAAAAAAATTATTCTATGAAATTTATTTTTGAGACAATCTCTTCTCTTTTTTTCTGGTGGCTAAAATTTATTTGCATCGGGTATTTACACCAATTATAGTTTAATTTACTTAATTTTAGTGCATTAACATGTATTTTACTTAATTAAATTACATAATTATAAAAATTAAATTAATTTAGTGTAAACATCGAATAAATTTTTTCCCTTTCTTTTTTCGTTTTCATTAATTAAGAAGCTAATAAGTATAAAAGATGATATGACAAAAACTAAATTATTCATGGGGTGATATGCTTGCACAAATCAAGTAATGTTGACTCAATAAAAAATTAAGTTATGAATACCACATTAATTATACAATCACATATATTTAGTATTATCTCTTAAGTAAGCTAAATAAATACAATGTCTTAATAGGTTTTTTAGAAGTTTCGTTTTCGTAATATGGTAGCTAAAAATTCATATATTAAATTTTGTATAAGTAAATATCATATTTGATAGAATTAGGTATATAATTCAACACATTTGGGTTTGCAATTTAATAGAAACATATAATTAGTTACTGGCATTTTAAAAATAACGTGAAATCATATTAATTCAATATTTTTTTAGGGGGGGGTATCCAACAAAATATATATTTTAAATTCATGAAACAGGTGAGGTATAAATTTTTAAAGAAACAATTTTTTTGCATATTAATATGATTAAAAAATACCATCTTAAAAATATTCGCCAAATTTTTTAATAATTTTAACGATCAAAATAAAATCATGACAAATGTATGTCTAAACGAGAAGGACAAACCCATTTTATAAGGGATGCTATATATAATTTGATGCACGATTTTATGATTTGCACAACTAATAATGGTAAGGGGGGAAACTCCATAAAGAGGTTCACTCTTCTATTTAGCTCTAGCGTGACACGTTTAGTTATTCACTTCCGGGCTAAAGGAGAGTAAATAAAAATAGTTTAATTAATTTATCTGTAACAAACTTTTTTTAGAGACTGTGTACAATGGTTTATTTATTACTTAAAAAAGAAGTATTAATATATAAATAGAACAAAAAATAATTGGCGTTGTATCTTGATTTTGTTAAAAAAATTGACAAGTACTCCCTCTAAGCGAGTAAGGGAATTTTGGATGTTTTTTTTTTCAATATTCAAGTAAGTGGTTGGTGGAACATTCTCTTCTCCATTTTTGTCCTTCATTTGCATTGTTTCTGTTATAAGTGCAAGGGTATTTTTAAGCAATAGACTAAAAGGAAGTGGCCAATTTGGAAAGATACGTTTTAATTTATTCATAACTTTTTTTGGGGCGCGGTAGGTGGTGGACTAAAAGGTAATTGGAAGCAAATATCTTTAGTAATATAGACAAATAATGTGTAGGAGTGACAAACGAGCGGGTCAAGTTGAATATGAGTCTATCAAAAATGAATTAAATGAAAATGAGTAAAATATTCTACTTTACTCATATATATGAGAAAATATATCGACATCTTCAATGTGAAACTTTTTTAATATAGATTCAAATTTAATCTTGCTCTAATATATATACGAAACATCGAAGGAAAATAACAACAACAAAAAGAAAATACCGAAACACCTACCATACTAATTAGTGGGGCAATAAGATTAGATCCTACGTTATTTTATATTTATTGATATTTTTGTTCCCATGAAATAAAGAGCGATCATGAACGCGGGTTCGTCAAGAATCTGATGAAGATTGAAATGAGTGTCCAAAAATATATTGGCGACATAATTTACAAAATGACAACATTTACCAACTTTTTTATTACTTTTCCGCCAAAATAACCATTCAAATTTAGAAATCTTCCCAAAAATGTTCTCATTTTGTTCATTAACTCACGTCATCTCAATTTTGTCAAAAGTGTTATGTTGTTGGTTATATATACTACTTGTAAATAAGCAACGTTGGTTCCACTTCAAAGCTTTTCGAAAATTAACCCCTTGTAATTCACTTCGTGCTTTTTTTAAAAAAATTATTTTACTACACGAGATTTTTATAAATTTTGTGGGAGAAGCGTGGGGTTCGGCGTTCCGCTTATCGATGAGCCGAGCTGGACATACCCATTTGCTCGTCGTGATGAATTTGTCGTTGATAACTATCATGGTGTCGATGTTTCTGATCCTTATAGATGGTACGTATGTACTTTTTCTGTTTCATTTTATATGATATTCGTTTAATTTTAGTCTGAATAAAATAGAATGACATTTTTAGGCTTGAGGATCCAGACTCAAATGAGACGAAAGAATTTGTTGAGAAACAAGTAATTTTGACTGAGTCAATACTCAAGACTTGTGAGACAAGAGAAAAGCTAAGGAAAAAACTCACAAAATTGTTCGATTTTCCCAAATACGATGTTCCTTTTAGGGCCGGTGATAAGTGTGGAGTGGGGCGTGACGGGTTCCTAACACGGGCCTGTCAACCGTCAAAAAGTTCTTTACTCAGGTTTCCGTTAATACTATACTTAATTTTCATACGTACGGCTATGTTATACTGCAAGGTCGTTTATAATTGCCAATATGGGGTTACGGTGTTGGTCGTTTTGTTTGTGTGGTTTCTAATTTTTTATTAATGAATGTTGGATTTTTAGGATAGTTTAGATGGAAAATCAGAGATATTGCTTGATCCAAATACACTTAGTGAGATGAACATGCTCATTTGAGTATTATGCAATAGTGGATGAGCAAATATTTAGCATAGTGGTATAGAGGTTCAAGTGAGTTATGTTAACTATCAAAGTTATGAGATTGAAAGATAAACGCGATGAGCCTGAATAAATTTTAGGTACGGTGTGTCTTAGAATTACTGTTATAATTTCCTCGTGTAATTTTATATATATCTGACAGTGATAATAAAAATAGTTTCAACTACATAGTAACCATTTTTGATTGTAAGTGTGGTTTGTTTTATTTAATTAGGTTAAGTTCTCAAATGTTAGCTGGACTCGTGATAATAAAGGATTTTTCTACAGCCGTTATCCAGCTCCCAAGTAAGTGTTGATGGGTTCCCTATTTACTGGATTTTTCGATATAAATATAAGATAAGCCCAAAAGTTACTGGATTCCTGTGAACTCCATATAAGATATACGTACAAAAGTTAGTTATGTACTTTTTAAATGACCTGATAATGTAAGAAATTTCGACTATATTGGGTATTGGTGAAGTTCTCTCTAAATGTGGGAATATTTTTTTCAGAAAGTCGTGGGGTGACATGTTGGACGGTGGAAGAGAGACAAGATGCAAATTTGACCTACCAGCCACGTAATATCATAGAGTGGTGTGTTCGGTGATCATCTGATTGAATAATTGTGTTGAAAGATCAAAAATCATGCAATAACATATGTTTTCAGTAGCTGAAGATGAAAGGTAATTAATTCAATCCCAAGGTACTGAGTAGAACGCATTTATTACTCAATTCATTGTAAAACGGTGGCTAATACCAAAACATCCATTTGACAACCGACGTGACCTTAAATATACCGTGTTATTGGCAGTATGTTTCTGGCTTCACATTTTCAGGAACTGTGATACTGTCAACAAATTATACTATTGTGATTTATCTACACTACCAAATGGCATTGAAGGTTACAAAGGCAAGCGCGATGCGCTTCCCTTTAACAAGCTTGTTGATACATTTGATGCCTCGTATGATTACGTTGCACATAATGGCACAATTTTCACTTTTCAAACTAACAAGGATGCTCCAAAGTACAAATTAATCAGATTAGACGTTGAAAATCCTGATTTTTGGTATGACATAATCGAAGAGGACGAAAAGGATGTGTTACAATCAGCTGTTGCAGTTAATGAAAATCAACTTGTTGTGAGTTATTTGAGAGATGTGAAGAATGTTCTGCAGTTGAGAGATTTGGAAACAGGGGAGTTGCTGCATTGTTACCTATTGATATTGGCAGAGTTTCGGGGATTTCAGCTCGTCGAAAAGATGATTCTGTTTTTATTGGATTCATGAACTTCTTGATCCCTGGATTGATATATCAGTGTAATCTCAAAGGTGAAGTTCCTGACCTTAAAGTATTTCGAGAAATCGTCGTGCCTGGATTTGATCGGACAGAGTTTCAAGTTAATCAGGTGAATGAATTTTCGCACTTTATAGACAATTTATGTGATACTTATGAGTAGCAAAAGTACCAAACCCGTATTTGTGTTAAAAATAAATCATGTATTCCTTACTTTTCAATTTGTTTGTCTGGTTTTGACTTAACACGTAGTTTCAGAGTTTAAGAAAGTAAATTAGATTGTTGAATCTTGTGGTCTTAAACTAACGTTATGTAAAATATACCAAAATGCCTCTTGTAATCGTAAACATGTCTGAAATAGTGATTGCCTTGTTTGTTGTTGCATCCCTCTTTTCGTGTTGTTAAATCCAACTGATGTTACCACTCTGTAATACACTGGATTCAACAATGAAAAAAATTGTTTTTTGATCGATTCTTTTTGCGAACGGGGCTTGATTTGCAGGTATTCGTGCCAAGTAAAGATGGGTGCAAATACCTATGTTCAAGTGTGTCCTGAAAAGGGTCATTTCTCTTGGTGTGCTGGGTTGGGTGGCAGACCCTTGTTTATTATACGGATACGGAGGATTCAATGTTAGTATTACACCACATTTTTCTGCTGCTCGTGTTGTGCTCGCGAAACATTTAGGTGTTGTGTTTTGCATAGCAAATATTCGTGGTGGCGGAGAATATGGAGAAGAGTGGTATAAAGGTGGTGCTCTTAACAAAAAGCAAAATTGCTTTGATGACTTTATTTCTGCTGCTGGGTATCTTGTAAGTGCTGGTTATACACAGCCACATAAGTTGTGTATTGAAGGTGGAAGCAATGGTGGACTTCTTGTTGGAGCCTGTGTAAATCAGGTATTTCAGATATTCGTTCAAGGATTTAACTTATTTATACGCTAATAGTCTTGTTTTATCTGTTGTAATAGGTAACATAGTTGTGTTTGTTGCACAGGGGTTACGGGGGGAGGGGGGGGGGTTGAGTTGAGGGGGGGTTTAGGTGGGGGGGGTGGGGGTGGGTTATGTTGGGCGTTCATGTTTGGCAATACATTTACTGAAGTTGGCTTTAAAGTGACTTAGGGGAGAAATGTGTAAAATAATAAAATTAGGTTCAATATGTTTATTTTTGCTTTTGTTGCATTCTAGTTAGTGGCGGAATCACAAGATTTACCAAGGCATTCAATCTTTAAAATAACTAAATACTAAGGGGATCATAAAACCCGACAGGCCTGTATACTGGTTATGAGGTAGCGTACAAGAATCGTGAATTAGTTGGTTACCCCGGTCTTACCACGCCTCCCCCACCTCAGAGTTATCGTACAAAGAGCCATGGATCAACATTATAGTAGTAAACATTATAAAAAGTGACCTTAATAAGTAGTGTATGTTCCGGGTCACGGTTTGATTGGAATGCTTGGATAACTTAAGCTCCGCCCTGATTCTAGTACTGATAATCAGGGTAACTTCAGTGTGGGTGCGAGAGACCTGATCTCTTGGGCGTGCCGTGTGCGCGATGTGGTGGGAGCGTATCGGAGATTCCACAAATTCACTATATTAAGTTGGGTTTTTTAAATAGAATGGAGATTTGCTACAGATTGTGGTTATTGGCGTGGGGGTAGGTACGGGGGGGGAGTTTGCTTGTCCATGTCTCATTAGGCCATGCTGGACCTCGGATGTGTGGTGTTCGGAAAGAGGAAGGAAGTGCAGGGGCTAATCAGTACGTGCCACTATCATCACTTAAAATTGCTCTCGGATCTTCAAAGGTTGTCATGTGCGCATTTTCGAGGATCTGACACTGCAACAACATCCATGTACTCATCTAATATCGCCTCTGCAGGGATGCACCACCATGATGTGTGGTAAGCCATGGGAAAATCTGTCATTTCGCGTTGTGGCAATACCGCTTCCATCTGCCTATGGACGGGCAGAGCATGATAGGAATAGAAGTTGGGCACTGCACGCATGAAAACGAGGGGGCGTGGTAGATGTTATTAGCAGCAAGCATGTTAGAGAGTAAGGAAAGGACATGTCATAGCATAGAACTTAACTCCATCCATCGCGAACATGCTCTGCAGACCATGCAATACGTCCTGTGCACGAGCCAGGAGAAGTGAGATGTCCCCAACCAACCTAGCGTTTGTAGATGGGACGTAAGAGCTGGTCAGGATTGTGGGACGTCAACACAAAAAACTTGTAAGCTTCTCACCAATAACCATTTATTTTACAACCTTGATTGCTCGGGTGAAGTATCCGTGGGTAGCATGCCCCGTGGCTCAAATATGACCCGAGGTGCTATTGGGAAAAGGTCAGGTATTGAACTTTCATTAACTTTGCATGTGCCATATTGATGAATCTCAGACAGATCTGCATCATGCTAAAGATGGTGCTGCTTGGGTTGAGTAAAGTGTGTGGGGGATTTGTACAAGTACATATGGGAAATAGGAACACAATATCAGTTGGTCGGGGCGGAGGGTGTTGTGATGTCCTCACAGGTGTCTTCATCACCCACAAAATGTATCGCTTGCAACAGAGTTAATCGGAATAACTACGCCTCAGTTGCCCAACATGAGTTCGTCCTCTCTTGCTGGAGATGCATGTAAAAGAAAATGTTAAAACAAGATGAACAATTTTCATATAGGTAACCACTGATGAGCATGCCGAATAATGATGGTGGTACATAATAGTTTATGTGAATGAAATTTTGGTATATTTGTTAGTACCCTTGTCCTCTTTTGTTGAGAAGGATGGTTAAAGCCACACGAAACGTTACCAAAAAGAAGGACAGAAGTTCTAGATTTAGAATCACATTTAACTTTACAACGTTGGCGTTTTACCCTTAACTAGACGTTAATAGCCATACAAATGGTATAGTGCATGCAAATTAAGTATTATGGGATGCAGAGGCTGATTGTGCAGATGTTTCATAATACATATTAAATGTTACACCAAAAGAGGGATATAAAACTAATGTTCAAATGCAAATTCCTGGGTCCAAGAATATTATAGTTCCTTCATTCTTCCTGAAAGCAATCCATTTTCACATCCGTAACATCGAGTTGCAGTATCTCTGTTCTGCAACCAAGAATTGAACCGATACTGCAGCACACAAGAAGGTTTGTAAATTTATAGTTGAAGAACTGATAAGTAGACCAACAGATAAATATAATTTAATACAATCTTATTGTTGACACCAACCGGCAGGCTCCTCATAAATTAGCTAAAGACCATAAATGCAAAAGGTTCTCGAGTTAGCCTTGCAGCGATTTATCCCACAACCCTGAAACTAACATGACACTAGATGATGCACAAAAAGTAAGAGATTATTGCGAAATGGTTAACTATTCCAGCCTCTACTGAGCTGCCATGGTCAATATATGCTACTACTGTCAAACAGGCGTGGTCACTTCATCAATGAGTAGTGGAAGGATAGATGGCAACTACCTTGTATAAGAAGAAGATACGAAAAATGTAATTTTTTTGTTAGTTGAATCTTGTATTTTTGCTTGAGTGGAAGGTTGCGTTCCCTTTTTTGATTTCCTAATTTCCACTTTCTATTTTTGCCAGAGGTTAGGTACATGCCCCCCTCTGTTTTTGTGTAACTTATGTTGGAAATTATAGACATGGTAGGGGTCAAAGCCAAACCCCCCACGCCAAATAGCTTTAAGCTGTGATGGTGATGGCTTAAATTTTTTTTTAAAAAAAGGTAGTGGAAGGATATAATTTCTCCAATGGTTTGGCTCAACTTTAAAGGAACTTATCCCCATTCCAAAGGGAGAGGGTCGTTTCGCTATGTTAGCAAACCAACTTTTTTGGATAGTGTGTATGTACACAAAATTTAGTTGAGTTTTGAACCCTATCAAATTTAATTGGTTTTGACCGTACGGGCTGTCCATGCAGATAGAAGGTCCGTGTGCGTGCTGGCCTAAGTGAGGACCAAAGATACTAACTTCTTTTGCCAAAGAAAATCAATAACTATTATTCCTACTCCCTGGTAATTTCCTCACTATGATTTCAGCAGATCATAATCCTCTCTGGGGAATCTCTTTTTGAGAAGCATTATTGGGGAAGCATTTAACTATGATAATAAACTAATAGAGCTAATAAAAATCATATAATGATAAAGGGAGAAGCACAATGTTAAACAAAAAAGATAACAACTTTATACCTAGGTTGAGTGCGACCAAAATCCCCGTGAACAAATTCCTTGATATATGTCCCAGCCTGTAAAAGATAGCTGCCATTGCATTATGCTCTTTCACAGCAATTATGAAAGAACTCTTTAGCCCTTATGTAACTATGCTATTTATCCGCGTATTCTCTTTCCCAAGAAAACATAGTTAGAGAAAAGCGAAGTAATGTCAATGGAAGATGGTAACCTGGGTACACAGATGCAGCAGAAAATATTGTGAGCTTCCAGATACCCTTTCCACTTGCATCCTGTCACAAGAAACAACACTAGTCATGATTGACATAAAAAGTAAACCCATAGTTGTTAGTCTGTTGCTAGAAATGTGTTACCAATGCGCGCGAATGTAGAATTTCTTCTCTCCACTGGCTTGTCTTTCGGCGATGAAGAACCCTTATAGGCGTTTTTTGAGCAACTTTCTGAAGCCCAGAGAAACAAAAACAGGTAGATAATGAGTCCATAATTCATAGATAAGAATGTATTGGATCACCCTTTAACAAAGTTTATTCAAATCAACACACAACTACATTTGATGCTACTCCCCTGTTTAGTAGTATGTTTCCACACTCGTAAAAGTTTGAAAAGGAGGGATATGAATAATGAACAATCATCCAGGCGCCTCTCAACATGTTAATAAAGCTAGGCCTCTCCATGAGATTAAAATGGTATTCTTTTCAAAGCAAAAAGAATGCACACTTAGTTTCCAATTATGATATGCTAAAAGGTAATCTTGGTCTTATTTGTGTGGTGTCAATATGTCTATTCATTTCTTTTCGGTGTGGTTCGGTACGAATGGAGAACCACTTTTCAGACATATTGTCTAATTTTACATTTAGTTAGTCAAAAACTTGTGAAAACATTCCGCTAGAAATAAGCTCCTAAAAAAGAGAAGATGAGTTCGGGACTAAAAAGTAAGGGAAAACAACGTCCGTGGGGCGTGAGTAGCATTCCACATTGATTGTGGCCTACCCACCCTCCCACACATCTCATCTTCATCCCACCCTCATAGCCCCCTCCACATTGATTATATACAAATGCTTTTAGGATGATATTTTTAGCTCATGTACCAAACCGAAGAAAATAAGTAAGAAACCCATTAAGTTCCCTAGAAAAATATTTTCCAGTTAAAACATTTTCAATCCTACCGAACACACTCTTAATATATGTAAGAATGTATTTGTGATAGGTTTATCGCAAAATTTCACAAACGATTAGGGATTCTTCAAACTCTTTTCAGTAAATCCAAATAGAGAATTACTCACCAATTCCTTTAGTGATGATATAGTTAGCAAATCTTTATCACTGACAGGACGAGAAATCCACACCAATGCAGCGTACTGCTTCTGTATTGGATGGAAAGAAATTTCTTATGAATAGATGGAAATAAATATGTTTTTAAGCAGAGATCTGCTGGTAAATAAGCTAGTACTAGCTCAAATAGCCAGAGGTTTACCTGCTTCTCTGCCTCTCCTTCACGCATGAGGTCCCACCCTTGACTGCCTACAGCTCTAAGATTTTTAACCCGGACCTGATGCAAAATATGTAAAGACTGTTGCATATATATTGGGAAAATGATGTGGTGCAGTGTGCTCCACTCATTTAAGTTATCAAAGACAGCTTAGAAGTATTAACCAACTCACGTATTGACTTTCTAGACTATTAATTTTCTTCTCTATTTCTTTTATGAGTGCTTCAGAAGGGACTTGGCGTGCATTTTGTATCTCTACAAGAAAAGGACGTCCTGTACCAAGCATCCGAACCTGAGAAAGGTAGTGTTGAGACTAGAGGATCAATAATCATCCAATAATTATGGGTCTATCAGAAACCAGATCTTTCTTACATCAATGTCCTCCCTACCGGCAGCATGAAACTTATAATTGTCACCCTGGAAGATAGGAAGGATGGCCCCACCTATTATTTCCTAAGAGAACATTCAAAGAAGAGTTAACAATTATAATCCCAGTAACTACCAACAACAGAAATTACTACAATAAAGAATAGTGAAATACCTCAACGGATGCTTCTCCCATTCGTTCATCATCAATAACCCAGCGTGTCTGGCTCACATTTCTTGAATACTGCAGTAAAGGCACATTCTCAGGTGGTTAATACTCCATCAGAGCAACTTTTTAAATGGACTATGGAACTAAGAAGGGTTGATCAAACATAAAGTTTGTGATAATGAGCAAGAAGCGGAATTCACAAATATAGATATAACCCTTCTCAGAAACAGACATGAGATTAGTACATGGGCTTGCTTGCTACAACGTCCAATAACAGTGGGGAGACCAAGATTGAGCTTAGCTGACTAATTATAACCTACACATCTAATGGTAATTTAATAAGTTATATTTGAAGAATAAGCCACCTTCCACCATTTCAAAATTGTTAAGAGATGTATAATGTCCTACATCAGATATATATTGGTATTCAAAGGGATAATAAATGTTCCTAATCACTACACTTATCCTAGGTTTTGGGTTGGATGATACATTCTTTTACATATTATCATAATCACCCGATTAGCAGGGGTTTCTAAAAGTCGTGAGTTACTCCACTCAGTGCCTTAAGGTGTCGGGTACATGTGCAAGCTATTGGTTTACAATGTTTAGCCTACAACAATGTCAAATTGTAGTTAATAGTCAAATGACAGTGCATTTCACTGGCAATTAAGATTTTCTCAAGCAACAATCTCCAATCTACATACATTCTATGAAAGTCCTTCACATAGGATGATTTAACTTCTCCACAACATTTTGCATCCTTCTCCTTCTAGTCTTGTTACACCTCTTTGAAGTACAGAAAGCAGCATAAACACTGCCGATAATGTTTTGGAGTCAAAAAACTAAATCGGATGCAGAGCTCAGAAAGTCAGAATTCAATGATGACAAACAGCCAGTGGTGCTTATTCATGGGTTTAGCAGAGAAGTATATTTACAACAAAGCTTTTCAGGTTGAATTTGCTATACCTTAAGATATCTCCCTCCAATGTATGTAGAGCTTCTACAGCAATGAATGGCCAGAGAACAAGGCTTACCGACCTGAAAAAAATTTCACTATATATGATTGAAAAATATATATATTGAATAAACTTCAAATAGAGTGAATAGTTGTAGTTCCATCATATGAAGTGCAGAAAAATAAATAGAAGTCCTCAATACCTTATCTAACTTAGCCATTAAGTTATTACAACTGAGATCTTGGGCCTCCTTGGGACAAACTTTAGTCAGTCCATCTCCATCAACAATATTACTATCAAAAGACTCAACATGGGGAGTAACAGATTCCCCAGTTGTCTTGAGGTCACCAGTGAAACCTGCTTTGTCTGACAACGATCAGTTAATACTTTCTATTGCACCCAAATAAACTATGGGATGACAACCCAGCAACATTTGATCCATCAGATATTATGAGCACAGAATGGAACTTTGTTAGCACAGGCAATCAGAAAATGAAGAGTACTGAGAGGATACTTGTTCCACTTTATCAATTAGATCCAATATTCAAATGCAGGAGCATAGAAGTCGCAATTCATGGATTTCTATTTTCCTTTTGTTTTAAAATTACTTCCTTTGAACACTGATACTAGAGTTTTCTCTAGACAACATATGAAGGAAAAATATGAGTATAAAAGGATGAATGTGCTGGAGGTACTAAATATAGGCAAGGGAAAGAACTGGAAAACCTAAAGCAGAAGACTTTTTGAAGTAAGCTTCATAGAGTAAACAGTCAAAACATCAGAAATATCATCTGTTTACATCATCCTGGCATATGATTAAACTAAATATTGTTCAAAACAAGAGAAAAATGAAAAATGCATGCTTATCTATGCCCACCTGCCCACAAGACAACTATCACCACCGATAGTGTCTCAAGGGTTGAGACACAGTAATGAGAAACAGCAGGTAAGGTACCAAGTACTAGAAACTTAAAATCTCAAATGGGAAAAAAGCATTTTGACAAGATAGCATGCCTGTTTTCCTCCTCTTATTTCCTCCATTCCCTTCCTGAACGTCATCTCTTGTTGATGCATCAGAATGTGAGTATGTTAAGCGAACGCGAAAAGAACTTTGAGTAGATTTTACACCCTGCAAACGTGAATAACCCATAATATATTTACATTTATATCCTTTATTTTACAGGTTTATAGATTGAGCAATCAGCACAACGCATTTCAGTTAGAACGTTTGCCCCCAATTGACTTTCTCAATTTGAAGGTATCATATATCATATATATTCACACCAAATGAAAAATAACAATTATTACCAACATAATTCTAATCCCATAAAGTGTCAAATATTGATATTACAGAAGAGGTGCAAAAGAGATCAGAAAAGAAGATTTCATTACCAACAATCTTTGTAATGGATTTATCACTAATAGTTTGAAGATGTCTTTTGTAGAAATGAATTGACATTCAGCCTTCTCTTGGAACCAAAGTTCATGGCGGTACTTATTCTTCATATACAACCTGAAAACAAAATATATTGGAAGGTATTCAAATAGACAGGCCATATATATATAGATATATATATTATTATATATATATATATGGAAGTTAATGGTGGAAAACAACAAAATCCAGGTATTAGTTTCAGATCGAAGAAAGAAAATTAGCATAAATATTTTGGAAGGGCATCTGACCCTCCTATCCAACGTGAATGAAATTGATAAAGAAATTCATGTGACTCTAAAATCTTACCAAACTGCTTGATCATTTTCTGTTACAACCGAAGGCAATGAGACTTCAAGAGAAAAACTATCAATTTGTTGATATTGTTGCTTTACAAGTTCAGAAATTATTACAGCAAAGTCATCGGCACTATACTTTTTTAATAAAGTTCCAGTATCATCATAATAGAGAAATTGCAAAATGCCTAAGCATATTTTGCAAAAGTTTGTCTCCCTTGATCGTTCTTGATGTGATTGCTCATTAAATTCTCCATCTTTCTTTCTCATTACATCTTCTAAAATATCACACCACTTTGATATTGAGAGTGAAGGATGTGAACACATGAGTTCATGAAGTCCAAATAGTCGGAAAATGCATCGAACACATGCCTAAAATAAAATTTAATTTAAAAAAATTAAAAAAAAAAATTTGAGTTGCTAGATTAAGAATTAACAGAAAACATCTTCTACTCATTGACTAGACAAATTAATTACAGATGGATGACCGACCATAGTCAATAATCAGATTACCTTCACCAATTATTCACTTCTTTCTTTAGAGGAAGAAAGTTCCTCAAGTATCACATAATGCAACAAGCCATTTGACATGGCTTTGAAATTACAAAAAATGGACTTAATTCACCAGAGCTCTTACTAACGCGAAGATATAGTTTTGGTCCACCTATACATTAATGTTCATAAAATTCAGTCATTTTAGTCATTTTGCAAACAAATCAATAATTCATCACTTAGTTTTACACCCGTAATGTTCTTGCAAACCTCTCTACCAACCACAAGCAGCACCTTCCAAGACCCATGCACCTGAATGCACACCCTGGTATGCAAGAGGTTATGCATGCGTTGGCGGCAGGGTGGATTGCAGTGGATGAGGGGAGCAGGAGGTAAAATAGATTACAGAAGTAGTCCTCAAAAGCTTTTTATAATCATATATGTGAAAGTATAGAATTCAATGCTCCTCTCATCATTTCCAGAAAGTGCAATGTTCAACTATGTCAACCCACCTTGAAGCTAAGATATCCCGTAAATAAATAAAAGGAGAGGGCTTATGTGGGATTTAATAAAAGACGTATGCTTTTTTTTATAATGGTAACAGTATCAAAAGACATGCTTAAACCCTCCTGCTATAACAAAGAGGGAATCAGTAGTAAGAGCTCCTTATCTCCCAATTCAAATAATGTACTTACTCAAATAGCTCTTTTTCTGTGACTTGAAGCTGAAAGTTGCTATGTCATATAACATGATCAACCGATACTTGAACTCTAGAACCTCAGTACATTTCATACCCAACCTACTCTACGAAAATGAAGATTCACTAAGAAACTTTGCATCCCAATTTCTTTACTAGTGATTCAGCTTTCTATCGTATATGATCTAATTAAATCTCGAAGAAGCTTGTAGAACGAACTCTAGCTCGAATTAACTCTAAAGCTAACACTTTCAAGACATTTTCTTTCTCTTCTCCAAACAATCCATAGTTTCAATGAACTACACCAATGTACTAATAAAGGAATATCTATGTGATACTACAAGAAATTTGAAGTTTTTATTTCACAGAATTAAACTAAACATTCAAAAACAAACTACCAAGTTAAATTTATAACAAAATCTAACTCAAAAACATACAATAGAAAGTTCAACTCTTTTCAAAGAAACAAAATTAATCGCTTTATACAATATCAACAAAACAAACGCACCCCAATGGACCATAAATCTTTGACGGCGTTCACTGGCAGCGCATGGACGGCTTCGCGGAGAAGACGTAGCTTCTCCTCCTCTGCCGCAGCTTCAGCCGAACTCAAGGGCTTGACGCCGGTAACCTCCGCCGCCGCAACTTCACCCGCCATCAGGTAAATTAGGCTACTGGCAGCACTACTTTGAACTTAAATAAATTGCACTTTCTCCCTTTTTTAAAAAAAAAAGAACTAACAGAAAAAAAAAACTTCCTGTTATTTTTTTATTTTTTTTTGAGTAATGCTTTAAATTTTGATATTCCAAAAAAAAAAAGTAAATTGTATTCTAACATAATACTTTAATCTTTTGATTTGATTTAAATTTAGATTAAATTTCACTTACTCCTCCAATGTCCAAACCTTCTAATACTAGTTGGGAAATACTTCTTCCTTTTTTTTTTTAACACAATTTTTATTTTTATTTTCTACTAGTAAAAATGATTTGAATATTCATCAATATTTTAAAATATAATTTTTTTAGTTTTTAAATATATAAATTTTAATTTTAGTATCACATTTTAGTTTTCTATCATAATGTTATTGGCCAACTAACAGTTGAATCTAAATTCAACTTGCAATAGTTGTAACGTCATAATAAAAGTTCATAAGCCTAAATGCTCATCAAATTTGGGACCTATGGTTGAGTTTCAACGACGCTCAACTTGTCAATTTTTAAATGCATTTACTATGAACATTGATTAGCTTGTAAGTTATGACCTAGCTACAGAGACTTATTGAAACTAATTGAATATACCAAATAAAAAGTGAAGACAATATGTTAATCGAATTGATTTATAATACCACCAAAGGGTTATGACGAAATGAAAATAGAACCGGAGCATTAGAGGCCCAAAAGAAAGTAAAAAACATGGAATCTGGCAATGTGCATACGATAATTCAAAATGCACTTTATTCATCATAATTTAAGGTAACTACAACAATGAGGAAAGAACAAAATATAATGTTTTCGTGGAATTGAAGAAAGAATGCGACCTTGAGCTAAGGTCATTTTAGCAGCTACTAGTAGTAATAAGGCATTACTTCTAAACTCAAATAATACAAAAGGATTGTATAAAATTTAATTATCCTCTACTAGAATTGCAGAATTTGCTTTAAAGTGGTCGTGTGTGCCGATTAGCCACCTTGCCACAAAGACGAGCGCTCTTGGAATTGGATATTCGTCTCTCAATGAGGTTGAGTCTGTGTAAACTCTCATGTATAGTTGTTGACCGAGGTACTGTCGTGCCCAGAATTCAGTCCTCAGGTTCCACATTCCTACATTGTCCAATGCAATGTATATCGCAGTCCATGACTTGGGATAAACCTACATTTTAACATTTAATCGCGTTAGTTTGACTTCTAAATAGACTTCAAATTCTGCTTTTCCTCTGTTTTGTTCTTACCTGAGCTGTGCAACGTGAAACTGCATCACGAAGGTTGTATCCGTTCCTACTAGCTTGAGTCCACTGGCCTCCATCCATCCTGCATTTAACATTGGGAAAAATCATTATCAAGAATGAATGTATTAGAAAATCACGGGGCACTAGAAGTGAATTTCGTTCTAACTTACCCTACAACCCAAAAAGAGTAGCCATCAAGATGCCAGCTCTGGACAATGTCCTCATTGTTTTCGAATATAATCTCAATGAATTGCCTGTAATTAACACCTAGAACAGACGTGTCTTGGTAAATTCCTCCACCAGTTGGGGAATCAGGTATGCTTCCAACTCTGAATCCGCCAATCTTGAAGTAGTCGAGTAGTTTTAGAGGAGTATCAAGTGGCACAAACGACACGCTGTTGACAGCATATCTTTGTTTGCCATTCACTTGACCAGCAGAGCTAGCAAGTCTGATGGTTTTAGTTGTGTTGATCATACCATAATGGTATGAACCTTGTGGGTTTGGCCTTGGTCCACTTGCTGACAAGTTTGTCCTATAACACAAAATCAATGTCTATCAGCTACTTTTTAATCAGCTAAACTTAACGCGTTCCACATATGAGCTAATTGAAAGATGAACATACCTGATGGAGCGGGCCTGATTAAGGGACCAGTCGATTTGGATGGTAGGTCCACCAGGAGGAGGACCAGAGACGGGGGTGTTAGAGCTGCTATAGTGAAGTACAGCAGTGGTGGTGAGGACTGGAGTTGTGAAACGAGATGAAACAACGATGTAATGGTCTTTTGCTTCTTGATTAGCTGTAATGAGGACAGAGTAAGATTGGCCAGCATGGACATCAAGTGAGGAATAAGTTGTTTGCAATGTGTGTGTTCCCTCTACTTCAACTAATGTCATTTTGTGTCCTTCAACGCGGAAATTCAATGAATTTTGCAATCCAACGTTTGATATCCTCAATCTATAAGTTTTCCCTATAACAAGAAAAAAAACTCAGTTAGATTTTCAGAAATGTCATGACATAAGGCTACGAAATGTCCTTAATACATTGATTCATCGCTCTTTTTACCTTGATCGACTGTGAATGTTACACCATTAGGACCACGGCCGTTGATAAGAATGCCATCAGGGAAAGGTAACTTCCTGCCTCCGTCAAGAATTGCTTTCAAGTCCTGTATACAACGAAATTCGAATAATAAATAAGTTTGAATTTCCAATCACTAAACTTTGGCTTAAATTTATTCCATTTAACTCTTTAAATCAAACTTATAAATCCACATTTTCTTTTCAAAACAATAATCATAGCCCTTTAATTACAAATCAAGAGATCACATGACTCTGCTCTAAGAAAGATTTTTGTTATTGATGGCCGTGGTTGTCAAATCAGTTTTCACACGTCTCGACTAATTCCACGTGATATCTACCACTTTTTTTAAAAAAAAAAAACGTGCACTTTACAGTTGTTGTCTACTAATGGGCCCATATTTGGGTCAAGGACAAACCCAACAAACAATGGCCCATGACAAAAAGCACACTAAATTCTAAAAAATGCAACCCAAACAAAAACTAGCCACTTTACCTTACCGACACTCTTAAGACTTTAGTGATTAGACAACCATAAGATACATGCAAAGGTTCAAATTTAACTTTTATATACTGATAACATAAAAAAATCAATTACCGTGTGATTCTTTTTGTACCAATCTCCAATGAGGATGGTGTAATCGTTTGCAGGGTCCGGAAAAGGGACGGGGATTCTAGGCCTGCTAAGAATCCTAATCCCTCCGAAACCACCAGCAGCTTTGTGGAATGCAAGAGATGGGAAGTAATAGAAACTCCCTATTTGATCCTTCACTTGTAGATTGAATGTGTTATTTCTCCCTGGGGGTATTGGGCATGTTGTTCCATATACTCCATCTCAAATGAGTTTCTCCTGTTCTGTACTCCGTTCCTACACGTATATTTCGATATAATAAGATGTTAACTTAAATTTTTAGATAAGATAATTCACATAATGAACTATAACATGCAGACGTTTTAGGTAGGAAAAATATTATTTTATCCTTATTTTAAGTGGAATAAAGAAATTGAATATGGATGTTATGATAATATGTGAACATGCATACGTTTTACATGTTTTATCCTTCAACATAAATTATTTATTCTTCGAATGATTTCTTCTTCAAATTATTGTTTTAACAGACATTATACATAGAAAAGAATATGTAAAATTGAACATCAACACAAACGTCGTTTTCGACTATTTAAAATAATTCAATGGACAAAGCACGAGACGCAGAATTTGCAGCTACTTTTCACATGCATTTCACATGACCCACCGACTAGTTATATTCAATAAACTTTTTCAACTTCTAATCATTTATTCAGCAGGCCCAACGAAACCATGTGATTCTGCATATATTATGAGAAACAATTCACCTTATATATATTTTTTCCTTTTTCTGTAGGTACTCAAAATGTATTGATTTAACTAATTTAAATTATGTAAACATATTAATAAGTGGTATAATGCTCTTTACCAATAACTTTTTTATCCTCACGACTTCTAATGAGCTAATTTATAAAATTGTGTTATTTTCATGAAGAGTGACGCAATTTCGATCAGATTATTGTTGCTTAGTCTAGAATGATAATTGGAAAACAAGTTGTTAATAATTATACAGCTGGATAACTAACTAATTAAGCTGCTGCCCAAAAATAGCTAAAATTGATTCGTAGCGTGTGAATTTGGAAAAGGCCACGAAGATTCCGACGAGACTTGCAAAATGTTGATGTCAAACCCCATGTGGTTTTTTTTTTTTTCTCTATTCTTTGTCAGTAGAAGCCAGCAATAGTCAAGTGGAACTTGTCAACTTGTCGTCCAAATCTTACCAAAGCCACAAAATAAATAATTCCAATACTACCTAGTTTTTGTTGAGGATTTTTTGAAAATTGCTTTCTACCCAAGTTATTCACTTATTATATCTTTGTTTATGAAATTATATGGATTTGTTGTTATGTTGTATAAGTTTTTTTTTCGTATTGAAGTAGTTTACAGTCACCGAAACATTCATATTTTAGATCAAATATACAAATCTGTTGTTAACATGTATGACACATTTCATCTATTTTAAACTTATTCGCTAGTACTACTAAAGTTTTTTTATTTGAAATGACGCAAGAATCTGCTAAAATGAGAAGGAATTAAAAAAAAAAAGGACCCTAAATATCAAACTATACTCTGTTTTTGCTCTTTGAACAAAAATGTCCTCCAGGATTAGTAACTGGTATCATTTTTATTCAATTTACATGTCATTTTTTATCGTTTTCTATTTTTAAAATGTAGATCTATACAAACCAACAATAGCTACATACTAACATTCTACATCCACTGATCACGAAATCTTATATCTGTCTCTTGTAAAAAAGGACGAAAAACAAGACGAATTCAGGATCTAGAGCTAATTTATTTTAAAATATGTTTATCTTATTAACCGCATACATTATAAATTTTTTTCACTTATATGTACAATTAATTAGTTCAAGCAAAGCACAAAACTCGCCTTAAATAACTTATTATAGAAAGATTTGGCTGCAGAACCATATTAACCAGACAGATTTGCCCAAACCAATGCACTTGCCAATTGTATAACCCAGAAACAAACTGGAAATTACCCAAAATTTATTCCTATGTAGCTATCCTTGTTTGTTTGGAAATTGATACAGTTAAATTTATCACGAGTCCATCAAATGTGATTAGTGATCTTCAACATAAACAACGCAACGCACTAAATGTGAACAGAAAAATGGAAGTTTCAGTGAATTACCAGGAAAGTAGAAAAGGTTCATCCAAGCTGTTGTGGATATTGATAACGAGATTGTCATTGGTGACCGAGTTGATATCAGGACCAGGAAATTGACCATTAATCAGAATTCCCTACACAAACATAACATAAATTTCACCGTCACAAAAGCATATTGATCTAATAAACCCAGATCCATATATAATTAAAAAAAAATACATTGCATTTACAGAAACGAACCTGTTGAGGAACTCCGAGAGGATAAATAGTTCCATAAGTGACATTCCAATCGAAATATCTATAAGGATCTTCTGCTACAACAGAATTCCCAATTAATACCACTAAAAACACCGCTACGGCGAATTTTAGCGGCAACATATTTTTCTACTTTACTTTATGTTGCACTGCAATTTGCTATAATAAGGAATACAGAGTGGAAATAGAAGGATTTTAAAAGAAAAAAGAGTGGGTTCTCGAACCAGCGTGTGGGGGTGGGGGTGGGAGATGGGGGTAGGAGGGAAGATTTAATTGAAAGGGGCCTGGCAATATTAAACATCGTACAAGACTTTATTATTTTGTTTTCATCTTATTATCCATTTTCAGAATTTACTAGTTCGATCAATTTAACTTATTATATCATATTTATAAAATTATATTAAATAATTATTACTGATTAAAAAGTACATTTTTGACATATAATATGCTTATTACATGAGTTTGAAATTAAAATTTTCGATAAAATAATAAAATTTCATTCATCTCACCATATTTCGATTCAGTCGGCAAAGACTATATCTTCTACAGGAGTGATTAATTAATTGGCCATTAATTGGAGTAAAAGTCAAGTTGAAGTAGGGAATGTGGCCCTAATAGGCTAATAATAGTTGTCGTAAAAAAAGAGAGGGAAATATTATTGGAAATTTTTGAAATTAACAACTGCAAGTCTGTAACTGGGAAAACCAATAAATATATGAAAAGTTTAATGTGTCGGTGTTGGGGTCCACGCGGTACTTAAAACACTATAAAATTTTTATTATATAGTCATTATTATTATTGCATAAGAATGTTATAGACGATTACTTTCTAATTTTATTTAGAAACTAAATAAAATGAACTTTATTCATTAATAATCAATGTGTGTGTTGAATTGGTTCGATTATTATCTGCATATCTTTGATTATTAATGATTACTAATATAAGTAAGTAGATATTCTTATAATTTTAACTAATACATCTCTCGAATAAGTATAATAATTTAAATTAAATTATAATTTATGTTTGAATAAATTAATTTGAATTAATTTTTTTTATAGCTCTCAAGAAAGTGCATGTGATGAGTTAAAAGGTGTGGGATCCACCCTCATCTCCCACGTCCTTTCAATATAATACTCCACTCACTGTATCTCACTTTTCTATGATTGATTAGCCCGGCTAAAATATACGAGATTTACTCGGATGATAAGTATTTTATTTTTAATTTAAATATTATAATTTATAAATATGAAAAATTGAAGCGTTAAAATATTATTTTTTATTTTAATTTATTTATCTGAATTTGAATTGATATTTATATAAAAATATGTAAAACTTTTAAATTTGACAACTTCAAATTAAAAGTATGTTATTCAGTTATTTTTTAATTTTATAATTTTAAATGTGTCATGTAAAAGATGAAATACTTTAACTTTCATGATAAAAAACTATTTTACAACTTTAATCTAATATAAATAAATATTTATATTTATATAAAATTAAACAAATAAATCACGTAATATCCGAGTTTTGCATATTTACTCATTTCCTTTCTACGCCCACTACCTTGACACACCTCATTTAACTCAGCATAGGCTAGCCACTTCCAGCTGCCAGTTTTTTCCTCTCCAATAAATAATATTCACAGATCACATCATCATTCAAGCAATTATTAAAAATGCCAAGTTTACTGGGGATACTTTTTTATTAATATTATGCTCCAATTAATATTGTTCTCCCACTGCCCCTCAAAATTATAAATTGAACTGGGATTTATAATACTTTTAATTAAAATGATTTGATAATCAAAATTTACTGAATAATCGAAGTTTATATCGAAATCTTTTATATATAAATTTTGACAGTGCAAATATTCATGAGTTCGAATTAACGTGCTACCAATGTGCTGCCCATAGTTTATATGTGAACCGATTTAATTAAAATCTTTTCGGTTTTGTTAGTGCTCACACATGCCATAGAGTGAATACACATGAAGAATTTGAGAAATTACCTTGAGGACTTCTATAGTTTATCTAAACGATAAAGTTGTTCAAAATCGAATTTAATAGTAGATGTATATTTGTATCTTTCGGTAATATAAAGTCCTTGATCTAGAACTTAATTTTATACTTCAATTTATGATTGTTTCAAACTTCAAGCTAATCTAAAATGATCAGTATTTGTTTTTTAACAAGATAAAATCTTTCTACTCATGTACATGACTCTTTCGATCTGTCACTCTTTTCTTAGTGATTCTCAATATTTCTTTATGTCAAATCTTAATGATCAATGACCAGCAAATTGAATTAAATTGACCGATCTCACAATCGTAATACTTAAAAAAAAACAATTTATCAAACTGATAAACTTGAAAATCAAATCAAGCTAATCAATATACATCCTTATTATAAATTGAGTATCGATAAATCGTATCAATAAACTTTAAAATCGAATCGTAACCAATCGATATGCTGGTCTAAAAAAAGTTCCTCCGTTGAAGATTGTACATATAATAAAGTTTCACGCATTTGGCATACATTTTGAGGTTAGAAAAAATAAAAATACTAAAAATACCCAAAGAGACAGAGATAGCAAACCTTATTCTAATCACGTGTGGATTTATTGGAAAGATACAGAGAATATAATTAATTGTCTTTCTATTTAGACAAATACTGGCTGGAAATAAAATGAAAAGAATCTCTACATGTTCACATGATAGGTAAAGAAACAAATACAGTTAATTATATATTATTTCAAAAAGTTGAACTTAAAAGTGCTATGGACAAATATTTTCTTTAAACCAAATTTCAATATTCCAACAATAGGACAGATGAATATATATTTCACCGTTAAATATGACTGAATGGTAAAGTTAATTTATGAAAAATCATCTATTTATTTATTAACTTAATCTATTTGATAAATTCGATTCAATTTATCTAAAAGTCAGATTCATTTGAACTGCATAAATACATGAATTAAATTTTTATATATTTCTTGAATCGAAAATCTATCAGAATAATATTTCTATCGATACCGTAGGGGTAGGAATACATTATATTAAAAGAACAAAAATAAATAGATGATGAGTTTGTACAATGATTTAATTTGCAAACAGTGGACCATAGGGTATTGATTTTGTAGAGACTTTCAAGGTAAGGCAATATCCAAGAAACTTAACCATGTAAATGTATTATTAAAAAATACCAACTTTTGCAAATGCCACCAAATTTCATGTGCCATAATTGCAATCACCATTATATGAATTTTTAGCTTTGCTCTTATACAAACGGAAAATACACAAAGTTAGTTTGAAAAAGTTAATCATAACTTTATTTTTAATAAAACTATCAAAATATTGACTATCATAACAAGGTAATTCCATTTCCATCCAATGGTGGATGTTACTTTTGTGTTATGAATTTAACTGAATCTAGTATATATTTTTTTGTTTACTTCATATAGGTATGTATGTGAATATAACAAAAAAATAATCAATAATATAAGATTTGAAACACGCAACCTAAAGCTAAAACCAAAAATTATGAGTTAAGACGCTAACATTTAAATCTTGGATTCGTCACTCAAGTAAACATAACTTTTTTAAGAAATACGTGATTAAGCTTAAACCAGAAAGATTAATGAGGCTTGGCAATAACAACTAAAAATAAAGAATTTGAAACTTGAAAGAAATAAGTAAATACTTTGCTTTGCTGTAACGGCAAAGGTAGGAACTGGTAACAAAGATACACATTAATTAGTATTAGTCAAATGTTTTGATAGTACTAGGACCCAACTTGCCGCAATCAGTGGCCATGTTCGTGTCCTTGTCTACCAAACAATTAACATGCCAATGAAAATAAAAGAACTTTGGACTCATGCTTAGAGAGCCATTATTAACAAGAAATCATAATAATTTAATACGCAGTATAGTCCCACAAAATGGTGGGGGTTCAAAGACGGCGTGTGAACAAACATTATCATTACCTTTTTTCGGTAGAAGAGTTGTTTTCGATAGGCTCTGAGTTAAAGAAATGCAAGAGTAACTAAGATCAACATCAAAATTGACATGTTGATGTTTGTGTGATGTAATAAAATGTCTAAAAGATATCCTCATGGGACTAACCGACATAAGGCGCAAAGATCAACAACCTGGAGGGCATCTATAACTGAAGTTATTGAACACAGACGTTTTAACAAATTTCATGTGGTGTGGCTGTTATTGTATTAAAAGGTACATGAAAAAGAAAGGATTTGTGGATAATGTTACAGCTTAAAAAGAACATTATACTACTAAGTCCATGGGGTTTGATTTTATAACAGAATGACCCAAAAGCTGTCTACTTTTTTGGGGGTGTGGGGGTAGCATAGGGGTTAATACTACACTTTTGGTCTCAATGCCAAGAATTAACTGGATACTTTGAATAATGAATCTAATGTCTTGATTTTCATGCACTCAACTATACGCCCTCAAATGGTTCAGCCCATCAAGAGGCACAAGTGAATTAGATCTCTGCTAACTTCAGCCCATAAAAGGAAAAGAAGCCTTCAGACACTTGAACTATGTTTAAACCAAGTATAACGATAACCAATAGGCTTTCAACAATGAAGGATACATCACCAATATATCATAGCAAATTGTAAAACCTAATCTCTCATAGTTCCTTGCTCTCTCGCACCTACTCAACCAAGCAGAAACAACAAATTGCATGCGCCAAAAATAACAGCAATTTAACACCAGCTAATGTAAGGAAAGAAAATAGGCATTGCAGTAGTCATAACAGCTAGAAACACGTAGCCAGGAGCTTTATTACCTAAGGTCTTCATGATGGATGTATAAAACAAAAAAAATGATGGACATAAACCATGGAAAGGAAACCATGGGCTCAGACTGGAAGTAAGCCCCAGTACTTCGGTAAGCTACTCAACCCTTTCTAGCCCCAGAGCAACAAAGACAACTACCTCAAACACACAAACATTTCCATGAACTTCCTGCCCTCCTAAGTTGGATACGAAGTCTGATTCTCTAACCATCTACCTACCTTGGCATGACATCTACCTCTGGGATGGACCTCCTGAATCAGCTTTATGAGTTGCTCCACTATTATTTGTTGTTGATGGAAGACTCTAATGTTCCTTTGATCCTTTCCCTCCACAGATGGTAAATGGCAGCAGCAAGTAGCATCCTGTAAACTTCTCGATTACTTTTTTCCTTAGATATGATGTAGCCCATGATAGTTCAAAGTCCCACGCTCCAGGCACCCAAGATATTCCAAACCAGTAGAGAAGTTTCTTCCACACATGAGCAGATACTGAGCAAGCAAATAAGAGGAGTGGCTTCAACACCATAGTACACAAAGGGAAGCTACGATCCACAACCATCCCCCCATTTTATCCCTGATGTATAATTTGTGCAAAGCAGTTAATCTCAAGATGAATATCCATATAGGTGAACTGATGTTGTTGCACACCAACCTTCTCCATTCAACCTTCTGAAAGTCCCCCCAGAGCTTCAACTTAACCTGTTTGACTGAGAAATACTCCACCCCCTTTAATTCAGTCATGCTACCCCAGTTTCTCCCACATACAAAATCAAATGGGATTCATCGTACCACTCTCCGACCAATTCAAAACTAATCTAGCCTCATGTTGGAAAGGTTTTGTGGCAATATTTACCCAACTTTCTCGCTAAGCAAAAGCTTGGATACAAGAGATTGATTTCCACCAAAACCAAAAGCATCAGTGTGCAAGAATCCTCAGCCAAAACAGATAGATAGGGAAGAGTCTGCATATCTAACTTATCCAATAGTGCATAATTTTGAAAATTTGATTGCATACCGAATTCAACATGGAAAGGGTGTTGATCATACAACAACACAATAATCATCAATTATGATGAGCCAGTTGATGTTGGGGGCATATAAAAAGAAAAACGTATTCATGCAATAATTTTCTTTTCAAACAATGGTGGTTTTGGGTCAGCCGGATGCACACCTTAACTAATTCACTATGCACTTGCTACCTCCCACCACACTTACCAAGTACCTCAATCTGCCAAGACTTAGGCAGATGGGAAGAAGTCAGCTAGTGTCCTATATATATCCCAATACCTCAACCAACCAAAAGCGCCATGGAATAGTACTATAAAAAAGATGATGATTACCGATTGAAATGATGTGGAAGGATATCCTAGTTGAAAAACAAAAAGGATAGTCAACCTGATGATCGTTTCATAAATGCTTCAATCATGCAAGATACTCCAACAAATAAAGGCTTTACCTTTTAGGTATATTATTGGAGTTTCTTCACTCAGCTGAACTATCACCTTGAATACATCAGAATATTACACCTTGTTGGCATCAAACCAACATTTATCCCCGTGAAAGTCTATGGAGAAGATGTTGTGATTCCAAGCATGCTACTTTTATCATTTCAAACGTTTCAATGATTTTTACTAGCATGGAGATTTTGTTGTTTGTATAAACTATGACGAGCTGTTTTATACTAGTTAGAGACTTGTAATATCTATATGGATGCAATATGATGTCTCGGGGAATCTCATCATTTAGAGAACTCCTAGTTTGCCTTTAAGTGGAACTTGACGGAGCTGAATGGATAGGAAGTGGGTGCACGGTTTGATTAGTCAAGTAACAGAACAAAAAGTTGGCATTCTGTAGATGCTACATAATTCATACATCCAATTTAATTTCCCCTGCTGTTGCAATCACCTGATAGAATTAGGCATAAGTGTTCCCTTTAGCAATTCTTTTGAACAATTCATACCATATAACAGTAAATTAAAAGACCTTAGAAGTGAAAAATTAAGATATCTGAAGATAAAAGGCTTCAAATTTAACACTCCAGGTCAAGATGAAGTCTCCAAAATCCCAAATTATAAAATCAATAAATTCTGCTAATATTGGACATATATATGAAATACGAACTCAGACAGAACAACAAACTCAACTGTTTCAGCTTTCATCACCAAAGAGGCGGCGAAGACGGGAAGCAAAGGCACCAGTGAGCTCACTAGCAGCTTCAGCAAGTAGGCTTTGCTTGATATGGTTCATTCGGTGAACGAGCCCTTCTTGTTCTTCCTTGAGCGCCGCGTTATCCTCCTCGAGGTTGTTTATGCGATACTTTTGCCCAAGCGATCTCATACTCAGAAGAAGAATTCCTGTCATGGCGAAGAATTGTAAAAAGCTATCTTTCCTCTTCATTGCGTTTGCAAAGAAACCTAACGATCTCTTAGATTTCTGATAACCGCCGGGAGCAGCGGAGCTCGATGGTGGTGCAGGGATAGCCATCACGGGAGGTTGACTTCGGCCGGTTTACAAATTCGACTCCGGTCCACCAAACGCCGCCGGTCTTCTGTGCTGGTACTAGTTACTGACTGTATTGGGATGAAATGGAATTTATTATTAGTCCTTTAAGTAAAGTATATGAAGCATTTGGTCCCCAGGTAAAGTTTTATGCTACTTCAGTCTCAAACTAGGAAAATAGTGTTAAAAATGGGGGGAGAACTTTTTATTTTGGCCCTTTTTGTATGCTAAACTATGAGCTCGTACACTTTTGGTACAAAATTCTTTATATTTAAATTTATTTACTTGTATAGTAAACACCAATTCAATCTAAATTGCGTAATGATTAATACTAGGGAAAATAACAGAAATCTCACATTTAAGTTCTCTTATTACCATTATCTTCTATTAGTTTTACAAATCTTCTTTTTAGAGCATCTCCAACCTTACACTCAATCAAAAATATCAAGTTCACATTATTTTTTTTGTTACCGGTCCACTCCATTAGCTTTTAGGGCATCTCCAACCCTACACTCTATTTTACTCTTCAAATATAGAGTTCTCTATTTTTTCAGACAACCAATTCCAACTCAATTCTCTATTTTACTGTATAAACGATATTTATTTAAATAACACGTCAATGATTTTATTACAATTAATTTTGATTACTAGGGGGTCGTTTGGTACAAAAATTAATAACGCAGGGATTAGTAGTGCAGAGATTAGTAATGTAAAGATTAGTAGTGCATAATTTATTTTTATCAAGTCTTTGGTTCATTACTTTCCAACCTCCATCTTGTGTTTGTATTAAAACTCTATAAAAAGTTTCTTTCCATTTATACCCTTGAATTATTAGGTAATTGGGTTAAGATAGATAATTACTTGACAAAATTATTTTTTATGGCTTTCTAACTAGTTATGAGAGGAACAATTTCGTTATCATGTTTGCTATTCTTTCACTTGAATTATTTGAGGATATATAATTGTTATTTTAATAATTGATCACTCACAAAATGTTATTTTTCAAGTTTAAAAAGATAAACTATTCACTTTTAAAATCGAAAAGATGGTCAACAATGGTAAAATTGAATAAACCATCTACATTTACACATAAAAATTGCAAGTTGTAATTTTAACATGCATGTATATTTTAACTTCTTCAAAATATAAATAATTAGAAAATCACACACACACACACATTTAATTAAGATCACAAACGTCATATTCACACAATTTCAATTTGATTACTTTTATTGATTTTTATTTAGTCAAAAAACCACTCTCCTCTAAAAATTTGTAGATATTTATTTAAATAAATTTACTAGTTACAATATGAGAATCACATAAATCACGACATATACCAAAATCATTCAAAAATTAAAGATCCTTTGCCTTACATAGAAAATTTTGTAATTGATTTGTATCGTTTTAGTTATAACAAACAACTCTCTCTAAATAATTTGTAAATTAATTTATTTAAATAAATTTACTAGTACAATATAAATCATAAAATTAAGAAAATAAATAAAATGATTTGAGGGATATTTTTGCCTTTACATAAACTAATACAATGGTATTATATCTTATGTATCACTAATACCTCCAAATGAAAGGGATTAATAATACATTATATGATACCATGTGGGAAGTATAACTAATTCATGGGTCCAGATTCCTACCAAACATAGTACTAAATAATACCTTACCTAATACATGAATTATTTCTTCTAATGCGGCCTACCAAACGATCCCTATGGGTGTTGAATTATTTTATAAAGGATTTTTTAAACCATGAAGCAAAGCTAGTGCTTCCATGTAGTTAGTGGCAGGCATACCCAATTGGATTCACCCGAACCTCTGCGTAAAAAATTACATTTAATATATAATATATATATATACTCTCTCTTACTATATCTATATATATATATATCTATATAATGTAATTTTATTCCATGTTTAATGTAACTATTAATTTTTAACCTTTTTATAAACAAGAAGTAAGTTATGCATGCACATATCTATAAATAAGTTTGTGTCACGAGAGATTGATTTATGATGGGCTAAATTCAATGAGTTCAATATTTTATTGATAACAAATTTAATTTTTTTGTTATCAAGTTATCGGTTCTTAACGCTTTGAGTTATTTTTTATTTATGAGTTAGCATGTCTATAATTGATAACCAATAAGTTAAATTGATAAACTTTAAAACTGGACAAAGTAAACGATATGTCTAGAATGTGTGTTCTTTTTCTTTTTTCTATATTTTATCCTTAATATTATCAAATTATATACATATAGAAAGAAACTATTAGACTTGATCGTATCACTTACATTTTATTTACATATAAATAGTGAAAATAGAACGAAAAAAATACAAAAACAAAACGATTGATAAATAATAGAGAAGAAATATTGTTATTTTCAAAAAAAGTGCTTTATCATATACATATTTGACTAATAAAGGGTTTCCTTTTATTTTTATTTGGAAAATGATGTCATTGTTGTGTATATTTGATTCATTAATCAACTATTACATAATCAAGATTTCATCAACAACAAAATAAAAATTATTTTGTAACATTCAATGCCCACTCATATACTTTAAGCTTTATATATATATGTTCATTTTTTCGACCATATAGGGTAATATAAAAGAATGTTATCTAGATTTGTTCGATGCATACAGTGTGGGTCACAAAATATATTTATGAATAAATAATAAATTTCGTTATATACAATAAAAAGAAGCTTCACAATTTAATAACATTCTTTTTTTTTTTTCATCAATAAATAATTTTTAATTAATTTTTAGTACTAAAAAATAAAAATTTCAACAACTATTTAATTATAAAATTCAATTTGTTGGATCAATAATATATTCAACGAATCAAAAATTCATTATTTAGTATTTAGTAATATATCTTTTATATGCTACTTATTTATAAAATAGTATCATATAAGATTTTGAAATTTGATATTGCTTACGATATAATTTGATAAGCTTAAATTTATGTATTTAGTAAATTAATTAATTAGAAGTAATATTTTTATACAAAAATGTGAAGATTGAAATTCAATTATCATTTAACTCGAGCAAAACTAATACTGTCTTATATAGAATGAAATGATATATGATATATTTATCTTAAATTTCTCAAAACAAACATTATCTCGAATTAAATTTTAATATATATATATTTTTTTGTGAAAAGGAAACAGGCAAGAACGTCAATGTTGACTTTAAAGTGGACTCGATTCGATTGTGGTGACCCGGATACCCATAAACCCATCTCCGTTTCAGCTGGAGCTCTGGTGGCGTCGCGGCTACAAGCCGGATAAATAAATTCTAGATCCTTCTGGAATGTTATAACGAGCTGGCAAATATTAGATTCGACCCGATTTCCCCTCCGGTTCACATTTCGTCATTCAGCTAAATCTCTGGCCAAAGTTGACACCACTCACTCTCCTTTGCTCCTTCCGATCTCAATCTCCGGTGAACTCCTGCGTGTAAGTTTCCGTCGTTATCTCTCCGGTAGAATCATGCTATGAATTTTAATCTGTTGAAAATCAATCGTAAATTAGGTTAAAAATGTTTTTATGTAGTTTGATTCGTATGAATAGATTTATACATTTAATCCTCTCTTGTTTGCGTGATGTCTACAAAGTTTTGATGGTTACTAGTCAGTTTTGCCGCCAGTTTCCTCAACATTTTATCCAAGAAAATGAGGGGAAAAAGATTTAAGATGTAATTCATATCAATCATCTTTCAGATTTTTGCTGAACTTTTCATTTTGATGAAGTAAGTAGATTTCATTTAAAGGCATCAAGAAGATGCAAGCTTTACAAGGATAGCTCAGTTAAGCTCACAACATTAAGGATCTGTAGCTTCCGTAGAAATCTTGCTAGTAGGGTTCCATTAATTATCTCTCTGGCAGTTACGATTTTTAATCGTAAATTAGGTTAAAATGCTTTGTATAGGTTGATTTGTATGAATGTTCCAATCTCAATTTTGTGTATTCATTTCTTGCTGTTATTACTTTACAAGCTAATGTAAGCTCTTGTTTGCGTGTTGTCTACAAAGGTTTGAATTTTAATGGATACTAGTCGTCAGTTTCCTCAAATTTTCATCAAAGAAAATGAAAAAAAAAATATAGATCAAGGCAATACATATCTTGCTGAATTTAAAGCTTTGGCTGTTGTTGACCTTATGTGTAGTATCATTGAGGGTTAGAAGTTTGATTCCATTTTTGGATTTGAATTACTGAAATCTCATGTGCTTTCATGTTTCCTTGACATATACAAAGTTTTGATGGTTACTAGTCAGTATTTGCGTCGGTTTCCTCAATATTTTATCCAAGAGAATGAGGGGAAAAGAAGATTAAGGCAATACATATCAATCATCTTTCAGCTTTTTGCTGAACTTCTCTTTTTTGATGAAGTAAGTAGAATCATTCAAGGCATCAAGAAGATGCAAGCTTTACAAGGATAGCTTAGTCGAGCTCACAAAAACAAGTATTTGTAGCTTCTTCCTAAACTATAGAGCTAAGAATATCCAAGAAGAGTTCTAAATTATTTACAAGGGTCAATCTGGATCAGCTGAAAAGGCTAACTACACATCTGCTTCTCAAAAGTTTTCTAGAAGTTGAAATTCCATCAAAACATTGTTTGTTCCGTTTTTCCATAAACACCAAAAGAGAGCACCAGGATCATCAGCCAAATAGTCTTGATGGCTTTGTCAACTTCCCAAGAACTCCAACTTTCAAGAACATCCCTATTAAGAAAGGCATGACCCAAAAAACAGCAAAACTATTCCAAAGGTCTGATGCAATCGAGCAGTGCAGTAGCTAGTGGTGGACGCTTTCTGTTTGCTTGTGGCTGAAGTAGCATCAGATGGCAAGCTGGAATTTCTTTTTGGAGAGATTATTCTGTGTGACACTTTTTTTACTGAACTTAAAGCTCTAGCTTCTGTATGACCTTACGTGTAGTGTCGTTGAGGATTAGAACTTTGATTCAACTTTTGGATTTGAGATAATTTCATATGTATTGCGACCTAGCCAATGGAAGCTGTATTCATATTTATCACTTGGTCTTAGGCTTGATTCTGGGAACTGCTGTGCCATCACCATTTAGATATTGCAATTCCTCATAGCAGATCACTTATAAGATTAACAGAGTAGGTTCCATGGACTAAAAGATATTGTAGGAGCTCACAACGGTCCATTTGTAGGTTAGGCTATCTAGCCTGTAAACCATTGTTTAGATATGTCAATAACTCATAACTGAAGCCCCAGCTGAGACATAAATGTTGAACATTTACTTATAAAAAGATAAAAGTTGAACATTTAGTGATCATATAGAAAGTACCATTTCAAATGATTGTATTATGAATTTACTTGTCTTTGTTAAAGATCCATTGTTTCGTCTCTTGAGAAGCAATAAAAACAAGATTAAAGGAAACAAGCGCTAACAGTATTGGAAAGGAAAGAATAACTAAAGAAATTGCGTAATTTCTCTCTCAAAAAAGAAATTGCCGGCCATGGTTATAAATTGCAAACTTAAGCTGTATGGGCACATCATATGGTGTACCCTAGTTTCCAAACACAATTGGCATATTGGATAAGATTTCACTGTCTTATGACCTGAATAAATTAATGTTTAATATCTGCTCCTTTTTTCTTGACCTGTGAGAGTGAAAGTTGCGTTCAAGGGACCCTGGCCTTCACTGAAGTCCAAAACCAATTACAAATATGCTGACAGTTGAGCTATAGAAAAGTGTGTATGAAGTTACAACAATCAGTATGTTCTCTTAAAAAGCTATTGGTAAATGCCAAGAGAATCCCCATCTTCTATGGGTTTGGTTGAACAACAAAGGTTGTGAAATGTGGAATGCAAAATGTGCCAAGTTTTATATTTAAGTGGAGAAGAGCAGATGTACAAGCCCATTATCCCCAAATTTCTCGGTCACAAAAAAAATTTAACAATAGAGTCTACAGACAATGCCACTATATTTATTTCATTAGTCCTTTGTTTGTGGTTCTGTGCAAATCTACATATATACTTGCCACAACTATGCCAACATTATCTTGACATGAGTGAAATGAGGATGCATCTTAAAAATTCAAGTGTTGTCTGCAATCAAAGGCAGAGTGGAATTTTAGATTTGAATGGAAATAAAATTATTCTTTTTAAAACATAATAAATTTGAATGGAAATAAATCTTGCAGGAGGGAATGGGAGTGGGTGAGAGCAAAGTTGGTTGTGGATTTTTCTTTTTTGACATGATCTCATGTAGGTTGAGGATTGATGTGCATCTCGGGTTTATGATTTTCCGGGCTTCAACGTTCCCTTGTTGCTGGTTTTACATCACTGATATTCTTACAGTACCTACAAAAAAAGATTTGGGCTTCACCTTGGTATTAAAGGATGTGCAAAACTATTCTTCTTTTTATTCATGATTTTGCCATCCTTGGTCATTTTTTATATTATTCCAAATGGATTCGTTTCTAAATTGTTCGAGTTTTAGTTTATTTTGCTTCTTTCTTGAGGTGGGTGGGGGGTGAGGGTGCTTGTGGGAGGGTAAGGTTTTATTTTGCTGCTAAATATGCTTTGTTGAATATTCTATCTTTGCTGCTCATGAATCTATATGTGTGATTTGTGTATTGTTAACTTCTCAAAAAAAAAGAAAAGAATGAATGATTTGCATATTGGCGGGTCTAGGCTTCATTTAAAATATGTGGGTGGATGGTATACCTTCCTGCCAAGGAGTTTTGGTTTTGCAGTTGCTCCTTAGTGATAGTTTGTCTCAACTATTTTGCATGGTGCTCTATAAATGCTTACCATCCATCAGAGTTTTCTCTTCAGGTAGTTGTTGTTTCATCAGAGTTTTCTCTGCAGGTAGTTGTTGTTTCTGAAGTCTTCATGGCTGATCAGCAAGCAGTTGAAGGGTCAAGTACAAGTAATGATTCTGGTGGAAGTTCTGAATCAACCGTGGTGCTCAACATCAAGACCTTAGATTCCCAGACGTATACTTTTAACGTGGATAAGAATGTAAATTTTGTTACTTACTCTGTTTCTGTTGTGGGTTATGCTGAAAAAGAGTATTTACTACCATGCTTATTCAGTTACATGCAGAGCTTTCTTAAATTTATGCTACCTTCTGATAAGTGATTTTTCCCCCTTTATGCTTGTTAGAAATAATATATTGAAACGTAGAGACCTTTTCTCGAATAAAAACTTATTGATATGAAGTTAAAATGTGGATTTTAGCACTTGGAATCTTTTATCAATCACGTGCACTGTACTGATATGAAGTTAAAATGTGGATTTTAGCACTTGGAATCTTTTATCAATCACGTGCACTGTACTTCTCTGATACATCTCTTATTTGGAACTCATTGTCTACTTTACTTCTCTACCATGTCTCAATCTCAGTTGCAAGTTTCAGCCTTGAAGGACAAACTAGCAAGTCAGATTGGTGTACCTGTTGAGCAGCAGAGACTAATTTTTAGGGGCAAGGTCTTGAAGGATAATCACCTTCTTTCTGAATACCGTATCCTATCAACTGAGGATTTCAAGTTCCCCCCTCATTTTGTGTCTGCAGTTTGAGCACTCTATGCTGGAAATAATTTCTTCTCTTTAAATTTGTTGGTCAGAGTTTTCTGTTAGATGTTTGTATATGTGCGTTTAGCTCCTTACATCTCTCTTGAGGTAGTTTCTAGGATTTCATCATTTCACATAAGCTTGTCCTACCTTTTCTGTTTCCAAACTGATAGCTGATTTTTAAATGCTTTGAAATTTTCTGAACTGATTCAGAAAGAAGCTCTAACTTGTGGTCATTGAGGGTGAAGTACACTGGAGTTCATGAGAATATACAAGGTTTGAACATAATTTGAAGTAGTTTTTCTAACTGAAAACCCCTTCAAGTGAGATTACACAACTGCCACAAACCTGAACTGGGTCATAGTTCGAAACTCGGTTGATAATGAGCTCTCCCTCTACTCTCCACTTAAATATTAGGCTTATTGTCTGCGGAAGGCCTCAAACGCATGATGTACGCCTTATGTAGAAACCAAGAGTTGGGATGAATATAATGGAGAATTAGGTCTCTGTCTGCTTGGAATATTAATCTCCAGAGGGTAATACTTGTTGACTTTTGGTAATGCCACAAACCTAATACCTCAAGATATCATATGCAACAAACCTAAATACCTCTAGATATCATATCTCGCTGATCCTTTACCCTGGTCATCTAGAAGGGTGTCCATGTTGGTTAGTAAGCTCAGTGAGTTGTTTCCAACTAACAAATTGATTGGTTTCTCACCTCTTAAGTCCTATCATGTCTATGATTAATTTTAGAGAGTTATCTTTGACCAGCACATTAGTTGATACTTCAATGTTTTGTTTATACAACTTCACATGATTAGATGTAATATTTTCGCAAAAAATGGAGCCTCTTTCATCTACAACTTTTGGGTTTCTTGCCAAAGCTTAACTCTTTCCAGATGTGGAAAATGGGGACACACTACATTTAGTGCTGAGGCAGTCTCAATTGCAAGCTCCATCAGGTGGTAGCAGTGGCGAAGCTACTACTAACAATGTTAACAGAGGTAAAGGCTTCGTGATCTGAAATTTAGGCTCTCAGGTCATTTGGCTGATTTGTTAGTCAGAGGTGTAACAAACAAGAGGTAACGAACAATTTATTATCTTTGAGTATCACAGGACAAGAGCCTCAACCCACTGCTGGTGGCTCACGGAATCGTATCGGGCAGATTTCACACAGTGTTGTCCTTGGAACTTTTAATGTTGGGGATCCGGGGGAAGGACTTGTGCCTGATCTTAATCGGGTGGGTTGCATAGAAGTTGCAAGCTTTTTTAATCACTGTTATTTGAGTTGATTTGGGAGAATCTTATAACAGAAAAAAATCCAACTTTATAGGTTATTGGGGCAGTTTTGAACACTGTAGGGATCGGGAACATGACTGGTGGCCAGCTTCCTGGTGTGCAGGTTTTTTTCCCACCTTTTTATCTTATGTTTCGGATCTCTTAGGTTCACCTGCTACCTTTATATTTTACTGGAATTTCTCTCTATTGTGTCATTTGTGCGATGAGTCCTTTCAAGTTTCAAAGTTACAGGACTTTCACTTATATGGGACCTTTAATTTCACTTATGTTCACCTAGCAAGGTGCTGAGGAATTTCATTTACCATTGTTCATTGCTTCCTCCCTTATCTTTGCTTGGTGGGTTGGTTTGTGAACAGGCCAGCACTCCAGCTCCTCGCCCTCAAGGAAATGAGAGTTTAAGTCAGTCAGGAAGTCAGCAATCTGGGCAGGCATTTTCTGGTCAATCTTTGCCGCAAGTAGTGCAAATTCCTCTGGGGGCAGCAATAGCTGTCCCCTCAATTAATTTGGTAGAATGTCTTTCAGATATTATGTTTTTTCTGTCTCATGTTTTTCATGGCCATGTTTGACTCATTTATTTTTTTCTTTTTCATGTTGAAGCCCCTTTTGGATTCCTTGATCACGCTTTCTGAATTCATGGACGGGATGGAGCATGTATTCTCACAGAATGGTGGGGATTTTTATTGTTTTTGCTTTTTCTCTTCTGGTAAATGGATCTCTGAAAGACTTCGCATCCTCTTACCTCAGGTTACCCGCCGAACCAGTCACCTAATAATGTGGGAGATCCACTGCCAGTACATTGCTACACTGATGGGATTATCGAGTCAGAAAGTGTGAGCCTTGCGCGCGGTCAGCAGAGACGTCTTTTTGGTGGTTCAAGTATTGACAGCATACTGTAGTACCATGACCATAATATCTCTTTTTTTGGTATTAAACTGTGAAACACTACCATTGAAATCAAATATTTGATACACCTAAAGAGCCTCTTGAGCCTTAACCATCTTCTAGGAAGGGGGTGTTAAGACAACTAGATCTCCAATCACAAGTAACATAAACTAGTTACCTAAACCTTATATCAAAATTTAACTCTATGAGCTCTCTTTGAACATTGTAACTATCCAATCCTCTCTCTGATCTCTTCTTGTATCTGTGGCAAAAGTACTATTAACAATTGTTTGCTTCAACAGCTTCCTCTTTCTTACTTGCCATGTGTAGTATATCATTCTCCCGATATAGCAGAAATTGTTTGCAGTGCCTTCCGTTGATCCATAAAATGATCTCCTTTTTATGATTAAGGTTCTACCCCATTCCTCTTTCCTTTCCCTCTAGTATCTTCATGGTTCTAGTGTTACTGTTAAGAAATCAACTGGCAAGAAGCATCTTTGACTATCATTGATAGCAACATGTACTGTGTAATGGACATATTTTAGCTAATCTGGGCACACCGTATCTTGGCGAAGTGTCTAGCTTGAGCTTTTCAGTCTTGCAATTTTGCTCAGAGCTTGACCAGTTTTACTGGAGGCCGCCTTTATTTTGTTAAAATCAAAGCCCTTGAAGGAAAATGACTTTTTTTTGGCATGAAAAGACCAAAGTTCAAAACCTTTAAATCTTTATCAACGAATGAAGGAGGGGGGGTTGGGATGAAGTGTAATATCTTGAATTCTAGCTTCCTCAACTGTATTACAATATACCTACATGTTATCATCCCCTTAATGATTTTCTTGAAATTGTGATTAGGATTCCTAACACATTGGTATAGGAATCACTGAAGACAAATGACCCTTGAAGGGAAGCCCATAAATTACTATTTATCTGGTCTAATTACATGGTTTTAGATGGGAGGTGAAGGTTTGATTAGTTAAAATCACTTGGGAAGATGAAAAGAAATTACAGAGATGAGAAGATTGAGAGGAGCCATGGTAGGGGGAGAGACGTAGAACCTGTTCCGAGGCAACCTCCTCTGTTTTGTCCATGTTGATATATTTCATTTAAGGAGGATATGTTCATTTAGGATAAGTTCTACAAGGCCCCAGAGAACGACCTTCCTGATGCTTGTGAATTTCCCTTTGATAAATCACAGGCCGAAGACTAGTTGTCAAGTTTTCACGAGGAACCCCTTAATATAACGGAGGGACAATGAGGAGAAGAGGGTATAGGTAGGTTAGAAGAGTGTTGCTGGTTTTCCAGATCTTCCGGTTCGACTCTTTCTTATACAGAAGGGATATAGAAGGGTTGATCCTAGCCATGCATATAAATGCAGGTATACAAACTTCCTCAGTTTTGGCAGGTTGAACGCTGCTCATTATCTTCTGGCTGCCAAGCCTCACTCAAACTGCTTGCAAGTTGGCTAGCTATCATATATTCACACTGAGACCGAACTTGCATTGTATTTGCTTATTCTTGATGTGATAGTAAAATATCAGTCCTCTATTGTTTGATGGTATGGATCCATCTTCTCTGTCTGTTCTTTTCATGGGAAAATGGAATTGCTATGCTCCGTCTGTGTTGGAGCACTTCTTGACAACATTCCGGAGCTTTGATGATAGCATGTCTGGGCTCAGTAAGTGATTTACTTTGACATAGTGCGGGAATATATCATACAGTACTCGGGCATATCTTTAGAGAGAGGTACAGCAGCTTTCTTGTGCTCACCCCTTGCACAACTGTACAACAGTATGATGTTCGCCAGTCTTCCACTGCAACAGCATTCATGCACAGGGCCATATATATTGCTCTTATTCTTTATAACAACCAACTTGACGGCACAAAATAACGTTGGTCCACTTGTGACACCAAACGGTGAAATCTTATAGCATTAGATGCAATGCATGTGCATCCTTACTCCTGCATTGCTTAGGAGAGTTCCCTTACCTTCTGGCTCTGATGGACTCCCTACAGTTGCTTTATGTATCACTGATAAGATATCATAAATAATTATTGCTAAAGATTGTAGAAGGGATTGAAGTATTGTAAGAGGAAGAGGGGAGAGTGGGGCCCGCTTTCTCGTCCCGTGGGGCTCTGCGGTGTCGGTTGTACTCTTGTCTTCTATTTGCTTTATAAGTTTTTTTTCCTAGAAGGATTACATTATTCCGTTCTGCTCTAACTCACTGATGATTGCCGAACTTTTTTTACTTTCTTTTGTTGTCAACTTGCTCTTATCAAGCCGTCCAAAAAGTCAGTTGTATGCCTTTTCCTTCGGCAAAGTTGTTCCCTCTTTCTTTTTATTTTTTGATTTTGTTTGTTAATATTCTGCCACTTTGTAGCACTTTGCAGGGCGGTTGGAACAAGGAAGAGTCTCCAGTGATCCTGCATTAAGGGGACAGGTGCAGACAGAGTCTGTGCTAATTGGTCAAGTTATGCAACATTTAGGTGCCCTTCTATTAGAGCTTGGAAGGACGATATTGACTCTCAGAATGGGACAATCACCTGTATGACTTTTCCCTTCTCTTATTGGTGTTTAAGCATTTTCTATTAGTGTTTCTCTTACAATTATTAAGCTGATATTTGCAGGCTGAATCTTCAGTAAATGCTGGTCCTGCTGTTTACATATCTTCCACCGGGCCGAACCCCATAATGGTTCAGGTTTGTTTGACAGATAAAAGTAGAGGGACTAGGCTAGGATTGCAATCTGAAAAATAGGTAGATGCTAGCTCCTTCTTTTTTTCTCATGACTTGTTGCTCTTCCTTGATGTAGCCTTTCCCCCTTCAAACCAGTTCACTCTTCGGTAACTCAGCTGCTGTTCCACCTAACTCTGGTACCTTTGGCGCTCTTGGGATTGGTAATGCCCCAAGGCATGTTAATATTCATATACATGCAGGTACGAAAAATATGCTAGTACATTATTCTGTATTTCGCTTATTGTTTTTCCTTATTTTCTTGTGGAGCATTGCAATAGTTGGGAAGTAATGTAGTAACCTTTCTAACAATGGGTGCTTTTAGCGCCTATTACTTCTGCAGTTGGTGCTAGGGCGGCCAATGGAGATGGAGCACACGGTGAACGTGGTAATGGAACTGATTCTGGCCAAACAAGGGTTCTGCCTGTTGGAAATATAATGGCTACAGCTGTGGCACCAAGGCCTGCTGTTATCTCAGTCTCTAGTATGCCACAGCCTGGTATAGCGCCACAGATTTATGTCCTAAAATAATCTATTATCATATCTGAACTTTTTGCAGACTGAGAGCTTCTTGTTAACACGTGTAACGTCTGTACTTTTTAATTGGCTGATGATGATACAATACGGCGATATACTTTCTGAAGTTCTTTTTCTATATCATGAAGGCCAATCAGATGGTCCAAGTGGCCAAGAGCGCTCTACTGCGTCTGGTGCTGAGAATGATACTGTTAGCACTCAACTAGATGAGACATCTGCAAGTGGGATGACTGTGCCTGAGCCTCTACCAGCACACAGTGTTCCCGGAAGAGAGGATAAAATGGTCAGTGCCAATAAAATGATTCCATGACCTATCTTTTTACCTCTAGTTTGACATTCTAGACCTAATTAAACTTGTAAATGCCAGAGTGTAGGTCAATCAAGTGAAATGTCTCATAGTAAGCCAGAAGCTTCAGCCTGTGTAGGAAGAGCTCAAAGGTCTAGTCAGGAGTTAGGTAGTCCTGATGAATCCTCATCTGTGCCCCTTGGATTAGGGCTCGGAGGTTTGCAGCCGAAGGTAAGCAAGCTGTTTTGATGCTGCTTCCCAGATATATCTTTGATTATTAGATTTGCTGAAAGATGGAGTGGTAATAGAGTACCTTCCTTTTTTATTTCCAAATGTAGTGGGCTTTTTAGAAGGACATGTGATAAGGAGTCATTTTCTGTTGGTACTAAATGAAATGATTTTGTCTGTGACATGTGATAAGGAGTCATTTTCTGTTGGTACTAAATGAAATGATTTTGTCTGCTGAGTCTTGTAGTGTTCATGTACCATTAAATGGTAGGTCAAATTTTACTGTTTTACTTTCTTGAGTGCTCAATTTGTTTTTGTCCTTTTGTCTTGCCAATTGCTCATTCACCTTGCATTAGCATTCCCGCCCCTAAAGAGATTTTGGAAGTTGAATTTTATAAGTAGTAATAAATAAGCTCCCCCTCCCTACGAGACTTATAGTCTAATGGTAAGAGCGCAGCATATAATGTGTGGGTTTAAGCGCACATAACATGTTTGACAATAGCCTGGTAATTAAGCGGAGAAGGGTAGAGGGATGTGCCTTTTCATTGAGTTTCAAACAGTACACTAATGGCCCTTGGGATTTCTCAGGGTTGGGTCAGTGAGTTTTAATTTCTCCTGCTGCCTTGTTTATCTTTTTCTTGACAGTGTCGAAAGAAATTGAGAGCTGGTTACTGCCCTTGTAATGATTTTTCCCTAAATCCTAAGCTACTATGTTGAATTAGTGTCAATGGTGGTTTGTCAGTTTGGTGCAATGTTATTGTTGATCTCACAACTGCAGAAAAAGTCAGATTTGTGAATGTTCCTTGGAATTGTTTTAACCTTTCACGTAGTGAACTTTCTGTCCTGTACTGCTTTTCCAACTTTTGGTCCTGGACTTGACATTCTTGTACTGCTTTTCCAACTTTTGGTCCTGGACTTGACATTTTATTTCTATTGGTGGATCTGCAAATTAGAAACGAACTAAGCAATCTGTAGCTCATGGAATTAATGCTGATGGTTCAAGTAGCAGCAATCCAAACGAACTACCTCAAAGAGATGAGCGTCAATTTTTGCAGTCTCTTGCAGCGCTTGCAGCCAGGGGAAATGAGCCTGCTATGCCCTCAATGACACACTCAGATAGGGGAGTTATGGGGACTATTGGCACGGGAAACCGAAATGTTGATGGCCAGTCAGAGATAGCGGATGCAATGTCTAGTGTCCTTCAGAGTCCTGCTTTAAATGGTTTGTTGAGTGGGGTTTCACAACAAACTGGGGCTGGCTCTCCGGATCTCTTGAGGAATATGATGCAGCAATTCACTCAAAGTCCAGCAATGATGAACACTGTTAGTCAGATTGCGCAGCAGATTGACATACCCAGGATCTTGGAAGCATGTTTTCCGGGCAAGGTGGTGGTATGGACTTGTCTAGGATGTTTCAGCAAATGATGCCAATTGTGTCTCAAGCTCTTGGTGGCATCTCAGGTGTGCCTCAACAAATTCCTAATATTGCACCGAGGCTTGGTGAGAATACCGCAGTAAGAGGGGCAACACCAACCACTGAAAACGTTCAGGTTTGTTCTTGTTAGCTATTTATTTTGTTAGAATGATGTATTTACAAATTTAAGTTTTATGTATCAATTGCAATCTTTTCAGATTGATCTTCATGAGGTTGCCCAAGAAATAGAGAACAATAGTCCACCTGTAGAGATTCTTCGTTCTTTGGTTCAAAGTACAGAATCTTTGCATCACCATGGAAGTAGCGATCAAAGTCTGGCTGATGAACTATCCAGTGAAGAGAACCTAGCCGACGTGAGTAGCTGGATTTGTGATTTGAGTTTGGTGTTTATTAAGGGCATGCATGGGTCTTATGTTTCATTCTCATTCCTGCAGGAATTCATGCAGATGCTGCGTAATGATGTTTCTCAGCGATTCAAGGATAAAGAGGGCAAATAGGGAATATACTTAATTTTTCTTCTCATTTTCTGATATTGTTTCTAAAGAATGTCATCATTTTGGGTTCTCAAGTAGACAGACAGAGACAGCTGATGTAGGGGGGAAACCATTATTATACTATTCCCGTGTGTATATATACATACCTATGGAATAGTTAATCCAGTGGATGGGAACTGTATTTTCTTTGTTTAATCAAAACAATGGTACCATTTTAATCTATCAATGTGTGTTTCTATATATAACAACAAAACCACAGTAATCCTTCAGGTGGGTATGTGGAGCGTGTATTCAAACCTTACTCCTACGGTAGAGACATGGGTAATGTTTGATGCATGATTGGTTCCCTCCTCCATCACTAAACAATTCAAGTGGGTATCTATAGTACTCAATTGGTGGTACAACAACATATTTATTTAGTGTAGTTCCTCTTGAACCTCAATCTCACTCCGGCAATACCTGAAACTGATATAAACTGTATTCAATATCTGGCCTCTAATCTATTTAACTTGATGATAATTGATAGGTTTGTGTGGCGTTGATCAAAGGGATCATTGACGTAACACTATTCAAAAGTAGGTTCAAATAGTAATAACATTTGTTAATGTCAAATTGCTCAGTAGATGTAATTAATGCCAATGAATAACAATTACTCAATTGACAATATAAAAATAATTGTTCCCTATCGGTACAAAACTTTAAAATTGCGTAGTTTTGATCAAGTAGACAAAATATACGATTGGTGCATGCAGTGGAGTAGTCGGGACATTAAAAATTGCTCTAACGCATAAGTTTGTTTCAAAAACTCATGACCCCACACTCGAACCCCCTCACTAGCACTCACACACAGCGGATCTACACCTATCGGAGATAAGTCCATCCAGATCATATAAAATATCTCACTCTAACCCCACCGCACCCGAATCCCGATAAGAGCAACAATCCCCGACAACGCTCCAACTCTATTTCCGTGAAGTCGTCTTACCAGCAACGCGCAGACGCCTACATTCGACTATACATTACCACGCACAGTTTCTCCTATAACCATCACTCCGCAAGCCCCACCTCCGAAAGGTCACAGTACTAATGATGTCACCCCCCTCCACTGGCTATATAGTGAGTGCACCATCCAAACAACAAATCCCAAACTCGCTGTTTTCTTCCCCGTGGCTAAATCGCGTCATCCCCGTCGCCACCGCCACACATCACCCCCACCCAGTCAACCACAACCACCTCAACAACAGAAAATCCCTACTCAAGCCTGGCAATCCTCCCTATATCCCCAGCCTATATCAAATAAGTAATCGCACAAGACCACAGTCCTCCTCAAAAGCTCACTCTAAACCGACACCGCCTGCTAACTTACTCTCGCCCTCGCGTAAATCATCCCCCAACCACCCCCAAAAACTAAACTCCCAAGTGTGCCCCTGCGACCGCAATAATTATAGCCCAACCTCCGTACTAACCACCTTACCCCCCTCTAGCATCAGTCCGCCTCAACTCACTCAAAATTGATAAGAAGCGGCCACTCTGAAACCCATTCTATTCTTCTATAACCCCGCTTCCGCTTCCCGCTTCTTACCCTCCACTCCCTCACCTTCGACCCTGACCTATTCGTCAGCGCTGTTCAACCTAATGCCTTTTCCCCCTTTAACCCGCCCCATCCATCCCAATACACCTAACAATGCCCGAACTCCCTAGACGGGACAAAAACGACACACATAGCCCACCCCCCCTTCTCATCCAGCCAAATACACTCCGCCTTGCGGCCAACGCGCCACAACGCCAAACAACCTTGAACTTGACAGCCAAACCCACCAACTAAATACCTACTACACACACGTGATACAGGAACCATCGCACCACTTGACGACCACTCACATACATTCAACACACCCTCACCTATTCCTACCCCCCACCTCAATCCCGCGGGTGTCCTAAAACATTCTCAACCCCTCCGCTCATACTCCCCCCATGAAGAAAGCTATACACCCCGCGAAACATTCCCACTATCCTGAAAACACAACGGGCAGACAACCCCACACGTACCCCTCGATCCTCTTTACCCAACGATTCGAACGCCTCGTCCCCCTAGAGATCACCCCCGCGCGTGCATCATTAAACGAACACGCCACTCACAGCTGTATGAACACCCCACGAACACTGCACCAACCCCCTTAGAGAGACCTCGTACGAGAGTACCAACCATTATACCCCATACAACTCACCCAGATAACCCCGACTAACGCACCCATACTCACATAGACGACTACCCACCACAATCTCAGCCCCACGAAGGAATTCCTCTCAGAACCCAAAGACGCGAACCGCACCCGAACATCTGGCTTTATCTCCACCTAACACTTCGGTCTACCTACCCTTGCATCTCTCTTACCACTTTTCTGCAACCCTCAACATACAATGTAACGCCAGAATATCTTTGCCCGTTCGCTTTCATACATACGAAACACGAGCCACATCCCCCACTACAGATTAACTCGCAACGCATACACCTAGCAAATAACCCTCCACCTCTCCATGTTTCCGCGCCTTTCACAGAGGAACCTCAGACTACTCATCCAGAGATTGTTCAAATCCATGCCTCTCAACCCCCACCACTCTCATAACTTGAATCATTCCTCTCCCAACCCTCCCTCTTCCGACTGTTATTGTGCTTCCTCGCCAAATCACTTCAACACACTACCCCTGATCTGCCTCCAGCCCCTCCCACCGACCTCTACATGAAGGCCTACCGCCCTTCCTCAAATAACTCACGAACTCCCGACCCAGGGACCAACCTACTGTCCACAATCCTCAATCGTCATCACCCTACACTTTACTAACACAACCCCCTGCCACCCCCTACCCTCCCACCACCTACGGCTCCACAGACACCAATTCTACCACTCGCGCGACTATCCCCTTATTAAACCTCCACCATTTCCTCCTCACAGTCCTGCCTGCCACCTCACTCCACCTCCACCCAACCTCTCCCTACTCCACGCCACAAAAACTTTCCCCTGCCTCGCGCACCGTACCGCACATTACAACTACAAACTACACAAGATGCTTCACCTCACCCGGCGTGTACTACCCCTAGGAGTCCTCCTATATACCAAGACCATCCCCCTTGCGACTCCCCATCTCCACCACCCCACCGAAAAACACCCCAACCTTACACAATTGAGTATCTGTCACAGCCTGCCACTTATCCCCTCGTTACTTCTCAAATTCCCGCTCAATACCCTACCCTACCACCGCCACGTTCCATTTACACACTCTGCACCCCCTACTCACTCCACACCCACCCTCAGGACACCCAACGCGCATTTATTATCCCCCGCGTACTCGCAGCCTCTAGAACCCACACCCTCCCTCCAACAAACCAACACACCCCTCATCCTTCACCCCAAACCCTACCCTCTCAGCGACTCCATCCTATAAAACGCAGCTACACCCCACATCACCCCCGACAAGATCAAACCGAACGATCCGAACCGTCTTACCCCCAGATACAAACCCCACTTAACACTCTACTAGTCCCATTATATCGAACCGTCCAGACATCGATCATGCAACAGAGATAACCTCTGAACCCAAAACCCGATGCATAAAACACAGACCGAAATCCTCTTATCCTCACTAACTCTCTTGACCCTGTTCCCCGCTGGATTCTCTTTTGCTCTTTAATACTACACCCTCAACCCCCCCACCCAATCTACTCCTTTTTTGGTTATGCAGATCGCCCACTCACCCCCCCCCTCTCCCCCATAATGCCTCTAATCAATACATAGCTATGGAACCGCCTGACTCCCCCTAGATCTTCTCTCCCTTCGCCACCCAACACCACATCCGCCACAAGATTCCGCATCTACCTCCCCACTCCCCTCATCCCTCCCACATCTTCCCCAAACAGCTCATGACATCACTCCCCCCGCGTCCTGCCACCTGAACTGCCTCAGATACGTGGGCTACACTCTGCCCCGTCAATCCTCACTTATTCCCATCCGAGCCCATAACCTAGTTCCACCCCTCCACACAAATAATCGACCCATCATACTCTCGCCACCAACCCTTTAAATGTTCAACTACCTACTCTTCCGTTCTCTCGTATTCCCGACGAGTCGCCTCCCAACAGAGCTTAACCTTCCCCCACGCACCCGAGATCGCCGCAACTCCCAGAAAAAAGGAGTTGACCTAGTCACCCGGCGCACACATCCCCTTATAGAGTTTCCCAGATAGGGCGGAACAGAAAGAGACTGGAAAACCGTAGAGAGATAAGAACCCAGTAAGCCACCCCTGTACCACGTATCCCCATCTAACCCAAGCACTCATAACCCGCTGATATCTCGAGGAAACATAAACACACCAACCACCTCTAGATAAGCCCCCCCTAAACCTTCGATGACTAAAAGTTTTGCATCAACACCTGTATAACTAATACCGCCCTGCCCTACACCCAGACACAAACCTATACCCTAAACACACACCCCTCCGACTTTACCGAAATTTGATGCCACATTTCAGGTACCAGTCCAATACTATATCGCCCCCCATCTTTCAATTCAATCTCCTCCCCCAATCCCCCCCCGATCGAAACTCCATTACACGGCCATCCACGTGATATTAAGCCCGCCAACTCAAGGCACAAGCAGCGAAATAGCCTCAAAGAGACCGGTCGAGAATTTCCCGCTCAGTACCCCCTCAACCACCTCCCGAATCCAAAGAAATTCTCAAACACCCATCTTACGTCGCTCTCCTCCCCTCCCCACCACCCCCCACCTGCATCTGCGACCTTACCAACTACCTTTACAAAACCTCTAAAAAACATACCCCTGCCCTTCATCCCCGTTATCCGTCCCGAACCCATTGATCTGCCTCGATCTAGCTCGGCACCTGCCCCCTAAACAGCACGACTACTCCGAACCCGGACACACCGCACTACCTTCACTCCATTCGTTTCGCCGAGAGACCACACAAATAAAATTGAACCTTACGCTGACAATCAACCGCCTGCGCCCCTATATTATCCAGTCAATCTCTTGACGCCCAACACCAGGACTGAAATGTCTTCCCCCCGAGCACGAACGAAATCCTGAAATTGACCCCCGAACCTTTACTGTTCACACAAAAGACAACCTTTAACCAGCAATACACCCGCCATCCCATATCCATAGGGCATCACTCTACAACAACCCCAGACAAAACCCAAACCAGCCAACCCCACAACGTCAACAACACCACGAGGGCCCGTAACAACAAATACGCACCCACCCACATCGACTCAAGATCCCCTACACCCCAGGAAGCACCTCCCAAAACAACAAACCCACTGCGTCCCACTCCTAAACGATTCCAATTCATCCCACCACCAATCACCAAGATGTCCACCGCACTCAGAGCCATGCCTCCTAAAACCCCAACTACCCCATCACTAAAAATGGAGCCATTCCATGCAGCGCCCGGAGCAACCAAAAACACCACTTAAACTCTACTGCTCGGATCACCCAAAATTCTTCTGCCTCACACCTATGACCATTCGTACACGCTCGCCCCGTCCGTTTCCATACCCTTACCTCATAGAACCATCGCACACGATCCCTTAGTGCTGAAACCTCCCCTCCAGAACCCGACACGCGACCTCCCAACTTTCCCTACACCTACATGCCAAAACCCAAATAACCCCACACCAGACCAACACCCAAAAGCCAACCTCAAAACACTAAACCCAATCGACACCCACATAACCCATACCATCACTTTGAGAACAGCATCAAAACCCCACCCCGGAAAGCTCATACCACGCATACCAACAAAAACATCCTCAACTCCTTACTACTCTAACCTCCGTATCCAGGTGCATACACCCTGCACACTAGCCCAACTGTCAAACCAAATCAGACAACCTGCGGCCGACCTGCACAGATGCCTGCGGATGGGCAATGCGATATTACCGTTCTGTTTTGAAACTAGTGTAACAGCCAACTAAGCCCCACAGTAACCACCCCCCCCCAGATTCTTGCGCCCCCACCCGAGAGATTCAAGTACGTACAGCACCAAAAACTCTACAACAATCCACAGACCCCTCCACACCCTAGCAATCATTCCCCCACCCACATCCACTCCACCTTACATAGCCCCCAATAATAAATCTATCCATTACATAGCCCGCTTGCACCACCTCCCGTTTTAGCTCTACTCCCCCACAGCCCGCAATAACACCAACAAGCCCTTCACTGCTTTTTCTACAGCCCCCTCTCCCCTCGTCCCGCCGCAATCGCTCTTACTCTGGCCACAAATAATCGCATTAACGAACTTGAAGCCCCCTCCTCGATCCACCTCATAGTCCCCTACACCACCCGTAACCCGATTATCCTACTGCGCCTACACCCTATCCGGTAATAAAGACGTATTGATATAAACCCCCACTCCACTACGACCTACCGCACTTATCCCCAACCTTACCCCCCCCGCCTTACCCGTCCATTCCCGCCCTCCCACCCTCCCCGATACTCGCCCCCAAAACAACAGAACACTCAACATTAGTATAAGATTCTGAACCACCCCCTCCTTCACTATAAGCCTACCGCTCCAGTGCTCACCCTCACTACAATCTCCGCCCTGGCCCAACAACCCTGACATACCTCCCCAGCCGCCATCCACACACCACACTCAACCCGCCACAATATAACGTCGTATTCACGACACCATAAACAGATCAATACCCCTACCCCCCCTTACATCGCCCTCGCGCGTAGTCAACTAACTTCCACACAGCTACAACTGCTAAGACCCCTCCATCTAATCCAACTTAAAGCATCCCAACCAACCTCTTACCGACTCCTCATCACAAAAACTTGTAAACAATTCATAACTAAATCATCCCTCCGACACCTGACTCCCGAAAACTAATTGGCCCACTAAGAATCACATCACTCCGCAACTTAAACTTACCTATACCGATCCACCCCACCGGGCACAGCCCGCGCCCCCTATGTTCCGCCTAATGCGAGCGCCCCCCGTCCTCTCATACAGATCCTCCCGGCCAAGTCCCTCCACCCCCCACTTAACACCGACCGACCCACGGAAACCTAGTAAAAAAAACTCCCTCACAAGACCTACTAAATTACCCGCCTTAAATCACCCCAAGCGCCCACACACACTAATCGTCAACATCCCAAATATCGCTAGCACTTTGTATTGTTCAATAACCACCAACAGGCAAAAAATCTTCACCTCGACCCACTAGACCCCACCTAATTCAAAAACAACTGACGACACACCTGCAACGCGACAGCCACCGCAATATTCCGCAACCCTGCCACAGCCAAGGCACACCCAAGAAAGAGCAAAATTCGTCCTGCAATCGCCGCGCGGTCCTCAGTTACACGCCCAACCCCACTCCCCGCCCATGCTAAGGACGCTGTGAAATGTGACATTCGTCTCACGCAAAAGGCCGTCCGAATCGCCCCACGCACCCCACCAGCCCCACACAACCCCGGAAGCCAGACAGTAAGGCGAGCTTGACCACCCGGAACTTTCGCAACACCAACACCACACCACTAGCAGTAGTAAATCATATCAAGTCACCGATCGATTTCACCCCATAAAAGAAAAACAGTAACAACCTGCACCCAACGAACCACTACTCCACTACCTCTAACAGCTACACCCCCCCCCCCCCCACCCAAAACAGTCATCCAACCACCCCAAACCAAATATACAACACATCCCGCCTAATAGACCACCCCCACCCTATGTCGAGAGCTCGAAGACCTAGCCACGCCCAAAAACACCCGCCATCCTCGCAACGTACACAAAGGTCTCCCGTGACAATACTCCCCCCGGGACCCACCCCTCACAATCTTCGAAAGAAACGCCACAAAAATTATTTATACACACTCCATCTTATAATCCAGCGCTATCTTGCAAGCCCAGAACCATGCGCCGCCCCAACACCTGTCCTCCACTCCATGTCCTACCACACAACCCCACCAACCCCACAGGCCCGGCTTTTTTCTGATCCAACCGACCACCCCGAAGCAGCGTCCCCCCCCCCCGCGCCCCCAGAGTTTTTAGACACACGTCCCCAACCCAACTGCCACGGCATCAGCAGCACCGCTCTCACCATCGTAGCTCCCCTATACAAACACCACCCCCCTACCCCCACACTCGTTAGACTCGTACATTCCCATAATAAAAGCCCCGTCCTGTGTTTAGACCTAAGACAGGCCCGAGCCGACACGCCATCTAGACCGAGAAGAGAGACTCACAAGCTCGGAGCAAACCCAAAAAAAGCAGGTACCCCTCGACTCATTACAAACCATTTACCACCTCTTCGTACCTCACGACCCGGGCAGAGGGGCAAACGCCCAACAGAGAAGCGAGACATCCAAATGACAGACCCCCACGCAACATTAACGTCATTTCCCATTCCAGTTCCCCAACCATCAAATCAGAGCCTCCTCCCCCACACCCCTCCCCCCTCCCCCCGCAGGCCTCCCCATTCCAACGGCACTGACATCACCAACCAACCAGCTGACCGGTCTAACTCCCTCTCAGCCCCCACCTACGTTAGCCCAAAGTGCCTGGTGTCCGATCACCGTACACTCGTTCCACGCTCCCTCTTACATCTAATCGAAGGCCAAAAAGTAAGAACAGTGGGTAAATTGGCGTAGGGAGGGAAGTCCAAGCCCTCTCCACCTCCGGCTGCAATGGAACCAAAGGGGGCTGATAAGCGCGACCCGCTAGCCGTTCGACGTAATTAAGAATCTTCATAGGCCATGAAGCTTTCGGGTAAATTTTACTCCTTTTATTTCATTTTATATGAACGTGTCACGAAATAAGGCATTGATTCTTAAATGACATTCTGACTATACTATCTAAGGGTTGTGGAGAGTGTTGGAGAAGATGTTGATGAGTTGAAAGAAGGAGATTCAGTTGTACCGATATTTTTGCCCGACTGTATGGACTGTGTAGACTGTAAATCCAAGAAGAGCAACCTTTGTTCCAAATTCCCATTTCAAGCATCTCCGTCGCTGCATAGAGATGATACAAGCAGATTCACTAATGCTGAAGGAGAAACTTTACATCATTTCTTGTATATATCAAGTTTCTCCGAGTACACAGTCGTTGATGTTGTTAATGTAACAAAGGTTGATCCTGAAATCCCACCTAACAGGGCGTGTCTTTTGAGTTGTGGCGTATCAACAGGTAATTTACTCATCTTCTAATATTTACATGTTAAAATCAACCTCTCAAGTCATCAAATTAATGTTGTTTGTTTCAATTTTCCTCACAACTATCTGTGGTAATATACAAATACATGAAAAAACTATGTATTAAGAGTTTAGAACAGGTTCATGTATGCTATGATGTAAATTGATCTTCAGGAGTAGGTGCTGCCTGGAAAACAGCAAATGTGGAACCAGGTTCGACAGTAGTCATCTTCGGTTTAGGATCAATTGGATTAGCAGTAAGTTTCTCCTCCAAGTTCTTCTTGCTTATATATATCGGTTATCATGTAAGCTCGGAGATTCTTTTTGGTTGCAGAGGGAGCAAGGCTATGTGGAGCTACCAGGATTATCGGTGTTGATATAAACGCTAGCAAGTTTGAAATAGGTAAGCGCTCTGTAGAGTCAATTAACAGTACTACTTTTTGTTGTTGCTTTTAGCTTTCTCATTTTACACAGGGAAGCAATTTGGAATTACTGAATTTGTCAATTCCAAAAGCTGTGTGGATAAACCTATTAGTCAGGTGAGTCTTTTATTCGTTCGATTGGTTACACTATCAGGTCATCCAAATTATATATCTACATGTAAGTCTCCATAAAATGTGAGATTCACAATCTTGAAAATAGTAAGACGGATGGTGTATGACATGAATTTCCCCCCCCCTCCCCCTTTCCGTTTACTTGAGCAGGTAATAATCGATATGACTGATGGTGGTGCTGACTATTGCTTCGAATGTGTTGGTCTAGCAACACTTATGCAAGAAGCATTTACCTGCTGTAGAAAGGTCACTCCACATAATTCTTTTACTAATTAAAAATTTCAGTTTTTTTCACAACTCTCTGTGTGTAATATGCAGGGTTGGGGTAAAACAGTTGTTTTAGGAGTTGATGAGCCAGATGCACATCTAAATCTCAACTCTTTTGAGGTTCTTCAGAGTCAGAGAACTCTCACTGGAGCACTCTTTGGTGGTCTTAAACCCAAATCCGATGTTCCTATACTCGTTAAACGTTACCTTGACAAGGTACTTAATCAATCTGCTAGAAAATTCAGTGAAATTAAGCTTTACTACAACATTTATGTGGCTTTTCAGGAACTGCAGTTGAACAAGTTTGTGACACATGAAGTGAATTTTGAAGATATCAATAAGGCGTTCGATTTACTCATTCAAGGAAAGAGCCTACGCTGTGTTATTTGGATGGACAAGTTATATACTCTAAAGACCATGGTTTTACGCTTTCATTTGGGTCTCGGAGTTAACGTATCAAATTGTAGGACATTTCAGGACAATATAGGGGATGTATTATTTGATTCCAAAGCAGAAAAATCAAAATATGAAATAAAACAACTACTGCATTTGACAGAACAATCAATAAGGAAATCCACTTTATACCTAACTGAACTGATTATTAGGTAAACCACGGGTTAATACCTGTATGGTATATGTTGCTATTTTTTATTCTGAAATTGGAGTCTCCCCAATAATCAGAATGCAAGTTCATCACTAAATACTACTTTCTTCGTTTCAATTTATTTGTCTGATTTAGACTTTAAGAAAATAAAAAGAATCCTAATCTTAAACTAAAGATATATAGAATGCACCAAAATATCTTTCAATTTTGTGGAAAATTAGAATTAAAGAGTTGTCAAAAGAAGAACGTGCTGATAGCCCACAGCCCCACACGATATAAACTGTATTCAATGTAGGTTTGTTGTGGTGATCAATAAAGGGATCATTAGCCTAACTCTCTTCAACAGTTAGTTCAGATTTTATCCTTAAATCGGTACAATTGTTAAATTTGTAAACATTACTTAAGAACACGTAAATTAAGACGTATGGTATATATATATATTTAATTGTTGCAACTTGCACCAGATCCTACTGTTTTCTGGCAATGAGGTCTCCACTTTGTGACTTTAGCAGCTATAAAAGGCACAAGTGATATGTAAATTTTCAAAATTCTGTTTTCTTTTCTCTAGCATTTTGAAAAAAAAAAATGGCGTATGCATTGGACGCAGTGAAGGCGCGGGCTGATCTGTCGATATGAGGCAGGGGGGGCTCGCAGATGGAGAGTGGAGCTGAGTCAAAACTGTGGCAAGCTATTTCGTTGGCCAGAGGTATGTACATACTCTTCAGAAAAAGGAGGATTTTTATATGATAAAAGTTGTTGCTATGTTGAATTGAGTACTATTTCACTGGTTAGCTTAAATTGTTACTGTTGAACTGTGTCACGTTACTGAGAACACACTTTTAATTACTTAATTATATTACGTTTCAACATTGACTGTGTGAGTGTATTTGTGGCTGCAAGCTTGCTTTCCACTATGGTGGACAAGAGAAGAGCAGGAGAACCACTGGTGATAGAGGAGTGATGTATAATAATCCTAAAAGCACTGAGTTCGACTTAAATCATTTGCACTCTCTTGTTCATACGACCATTAAATTTATTATGGAAGTTGAAAGTATGGAACTTTTATCCAAGTATCTCCCCTCGAGAATCACTTGTTTATTAACTTTTGTATCAACTGTTTTTTTTTTCTTGTAAGGAATTTCCTGGCTGCTTTCCAAGAATCTTAGGCCATGAAGCTTTCGGGTAAATTTTACTCCTTCCATTTCATTTTATATGAACGTGTCACGAAATAAGGCACTGATTCTTATATGACATTCTGACTATACAATCTAAGGGTTGTGGAGAGTGTTGGAGAGGATGTTGATGAGTTGAAAGAAGGAGATTCAGTTGTACCGATATTTTTACCTGACTGTATGGACTGTGTAGACTGTAAATCCAAGAAAAGCAACCTTTGTTCCAAATTCCCAATTCAATCATCTCCGTTGCTGCATAGAGATGATACAAGCAGATTCACTAATGCTGAAGGAGAAACTTTACACCATTACCTGTATATATCAAGTTTTTCTGAGTACACAGTCGTTGATGTTGTTAATGTTACAAAGATTGATCCTGAAATCCCACCTAACAGGGCATGCCTTTTGAGTTGTGGAGTATCAACAGGTAAGTTCCTCATCTTCTAATATTTACATGTTATAAAAATCAACCAAGTCATCATATTAATGTTGTTTGTTTCAATTTTCCTAAAAACTATCTGTGGTTCATGTTTGATATGATGTAAATTAAACCTCAGGAGTTGGTGCTGCCTGGAAAACAGCAAATGTGGAACCAGGTTCAACAGTAGTTATCTTTGGTTTAGGATCAGTTGGATTAGCAGTAAGTTTCTCCTCCGACTTCTTCCTGCTTATATATATCAGTATCATGTAAGCTGTTATGCCTCTCGAGGATCTTTTAGGTTGCCGAGGGAGCAAGGCTATGTGGTGCTACAAGAATTATCGGTGTTGGTAGGAACTCTGACAAGTTTGAAATAGGGAAGCAGTTTGGAGTTACTGAGTTTGTCAATTCCAAAAGCTGTGGGGATAAACCTGTTAGTCAGGTGGGCCTTTTATTGGTATAGTGAGGTTTCCTTACAATGTGGGATTCGTGATCTTGAAAATAAAACGGAGTACATACCTGTATAAATTAAATATGACAATGATTCTTATCTTATGTCAAAACTCTCATATCAGGTAATAATTGAGATGACTAATGGAGGTGCTGATTATTGCTTCGAATGTGTTGGTTTGGGAACACTTGTTCAGGAAGCATTTGCCTGCTGCAGAAAGGTCTCCCCGCGTAAATCTTGTATTAATTAAAAACACAAATTTGTCTATTAACCTTAAGCTGTAATATGTAGGGTTGGGGTAAAACAATTGTTTTAGGAGTTGATAAGCCAGATGCACAGCTGAATCTTAACTCTTTTGAGGTTATCAGAGTAATAAAACTCTCATGGGATCATTCTTTGGTGGTCTCAAACCCAAATCTGATGTTCCTATCCTCGTTAAACGTTACCTTGACAAGGTACTTAGATCAATCTGCTAGAAATTCAGTGACCCTACATGAAATTAACTCTTAGTACCACATTTATGTGCCTTCTCAGGAATTGGAGTTGGACAAGTTTGTGACACATGAAGTGAATCTTGAAGAGATCAATAAGGCGTTTGATTTGCTCATTCAAGGAAAGAGCCTACGCTGTGTTATCTGGATGGACAAGTGATACATATATTTACTTTCATTTCAATAACCATGTTACTTTCATTTCCTTTTGTATCGAGCTCGAGTCAAACTTTAGACATTTCTAGCTCAATATATGGATATGATCATAAGTATGACAGATTATTACAGCAAACTTATTATTGCAGATTTTGCAAATGTTCCTCTCAGAAACAGACAAGTAATTGAGCAGCACATTACTTTATCTACATATTGAAGAAACTTCAACTATCTATGACACTGTAAAAGCACTAGATGCACCAGTATAATACGAGTTTGATGATTCTTTCGTTTCCTTAGTTGATCCAAAATGTCTTAAGCGATATACGCCAGGACTAGCATCCTCTGGTACTTCCCATTCAAGTGTAGCATAACCATAACTATTCACATCAGCACGAGCAATACTAGTGATATTTTCTGCTTGCCATTTAAAGAACAAGCAAAAATCATCGTCATCATATTCAGGTAGCCAACTTTGGTGTTGAAGCATTTCCACAACAGCAAATGTGCCTTCAGTAAGTAAGTCATATCTTGGATTTGCACTCCAGAATGTTGCAATTACTCTGTCTCCCTTTGTAAACGTTCCGGATTTTGGTACCATTATGTCTTGTTTCATATCGCCAAAATTTATGCCTGGTGGAGGTGAATCACCAGTAGGATTTGGTAATAGACAGTTGAATTGACAAAAGGTCTGGTGGTGAAGGTCCTTTTGTAGTAATGTTTTCTCCTTTTGCCATAGATTCAGCTAGCTTCTTGAATTCTTGAATATATGCTGATAATGTGTGTGGACCGTATAGCGTAGACGCAGCCTGCCAAAGTTTAAATTTCGATTGATTCAAGTTATATACACTGAAAATGTAAAGAACAAATTTGGATACATACTTCTATTGTATATGATATGATAGTGAGAACTTTTAAGAGGTGTATGATAACCTATTATAAGAGCCTTACTTTACTATAACTCAAACTTAATAATAAACATATATATATATAACTCGCAAGTTATAGGTACAACCTCATATCGTTGTTGCTCGTACTCTTCAAAAGTGGTTATGTATTGTGCGTAAGCGTTGGTTAGGCCAGCTATGACAACATGAGTTTGGTCATCAAATTCGCCATTTCCGCTGCGAATTAGTGTCTCTTTCACTGCCTCTCTTAACCTACGTCCAGCCATTGTTGTAAATTCTGTACCACAACATGAATATGTACATTTTTTCTTAATAATTTTGAAATAAGTTACTATATATAAGTATATATCACAAATTTTATATTTGAAAATATAGTCAAAATATACCTCCTGGCACAGAAAGAATGATGAGACTTCCTAACCTAAAAATTTGAATTGGAAGTATTGCTGGCTGCAAAAAAAGAAAAAAACATCATTAAGTTTATTATATGACATATTAAGAGAAATCAAGAGAATTTTCCTTTTATTCCTATTTATACAATTAAAAAAAAGTTAAACTTTATCTTTTTCTTTATATTTATACAAAATTTAGCTAATATAATTGGTGTACTTGTTATACACAGAGTATACACAAACAATACCTCTATCCTTAACCAGAAAGATTCCTTATGGAATATCATTTGGTAGGGAGATGTTTCCTCCTAAATGGGAGTTTCCTGTGCGACTTCTAATTAATCGAGCTCCGATACGATAACAAACAGAAATCAAAAGGGAAAAAAGAAAAGTATACACCACTTTAATTTTGTTTTTGGGCCTTACCGCCCAAGGATATGGCCGAAACATCTCTCCAGAGTCCAACAAAACAGTTTTGGGCTTTTGACAGCTCACTTGATATGGGCTTGGTTCTCTTAACACATCTCTTAACTTCTTCCAGAATGGATTAATCTGAAAATCAAATCAAGTTTTCATCTTAAAAACATAGTAATAATAGATTAATTTTAATTTTTTTCAAGATTATAAAAAATTAATTAATTAAATTGAGTTGTGACCTCAGTATCACCCTGTTGGAAACCAAAAACACCAGGCCCATCAGTAGTTCCAGCAGCAAATCCTGGGCCCAATGCTGCAGGGCATGTTTGGACAACCTTATTATCTTCTAATTGAACCTTAATATTTGTAAAATTAATATAAACATGTCGATAATCAATTTTCCCTATTAATTCTTGTTTAGCAGATGTGAAAAGATCAACAGCCTTGGACAATTGTCTTCTCAAATAATCTTGGTAATCAATAATTATTGGATACCCTGCAACACAATTAGATGTAAGCTAAAAGATCCAGGGAATCTCACAAAAAGAATCATCTGCTAAACAGTTATCTCAAAAAGAGACGAGTCTTACCCAGGTCCGCGGCCCACACAGAGTTGGTCATTTCCATGACAAGAAGAGTGATTAAAATCACAAGGCAATCCACTATCAATACAAAATGCTCCAACCACATTTGGACTCACATCTCCAACATTTGATTGACAAAATGCTCCAACAAATTTCATTTCTTTGTTTTTTCTCACCTTAAACCCTTGACTTGTTGTATTTGTACAAGGTTGTCCTCCTGTAGGCTTGATTTTAGATGCTTTATTAAATAAATCTTGGTTGATACCTGATCCTGAAATTTGTAATAAGAAAGGTGATTTACCTGCTATAACAGATAAATATAATTTGATGTGCAAAAAATTCTTTAAACTGATAGTATATATATTATGTATGATTTCATAAGTGATGTTAGGAGAGGATTAGATATATGTAGACGTTATCTTACCTTAAGTAAGATAGAAAGATGTAATTGTGTACGATAGATCCTTTCAGAACAGTTATTTTTTTACAAAAACAAAGTGAATATTTTACCTACCTAACACCTTAGTAGAGGAATTTTTGGTGAACCAATCCTCAAAGAATCTAGCAGCTGCACCCTTATTATCTCCACTAATTAGCTTATTATTTCTGCTCATTGAAGTGCCATGTGTTGCAAACCAACTAAATGCACCAATATTTTTTCCAGGATCTTTATCCACAAACTTCAAAAGGGTCATTAGGGTATCAATATTTGTGTTATATTTAGATCTCTCTTCTTGATGATTGAATAAATATGCACTTGGACTCCTGTTTATGCCTGCATTTTCTAGATTTCCTACATAATTATTCAAACAAAAAATGACAATGTTAGATTCGCATAGAATACAAATTGTCATGTAGGTGCCACATTAGACACAAGACATTTAGAATTAAGCTTTTGAGATAAAAGTTACACTATATTTAGTTGACAATATAAATTTTATCATATCCCACCAAACTAAGGATAACTTTATCCCACCAGCTCGTAAGTGGGATAAATTAGTAAAAAAAATCATAATTCCAGAACTATAATCTCGAAACAATTTTGCTTTTTTGCACAAGAGAGAATGAAAACTAATGTATTTTTATGAAAATTATAACTTTAAGTCATTTTAATTATACATAATTCATTAGATTAAGTCAATAAATGAGTCATAATTCAATCCGTTTAAATTCTAGAGAATTACTAAGAATTATTATAAACTAACTATGATTAATTTCTCACCTTTGTTAATAAAGATAGAACCAGGCTTTAAATTGTCATGGGCCTGGACAATGCTAAGCTCAATGGCAGTTACAATGGCCTCAAATGATTGTGGCACAAAGCCCAATGAAGTTACAGTATATGTAACATATTGCAAATAACCTCCTGGACCAGCATGAGTATGTGTCCCACTTATTGCAACATTATCTTCACTATATATATTTCCATACCTTAATATATACAACCAAAAAAAATACTTTGATAAGCTTCGTGTTCAGTCAAATATCGTGAAATAAAATCATATGAGTCGTACCTTGACTTTAGTCGCTCGAGTACTTTGATTGTGACAAGTTGTGACGCCATACCAGCATCAAGATTAACAAACACAAGCCTTGGACCATTGAAACTTTCAGCAACGATGAATGTCCTAGCTCGTAATCGAAAATGTATACCACCAGTAACTTGATCAAAATAACCATAACCCATCATGTTCACTTGTGAAGCTGGTCCTGTCATGTCATAACTTCCTAATCCTATTAAGTGTTCTCCATTGACACTTAGAATTATTAGAAAAAGTAAAAACAGGAAAATACTTAATAAGGTTTCTGTTTTTCTTCTCATTTTGTATGGGTTGTTTTTAGAATTGTATATGCAAACGTTGGGTTATATATATGTTAGTGAACAAATTGAAAATACCTAAGAAGCTCTTGTTGTGACAGTTTATCTGAAATCAGTACTTTTGACGTGAAACATAAATTTATATGTAAAAAATTAACTAAAATTGTGAAAAATAGTAGATATGAACTCGCAACTTTAAAAATATATTGAGTTCAATACTAAGACCCATAAATATTGAACTTGTAAAATTTAAATTCTGAATCTACCTCTGCATCGAGCTTCGAATGTTTTGATTTTTTTTACTATGATGAAATTTGGTTGCTTAGGTTGCTCCGAACGTGCAATTTTGGGAAAGTTGTGTCTTGTTTGTTATATGTTGGAATTGTATATTTTTTTTGGCTTGAATTTTAGCTATTTGTTTTCAGTTTCATTTGGTATCACGTATGCATATATCACAAATCCAAAACTTTGTATTTTATGAATTTTAGTATTTGTGACTCTGAACTCTTCTTATTTCCCAACATCCTTTCTAAGGCTAACGCGAAATATTTTAAACACTAACTGTCCCAGATACTGAATCGTCCTGCCATTACATCTCAGAGTTTGTGTTCTTTGCAGGCTTTTTAGATTAAGATGCATGAATCAATCTATACTCATTATTTCCTCCAGTTCCCCACCATTATGTTACCCCATTTCATAGAATATGCACTTTACACTTTGTAAAGCACACACCCATGCTTCTTAATGAACCTCAACTTTACTCTTACAGCTCATGCCTCATGGCTAATGGTCCATGTTTCTTCAAAAGCTTATAGCTTGAATTGCAATCTTGTCTAATCCATAAAGGCATGCTAACAAAAATGTTTGATATGAGAACTTCTTTGGTAAAGTTTAAGTGAGTCAATATAAGTAATTTTTATATTATTAGGTCGTATTTAATTTATAACAGGTAACCTATATTATTATTAAGATTGCATATTTGTATTTTAAACATGCTTTGGCTATACATACAAATATCTTTTAAGTTACCTAATGTCACTATTCAAGATTGCATATTTGAATTTTAATGATTGTTTTGGTTATATAAATATCTTTTATATCAACATTGCAATTTAAAGATGCTTTGACTATAGTATGATGATAGTTATTATACCATTCCATTTATTATCTATTAATATTTGATTGACTAATCTTTATATCGGAATAGTTGAATGATCAATAGATTTGGTGCTTATAAAGAGATGAATCGAGAGAAATTTAAATAGAAACTCTAAAACATATCGTATGATAACTCAATATGTTTACCATACATTAACCATACGTTTTCAAATAACAGAGTTGGAAATGAAACAACTAAACCATAAAAGAAGATGTCAAAAAGATAAAATCAACTGCATTTTACAAATCCATATTATCAAACTTCATACACATAAGGCACATATATATGCACTTACATACAGAAATATCAAATACAGTACTAACAATTATCCTTCAGAATCCAAAAAAAACAAAGTGAAGGAAATGAAAAACACTTAAAAACCAAAACAACACAGAAACACAAATCATAACATCCCAAAAGTGAAATAAAAAAAACATTTCATTTAATTTAGTCTTTTTCCTTCTCCTTTTCCTCTTCAGCCTTTGAGTGGTATCCTGGTAATTTCTCCTTAATTTTGTCCAAAAATCCCTTTTTCTCCTTCCCCTCCGCCTCATGCTCCACCGCAGCCGGTGGTGGTGGTGGTGTCGCCGCCACTTCCTCCGTCTTCTTGTGTCCGCCACCTGGCAATTTCTCCTTAATTTTGTCTAGAAATCCTTTTTTCTCCTCTGTTTCCTCGTATTTCTCAACTGGAACTGAGGTATCCTCTGCTTTCGATTCTTCCTTGTGATCACCAGATATTTTTTCCTTTATCTTATCCTTCAATCCCTTCTTTTTCTTCTTCTTGATCTTCTGTCCATCCTCCCCAATTTCTTCCTCCTCATCACTCTGCAAATCAACCAACATATATAATCTACGTACAACATATCAATGATCACGTATAATTTATTCATACAAGCTAGAAAAAGTAAACGGTAAATTTACTTGACTATTTGTTGAGAAAACAAATAGCGTAAATTATAATCTCTGTGTGTCATATTTATTGATTTGATGTAAATATTAATGAGAGATGAAAGAGAGACTTACGGAGCTACTAGAGCTGCTATTTGATCGATGAAGTTTCTTTTCCTCCTCCTTGTGTTCCACTTCTTCACTTACGTTAACTTTTTCAGACAACTCAGATGAGATTGCCTCTTCTTCATGAGCATGACTTGGTTTTTCCTCTTCTTTTTTGCCAATGAAATCAAACAAACCACGATCAGTAGCTTCCACGTTGGTACCAACAGTCTCTTCAACGGATGCCTTGTTCTGTTCGTATTGATCAGCCATAGTTCTTCTTCTTCTATTCAATCAAAAATAAATTATCAACAAGTGAAAGTTTGAATATTGAATTGGATGTGATTGAAATATGAGACTTGGTGCGCTTTTTATAGCAATTACAAACACGGACGTTACGCTGATTAAGATTTTTTTATTTTTCGATATAGTAATAAAAAAAAAGGAGTTCAAACGTCTCATAATTATAATACTAATAATAAAGAGTAATTAAGTACACCAAGTTAAACCGACGTCTACGTGGCTTTTTTTGTTCTTCACACTTTCCACTGTATATCAATTTTAAATACTCGTCATGTAGTGGACAAATAGTCTTTACTTATACGATTGAATTAGTGTAATTTATGATATTTTATCATAAAAATTTATTATTGTCTTTTCAGTCGAGCTCGTCATATTAAACATGTTTAATACAATTTACTATAATCACTATGTTATTTGTAAATTATTCTATATAAATGAATTTTTATCTCATCTAAATCTTAAGAATAACGACTACAAATATCTCTTATACTAATATAATTTATAAGTGAACATTGATTTTACTTTTCTTTTACACAATCTTTGAATGAGTATCGGAATATTTCCATTTGATGAGCAAGTCTACATGGTAGCTTTGATTAATCTTAATCATGTAGAGCCCGAATTCAAATATAACACTCCTAACAATATTTTCTCCATATCGAAAGATAACGCGACTAAGTTTGCTTACTCTATTACACGACAGACGTGATGAAAAAGCCTTATGTGTACATTAAAAAGAAGTAATTAGAATAATGTAGAGACAGACACGCTGTACTTTTGACGGTGACAGACAGCCAATGAAATTCACACACGTAGGAACAACGTGTGAGGTCGTCCTTGTGGGACCAGGTGGTGTCGGCCTTGGTTGGATAACTTTGTGTGTCGGTATTAGTAGGGTACAATGAACATGACACGTGGCGCAATTATAGGGGCCAAGTAAACTTCGAGATCCCAAAATTAAGTTGATGTTTTCAAAATTTCATGTGGGGCTCCGATCTCCATTCATGGATCCTTGTCCATTTCCTTACATAGTTTATTCGATAATTACCATCGTATCTGTATTGAAATCTAACTAAATATAAATTTGTGTTTGAAAACTTTTATAAAACAATGTAAAACTTTAAAAAAAGAAGACTTTGTTTTTAAAATTTTTAATTGAAATTTCTATATTAAATATGAAGAAGTATTTATCATCGAATATATAATAAGCTATTTAATTTAAGGTGGGTCCCAAAGGAAAAAAGGACAGGTGGTCGGTTTGACGTTTGGTATAATAACTTTTGAAAAGAATGAAGGTTACGAAAAAAACTTTTAAATTTTGAGATGAAACGTAACCATTTAAGTATGTTAGGGGTGTGCTGTTTAATTGGCCCTTTATTTTGCTTTCGGTAAGTAACGCTTTCATCAGATTCCAATATTGCCGTTTCCTTTTTTTCTTGCTTTAATAATCTTCGAGCAAAACATGATGTGAGCGTGATATAGGATGTTGGATGAATGGAGATAATAAATTTAAAATATGAGATTTGTTTTCTAAATTATTATTAGAGAAGATTAGTATGAATTTTTCTTTTTTTCTTTTTTGGGGCATAATACATATATTGGACACTAAACTTGGCCTTCAATTTTAACTTTGACCTCCAACTTTAATAGGCCCACAAATAGACACTTTAAAATTTATTACCTTTCAATAAATAAACACGCGATTTTTTACATTCAAAGAGCGTGAAAGACAATCTCTTCATGTGTATAAATGAACAGTGTTATTTCGAATGGTGTGAGCTGCAGGTTGCAACAGTGTTATTTCGTAATGGTTCTCGCCGGAAGACAGGAATCTTTCTGGGGCGGGGGGTTTTTTTTTTTTTTTTTTTTGGTGGTGGGGTCGGGTGGTTATTGTTGGTTTTGCGAGCTGAATTAAAGTTGTCGCTTCATGGTTATGCTCCGGAGTGGAAGGAAGGAAGGAGCATGGCTGGGAAAATGAATGGGTGATTCTGGTATGCCGGAGATTGGCCGGAAATCAGTGGAGTAGAATAGACATTTCACAATTTTTTTTTCGTTGTGGGCCATGAAATTACTCCTCACGCGCGTTTAATACGTGCATTCACGATTTTGCCAGGTGGCTCGCGTTGTTTTGTATTTATTAAAAGGTAGGATTAGTTAAAGTGCATTTGTTGCCATTATGAAAGTTGAAGAGTCAAGTAAAATTTGAAGCCAAGTTTAGGGTCCAATATATGTATTATGCCTTTATTTTTCACTAAACTTTATGTAATGAAATTATAAAATCAAATTTTTAGCAAAATAACATATGATCGGAGATATAGAAAACTAAAAGTTAGCCTCAATATTCAAGAGGAAATAAATTTATTAACAAAATGAAAGCTTGAAAAAAGTCTCACAAAATATTGAAAAATCATGAATGACCAGAAATAAATAGTTACTTGTGGGTAAAATAGTAAATAAATATAAGAATATGTTTCTAATTAGTTTTAGCTATGCCTAGGAATATTGTCGACAAATTGAAACTTTGCTATCAAGATTAATTGTTACTTTACATTTGTAATTGTTTGCTTTGACATTTTCGTACAAGTGTGTCTTGTGATAAGATTCCATTGCATAAACATAATCAATCACTCTCGATTAGACCCAAAAATTAAATGATATTTTTTAAAGTAACGATGAAAGTACAATTTTTTTTTATCAAAGATTGTGTATTGTATGGTAGATAATGATATTAGATTAAAATTGAATTTAACACCACTATTTAGTTATTATGATATTTAATATGATCAAAATTTTTGATGATATTTGATATTTATAAAATAAAGTATCGAAATATGTAGTTGCATATAAAATTTATATAACTCTATAATACAAAAATATGTAAAACAAAATCTAATTATTAGATGTAAACTTTGATTACTATATCTTGATTTAAATATTATTTTGGGTGACCGAATAACAAAAATAATTGTTTATACTTTATTTTAAATATTTATCATGTGTAAAGTCTTATCAATATAACATAATTAAAAAATATTTTTTAAAAGTTAAAATTATAACTTTTTGTTATACGAATATATGATACATATATACCCTAATATAACTTGTCGTTAATAATAATTCAAATAAAAATTCTTTGATTCTATCTAACTTCGCCCTGCTTCGGAGTAACCATTATTCCTCCGTTGTCTAATAAGTATTTTTAGGACACCCAAAAAAGTTTGGACTTTGATGGATTCATGTTTGCCACTAGTGTGCTAATCAAATCAAATTAAAGCATCGTTATAAATTACAATCCATCTATTATATTTGCTGTTTCCTTAAGACTAGTTAATATATAATTCGAGGGAGGAATAGAAACCAAAATATCTTGATAAAAGATATATTTATATCGATTTATTGTTATTGATTCAAACTATATATGCATAAACTAAAAATATTAAATATACATAATGATAATAAAATTTATTAATTTTGAATCTACTAGTTCTTATTTTCAAAGTTGCTTCTAGCGAATTGTTATTATTGAGAAAAAAATGATTTTGTACAAATATTATCCAATATAATTGATTAGTCTAGACCCATCTAAATAAGTCATAATGCTACTAGTTGAATTGTGTGATGTCTTGATAACTCTTGTTGAAAAATGTAACGTTTGATAATTATTTTGTGTTTACATATTTCATAGTCAATATTATTAATCCCACCTCATAAATGTCATAATGTATTATAGCTAGTAGAGATGACTAATTACAGTGATTGTGAATAATTATTAATGGATCACGTGATAATAATAACTGATAACGAAAGCAATTTTGAACGGTCGAGAAATTAGTGTGAAAAGTAGTTGTAAAAATTATGATTATATATTTGTAATAATATTAAATATTAATATAATGACGACGGTGATCCTTTCAAACATGTATGTGAGAGCAACACAATATCCCATCTACAAAAGTACCCAAAGCCCAATATTCAATATTAACAATTTAGTGAAGAATACAATTACATTTTTCATTAATAGGGATTACAAGTGGTTATTTTATCTGATTGAAATTATACTCAATTGTTTTGCTATACAAATTTTGCAAAATATAGTTAGATTCGAAAAATTATAATTGGATTTTTCTTTAAATATAATCTACTAAATAGATTAGTCTATATAATGGATGTTTTTCACACAAAAAAAATGATGCTATTTTGAAAATTAGATATTTATATGAAAAGAAAGGAAGCAACTGATGATAAGATATTTATAACTCTGCGAGGAATGACACATTAATAATGTATATTATAAACATTCAAGCAAGAATTTTATATATATATTGATTAAATTATCTCATTAGTTTCACAATCAATGAGAGACTTAAAATGCATTTGATGAATATAGTTACAACATATCTTTATGGATCTGTTGATAATAAAATATACGTGAAAGTTTTTGAAGGATCTACGAAGCCTAAAGGATGTAGTTCAAATTTTCAAAAAATGTATTCAATAAAATTGCAAAGGCCATTGTAAGGTTTAAAGTAATCTAGATACATTTTACTATAATAGTCTTAGTGAGTACTTATTTAAGGAAGATTATACAAAATTAAAAATAATACAATTTACCATGTATTTTTATAAAGAAAACATTGAAATTTGTTGTACTTGTTATTTATGTTAATGACGTAAATCTTACAGTATTAGAACTCCAATAAAACTTTAAAAGACAATTGACTATTTAAGAAACGAATTTAAGATAAAAGATCTTGAAATGATAAAATTGCGTCTTGTTAAATGCATATATCGAAATTTGTCATGATTAATTTTCTTTCTTCATCGTGCTTGTTATCGATAATTCTTTTTTATATAATTAGAATGAATAACACATCTATATAACTAATTTCGATTTATAGATGGAAAAAGAGTATTATTAGTTGTATAAATTAAACTTAGCAATTATGAAAATGCCCAAGATCACGAAATTTATGCTCATATACAAACGCCAATTATTAAAATATTTAAATATCATCATAATTAAGTTTTCATATCAGGACAAAATAAATTGATTGTGGACAAAATACATCCACAATCAATATTTTTATCAAAACTAATCTCTTAGTTTGTTTTTGTTTAATGAATAATGACTCAAATTTGTTTATAAGTTTCTTTTGTTATCTGTGAAAATAAATCACACTAAGATATTTGCCAAAAAAAAGTAATTAAAAAAAATATCTCAAAAATAGTTCAGGTAAGAAAATACAAAATTTATAATATTCCAAAGAAAATTAACTGGTATCGAATTTCTTCTTTACAGCAAGTCAAAATTCCTTCCGCCGGCGGCCGTGATCCCGTCGCCGGAAGGAACGCTGTTCTGTAGATACACAAATTTCAGACGGAATTGCATTTGATAGATTGCAAAAAAGTTTAAAGAAGAGGAGAGAAAGCAGTAAATTGGAATCATGATAACGCGATCGAATTTGGCGGAGCAGCTGAGAGAGTATCAGATTCGATCAAAGCACGATTGGGCTTCGGTCTCCTTCTTTTCCTCCACCTCTAATCTCACATCTACAGCTTCAAGGTATTCAATCAATTCATTTTTAGCTTCTGCAATCATTTTATGAAAACCTACATTTACTAATTCCTGAGCCAGATCCAGGATTTTAATCAGTGAATTAGTGCACTTCTATGGCTAAATATTGATTTTATTTATGAAAATTTATCATTTTGGATTGATAATTGTGAGGTCTCAGGTTTAAATCCCAGCTTAGACTAAAACACAAGGTAGCTGGTAAATGTTTGTGATGGGAGTTAATAGGTATCCCGTGAAATAATCGATGTGTGCACTATAGCTTGCCTGGACACTAGGATTGTCAATTTTTTTCAATCATCACAGATAGTTCGTGTTATCAAATCAACATGTACTTCTGAAAGTCTATTTTTTTGTTGTTGATATCATTAGGAAATTTTTGTTTGTCAAAGTTTAGGATTACGTGATTGAATGTTACATATGAACTTTATATGTATAACTCGAAATGAGACGTGGAAATTGTTAACTCATACTATGCCTTTTTCAACTCACTTTTCTGCACCTAGTAGAGTTTTGAAGCAAGTAAATTATTGTATGGTCAATAAAACGAGGAAGGTGAAATGCCCAACTTCGAAGCAGTGCAGTTGAATCTTTAAATCAATGTAACAACTTGGGATTAATTTGGAGAAAGCAAAATGTAGAATGGAAAATGTTCAGCTCCGATCTTGTTTACAATGTTGTATTTCATTGAGGGTGAACTGGATGAAGAATGAATGAATTGCATCTTTGCGCTTGGTCCTAGAACTTTACTTTTGTGGAAGAACTAACAGCATGCTAGCTGATTTTATCCATTCCTTAACAGTTTTGTGCATAATATCATTGCAACTTCTGACTGTTTGTTATTCTGAGCCTTCTTTTCTCTTATTTCCTTCTTCTATTGATGCAGGGCGGATGTTATCATGTTTGTAATATGTGAGCTGGTTATCTTGGCACTCCTGGTTTTCTCTGTAGTTTCATTGTACTTCACGCATCTAAAGCTTGCATTTATCTTAGTAAGTACTAGCTTGCTATTGCTTATATGTGTGACAATTGCAAAGCAAGTTACAGAAGCCAGGAAGAAGAAGCGAAGAATGCTTCTTCCATTATCAATGTAAGAGTGCGTGATGGAAAATCTTTTTTGCTATGCCCAACCTATATCTTAATGTGAAATCTCAACCAACAATTCTGTCTTCTCTTTTTTTCTTTTCTGAATTCCTTTTGACACAAGTAATTGTAGTAGAGGCAAGCTGATTAAATGGTGCTGATTTTGAGATCATTTGACATCAGAGCTGTCATTTTTGTTATATATTTCATAGGTGTTTGGGCTTGTTGATAAAGCTTCATGTAAGTTTAGCCTCAGCCCTAAAATGTAATCCTCATGTACCTTCATACTTAAATCTCTATTCAGTCTTATATTTTATTGTCACAATGGAAGGCATTTGTTCTGTCAACATTGTTCCTAAATCATAAAGAATATTGATCTTTGATGTCTGCACTTTATTTTCCTTAACAAGCATTAGGATATTTACATAATACATTCTGAACATAGTGACTAACAAAATATAAGTCGCTTGTGTGCTTTTATAGCTTTACACAGAGCGCATGTACAATGAGCTTCACTTGGGACATCTTGTTTGGCTGGCTTCTGTAAAAGTGATTAAGTTTTTTCTCCTCAGTTTGACCAATTAAGCTCCTAGTTAGATTTTCTGCGGTGCTTACCTCCACGCACTTTTTGTATTCACTCTTCCCTGGGGTGTCTGAAGCAATGGACATACCTGACCGTTGAGCTTCTATACAGTCACATAGTGCACTAAATATTCAAAAAGAACACTTAGGACTGCAGATCCTCCAAGTAGACACAAGTGCGTCCAATTAACAAACCAACTTGGACTTATCTCTGTTTAGGTTCTTGAATTACATTACTCTGTCATAACATGAGCAGATATGCCAAGGTAACAGGCAGAGCAATGCCACCAATAAGCCCTGCCAAACTTGGCAAAAAAGGGAGTGCCACTGATATGAAAAATGTTAGGCATCCAAAGAATATCCTCAATCCTGTTCTTAGCCTACCGATGACACATGGTTTGCTTGCTTCTCTGTTTCTGCCTTTCTACTTCTTCTTGCTGGTGTCTATCAAAACTCCGCATGTCATAACACTGGGCATTGCGATAGAGTTTGGAAGTGAGGTAGGAGCCGATGGATTCACCATAAGATACTTGTTATCCCAGTAGACATTACTTTTTAAAGTGTCTTCTCCATGGTATTTGTCCAGTGCACTCAATATCCCCCCATTTGGCATCTCCACTGAAAAAAGTGGTTCAAATATTAAATACAAGCCACCAAGTGGGCTATCGGCTAGGTGTAGCACAATGCCATTGTAGGATTTACCATGTTTCCATAAGCCGCATAACGCCAAATTGCCAACACAGCAACAACCACAAGCATGATAGAATATGAGAACTTGACTCCTTTCCACATTGGCACATGAGATGGATTCTTTAAGCTAGAAGGCATTGTACCCTATGACACAACTAACCACTGTTTAAAAAACAGCACTTTTATAACATATAACAAGTTGAAATTGTAAAATTGGTTTGTTAATATACAAACCTGAATCTCAAGAACAAGATTATGGCCCCTGAATGCAAAAACTATCATTCCTAGAGCATTCAAGATGGTACAAATTGTTGCAACATCAGATGTATTTTCAACAGGTTCAAATGGAACACCTTGTGGCCGTTCTTTTACAACAGAAATTACCCATGTCAAGGTACAATAGGTCACCGCGGAGATCGAACCGACAAGAGAAATTCCAGCAATAGAATTTAAATTAGGGAGTTGAGCAAGAACTATGGCTGAAACAGTGAACACAATGCACCACTCTATGGTACTTAGAGTGGTAATATGGCTATTTGAAGCACAAACAGTTTGGAAGAAAATCTTCATAGAGCTTCCTCCAATCATAATAAGTGTAACACAAGTACCACCTGATAGGTACATTGTTGGAAATAGGGCCAAAATCTTTCCAAGTTTTTCACCTACACAACATTTAATAAACTCGATAAGACATAGTACAAGTTCACATGGTACGTGTATTTTTGAACTTAATCACATAGCCCAGAGGGATAAAAATCCGTGGAGTAATGGTTATGCTTACCGAAAGCAGCCATTGAAAGCCCAAGATAACGGCTATTGCGCATGCCAGGGGCAAATTCATGAAGTTGAATGAGTAACCAAAGTGTGTATAATTGCCACATAAATACTAACGATAGACTTACGATCCCCCATATCCTACAATTTACCAAATCAAAAACTAATCAGTATACAACACAACAATCCAACATTTGATATTATAATCAGTATAATTTCACGAAGTCTGAAGAAGATGAAGAATTTTATAGATATTGTTTCTGATAGACTCTTGACTCAAGATAATCATTTTTTAGAAGAAGTTTGAAAAAACCAATACAAAATAAAAGGGCTATGATGGAAAACAAAAAGTATTTCATTTTCCAATAGTTGATACTAGTTCCAAAATAATTAGTCATACTCCTCCAATAATTATATCCTCTCAACTTTATATCACTGCTTTAACAAACACTTCACTTGCATAGATACTATTACATCAGTAATTCTAGTACAATTTTTTTTTAAGTGGGAAAATTTTCATAAAAAAACATTTCTTGTTTACTAATATCATTATCAATTCTTAATAAATATTTTGAAATATTTTCCATTTTCTTCACCAAAATAAAATCTAAAAAATTTGAAAAATGACTTCTATCATATCAAAAAAATACAACTTTTATTTATTTTCCCTTTAGCAAAAAATTTAAAGAATCATACAAAAAAATAACAAGAGTAAGTAAACAAGTTTTGATGATTATTGTACATACCATCCAAGTGTGATAAAAGCAAGAGGTAGAAGTAGAGCTTGGACACCAATCCCAGAACAAAGTGTATGAAATGCAGCATAATATGCATTTCCACTTCTTGATTCAGTAATTGGAAGCCAAGCATCTAGAGAAGGATCATGAAGCTTTGTAAGATGACCAATTTCTTTCTTTCTTTCTTCCATATATGTTAATGATAGGGGGTATGAGTAATGGTTTGACCTCTGTTTGCTGTCCTTCATTGGACTTGCACTTGCTAAAGGACTCATTAATATTTTTGAAGAAAATGGACTTTTTGGTGTTTTACGAATAATATTATTTGAATCATCATGAGGAGATGATGTTAAAGAATTTGTTGTACTACTAATATTTTTCATTTCTTCTACTACTAATTCCCTTTCCATAATATATTTTCTTGTAGTAATAGGATGATTTTCTTCTACACTATGCTTCTTTTTATATAGTGAATAAAGTAGCAACGCAACTTTGAATTTTGACTAGACCCCACATTATGGGATGATTTTCCTCCACACTTGCTACTATTTATTTTTTTGGTTGTTACTTTTTATTTGGTGTTCATATTTATATTGAAGTGTTGAATAATTAAAGTTTACATTTTTGAAGGCAAATCAAAGGAGAGGGGGTGAGCATTTCCTTCAAGAATTTAAGTTTTTAAGTTCAGGACTATAATTAAAAAAATTATCTGATAAAAGATAAAGAATACTAGTTATCCATCACATCACACAATCTTATTATTGAGTTATATATTAATGGTGAAATTTAAAAAATTAAAACTATTAAATTTAAATTCTGAATTACTCTGATGTATTTTAATCTTTCATAATTAATTATTATTCAAATGAAAAGTAAGATATCACTCCTTTTTGGTGAAAAAAATATATTTTAAATTTCATAATTTTGAGAACTATAGCACTGAAATTAGAGCAAATTTTCTTAACGTAAAACAAATGAAGATCAGAAGCTTAAAGAAAACCTCTGACTCCAATTTTGGGATACAATATATTTACTTTTCTTTTTTTTTTACACACTTTTTTCAGTCTTGAGGTGCAGAGAAATTCAGCTAATTAGAAAGCTTTCACTTGACTCTTAGAAAAGTAATAAGGTGTGTATATATATGTGTGTGTATGAATTAACACAATATATGTGTTGCCACAATTTTCTCTTTCGAGGAAACTACTTAAACCAAATTTAAATTAAATGATCTTGTTTTGAAATAATCCGATAGTGGAAATATTCGAAAATAAAATCTAAACAAAGGAAAAACGTCGATTTATTAAGTCTTTTATTATCTTCAAATCTTGAATTATATGAGCACTTCAGCTAAAAGTTTAAGTTGTTTACTAGTCATTTTACTCCATTCATTTATTTTTACTTGTTCAGTATTGATTTGACATACTTCACTATCCTCATTCCTCACTTTAAATAAAATGACGAATTTACTATATATCCATTCTTTGAATACAATAAATTCGGTGTTTTGCCAAATATTTTTAAAAAATCAATCATTACGGTTAATAATAAAAGTAAATTAAAAACTAAGTTGAGTTATCTCTTAATTTTTCATAACTGATAAATAAAAAAAAATAGAAAGAATATTAATAATATTATATGTCCCAATGACCCTATAGAATTAACCTATTGTGTTGGAGAATTATGATATGACTAATGACTCCAATTGTCATAGGAGGTGATACTTGCAACTTGACTCTTATAGTAAACTGATAAATATGACTAGAAAATATTCAAAGTTGGCAAAAAGCCTTTACTTAGGACCATGTGGCTAAAATGATTTTTCAACAACTTCTTTTTTATTTTTATGTTGCCAAGGATATAAAGAGGGTCGCAACTTTGTATATTATAGAACCCACTATAGCCACAACCATAGTGGTATTTTGTAGTGTTATCTGTGATATGTCTTTTCACTTTGAATAATCCAAGAAGTTCTTTTGACTAGCTAGTTAGCTCCTAATTGACGACCATATGTGATGTAATTAGGATGACGCAAAAAGAAAAAAACAAATATATGAACATATTTATTTTGTTTTCATATATCATCGAGATGGAGTCAAAATTTTATCTCATGAATTCTAAATCATAAGTTTTACTTATTGAGTTTTGAATATTATATATTTTATTTTATTTTTAAATAGATGTTATTCCGTCAATAATCCCAAATCAATATCAAATTGGTCAAATTGATTAGCAAACGATAGATCAAGATCGCATGTTGTTCATTAGAAATTGAAGAGGAGAGAACCAGTAAACATCGATCAATTAATTTTAATTTTTGTTATTGTGTGATTTATTAGATCGTCCTTACATGAACGATCCATACTAATACTAGGATTTGTGGTAAGCTAATTAAAAAAAAATGTAAAGTATTCTGTATATGGCATGCTGAAATAAGGTTTGACAAATGAGGACATACTTTTGTACTGCGCATGCAAATATATAAGATTTATTAAATAATACTCTATTATCATGATAAAATTATTAGTATTATTTGTGTTAAAGGGAAATACATTTAAATTGTTGTTAATTTATGGCAATGCATGTATGATGACTAAGCACTTTTGGCTTTTGATGTCCCAAACTTTATTTTTTGGCTTTGGCTAAGGCTGCTCCTGGGGTTCTTCGTATTGTAACTTAGCCTTGTTAGCTTTGTTTTTTTTTTTTTTTTCTTATTCGGGGGTGCTTGGGGCGTGGGTTCCTTCCTCCGTCCCTCTTTCTCTCCTTCTCTCCCCAAATAATTTTAAAATAACTTAGGTATCACACAAAATATCACTAATTGATAATGTAAAATGAATGATAAGTAACCTACTATATATACATATGCTTAACTATACAAATAATGCATATAACTTTTTTTTTTTTTAAATTTTTTTTTGACATGTTGTAGTTACCTTGTAATGAAGCAGACCTCTAAGATTTTACTTTTGGAGACCACTTTTAATCCTGTTAAATTATGATTGTTGGATGTTGATGCTTGCTTTAATTATTACTACTTTCTAAAATTAAATTATCATTATTAAGATTGCTATATATGATTTTGACTAGTTGACAAAATAAATTAGTATTAAAAATGAAATGTTGCACTTCATCATCATGAATCACAAAGAAATTTATTGGGTAAAGTACTCAAAACCAAACAACATTTTCTTCTCAAAGCTATTTAAATTATTGAATTCACACCAGATATTAATATAAAATATACAGTATGAAAAAAAGACAGAAAAAATATCACTGCTTTTGACAAAAGACATTTTACTTAGCCACCGGCCCACTAATTAAGGTTTACTTTTATACACACATTTCACTTAATTAATTACTTATATCTTTCATAGTTATTATAATAATTAAAAGAAATGTCACAAAAATGATCTTATAGTGGGGTTTTACACGACCTACAAATATGTATAGAAAACGATCTATTTTTCATTTGAATTACTTATATGTATATCAGTATATTCTTACGGCCATTCATATTTCTCCAATTAGTTTTTAACCATCTAAACTAGCATTTTACACCAAATAAAAGCTAATAAAAGTTCTCTATATTCATGATGAAACCACTAGGAACGCTAGGATATAATAGCAAAAAGTACAATAATTAAGTTGTAACGCAAAGAAAAATTAGAATCGACTATATAAAGCTTCACTTATATCATAGTATTCCGATCAATAGAAATTAATTGTATGCTAGCATTACACAAAATAACATAAAAGTTATAAAGTAATAGAAGTTATCTATATTGATCATGATGATGAATCATTTGGTGGCACTAGGATGATTTAACTAAAATTCTAAACTTTGGGTGATTTGAATATGGTGACCATGTTTATCCACTCCATGGTTGTCCAAATAACTAAAGCTATATGATAAAGTCTTGATCCAATTAAGTTAATGTGACACCTTAATTAATTTATTCTATTCATAAAGTAAAAGATAATCCGATATATTAAGCTTCTAGTTATGAGCGAGATTCAAAGAAGGATCGAACATCTATTATACATATTTACTAAGCCACCTTCAGCATTTAAAAACTTATTAGCAATTCAACACTACTATTTGGCTCATGTTGATCACATGAAATTGTACGTTCATATGACTAAGATTATAAAAAATATATAGAATCATTAAGAAATTTCTATATCCACATGCTACGCATGAACAATCTAGTCACGTTATTAAATTTCATAAAGGCAAATTTCTATAGCACGAATAATCATAATTTGACAGATACAGATTCAGAATTTGAAAATTTATGATCACTTTCTACCATACTTCAAGTTAATACATAATAACAACTTGATTCACATTCAAATATTTATAAATATTTGATAAATTTCTTTGATACATATATAAAATTCGAACCAAAAATATTGAAGTCTGACATATACGTTTCTACGTAATTCTAGTTGTAACGACAAATCAAGATCCACTTCAAGACAAATCTAGACCATTGCCTTTGCACTTGCATTTATACCTTGAATTTGTCTTTCACCATATTGGATATATAGCGCAATCCAATGTAGATAGATCATATATCACTTTCACACTCCCATCCACACATAAAATCAAACTACTCATCCACTTTAATAATTCTTGCTTCTTAGCTTTACTTATATATATTCCTTAGCATATATATAATCTCACTATTTCGATCATCAACTTCTTGATAATAGCAATTCGTATAATTTTAGTTCATATTATTCCTCTCGCTTCATGAGTCAAGCTAAAATACAAGAATCGATTTATTTTCGAGAGAAGTGATTGTTGTAGTCATAATTTATTTCTTTTCTTGCTTCCATCGTGAAATTCGATAATCTAAATTGTTTCAAAGTTTGTTAAGGATAGACACTCAAATGAAGAGTACTTCTAAGAAATTAAGTAACATTATAGGCAAGTGGAGAAAAGGAAAGAAAGGTCAATTTGTTGTGTATACAAAGGAAGGCAAGAGATTTGTTGTGCCATTGTACTATCTAAATCATCCAATTTTCAAAGTTTTACTTGAAATGGCTGAAGAGGAGTATGGTTCAAATGTGAATGGTCCTTTGCAAGTTCCTTGTGAGAATGAATTGATGGAGTATATTCTATGTTTGTTGAGAACAAAACTTGGTAATGTGGAAATTGGAGAAGCAATTTCCTCTATTGGTACATGTAGAGAAACAAATGTTTCTTGTAATTTCTCCTCTTTGCAATGTGATAGTTTAGTTGAAAGTATGTCTTGATGACTTCATTAGGTTAGAAGATAGAGTAGGAGATGATGATTATATATGCATTGTAAATTACTATAACATTGATGACAAGTTTGAAGTTTTGATACTTTTTTACATACTTTTCTAGTTTTAGCAATTCTTCCACTCCCTCTGATGTTCTCCTCCTTTTTTTTATTTTTGGTCGTTGATATTCGTATGAGTTTGATTAAATTTAGATTCACGTATTGACAAAACATACGTACTAATGTAAGTTACCCACTCACATGATTTTTTCTATTTCCAAAAATTCAAATCTGAACTTCTAATTATCGATAGAAAATCTCAATCGTCTCCAACCCTTTAATGTTCTTCAACATTTGAGTAACATACTAATTAATCATTATATAGTAGTAGCTTTTTTTTTCTTGTTCGGGTTAATTAACTTCATTAAAGGATAAATATCATCTTATTATGAGTATCTTCATTCTCAAAACTTGACCCGAAATCTCAAATTAATTAAAAGCAAAATAAACTATTTATATCACCACAATCCACAATAATTTAACATGTTAATGTATACACCTCACCCCTTGTGCTTGTGGGTGATTTAAAGAAAGTCAAAGTAAAAGATTGTCCCAATCTTTTATATATATATATATATATACATACATACATAGTATTTATATATAATTTGTGATGTATTATGTATATGTATAGTATATACGTATCTATCTATACATAACTATACAATACATACATACATACATATATATATGTTGTAATGTATAATATATCCATACATCATACATACATCTATATATAATATATATATATATATATATATATATTATATATGGGACTTACATACTCTGAATAATCACATCGGATTAATTGAATTCAATATGCATCAAGATCCATATCCAATCCGTTCCAACCCCCACCAAAACCAAAAAAAAAGAAAATAAATAAAAAACAAATGAAAAAGTTATAAGGGGTATCAAAAGTAATGTTTTAAAAAATATGGGATTGAAATTGACTTTTCTGAAAATTTCAAGGGCATATGGTTCATTTCTCTCTTGTCTCGTGAAAAATTAGGCCCATAACCCGAATAGCTCTTGTAATTTCCAGTTTATTCAACCACTGAAGCTTTTTGGGAGCAGCGATTAACGAAGAGAAGAGAAAGAGAGATGGGAGGTGGAGATGGACATGGCGTGACCTTCAAAGGCATCACTGTACATCAACCTAGGACGTTGGCACAACGCTAATCTCCGTCACCGAAAAGGCTTGTGGCCGTCATGTTGGTAATTTCTTTCTCCAAAAAACCCTTAGCCCCTTTCTGTGTGTGTCATTTCATTTCCTCCCACTGTTTTTTTTTCTATTGATTTTTACGAGCTGTATCGATTTGATATTGTAATGCTTTCGGATCGGAGATTTAAGAATTAGATTTGTTGGAATATATATTAGGAAACCTTATGGCGCTCAAGTGTGTAATGTATTGGTTGATCCATTGTTGAGGATGAGATTTTCTCTGAACAAAGTTTAACTCATTATTTGTTTTGCTTAGCTGATAAATTACAAGGTTCATCTAGTGTGTGCATATGATGGAATTTTGTTAATAATAGATATTGCTAGCAAAGGCAGATGTGGCACTTGTAAAATGCACCATGTAGAGGCTCATTGGGCATGTTAGACATGCCTTAAGTAGCATTCTACAGGAAATGTTGAACAAATGAGTCTTCCCCGTAAAAAAGTGATTTTGACGAAAAGATGCCAATTATAATAAAAAAAAAGTACTACTACTTGTCGATTTAATAAGTTTGGTCGATTATATGAATATTCACCATCTATATCACTCCAGTTTGAAAATCCGTATTGTGAGGATTTGCCCATTGTCCCAGCTTGTGTTCATTGGGCTTTATCGGTGGAAAGGCCCCTTCTCCAATTTTTATTTATGAAATTGTGCTTGGTCTGATTAGATTTCATTGCACGTGCTACACACTACTTGGCTCACCCTCGGAGTCGTTTGTGGTTCAGAGAAATAACTCAACTTTATTTAAATGAAAAAGAAGAGAGGAATAGCTAATGATTTTAATCACTGATGCCTTACCTTAAACTTTTGCATTTTATTGGCGCATTTAACTAATAAGCAATAGTCAGAGGGTATACAGCAGAATGGTTATCTTATATGTTATAGACCTTAAGTATATAATAATGTGCCAACAACATAAACTCCCGAAGGATGACTTTTTGGCTAAAGACAATGAAGTGGTTGGAGAACATGCGGTGTCCCGTCACTGTTCAATGACCCAGCGAGGATAGCAAAACATTAGGATAGATTTCTATTCTGTCTTTCTTCCCATGTTTCAGTCTTGATGGATAGTTGCTTGGTACCTATGCTGGTGGGAGGTAGCAAATACTCCGTGAAATTAGTTGAGGTGCGCCTTGTTAAAGAATGACAAAAGATCCCACATGCCGGTGGAGTAATTGAATGGTGGAGGACCCTTATAAGTCTTTGGGCAATCCTCCTTCCTTTGACGAAAAGGTTTGTGGGTGTGAGTTAGGCCTAAGACCAATTTCCACATGTTTCAGAGCGGGCCCGTCCTCACCCAGTTTAGGGACCCCCCCAAACTAAAATTGCGCACGCAACCTTCAGCATGCTAAGCACCTGCAGGCGTTGAGGTGGGGGTAACTTAATGACAAAAGTCCACATCGAGGGATTAATGAGATGTGGACTCCTTATAAAGGCGAGCAATCCTCCTTCCTTTGAGCTAGCTTTTGGGTGGTGAGTTAGGCCTAAGACTAATTTCCACACGCCTAGGCAGAGATCCAAACCAAGGGTTTCAAAAAATACTAAGGTGTGGCCAACATAGTTTTCAAATATGGCGAAGTGGGTCCTTAATTCATATATGGTAATGAATTAATTATGAACTATAATCTGCATTTTTATGGATCAAAATAACAAGAGAGTATATACTGGTTGCTTATAACTGGCTTAAAAAAACTTACTAGGTATCGAGGTCTGTGTTGAATCACTTGTTATATATAACACATCTGATTGTGTTTGATTTTTCAGGTTTTGGATTCTATACCGGGCCAAGAAAGATGGTCCTGTAGTGTTGGTGAGTCTCAATATTGTTTCATCATCTCTTACCTTTTTCATTTACTATATACCATTTTGGTGATTGTTGATGTGATTTTTACTGCTTAGGGCTGGAGGCATCCCTGGGAAGGCCATGGCCATGGTCATGACCATTAGGTAAGGTTTTCCCTACTATAGTAGCTTATAATGTTACTAGTGAATGTGGTTGGTCATTTGAACATTATGGTGGCTGGAAAGGTCTGTTGTTTCTCTTTGCTTTATGTAAACGATGCTTCTAAATCCAAACCTTATTCATGTTCAAAACTCAGGGAGTGACATGTATTGGTCAAGAGGCTTACGATAACCTATATCTTCGTCTAAGCAACAGTAGGAATATATTGCAAAATGGCAACTATTTATGCAGAGAGATGTCTTCTTTTAGCCAAAATAACTAATCGTAGGAGATTCATGTCAAAACATTTTTCTTGAGCTGAATATGTGGTTCATAGGACAAGTTTGATTGTTGGTAGATCATCACTTGCACCAGCATATTCCCACCTTTTGCAATCTCTTCACTACTCGGATATTTGCTGCTAGTACTGAGTTGAGATTTTGAGATACTCAAAAACCTATGAAAATCTTAATGTGCTGTCAGTTATAAATTTATTGGTTGAATTATTGTGACATTGATATCTTCAAGTGTGCTGTTCCTAACTTTCAAAGTCTTGAATCCTCTATTTTTGTTTGACTAACCCATTCTGGTGAATTGTGCTAATTGATTTTGTAGATATGCTGTAGAAGCTGTGGCTGGATTGTAAACCAATATGATCAATGCTAATGTATTTCTTGGAAAACTCAGTTGAATATCTTTCAAAAACTTTTTTTTTTGTTCAATAAAGAATCCTATGAAGTGGAGAATTGTTTTTGCATGTAACTTGATTCATAAGATGCTTTCTTTTAGTTAACTTTGAGCCGTCATTTTTGTTTTAATTGAGCTGTTTTGTTCCCATTGTTTCTGCAGTGTTGTGAACAACTTCTCTGTATGTATTTCCAACTTGACAATATAGTAATTTTTTATACATAGACTTCTTAGTCTTTCTCCTCCATTTCACTCCATCATCAGAAGGTTGAGACAGTCAATTGTAAATCAACCAAAAGGACCTGTCAAGCCTTGTAATATGATTGAAATTTGCAAATCTACTATGAGATGTAAACAGACAAAGAAAGTCAAAAAGTCTAATTTATTGATCAGAAACAATAAAAGAATTAGAGTAAGAGTAATCAGTTACAATTAGTTTGATCTGAACTTAGAATATCATAAGATTCAGATTCAAGAATCTGCCGTCATTGCTTCAATTAGCTCAGCAGAAATCTTCTATTTTCCGCTTGTCATTTCAAGAGTTTAACTTATATACAGCGAACTTAACTTAACAGGTGAGTATGTTCAGAAGAGAAACTCTTGTCCTAATAAGACGCCGAATAATACACTCTAATTCTCCTTCAAGAACATCTTCAACAACAATCTCCACTGCTTCCAATCTTTTATTCACACATTGCAATGTCATGGCATCACATTTTTCCCAAGAAGTAAAGCTATTCACTCTCATCAACTTTGATCCAAAAAAATACCCTTTATTTAATTTCTTGTTATTTGGGCTTGGCATTAACATAAGTGACATCAATGACTCCACTATTGACATAGCAGCACCTTTCACTTCCCTAAGCACGTTCACAACTACCATCAAGTTATTTTTACTTTCTGAGCTTTGGTCCGATCCCAATGATAGTTTCATTCCCTTTAAGGAATGCAAGCGCTTTAATATCTCTTTCTTCAACTTCTTTCGTTGACAATGAAAAGATACTGTGAATTTATTATTATTATTATCTCCGAAGCTAATTCTTTTGAACGTTGACTTGAGGTCATGGAGATGATCTTTGACTAACAATATAACATCTTTTGTGGTGGTACATACTTCCAGCATCCTTAACGATGTTTCAGAAACATCATGGACCCATTTTTCTTGTCCTTGGTGGGCCATTTCTCGTTTGATCATCGATGAGTGAAGCAAATCGTTGGCTGAGTCGTGCAACTCTCTTAGAGCATCAAAATTTGGCAATGCCATTGAATTTTCTTGAGCCTAGAGAATATGTCTGAACCTTTGACTTTTGAATTATATTAGATTGAGACTGTTTAGATAAATGTTTTGCATTTGTAACCTTTTTATAGGTTACCTAAAAAAAAATTAGAAATTTGAGATTTGTGATCTCTAATGGAAAAAGGACAGGAAGGATCCTTTTTTGTACTTATTGGCAACAGCTAAGAAGATTAATAATATTGTCCTAAACGAAATTTCCTCCTAAAAGGAAAAATACAAGAAACAGCATAATTAATTTATACTCAAATTATTCAATCTGGTGTCATTTTCCGCATTAGAGTTCCAACTAATCTGGATTTGCAACTAGTGGGAGAATGCTCTCTCTCTATCAAGGATTTTTTCATACTTAAAGGTCGAATCCGAGATATCATGTCATGATCAAAAGTTATAAGAGTACGTATCGCTTAATCAAATATCGTCATATAAATTGAAACGGGATGATGCACGAGGGAGAGAGACGATGCCAGTCTGGTACTTATTAAATTGTCGACATGCAGACAAAATGTATTGAGAATATATTTATGAAGACTAATTAGGGAGCATTATGAAACATAATTTGGAATACTTCAACATGATTTTAGAGTATTAACAACTGTTTATGTTTCTTGTTAATTAATTAACACATGAAATCTTGTATTAAGAAGATTATATACTAGACCATGCGTGCATTGCGTTATGAGAGTTTCCAAGAAAATTCTTCCAGCATCGACTAGTTTTTTCAGTTGAACTTTAGTCACATGTATATTTTTTCCTCCAAAATCTACACATGTGAGACATGATATATGCACTTAGTTTGTACAGTTATAGTCGATCCCAACTTGTTTGGAGCTTAGGCATAGTTGTATCTTTTGTACATGATTACAAAAACTATAAAGAGGAAAGTTTTTTGTCAAACTTTTAATACTTAAAAGGATGTTATGAGTTAAGTGAAATACTATAAGGATGAAGTTGAAGTTTGAGTGAAACAATATTTGATCAAATAAGCATAAACCATCAAATTAAGATGAAAGATTGAAGTTCTTTCAGGGACTGCTGAATAAGGTAATGCAGGTCTTATTTCTGGTGCAACTTTCCTTTTCGTTGTTTTGTTTTCTATGAGCTCTTCTGGTTTTGTTTTTGTAAAATCTTCTGACTACCATATTGTGTATGCCTAGTTGTATTGTTTCATCTCGTGGGATTATACAAGGTATGTTCTTGTTGTCATAATTGTATTTTATGATATGTTTGTGGATATCCAAGTAACCTGAGATACTATTACTAATGTTTTATCACCTGTAAAACTGTCGAGATCATTTCACTTGCTTCACCTCAAGTAGAACAATGATACAAGTTTAATCAATCCAAGTCATGACCAGTTTGGCCTTTTAACTCGCTCGTCTGTTATGAAGATGATCAAACATTTAATACAATGTTTTTGTGATATTTTATTCAACTTGTGTGTACCATAGATAGATGTACTCCACCACAGTCCACAGATCATGCAGCATAATGCTCGTCGATATACATATAAAGATTGCTACTTGATTTTCATTTTAGGAGTATACTCAGATCCAACAATTTTAGACATATTGAACCACTAGTGAATTCCTCAGATCCAAAAACTTCAGATCATTAACACATAATCCAGTATTATACATAAAAAAGTAGAGTACTTGTAGAACATTTATCTACACAGCTTTACATTTTTCCTGTCTTTGCTTATCTGCAACCTTATGAAACCAGCCAACAATAATTATCATGCTCAGCGCTGATTGTAAACAACACACTCAGAAGAAAAGATGACAGAAAAATGGTTAGATGACATGAAATGTCAAGATTCCTCTTACTCCCTGGCTCTCATATCTAATTTGAGCAGTCATTTCAGGTCAAATCCACACGATATGCTAGATACTGATATTTTGCTCATGCGATGGGCGACATGTATGATGGTTAACAGAGTCTTTTAGAGGTAACTTATTATATTACAAGATTTAACAATATTAATCTGACAAAACAGATAATATTAACACAAACACCACATGATTGAGATGGAAAACATCAGTATATTGAAGTATAGAATAGCTCATAAAATTTGTAACATTTGCTGTATTCTATATATGACAAATTTTTATGTACAAACCGGAAAGATTGTTACATTTCGTGTACTCTGTATGTCTTAATCGTATACAAAAGATTGAAACACCATATACTTTTTCATAGCACAAAGTTAATGGCTGAGAATATTGAGAAGGGAAACTCGGTTTTTCAAAAGAAGCCTAAAGATAACTCCCAGTCCCTCCTCTAGTTCTTGCATGATCGATTCAAATGTCGCGAGTCTTTTGAGTGCTCTTAGCATCTGTGATTGATCTACCTTCGCGTTTCATAAGATGAGTAAATCTACATGTATCTTCTCTACTTCTGAGATATCGATTCCTTCACACGAGACTCTCTTAGTCTTCAACATTTTGGAGGCCAAAGACCAACTAGTTGCCTTAGATCTCATCTTTTTATGGGAAATGAAAGATAGAGTCGACTCCAACGTTCTAATGCTAACATCTTCAACTCCTTTGATTAGCTTAATCAATGTTGTAAAGTCGGAATCTTCTATTACTATATTCTCTGATTATTTTCTCTCTGCTTCAAATTTCTGAGACATTTGCATATCACTCTTTGTTCAATTTCTTGTTAGATGCCATGTATGCATCAACTTGAGAAGATATGTTAGATTCTCCACCTCTACCTCTTCGAAGAGATGACTCGAGTAGCTGAACACTTCCTCTCATCTGTGAGAAAGCTTCTTTAATGATACTAAAAGTATCCAACACATTAAGGGACACATCAGAGACTTGCTCAAGTTATTTGTCATTGACAACTTGAGGACATCATCAACACAATCATATAAATTTTCTTAGTCCATCCAACTTTTGGTATATCGTCGAGTTAGAAGATGTGGAAGTTCCTTCAAATGACTTCAACCTTTGCAACTGCTCCTCTGCACAAACAATGAGAGGATGAGCTGTTGTAGTACATGATTTATGGTCATTTGCTTCGCCATTTCAAGTTTATGTGTTAATTTCTTAGTACAGATCAATGACTCTATGGATGAGGAAAAGTTGTTTCTTGATGATTTAGATCAAAATGTTAGCAATTCATATATATGGAAGGCAAAAACAAGGATAGTTTTTTTGCCTGTTTAGCCAAGTTGTCATGTTTCTGATCCTTTGAATGTTCCTCCTAGTAGTTTTTAATAATGTAATATTTAAATATTCCACAACCACCATTGCAGAATATGTTTTATGAAATTGTGAGCTAGAGTTTTTTAGGGAGCAATAAGAATCTTGAAAGTCTGTCATATCCAATTTATATCAATTTGCACACATGTGAAGATCAATGTTATCTGATTAAATGCTAAAGGGTTGATTAGATGTGTATGGTTCAGTGTACCAATCCTTTATTCTATTCATTATATTATATAAAATTTATATGCAAACACTAAGCTCAAAATATTGCCCTAAGGGTGTGTTCGGTAGGGAGGAAAACATTTGCTAGTCATGCAAACGTTAACAACAAATATAACCCTTGGGAAACAATCGTTTAATACATAAAATTTTAGATTATTGTATGATACTTCCTCACAAGATTTTAAAGTGTGGCTAAAAAAGGTCCACAATTCATCCAACAGAAAAAGAAGGATCATTTTGAAAATTTCACCAACACAACACAGAAACCTTCCCTTGGGTTGGGCCACATTCTTATGACAAGATAAATGGGCCTTGTACCCACTCTACAGCATCCTTAGGCCCAATTTTCTGTGCTATTGAGTAGTGAATACAAGCTTGAGCCTTCATTTCTCTGTTTTGATACTCATATTGAATCTAGATTTACGTACTCGATATCAATGACTCTAGCACAAGAGTAAGAATGTAAAGTAAATATTTGCGGATTTCCATTTTTTCCCACATAAATATCAATCAAAGGTGACTGGATAACATTGCTGACACGTAGAAGCAACCCAAACCAACATCCAAATCTATGGCTTCTATTCAATTTCTCAAGAACTAGCAAAGACTTAATTCTTTATTTTTTGCATATATAGTTACAATAAATTCCACAAATTTAACAACAATTTTTCGCCACCAATGGCCAATTCTGTACTCTCTTCCAACTTCTTGGGTTCCCAAATCTTTGTTTCTCCTCCCACACCTAAAACCTCAAGGTATTTCCATCTTCACTCCAGAAGAAAGTATATAGTTCCTCAATCAATTCTCAACAAAAAATCCAATTCAGATAATTTCAAGAATGTTCCATCTAAAGCAGCTATAGCTGCTTTACTCTTCTCTTCAATCACCCCACAAGCTTTTGCTCTTGATAATACAACCCCAGCAGCACCACCACAAGTGATTGAAGCTGAAGCACCAAAACCTAGTGCCTCAAACTCATTACCCTTTGCTCAAAATATCATTTTGAATGCTCCAAAGACTCAAGCGCAGCCTGCTTCTGACCTTCCTGAAGGTACTCAATGGAGGTACAGTGAGTTCTTGAATGCTGTGAAGAAGGGGAAAGTTGAAAGGGTTAGATTTAGTAAAGACGGAAGTACCCTTCAGCTTACAGCTGTAGATGGGCGTAGAGCTAATGTAATTGTGCCTAATGACCCGGATTTAATCGATATTTTGGCGATGAATGGTGTTGATATATCAGTTTCTGAAGGTGAAGGGGGTAATGGGTTGTTTAGTGTTATTGGGAACTTGTTGTTCCCTATTATTGCTTTTGCTGGGTTGTTTTTCCTTTTCAGGCGGTCTCAGGGCGGCCCAGGTGGGCCTGGAGGACTTGGCGGGCCGATGGATTTCGGCCGGTCTAAGTCCAAGTTTCAGGAGGTGCCTGAAACTGGAGTGACTTTTGCTGATGTTGCTGGTGCTGATCAAGCTAAATTGGAGTTGCAGGAAGTGGTTGATTTCTTGAAAAATCCTGATAAGTATACTGCTTTAGGTGCTAAGATACCAAAAGGGTGTCTTTTAGTTGGTCCACCAGGTACTGGAAAGACCCTTTTAGCTAGAGCAGTAGCTGGTGAGGCTGGTGTGCCATTTTTCTCTTGTGCAGCGTCAGAGTTTGTTGAGTTGTTTGTGGGTGTGGGAGCTTCTAGAGTTAGGGATTTGTTTGAGAAGGCAAAGTCGAAAGCGCCTTGTATTGTGTTTATTGATGAGATTGACGCTGTGGGAAGGCAAAGAGGTGCAGGTCTTGGAGGTGGAAATGATGAGAGGGAGCAGACTATTAATCAGCTTTTGACTGAAATGGATGGGTTCTCTGGAAATTCGGGTGTCATTGTTTTGGCTGCAACTAACAGGCCTGATGTTCTTGATTCTGCCTTGTTGAGACCTGGAAGGTTCGATCGACAAGTGACTGTGGATAGGCCTGATGTTGCTGGTAGAGTCAGGATTCTTCAGGTTAGTTTACTCTGAACATTGTTTTCTTCATTTTATCAACACCCATCCTTTATCGATTGAATATTTATTTTGAAACCACGTCTATATGCACCATGCTGCGTCTAGACTTTAAACAGTTTGTTTGCACATTGTTGGTTTATAGAGAATCATGATCGATTTACCAGTGAATCATGAAATGCTATGGTTCTTACATATAATTTCTGAATTTATACTTGAGTCATTCGCGAGACTATGTTTCAACTTTTTCTTGCTGTTGTCTGGTGTTGTTTCCTCATTCGTCATACTTTGGAAGGAAATCAAAAGTTGTGATAAATAGAGATTGAAATTAGCAAAATTGTATCTCCATTCTTTATGGACATACATCATGTGGCAGACAATAATGTGATACGTGTTTACCTTGAGATATGTGAGTGTTTCGCATGATCTATTGAGAAAATGTTCACTTGGTCAAAGTTTTGCTGAACAAGCTTGAGGTGTTATGCTTGAAAAATGTCTTCCATTTGCTGAACTGCTCGTCTTACTACTCTGAATGACAGGTGCATTCTAGAGGAAAGGCCCTTGCCAAGGATGTGGACTTTGATAAGATTGCCAGGAGAACACCAGGTTTCACCGGTGCAGATTTGCAAAACTTGATGAATGAAGCAGCCATCCTTGCAGCTAGGCGTGACCTAAAGGAAATAAGTAAAGATGAGATATCCGATGCTCTAGAGAGGATAATTGCTGGCCCGGAGAAGAAAAATGCTGTTGTCTCAGATGAGAAGAAGAAGCTGGTAGCTTATCATGGTATGGCAAAACTGAACAACATGCTTAGTAATTTCCTCCTGATGATTTAGTTAGAGTACATGTTTAACTGTGTTTACGTTTGGATTACAGAGGCTGGCCATGCCTTGGTTGGTGCACTTATGCCCGAGTATGATCCTGTTGCCAAGATATCTATAATTCCTCGTGGCCAAGCCGGTGGTCTCACCTTCTTTGCCCCCAGTGAAGAAAGACTTGAGTCAGGCCTGTACAGCAGGAGCTATCTAGAGAATCAAATGGCAGTTGCACTTGGTGGAAGGTCAGTTTTACCTATTCTACCTGGATAGATGCTTATTTCTCCAGTCTATCTTGAACTTATAATATGGAAAGATGAAATGTCAAAAATAATATAAAGGGGGAGGGGGTGGTGCATTTTTTAAGGATGATCACGAGTGTCGTGCTATTTTCATCTTTTGCTACACATAATTGTTACTGCTACAATAACTACATTTTAATCTCAAAAGGTTGAGGTTAGATATATGAATGTTCACACCATATTGCTCCATTTAAGCTCATCTCTTATGGGGTGTAGGATTGCTAATCTTTATCTGGCATTATTTATCCATGACCTTGCTTACCTCTCAACCTTCTAACAAGCCCAATTCTGTTTCTTGAATCCCTGCTCCCCCAGAGTTGCTGAGGAGGTTATTTTTGGACAAGACAACGTAACAACTGGAGCATCTAACGATTTCATGCAAGTCTCACGAGTGGCAAGGCAGATGGTTGAGAGATTAGGATTCAGCAAAAAGATAGGCCAAGTTGCCATTGGAGGAGGTGGTGGAAACCCTTTCCTAGGCCAACAGGTACATGATTCATGCAAGTTGTCTTTTCCATTTCCTTGTGTTAACCATGCCTTTTAATTTCAGATGTCAACCCAGAAAGACTACTCCATGGCAACAGCCGATGTGGTTGATGCTGAAGTAAGGGAATTGGTTGAAAAGGCGTACGAAAGAGCTACACAAATCATCACAACTCACATCGACATCCTACACAAGCTTGCTCTGCTGTTGATAGAGAAAGAAACTGTTGATGGTGAAGAGTTCATGAGCCTTTTCATTGATGGCAAGGCTGAGCTATACATTTCTTGATTTCACCAATGTATCTTCACCACTCTATTGTATTAACAAATATACATACAAATGTACACATTGAGAAATTTATTTTTTATATTTTGACAAATCAGAGTGCAAAACTGACATACGCATATACCAATAGAGCAAATGATTCTCTTCCTTTGTTATACATAGTTCTAAGACAATCACACTCAAAACAAATGATACAGAAATTTGGGCTAATTTTGTGATGACAAGAATAACTGATAGGGCCAAAAGAATGATACAAGAGAGGGTATTATCAAGATGCACGCCCTCCGCGTCTTTTCTCTTCTAGAATTGCAGCCTCATTCAACATGTCAGCTGCATCTTTGTGCATGTCTAGCTTCGACAGGGCAACTGCCTGCATGTAAAATGCAGTTGACCAGTCTGGGTGAACACATTGTGCTTGCATTGCATCTCTAAGGGCAGCATCTGGTTGATCACACATGAGATAACAAAGGCTTCTTCGTGCATAAACAGTTGGAGACACCATCGTTCCCACATCTACAAACTGCAAAGAGACACAGAAATAAGCAGATTGCCTAAAGCAAAGTTGTATTTAGCTCATCCATCTTACGCGCACAAGTAAGCTAATGAAAGAACTCTGTTAACCCAAATGCAAGCTAGATCATCATGCTACCTAATAACCGTGTATTAAGGGAATGCAGGAAATCTATACGACTACTCCAGCAGCTAGAAAAGGTAATGCAGTAAAGCATCCAATGAAACAGCAAGTTTCTGGCCACATCTTCGCTATCTCATTCTCAGAAAAGGTCATGCTACAATATTGGCATTGGATGCAGGGATAAAGCTAGAAATATGGTTTGTATCAAATCCTGGGTCCACCTCTGATTGGATGGAGTCTATAGATTGGTTGTTCTATTTAACATGGCAGATTTACCAGGCACGCAAATAATTGTGTTACAGCCCCGCGAACAAGATCAGCTTACAGTATGGAATTAGATCTCAAGAGTGCATTGACTTTATTCCTTGGATTATTGGCCAAGGAAGATTCAGCGGTGACACAAATAACCAAAAATGTCAACTAGATCACATACAGTATAGAATTAGATGTGGAAAAGACACCATAAACACAGGCCACATTCAGATTTTGGTCTTTCTATTAAATGGTCGAGCATAGATGGCTCTAAGGAAACTGATTTTTTTTTTCTGGAAAAGCCGCTGATTTTAAAATTCTAAATTGGATACATGATAGAGACTTGGGAATGTCAATCGACCCACACAAGAAGAAGCAGAAGACCTGCCATTCCTATCACCAATGAAGATGCATGTCTCAATTAATCAAGGAAGTAACTATTTATGGCATCCAACTACATAAATGGTATTCAGGAGTTAAAGTTAAGCATATTACGGTCTACCTCATGTCTTGTCTGGGTCAGTCTTTTATTGCCAAATGCCAATACTGACCTTACTGGGTTAAGGAAGTTGCAAGTTGTAACCAGTAATACAGATCGACACATTCTCATTAGATGAAGGCAAATACCTGAGAATAGCAATCTATGGCAGTTTTAAAGTCCTTGTCCCGAAATGCCAAGTCACCACGCTTTCTTGCCTCTAACATATCCCTCATTTGTTGAGTCCACTCTTGGAAAGACAACTGCATCATTGGGCATCCAACAACAACATAAAGATGTGAAAGAAACAGATGCTTCTGCAGTGGCAGTTTAGGTCAAAATAATTACCTCATTTGTCAGTTCATCGTCTTTATAATGTGTCATTACCAAAATCTGATGAATAGCTGTGAGATCCATTCTCGAACAAGCATCACCCATTGCAGAAAGAGGGTGCTGTGGAGTTGGTGGAGCTTCCTCACTCTTGGGAATACCCAACATTACATGAGATGCAACCTGCAATCAAACTATCAGAAACTCCTTCTAACCTCTAATTGGATAAAACAAATCAATCAATTAGAAAAAAATAGACTCAAACTTCCCAGCAGAAGCAGTTGCTCGGGAACAAACAAGACATGGACACAGTATACAACGAGAATTGAAGATAAGGGAGCATCTTAAGATGAAGGAGAAATGAGGAGGCAACATTTGGTAGTTAAGCTTACCAAACAAATTTTTTACAATATGAGCTTTTTATTTTCCCATATTCTTTGGAAGGGGAAAGGATAGAAAACAAGACATCAAGAAAAATAGAGCAGATTATGGTGGTAGGACTAACATCAGGTTTGCTTTGCAATGGACCAAGTGTTGAAACGAGGTCTTTGGTATTTGGTCGCTCCCTGGGTTCATACTGTAAGCATCGTGAAGCCAGATCAAATACAACAGTTGCCTCTTCTGTAGAGAAATTTCCCTCCAAATGTGAATCCATTAATAGAAGAATGTTTTTTCCCCGTATCATATCGAGTGCCTGAAACGTAAAGGAATGAACTAAGCACGTAAGATTTAAATTTAAATTTTAAAACAGTTCACCATAGGAAAGGGGAGGAATTGCAAAGGAGAAATGAGGTAAACACAATGACACCAATATGAAATGTTCTACAAGACAAAGTGAAGAAATATACTCTACACTAGTATTAACATCAAATGAATTTCTCCTCTTCCTTTAGAAAGATGATCAAAGACACAGAAAATGTATGCGGATGTATAGTCAAAACTGTCTCAAACTGCTAATGTTCCAAGCCTAATGTCCAACAACCCTCCTATTGCTGGTCTGGCAACAAATTTTGTACATAGTCTCAGACGTTACAATTAGTGGCTCAATCAATAATTTCCAGAGTACCAGTACATAAATACAAGTTTACAACACAAGAGAGCCTAAAATAGTGTTCCCATCATTGATAAGGTGACAATCCCAAGACTTGGTGCAAAAAGAGATGAATTTACTGCTAACAAACAGACTCTAAGAAACTTACATGACCAGGAGGAATATGTTTTCCACTTAGCAAGTCCAAAAGGACAGTTCCATAGCTGAAAACAACACTTTCTTGAGTGACTCTTCCTGCAAATAGACAATAAATTGTTCATCCCTTAATATCAATTGACAATGAGAATGATAATAAACAGAAAATGATAGATATCAATAGAATCACTTAGGCAGATCATAATGGAATCTTCCTTTTTTCAGTTGTCATATTTAAGTTCCATAACCCTTTCTCGGAAAAAGAAAAGAACCAAAAGCAGGAACATAACTTACTACCAAAACACAAATGTATAACACCACCAGCATCAGGAGATGTAGGATTGGAATTCCAAAATCGCTCTGAATTGTGAACTTTCCTAGAGAGATATAGTCTCACCCCTACCCACCACCAAGCTATCAGTTAACAGAAGCCGATTACTATCAAGCAAAATTCTGAATATCTTGGTCAGAAATATAATTCAAACGAGAAAATGATGACATAATGTACATCAGGTTATTGGAGATGCAGAAGGCACCAAATTCAGTTACTAACATATTCACAACTTCTGTTGGAATTTCCTTCATACCTCACATCACAGAACTTTGTATAACAGCATTTCGGTCTACTATTTATTCATGCATCAAGAGGTCATGTAACACTGTTGCATTTAAATATCAGGATGTGAATACTAATTTTGCTCCCTGGAAAAAGTTCACTGTGAACACCTAAGGATAGATAACTCAAAAGGCAGGCACTAATTAAGAAGTATTGGACTCATATATATATTTCGAACAATCAACAAATTTAAGATTTTTCTACATATATATTTGAGATGAGATATTACTTTATACACCATTGAAGTAGACATTTCATTCTGTTCATCCAGGGAGCTCAAGACGTTTTCTTGATTTACACATTTTTTAAGTAAAAAGCAATTAGCAAAGTTACTCCATACATCCTCTTACTTTAACACACATGGAATCAGTGTCTCTTTTTAAATCAGCACCAGACAGCAGTCACAACCTCACATCATAAAATGGCTGTCTCGTGCAAGGAGACATACCCATCCAAAATGTTCCAGTCCCAGATAGCATCACTATCCATGGTAATAGTGCTAAGAGGAAAACTTTAGAACTCAACAGAGACAAAAACTTCAAAACTTTACCATTTCTTAAATACTCAGGAGGTGTATACGCAAGGTTCGTGCTATAACTTTTACCATCCCTGCTATTTTTCATCAGCCCAAAACAAGAAAGACGGGGATCGCCACTCTGCCAAAAATCATTTACAGAATTAATACAGTGATAAAAGTAAATTCAGGAGTCTACATTAGACATTACTCTAAAATGTATGAAGACATTCCAAGCTCTAAAAAAGATGTCATTCAAAGACCTCGTCAAAGAGAACTCTATATGCATTCAAGTCATGGTATAGTGGTCGACCTTCACTGCTACAGTAGTCCAATGCTTCAGCAATATATAGAGCCACTCTTAAACGCATAGCCCACTCAAGGGTTTGATTCTCCCCTGCAGAGAAAGAACAAAGAAAATGCATTTCCGCAGAAACCATGAGATGAAAGCAATATACAATATAAAGGTCAATACATTATATCAGATTAACTAGGAAAGCAAAATTCATAAAGCGACAAAGCAAGAAAAAAAAATATGTTAACAACAGGTGTATCCCTAAATTTATGTATGAAGAAGATAACGACAAACACACATTGTCTTTTATAACAAAGTTAAAGTTTTTTATGCCCCAACCATCACTCTGCCCGCTAATACGACAACAAAGAAGATAATAAATACTAGCTACAATACAAATTACCGACAAAACCAAAAAACAACGTTTATATCTCCCCAACACCTATTGGAGCAAAGCAGTTAATGCTATATTACGCCTATCTCTAACTATCAACCATAAAATTATCTCGATTCTTCGCTTCATTTCCATAGATAAGCTGCATTGAAGCTAAAAACAAAAAAACAAAAGCAGTAAACGATAAACATACAGTGAAATAGATGCTTTGCAAGTGTATCATTTGGCATGTACTCAGCTACAAGCAACCTCTCATCCCCATCAGAGCAGTACCCAATTAAATTAGCCAGCCTTTTATGCCTCAAATTTCCAACACCTGATGCTTCATCCTAATTCCAACAACATCAACAAAAATCAGAACAAATAGCAACAACACCTCAATCCTAAACGTGGAACCTTAGTAGCTCAGTTACATGGTTATATCCACTATATCCATTTAGGTCAATTTAGGTCAATCTCAAATCCACATTAAACCCTAGCTTCACAAAAAAAACCAAGGGCAATACAGTAAATAAATCAAAGTAAGAGGGCAATACCGCAAACTGTTTAGGATCAGGCCATGCCGATTTAGTAAACTTCTTAACAGCGATCCACCGCCGATTCTGCAACCTCCCCTTGTAAACCATATTCGGAGCCTTTTCTCCACTTTCAGAAACAATAAACTCTGAACTGAAGTTATTCGTAGCTGCTTTGAGCTCAGAAAGCGAAAACTCAGAAAACACCGGAACTCCACCATCTCCGACAGCAGCTCCGGCGCCGGTGCCGTTAGAAGCTCGTGCGTTTACCACCCCATGACGCTGATCTTTCTCTGAGCTCAACTCCTTCAAGATTGAAGATTGACAACAACCCATGATGACCCAAATCAAGAATCCCTTCAATTAAACACCATAACCAATCTTAAACCTCACCCAACCAAAAAAAACAACAAAAAAAGGAATACAACTTTATTATATGATTAAATTAATCATAAAAATAGCTTTTTTAATCATTTTTATTTATTTATTTTTTTTGGGATTATTATACAGCTAGAGAGATGAAATGGTGAGAATTGCAAAGTGAAAGTGAAAACTCAAAAAACTGTGCTTTTTCATTGACTCATTTGTCTCTCTCTTACACCTTTTTTCTGCTCTGACACAGCTTTCTCTGTTTTTTCTTTGTAACTTTGCTTTGTCCTCAAAAAATAAAAAGAAGTTATGAGGGTATTTTCGTCCAGTTTGCTGTTTTTTATTGTAAAATCTCGCGGTAAAAAAATCTTAATGATAGATTTAGCTACCATTTTGGGCCATATATTTTTTGGAAATTAGATTTAGGTGAAATTTTGATTAAATTACCAAATATTTGATTAGTTTTGGAAATATATTTAAAGTTTTTGTTTTTATAAAATGGAAAATTTGATTTAGGCGAAATTTGGATTGAAGTATTAAAAGTTTGCTATAGTTTTTGGTGATATATTTTTAATTTTTCTATAAATAAATATAGAATGTGACGTGTAATGATAAGTTTTAACAAAAAAAATTATTATAATTTTATATGATATTGTTGTTTTTATGATGTATTGGATGATGGATTATTTTTAAATTATAACATATGATATCTTAGTAAAAGTTATTAATTACACGATTACAAATATTTATTTGATAATAAAATTTAATTTGATTTAAAAACTTATCTTTAACATATTTTCAATCATTTTTTGGAAGAAATTTAATTTTCACTTTCTATGATTTTTATTTTAAATATTTTATTTCGAAAAAAAATATTTATTATTTCATATAACTAAGAATCCATGATATGTATATTCAGAGATATATTCACATTTCGTGATGTTCAAATTAGTTCAGGTCCCATTTGGAGCTGATTTCATATTAGATTGATTTGAAATTGAATTGTTATTTAGTATATTTATTTGAATATCTTAAATCTATTATTTTCCCTCATTATCATCAAAATTCTACAAAGTTATGAACACTTTCACATTATTATTTGATAATTTTATCAAATAGCTAATTATATATAGTTCATAAATAAGACATCAAAATATCTTAAGATATTATAATAATAAATATCATATTTATTTTATAAATAAATTTTTGTGATTACAGACTTACGAACATAATGCATAACTTCAAAAAGATCCAATGGTCATACAAAACATATAGCTTCTATACCATTTTCATAAAGTAATGATCATTTTATTTAGACTCATTTTATAAAATTACATTAAACATGTTATTATTGTAAGTAAAATACAATTCGATGAAGTGAGGTATCATAACACCAACTCAGTTTTAGGTGAACATGTGCATCTCGTTAGAGAAACGAGACGCACACGTGTCATATTTAAAATAATTTAATATTGTTGTACCTTCACGTGCGAACTTGCAAAATGCAAAATTTGTCACCCACGTTGTCTCGACTTCGTAGGGATCTGCGTGCAATTACATCATTCGCTGTTCCCAATTTTCTACGGCCTCCCTATATAGGCCCATAATTCAATTATTGGGCTTTTGGTTTCTTAAGCCCAGTCCAGTTAAATTTATTTCAACCCAATCAAGTACCCCTAATTTGGTTTTGGACATTTTCAAATTCAAAATATTAAAGATTATATAAAAGGGCAACTTTCACAATAGCAAACAAAAAATTAATATTTGTATGCTATAGCAAACTTTGCATAATGCGCGCCCTAGCAAACAGGTGTTAAAATTGTTTATTAATTTGCTATACATATACCATGTATAATTAGCTGCCGATTTCGCTTGCAAGTGTATAATTTCTTTGCATACAGTTGAATCGAATTAAAATTATGTATAGTAACATAATTATAAGTGTATAGCAAGAAGATATATGTTTTTCTCGTGTATAAAAAAAAGAACAACACAATATTACAACTTCTGTTGTATAAAGCTAAAAAAAATTGATTGTACTGCAATTGTTATACTTCGCAATTGTATAATTCGTTGCCTTTTTTTCTTGCAATATTTTGAAAGTAAACAATGTTGTAAAATTGTATAATTAAGTGTATAACACGAAGATATACATTTGCATGTGTATAGAGCAATTTTCGATCGCTTTATACAAAACAGAAACATAATACTACACTTCTGTGTATTAAAGCGAGAGAGGGAGCGACGAGAATGGAGAGTGGCGAGACCGAGATTTTTGGGAGAGGATACGCTGGCAAATTTTAGAGAAGGTTTGTGATGGAGCACAATTAAATCAAATCCTAGCTATTACATTTAATTTAGGTTATTAATTTGCTATTATATACATTTTTCCCTATATAAAAATACATCTTCAAAATTAAGGATAAGTTCAATATATACGGTATAACTCACTTTTTTTTTTTATTTTTTAACCCACGTGATGGTATAAAGGGAAGATGTGGAGTGTTAAAAGATTATTTGGATCGTTATTTCAATACATTCAATTTTTGGGCGAGTTTCAATTTAGAAGGTTGAATTAACTATCAGAAAATAAAATAATGTTCGGTAAAAAGTAAACTCTTTGAAGTTTATTTTAATGTGAAGGGAATATATTTTTTCCTACCTTTTTTGGTTTGATTGACATAACAGACTATTTTTTCTCCTTATTCTACAGTAGCAAATTTGTCTTTTCTAAATGGTTGCTATAATTTTGTAATTATAACAATTGATTGTAAAACTATATTACTTTGCTAATTATTTTCCAAGTTCCAAAGTCAACAATTGCTGAAAGGTAATATGACTTATAACTAAGAACAAATAATATAAAACTTCCTAATTTGGTTATATTTTGAAAAATATATGATTGGCATTTTGGTTAATTGGCGGAGTAATCGAAATGACAAGTTTCAAAGAGTAAATTTTTTGAGTAATATTAGATTTGTACATTTTGAAGATAAAAAATGTCAAATAACACATGTTACATATTCGTTTGTGCATGTTGATTTTCTCTTCCACGAGTATTACAAAGCTTTAAAATGTATTATTATTTGAATTTTTTGACGCACAATTTAGAAAGTATCTATTTCGAGTTTGCTGTTCTGACTAAGAAGTAATTATTAATATTCAAAAAAAAAAAAGAATCATAATTATAAAAAAAAAAATATTTCCTCGAGTCCAAAATCTTTTCTTCTTTTTCTCAAGGATAATTGCAACCCTTTTAAGAATATTTATATTTTTGGTGTATTTGCCTAAAAGCTATATTTATATTTCAATAAACTTTTCACTTAATTAACACTCATTAAGTAGAACAATAAGGGTAGATTTTGAAGAGAAAGAAAAAGGTGTTACATGCATGACTTCATATTAGTTTAAAACATTAAACAATTTGAAAGAAATTTAATTTGTTAAAACGACAAATATTTTGGATCTAAAAATAAATCAACTAAGGACAAATCTACAATTTGTTAAATAATTCACATGAAAGTGCTATAATTTGAATAAATAAAATCATAATCTAATCAAAGACATTGAGACACAAACACATGAAATGATGTTTTTTTTTTTGTTTTGTTTTATGTTACCTAACAAAAGATGATTAGTGTTAATGTGTTTATGGAGAGAGAACAATTATTCTTTGCATGCATCTACTGGCATTTTAGTCAGACAAAAGATGGGTATATCTGAGATTTTAATTTATTTATATTTAATTTGAGTATATAAAATTGTAGATGTAGATAATTCAATAATTTAAAAATGAAGTTTAAATAATGACCATGAAATTTCTTTAATTCACGAGTATATGCTTCTAGAAGGGAACTGTTCAAAGAAAGACAGTTAGTAATTAGTATAGAACGATTTTTCATTGGAGTGATTTAACCCATACTACCTAACCTATTATGTATAATAGTAATAATAATAATGATTGTTTTTTTATATAATTTTGATTATTATTATTATGGTATGGTCTAGCGCTAACTATTCCACTGGATACCTTTGGATATTTTTACTACTCTTTTGTCAATTATGATAATTGTTTCAATTCATATATATTTTTTAAATATAGCTACATCGATCATGAAAAATGATTTTCTTAAGCGTAGTGTTTATCAAAAATTCTAAAGCAATTTTATTACGTTGTAAAGACACTAAAAATTATGATTAAAAAAATTGAGAACCAATTCACGTTGATTCCTCAGGTGACTACATTATGAGAAGCTAAAGCTAACATTATCATGAACAAATGATTGGTTCATTATTTGTAGTAATTTATGAAACTAATGAAAACATTGATCTCAATTATTTAGAACAAAATCATGTGCAAGTTTCTTTCTTCATTATTTGTGCATCTATTGTTTGGGGATTAATTTTTTAGATAAATAACGAAGAGGAGTCTCGAAGTAACGATAAAATTATATATTTATGTGTGATTTATAATTCATAACTTTAAATCGTAAAAGTAAATAAATATTTATTTTATGACATGTTTGTATAGACGACCATGCACGATCTTGAAATGTTGAGATCCTTTCTAAACCTTATTTAATTAATAATATTTTATGTATCGTACTGTTTTTTTTTTTCTTTTTTCTTTAAAGATAAATAGATATAAACCAAAATTAACATGTTATACCGCGTGCTTTAATATACCAACAGCCTTTCTTTAATACCTTGTGAATAATAATGATGGACTAAATATCGACTGAAAATTGTCACTATATATATATATCACTTTAATTAAATTCACATGATTCTTATCACTTTAATTAAATTCACATGATTCTTAACTGGAAAAAAAAGAAGAGAAAAAGATAGAGTTATTTGAATAAGCAATTTGCTGTTTTAATACAATATATCCAGCAATGATTTTTTTTATCTTTTAACAGGTAAAGCAGCTTTATTCATTTCAAAAAAAAAAATCTTAAATTAATTTCTTAATTTGGTTCAAAAATTGACGATTAGATGTGTAGAAAAATCAAAACCTGGATAAAATAAAATTGTATTGAACTTGGGATTTAAAAATCTACACATATTTGGGTTTTTAGTGTTAATTTACTCCTATATTCATTCAAATAAAAAGGCTCTAAATATACTAGACTGGATTAATTATTTAAAAATGACTCTCAATTGTAATTAATTGTAAATTTATAAAATTATACTTATATAATTCAATGTTCAATGATCCGCAAAATATTTGAATTCATTTTTTCGGGTGACATGATTTACAAGTCATGTTAATGTGACATGATTGAAGTAATTTTGAATTTTGATGTATTACTCATCAATCAAAGTAAAAGATGAAAAAAAGAATGGCGGACTGAAATTAAATGGAGAAATTTTCAAAAACAAATTATTTAACTCAATGGAGAAAAGTTACATTAGATATATTATTATTGTATTCAATAGTAAACTTTTTTTTTCTCTTTAATCAAATCAACTTTATAATGATAACAAATCGAATAGGTTAAAAAATACAATTAAGCAAAATATACATGTATGCATCATCTTTAATTTCTTTTTCTATTGTGTGAATACATTAAGCAATGAAACTCTAGCATTAATTAAACTCCTAAACACTTTCTCCCCACAATTTTCAATCCCACAAATACAATCTTCCAATTCATGCAGTGGTTGTAGGAACAATTTTCAAATAGTAATAGAAGTGGTATGTGGTAGAGATAGGAAACAGTAATTTCCCATTCAATTTATAAAATTCCACAATTCCTTCATTTTCTTTCAATTTTTTCGTCTTCTTTCCTAATCCAATCCATGAACATGATGGTTTTGCATATGCCATTGATACTCCAAGTCCATTAAAAAGTGCAATTGAAACTAATTGTGTTACTTCTATTATGTCTTTCATCACTTCTGCTAACTCTGCATCACCATCTGGTATTGGTATAGTTTGTTCAGGTATAATATATTTCCCTATACATTGTACATTCAATGCGAGTTTATCCATTTCCTTAGCCATTTTTCTCAATGCTTTAGCGTATGAAGCAATCTTAGATTCATCTTTACGCCTCAGAGCTACCTGTTGAAACATAATATGATTAAATATCAATGACTAAAATTGTATACATTATAAAATCACACACATTATCAAAGATTTGATACCTCGAGAATTTGTATGAAAAATGAACTTGGATAATAAGGTGGAATTTCCCAATCTAGTAACCGGTAAATTACTAATCTTTTAGCCCACTTAGCTAATTGGGAACAAAATTTAAAAAATGGAATAAAAAGAAGGCCATTTTATGCAAAGGCGCGGACAGTAGTTTTTAAAAAATAGTAATTTATGAAATTTGAATTTTTCAAAAATATGATCGAAAAGTCTATTTTTTATTTATTTAAGTTTTCGGCCATGAAGGACGAATAACATATTGCCATATGATATAATTAAGTAAATAAAATTATCGTACCTGAGCTGCTAAATGTTCTTCCTTAAAAGTGAGTATCAACGTCTGGAAGATTCCATAAACGTCGACGAAGTGAAGGAAATCATCTAGAAGTTTCTCGACCAAATCGGAATGTCCGTTTAAGGATTCACGTGTTTGTGGAAGAAGAAGCAGATCATCAAGAGATTCATGAACAATTTTGAGTTGATTGAGTCCATCACAAATCCAATTTGAAGTTCGATTTTGAGGGCTTGAAAGCCCATGATTTGAGCTCGTTTAAATCATCTTTGAGCTGAGAAATTAATGGATGAGATCGACATGGCAGACTAGCAGATCGAACATGGAAGGATTTTTTGAGTTTATTTGAGTGATTTGGGTGATTTGGGAAAGAAAGAGATCTGCGAAAATTAGCCACCATTCGAGGAGCCATTGTTATCGATTTTGATAGTGTTTTTTCTTTTCCCATTTTTTGTACAGAAAAAGGGGGAAAATTTTGTGAGGAGTTGGACAGTTGAGAAGTGTTTATAAAGGAGACAAAACAAGTGGATCTAAATATTTATTAATTGAGTAAGGTGCAAAATAATAATAGTACTAGTAGCATATATTAACTCGACTTTATTGACGCGTTTGGAAATAATTTTTCCAATTTTCATAAGCTTCAATATAAGTTTAATTTAAATTTAATAATATTTACTTAAATAAATGTATTAAAATACTTATTAAATATGTATAAATATTTAGTTTAAAACTTAACTAACTATAAACATTTGAACGAGCCATAAAGTTAAAACTTTGATTTCTCCTCGAGTCACTACGTATTTGTCATTCTTTGTCTATTTTGTTTATGGGCAAATTTGTAACTATTTTTCATAATTGTGGAGAAAAAATGAATCATCCTACAAATTAAATAAATAAGAGATATGTGATACGAAATCAAGATCGATCTAATAACTCTTGAGATATTATTAAATAATAAAAATGTATTCTCACTAACAATTTAAACTTCTAGATAAGGTGATCATACACTTTAACATGATATCAGAGTAGATAAAAGTCTTGAAATCGAATCTCACCACCACCCAAATTGAAAATAATTTTCACGTTCAATAATAACGATTACTTGAACAAATTTAATTATTTCGTATGACTTATAGTTAGAAAATAAAGGTATATTTGAAATAATTTATAACGGTAAAAATATATATTTTTGACCCCATTTATAAACTATAAGCATGCGAAATAATCATTTATACATTGACATTATTACAATTTGGTGAGTTAATATTAGGTAGATGTAAAATGATGGAGTAGTAATATTTTTATGATCATGTAATTATTTTTTACTTTTTTTTAAAATACGTATAACTGAATTAATTAAAGAGCATAAAAGAGGGAATAAATCCAGCTGTTTTTGGGGAAGCCCAAAAAAAGGGCAAAATCCCGTTACTAAAGGTGGCTAAGAGGATGATGATCTGTATTTATGTAATTCACAGGTTATACTGGTTTTCCTGTTCTGTTGGAGCCTACACACCACGTGCCCCTCACACCCTGTCTGTCCTTTTTTCGTTTTTCAAAAATCATCTCAAACTAGTAATCTCGATCTATATATATTTGAAAATGTTACATATTGTTAAATTACGCAATTTTATTACACAGTTAATATCAGATATGAATCTGCATATTTAAAAGTAACAATCTTCGTTACTTACTTACACGTGAAATTACTATCAAATGTTGTATAACATATTATATGTGTGCAAATACTTGTTTTGTTATTTTAAAAAAATATAGCAATTCTTGATAAATGTATTATTATTTTTTTACAGAAAATAGACAAATTATACTACTTCAATTCTTATAATTTAATTTTGTTAAATGCCCAAGAGCTAGTTCTTTCTTTCTAAATATGGAATTATTAGGTGAAGAGCCCATGACTTTTGTTGGTGTTAGCGCAAACAAGTCAAATTAATTTACAGTATGACATTTTTGTATTATTCTACCACTTGTCTAATAATTTTTTTTTTGTTTTTGCGTTGGTATAATACTCCTATTTCAGTATTTTCTGTTTTCGTTTGATGCATTAATGTATACTGCCCATAAATACAGCTATTATATTTCTTTGTCCTGACATATTTGGCATTATAATTCGAACAGTAAGACTATCATAGATTTTATTTTTTATTTTCAAAGTGATGATTAGTTGAAGCTGAATTTTGACAGAGAGATTATTTGCGTTTATTTACAAAATAATGTTCATTGAATATGTTATTTTTATCATTTTAGGTTATTTGCGTGAGTATTCAATCTATGGCCTATTGTACTTTGGTGTGAAATTTGTTCCATTAATTTGTTGCAAATAAAGCATCAAGATGCTATTTTGAAAAAAATCAAAATATTATTATCATCATAACAAGGAAAAATCTACAAGAAAAACTTGCCATTAATCACACAAATTGTTTATAAGTAAAAAATGTCTCGTTGCAAACCAAGTTGCTCAAAAGAAAAACCTTACTATAAGTTCAAAATCAATGTATGAGCTGTTTTATTGAAGATCGAAAAAGACTTCGATTTAACGTGTTGAATTAATTATAATAATGCGGTGAAATTGATTGCAAAATTTAAAGTATAGACTATAGACTATAGACTTAAGTCACTTAACTAACCTCACGTGTCCCTTTAGAACGCGTACCCGCAATCAAAGGAAATTAAGCTAACATTGGTATCGATAATATATATATTCGGTCTGTTTTATGTATTTAATTTTATTTTATGTGATATAAGTTTCAAGTGAAAAAAATTCTCGAAATTTAGACAGTTAAAGAATGTCAAATGTATCAAAATAATTTTTGATCTCGTAATTTTGGAACATGTTCCAAAAATTAAATTAAAAAGTTGCTAAAAAAGAAAAAGTCTATATTTGTAAAAACTACTATAGAGAAAAGTAGATCAAACAAATAAAAACGAATGAGGTACTTATGTTTAGCTGGATTAACGCACGACTTAACTTTATCATTGTAAGGTGTCGAGTGTGAATTTTCAAAAAATTTAACAATTTTTTTGTGAAGATTTTATATTTGCATTAATAAATATTAAATTATCTCGAGAACTCAGCAATAAAACAATCGCTTTAACAACAAACTTTAAAATTATAAATCAATGCAAGAAATATTGTTAATGAAAATTTATATATAGCTAATTCCATTTGTTGGTAACTTTGGAGTAGTTGTTGCTATATTTGTTTTCTATTAGCACTTCAAATTTAGTAATTATCTTATGAAATTTATTGAGTATACAACAAAATTAAAAGTTTAAATAATTACGTTTAAAGTAACAGAAAATTGTCTATCATTTCTAGTATATTATAAGTAAAGTAATTAAAAAAACTTTTTTCCTAGACGGAAATTTGGTTCTTAACGGTATAATTTACAGCTAAGAATAAGTATTGTCAATATATGAATTTATGTCTATTTATTCACATTATTGGTTCCCATGCAATAACAGAGGACGTTGCATGCAACATGCACTTTAATAATTGAGTTAGGTACGTAGGAAACACCTCTATTTTCATTATTGTTCTTTTCTCTTGTGTAATATTTTCATTTCGATTATTAATTTTTATTGTATATTTGTTTGATATGTATTATTTGAGTTAAAGGTCTTTCGATAATAATTTTTACATAAAAAATAAAATATTTCATATATTTTATTTCTTATACTCGTATAGAATTACATTGGATTATTATTATAAATTTCCTTTCTTGTAACCATGCACAAAGTAATAAAGTTTTTTGGGATCCAAAAATAGCATAGTATTGTAAATATATAAAATCAAAGAGCGTACGTAAAAATCAATGAAATCGCATACTTTTAGAAGTTCTTCATATTTTCCCTTCGTTTGTACGTAGCCTGATCTTTTACTTCTTTTGTAAGCATCTTCTTTTATATATAATAATGTATTTGTCACATTTTGTTTTATAAAATGCGAAATTAATTAATTTTTAAGTTGAATTAAATTAGATAAATTCAATATTTCAAATTAAATATACTCAAAACTTATATGATAAATTTAATCCTTTTCATATTAATTACATGATGTGAAATTCATCTTGAATTGTTAATCAAAATAGTACAGTGTTTTGATTTTCAATAAGCAAATGTGACAAGTAAAAGTAAACAGAAAAACAATATACATACGAATAAATCACAAAAATTTAAAATTTATATCTATATTTTACATAAATATGTTGGTGACAAATAACAGAGTTCTCGATAACACAAATTATTCCGAACATCATTATCACAAAAAATAATTATGGAGGTGTTTGGTACGTGAAGTCATGCATGAATTGCACAATTCCCTCGATTGATCAGTCCAATATAATGACGGTTGCAGGAAGATCTTTTTATGATATTATGGGATTATGTTAATGTTCAAGTTGAGGCAATTAATGCCACTAATTCTATCTTGTTTAATTAATTAACTTATGTAGATTTAAGTGGAAAGAATCAGAATAAGGACAACCTGTAAAATCATACACTTTAAAACCTTTTCTAATGGATCGATCATATACTCATAGAAGATCCATGGAATTAATGAGGAATATTATCGCGCTTTTTTAAGTTTAACTATATGAATTTTGATTAATAATATTTTATGAACACGGAGATAACTAAACAAACGTTACAAAGCTCGGCTGTCAATGTTGGCTAGTAAGGCCACATCTATTAAATGCACACATGGTGGATCACCCTGCCTATATACATACATATATAAACGATAATAATATAGTTATCGTTAAAAGAAAAATATACTATCACTGAATGTATTTTTTATTATGATATTTCAATATTTTGTTTACAATAGATGTTTAGAATCTAATTTTTGTAGTTGTAATAAAAAAAATCTCTCTCGATGTAGAAAATTAATTACGTTAAGAATAAATTAAAGCTGAAAAATTCACTAATTATTATTCAATTTCTAAAAAAAAAAACAAAAGAACATTTATATATATTTTTAGCAAACATGACAACTAACTAGAAATAAAAGGAATATATACAACCTATTTTTGGGAATAAAATAAAATATCTCTATTTATAATCGGTTGTTAAATGTTGACCTTGAAATAACTGAAGAGCCATATCGTCAACGAATAATCAAAGTTTTGGACATGCTTGGTTAGTTGTTTGGTTTGCATTATGCATGCCTCAAATCCAATAAAATTCTCAAAGAATTATTATTTTTACGAGAGAACGACAAAGACGAGAATAAATATTATGTTAGATAGTTTAATTTTATAAGTGAAATATGAAGGTCAATAAATTGTACGTAAATATTATTTTTATTTTTGTGTGATTGAAAGACGGTTTTTGGTGGACGATTTTAGTGATTTGTGGTTAATTCATTGTTTTCTTTAACTATGAATTATTTGATTAATCACGTTTTTATTTCTCTCATTTTTACTTAGTTTATGAATAATGAACGTGCGAATTACTTGGTTACATTACTTTATATTCTTCTCGAAATTCTTTACACTCTGGATTAGTTTAATTATTTCTCTTTTTCAAAATTATTATGGAGATACTTTTTGAATTTTGAGCCAGTCTTTATTTACTTGGAATATTAAGGAATTCTTACATGTATATTATTTTCAGTTATTTCATTATTTCATGGTTCCGTTGTTATATTTTTTTTATTCTAAACGTATTTATACTGTTTTTCTTATTAATTGACATTTTTTTTTATTATCATATTTTTATATTTCTTAAATTTATAAGTTGATTTGCTACACTTAAAACAATATTATTTCAAAACAATCTCTTTATCTCATAAAGCTTACTTATATTTTATACTCTCAAAACCTCACTGATGAAATTACACGTCGATTCTATTATTTTTATGCACTTTTCGACATTATTGTGAACATCACTCCCGCACGGTAGTTGGAATTTGTTCTATTTTTGAAGATAAGAGTCGTAGCGGCCGCCTCCCCGAAACGTTGGTAGGCAAAATAACACCACCCCCTTCTTTTCTTTACCCAGTTAATTCCTGATCCTCGTCACCGCCTATCCCCGAGTTCGGCGCCAATAATCCTGCTCGTCCGCCTCCTTCCCTCCCTACGAGACCAATACATTATACGGAACACCGCTAGCGAGGATACTTCCAATTTTCAGAACCCGCCTCTCCGCACGTGCAATTTTTTCTTTCCCATGATTTTTTTCATGGGGAGGGGAGGGGGGGAGAGAACAGGGTGGGGGGCCGGGGGGCGTGGGGAGGGCGGAGGGGTGGGGGGGGGTGTGGGGGGGGGGGGGAGTGTGGAGGGGGGGGGGGGGGGGGGGGGATGAGGTGGGGGGGGGGTGTGGGGGTGGTGGGAGTGAGGACGGTGGGGGGGGGGGTGCGGGAGGGGGGGGAAGGGGGGAAGAGGGGGGGGGGGTGGGGGGGGGGGTGGGGGGGGGGGGGGGGGGGGGGAAGGGGTGGGAGAAGGAAAGGGGGGTGGGGGGGAGAAAGGGGGGTGGGCAACTGAAAGGGGAGTGGGACGGAGGGGGGGGGAGGAAGGGAGGGGTGGGGAAGGGGGGAGGGAGGGGGGTGGGTGGGGTGGGGGGGGGAGGAAGTGGGGGGGGAGGAAGGAGAGAAGGGGGGGGGGGGGGGGAGTGGGGCGGGGGGGGGGGAGGGGGAGGGGGAAGGGGGGGGGGGGCGGGGGCGGGGGGAGCGGGGAGGGTGGGGGGTGGGAGGGGGGGGGTGTAGGGGGGGGATGGAGTGGGCGGGGGGGGGGGGGGGGGGGGCGGTAGGAAAGGGGGGGGAAGGGGGTGGGGGGGGCTTGGGGGTTGTTGAGGAAGGTCCGAATAAAGTGGAGGGGGAGGTTGTAGGGGGGGGTGGCGGGGTGGCGGGGGTGGCTGAGGTTTGGAAAGAGGGCTTGGGAAAAGGGGGAGGAGGAGGGGGGGGGGCGGGGGGTCGGGGGTGGGTGCGGGGTGCGGTGGGGGAGAGGGGGAGGGGGGGAGTGGTGGGTGGGGAAGCGGGGGGTGGGGGGGGGGGGGGGGCGGGGGGGGGGGAGGAGGGAACGAAGGAAGGGGGGGTGGGGAAAGGGGGGAGGGGGTGGGTGTGGGGGGGGGCGGGAGGAGGGAAGGAGGGGGGGCGGGTAGGTGGGGGTGGGGGGGGAAGGGGGTGGGGAGGGGGGAAGGGGTGGGGGGGAAAGGGGTGGGGGGGGGGGGTGTGGGGGGGGGTTTATTTTTTTTTTTGTGTAGGGTGTTGGGGTGTGGTTGGTCTTCGGCTGTGTTTTTTAATTTATTTTTATTATTTTTATTAGGTTTTTCTAATTTTTGTTTTTTTAATTTTTTTTTTTTTAGTCATTTTTGTTATTATTTTAATTTTTTTTGTTTTTTATTTTTTTTTTATAATTTTTAGGGAAGTTTGGTTTTTTGTTTTTGGTTTTTTTTTTTTTTAGTTTTTTCTTTTTTTTTTGGCTTTGTTTTTTTGTTTTTAATTTTTTTTTTTTTTGCCTTAATTTTGTGTTTTTTTTTACTTTTTTATTTTTTTTTACTTTGTTTTTTTTTTGTTAGGGATTTGTGTAGAAGGTTTTTTTAATTGTTGTTTAGGAAGTTTGGAATGTTAATCGTGTCAATTTCAAGGCAATCCTACATGCCTGAAGTTAGGTTTGGTAATTTAAATTTTCTCCTAAGCCTAATATTAGGTGTTAAATATGAAGTTTAAACAATACAAACAATATGTCAAACTTCAAATTATTTTGTCTACACATACCTATGAAGTTTATAACATTAGACTTTGAATCGCAAAATCTAAAGTTAATTCTGAAACGATTAAATATTTCCGTTATGCATTAAATGGTGGTCCATAGTTGTATTCACTATACATGTACTTGCCCATTTTTTTTCAAGGGAGTTGAATCCTTAACTCCAAATTGTAGGCTACTAGTCCTTAGCGGGCCTTCGAATGATTGGTCCAAATCAAATAATTATAGGCTTTTGGATTTAAGACCCAAAACAAATTACTATGAATTTAGTAGCTTTATACCGATCTATTGATGTTAACATGCAATTTCAAGAAATAATAGACCAAAGAGAGTTGCTCGGATGATAAGCAACCCCTGATGCATCCCACACAACAAAATATCGCAGCTCAATTGAGGTACAAAAACCAGGAAACTTTTCTCCATTTCTCTAAATTTCTTTCTCCATAAAGCTACAATACTACTTAGTATCCATGAGATATTCAACAACAAAAAAAGACCTGTGTTTGTCTAAGGTAATTTCTACAATACTTTTTGTTTCCTGAGGTAGAAAAAAAACCCTGTAAATGTGCGTTGAAAAAACTGCGTGGGAGGCTAGAAAACTATACATAGTTTACTAAACTATAATGGGTTTGGTGATAAACCCAATCGACAAATTTGAGACACTGGAGGAGCCTCCCAATAAGCAGTTTTTTTCATTAATTCTGCGAAATCTTTCACACACTGCTCCATTTTTAGATTTTCAACTCGTTGTCTGACTGCAGCCAGTTTATTACCTGCCACTTGGTCGAATATTTTCTCCCAACCACTCTCCCACTCGGCATGGGCATCACAGAGCTGAAGGGTGTTATTGGTCCAGTCAGTCCAGCTCCATCCTCTGTACAGTTTATTCATCATGGAGCCAACACACTGGTGAGTGCATGGAGGTGTGCAAGGCCGGCACTTGGCACCACTTAATGGGCCTGGACTAGAAAGTGCTGCTACTGGAACACCAAAACGGGGTGGTGGAAAATCATAGCTACGATCTGATACAACACAAAACGGGAGGCGCTTAGAGATGTAGGGAACTCTGTGAATAGTGAGTTGGGCTTTGAATGCGACCCTCAGAGTTGAGGAGATGGTATCTGGCTGCATCCAACTCAGGAATCAAAGAGAGCCGTGAAAGAGCAACTACAGAAGTGTTGTAGTCACCAAGGCCAAAGCGATCATTTAAGCCACCGTAGGATGAACCAGAAGGGACTAAATAGGCGCCGGGAATGAAGTACTCGGATGATAATGGCGAGTTCCAGTATCCATCAACTCGGGTACGGATTATCCAATCGTAAGTGAAGTTGTTCTTGTGCTGGTACGCTTGAATCATCGTCAAGCAGCCCTCGACAAGGTTGAAATATTGCAGCAGGCCCTGCCATACAGAATCGTAAGATTTAGGTTTCAATTTTTGGGATTTATAAAAAAGCTAGTGTAGGTTATTAGCATTCCAGCCTAGGGGCCTTGTACTCTTGTAGTGCCAAAGCATTATGAGAGCTGTTGTCATTAATAAAGATACGTTCCTGCATTAAACTATACTCACAAATTTTTCTATTACTAGTTGATTTAACTTGAATTCATTTAGTAAAGCTCCCATCTTTGATGTATTAGTAAATAAATTCAGCCCACTTGAGAGTGTTAAATGTACTTTTTTCTCTTAAAAATATGCTTATCTTTCTTCAATATAAAAACAACAACTGCAATATACTCAGTGTAATCTCACACGTAAGGTCTGGAGAGGGTAGAGTACGATCAGATCTTGTCTCTGCCTCATAGAGATAGAGAGGTTGTTTCCGATTGACAAAATAAACTACGTACCAACCAGCGGATAGGCGGGAATGATTTCAACATATTTGGTATTTCTCTCAGCTTTCATTTTTTATGAGATTTTAACTACTCTAGGAAACTTTCAACCATCCATCTTCATTTTATAAGACTCCAAACGTTTTTCCACCTTGGACAGTAAACGCCATGCAGAGACAAGTCTAACTTGTAGTAGTGGGGCTGTCCTTTCTAAATGTATTTTTCTTTCTTTTGATGAACTATACAGATGCATATATAGCAGCAGTAGTGGACACGATCAGCTTACATCCCATTTGTAAGAGCTAAAGAAAAACACCCATTGACTTAACCTTTGAATTCATGTCTGCAATATGAGATAAGTGCTAATGCACAAGAATTAAAGAATCTAGCATAGTATCTCACAATGACAACATAGCAAGTTAAGTCCAACCATTGTTGGTCCTGCTTTGCATGCTGGAATTACTACTCGACTTAGGTGAAGGTATAAATGTTGGACTCGTAAACAACATATTAAATGTCAAGCTTACTTAATTATAATGTTTCAACTACCATTATCTTGGACCAGCGTACTTTTCAATGGAAAAAACTAATGAATTGGTAGAACTTCCAATAATGCTCCTTGAGAATAATTTCATTTTTTTTTCCAATTTAACAGTTCCCCTTCTAAAGTAACTTAATCGGGATTATGTCATCAACTTCTTGAACATTTTCATATTTCTTCCTCACAAACCTGTGACGCTTTTAGCTTAAGACCCCACAGAATTGATGAAGTCTCTGAGAAGGTAAACCGGATTTTACTTAAACTACCTGCCTTACATAGTATACGTTTTCTCTTCCATCTCTTCACTTCAGAAGATAAGAATTGAGGTGCGGTCACTGCATAACTGCAAACTTCCTCTCACCAATGCTTGTTATATAAATTTTAATAACCGCAACGTTTGGGCCAGTGTATACTAACCTCAACTAATAGGTATCGGATTTCATCAGATCATATATATCTCACTCTCAGCAACATCTCAATACCAAATTTGTAGAGGTCAGCTATATGAATCAATGTACTTATAACTCTATTCATCAAAAGTTCAGAACTTTGGTATTGGTCGTCAACCTACTGTAATTTTTTTTATATGTAAACCTTCTTGTTATTTGAACACAGTCGAAGTTACATTTCACCAAATCAAACCAAAAGAAACACCAGAACAAGTCGATGTCGACTGCTAACTAACTTGAGCCACTAGCTACAAACACTATTAACAACCTTCCAAAATTGGAAATTGCTTACAATTAATACACCATTAATATCTAAAGTATTTGTTATGATCCTAAAGAACAAAACATTTATGCCACATCACATTCTCCTTTTAGAATTTTGTTACATCAAACCTCAAACACTAGCTAAGCTAACAACAACAACTAAAAATCATATATAATAGAGTCCACGCAAACATTACTCTGTATCTCTCGATTAAGCTAAGCTTAAAATAAATAGATATATGAACAAACAAAAAAAGATGATACCTGAATACCATTAGGTGAGCCACGAGCACTGAGAACTCGGACCTGAAACTCAGTCTCTTTAATGGTTTTAGGCTTGAAAATTTTAATGGCGGAGATTCGAGGAGCAGTTTTTAACAAGGAAAGCTTGTATGCATTAGAATCCAACGGACTATGAAGATACAGATCAGAATTCGGATACTCTTTCAGAATTTTCTGGATTATAGAAGGCCCAGTTAGTTCAAACCTACGAGCTCCACCCACTATACACACAGCAATTCTAGACCGGTTCAACTCCTCCTTCGTTACCGATCGATTAAAAAAACCCGGCGGAAACAGAGGCTCAGACCGATCTAAGCCGGTTTTCTTCTCCGTTTGATTCGAAAAAACCGGCGGATGCGAAGGAGGAGGAGGAAGAGGGGCGTTATTGTTGAAAAGAGAGTTGAGAGGGGTAAAAGTGGAAAAAGTGTTACTGGCTATGGCGGAAATGGAGGAAAGAGAAAAGTAAAAAAAGAGAGAAAGTAGAGGAAGAATCAAGAGTAAAAGCTTCCAATGAAGATCTGAAGAAACCCATTTTGAACATTTATTCATCATTTTTGATTCTCTTTGTTTGAGATCTCTGGTTTCAGTTCTTCTTCCATAAATGGTAAAACAAAAAAATTGAATCTTCTTCTTCTGCAACTGGTGCTGCTTCCCAATGCTACTGCTCCTATTCAACAAATTACAAAAACTGTAGCTTGTCCGCCATGCACGGCCAAATGAAGAAATTTGAACTTTTTCTACGGCTAATTTAGTACAAAGTTGGCTGAAAATCATCCATGAACGTTCTTTTTTTTTTTTATTATGATAATGATGAATCTCGATTGTGAAAAACGAAAAAACTAAAGCAAGAAAAGAATATGAATATTTTATTTTACATGTATATAAACTATAGTAGTTTACTATAATAAATTAGTAATTAATAAGTAACTTACATTAGGGAGAAAAATTAGTACTAATGCATTTACTTGAGAGGGAAAAAATAAGCGAAATGCAGATGGATGAGTAATTAATTATGGAAATCGAGGAGGAATAAAAAGAGGGAATAAAGGTTTAAAAAGTGGAAATATGTAAAGTAGATCTAGCAATTGACATATATTCTCTACTTGACTAATTTATTATTTTGTTAATTTAAATATTTGTATTTGTTAATCTCAATAAAGACGACACAAGTCATTGCTTATGACAAATTATATTTATTTGACCAAACAATATATAATATAAATATTAATCCTATACATAAAATTTCACATCGGCTCTGCTGCCACATGTTATTTTTATGAAAGAAGTTTTACCTTTTCAGGTTTGATATCTGAATTGAGATATAGCTTGTTTCAAATTCAAATATTGGGAGGGTCTATCTTGGGGAGGTATTTCAAATAATATTTTAATTAATTTAATCTAGTTTTATTTATAATTTTGATCATTTTATTAATATGTTGAGTTCAATTAAATATGTAGTAAACATGGTATATTCATCCACATTCGAAAGAATACAAATAAATCCATATTTAAAAGATGAAAGTTTGTCGACCTATTAATTTTTATAAACATTTGGTACCATTAATAAGACGGTTCTAAAAAGTAATGTAGTTTATTTCAAATGAACTAGAGCCACCAACTTTATTTATTGATAGATGCTTAACTTACAATCTTAATTAGTTCTAGCTTAATTTATTTTGTTTACACTCTAGAGTTGGTCCTTTCAAAAATAGGCCCATGTTTATAACTATTATTACTATCTTAATACAATATCATATAATATGATATATTATGACAACATTAATTTACTTTTTTATCCTTAACTAACGATTTCAGACATCAAATTTCGAGAATAAAGTCATATATGGTAGAGAATGTTTTAAACCCAATGCAAATATGATTTAAATCTCTAAAAGAATGAACTAAATGAATAGGCAAAGTATGTTTTGTCACATTGAGAGTTGACAATTACAATCAAAATCTGAAAATTTGCCAACTACCATCAACATCAACCTTGTTTGAGAACAAACCAATTTGTCATTGTGACAAGGTGGGAGGCAACTCATCTTCTGGAGGCAGAGATGGACCAAAATCCATTGATGGGAACACACCGGGCGGTCTGTCTCGAGGTTGGATTGACAATAACTGGGATGAATTGCCTACAACATCTGCCCATCCATAGTGAGGTTCAGCCCTATAAATAATACAAGTAAAAACATGTTAGTTTAATATCGTAAAAGCTATTCATGAATGAGTTTAACTTCTATACGCTAACAACACACAAGAATAGAGACATGTAACTATCTGTAGTAAGTAGAACAAGTTATCTGAAAAATAAGATAGGCAACGTGCTGTAACTGCACTGATAATGTCCATGTTATGAGTTAAATCCTACAGCCTACTAACACTAAACTATGACTTACTCGTAGTAAGTTCCTTCATCCACAAAGATGTCCCAACTTTCGCTGTCGTGCTCTTGCCGTACTTGTGCACTTTGCTGATTCATGGAAACAACATTATTTATAAGTTCCAAGTGTAAAAGTGCATGGAAATTGACATCTAACAAGCTGAATCTTAGTTCAAATTCATAATTGTGACATACCCATTTCCGAAGTGCTCCTCTCCCCATGTCCTAGACCATCCTGGATAATTAGGAAAAGGAAACTAAGAAGAGAATTGGATGATTGGTTAACTTAAAACTCAAAATAAGAGACACGGTAATACATATTATGATAGTTAGGGAATTTCTTTTCACAGCTCAGCTTTCACCAGGAAAAACTTGTAATTGGTTTTTGTGTTTTAGCACCCAAGTCCTTTTGGAATGTAAAGATGTAATTCAATTAAATAGAAGGTAGACATACTATCACCAACGGGTGACACATGCCAAGTCTCTCCTTGCCGCGAACCAATTCCAGCGAAAAATTTCTCTTCCCACTTGTCTCCCCATTTTGTTCCAAGCTCAGTTTCTGCCCACTTATCTGTCCTGAGAAAAGGAGCATGGAACGATAAGCAATATAAACCACCTTGTCAGCAACTCAAGACCACTAGGGAGGTTTTGACAAACTTTCACCCCTTTAACAATGCCATTTACCCATTCAAAAAAAGTCAGAAACAAGCAATTATAATAATGTCATGAAAAGTAGAGAGTAAATATGATGTTTAACCTCAAACTTCAAGCAATGTTGTTGATATCAGTCAAGTTTCTATTGTATGAGATTACAATTCTAGAGGGCCAGTTAGGACATATAATGACCAAAGTCAAGATTATCTCACCATTAAATTCTAGAACTTGATTTATTTCCCATAACTAGTGCAGTAGCAAAAGTTCAGCATAAACACAGAGGTTTATCTAGTGCAAGTGTGAACCCAAAGCAGATCGTTGCAGTTCTAGTTTATTATTATGTCTTGGAAGAATGTATTCTAAAGCTTTTTTGCTTGTTCAGGTGACATAGCATAACATCATTTAAAGGCAAAAACAGGTCGAGGGACTTCAAAGTGCCAAGAGTTAAGTGGTAAAGCACTATCTATAGTTACCAAAGTGCCTCCACCAGAGCTCCACTATATCAAGAGGGCCAGAGTCTGATGCTAAATTACTAACACAACAAATAGGTATGTACCATTTAAGAACAGATCCTCTTCCATCATAATGTTCTCCCCATTTCTCCCACCACGATTGTTCGTTTAATCTGCCATACTTGTGTGCCCCTTTCTCTGTCCAACCCTTTGCATCATACTTTTCCCACCTGCATATGAAATATCAATGCTTAATATCTTATTGTGTATGTATTCATGATCATGTAAACTAATAATTCCCCTCAAAATCTCTTACCAATTTTCATACCACCCAGCATTCTCAGTGCCTGATTTTGCTTGTTTTTGTGCACTCCTTTCAATCCTAGCAAGATTACTGTAGATTGAAAATGCAGCATAATTATTTTAATAATTCTCCCGGAGCAGCAAAGCAATACTCAACAGGTTATATTATTACAAAATCTAAGAGAACATATATATAACCTCCATTCATCTTGGTGAAGAACTTCCCGCCATGTTTCCCACCATGCGTCCCCTTCAACATTTTTCCCGGATTTCTCAACACCTGTTGATTTTACAAAGGGAAAACTTGACGCTTCATGAAGTACAAAATAAAGGATGACCATGGAATCATTAAAAACCATTGTAAGATAGAAAATTTAAATCAAATGCAGCAAGGTTATACATATTTAAGGTAAAAAGTCATACCGAGTTCTTTGTATCCAGTCCAATCACTTTTCTCCCACCACTGTCAAGGAGATCAACAAATCCAATTAAAAGCATCCACCTGGGATGGTACTTGATAAGGTTATAAAATAATGTCTACAATGAAACTTGGATTCCAATATTTCTTCAACAACAGTTTGTTAAAGAGGATGCAAGAACTTATTTGCGGTACTTTATCCATCAGAATAAGGTATTCACGGTTAACCAATAAACCTTTTAATAGTCTGTCATATTATTATCCAATCATTCCCAGATTCCAATAAAAAAAGTACATTGTGTTCAAGTTTAGGACATAAGTTAATTTTCTGATAGATAAACATTCCCCATATTCTACACACTTATCACTGGCTCAACAGTCCACAAGCCTAGCCAGAGACATGTGCATTCAAAACCAGCAAAGAAATTGATTCATGTGATGACTAGACATGAAAAAGTTCTTGTTATTCTCCTTTAGCTAACCCTCTACTTCTTGTGCTTGTGTCATCAATGTAGTTAAGACATTACAGTTCTGTGTTAAGGTTTTAGCTTCATACTCTTGAGATTGCACATCAGGTAAATATTAATTAATGCAAAAAAAGTGAGATGTCCGTCCTTGGAAAAGGTGATCCCACATAATAGGTTTTCAAGTATAATTTTTCAATACAATCTTCAAGATCCACAACAACACAACCATACACAAGATTAAGAACATGCGTACCGTTTCTTTCCATTCTAAGGTACCATCACTGCTCTGACCACCCATCCTTGTCCATCGGCATCGGTATCCATTGTCACCAAGGTCTTCCCCACTCTCCCGATACCATGTACTGCCGTCCTCGTTTACTCCAGTTTCATTGACATTATCATTTAGCATACTGATGCCCCAATCTTTCTCATTAGCAATGCCCGTGTCTATAGAAAGGAAGGGTGATAAAAAAAATAATCATCAGGTGTCATAAAGACAATTACAAATGTAATGCGACTAGAGCAATTATCAGTATTATCTGAAAAGAGAAACACTCTTATAAAAACCAAAAAGGAAGGAGCCATAACTACCTCTTTTTGGTGGAGAATCACGGGACTTAGGGCCTGAACTTCTCGGGGTGCATCGGGAAAAGAATTTTTCTGGCTTTGAAACAAATCTAGACCTGCGTAAAGAAAAGTTGATGAAAATCACAAAAGAAAAAAAAAAGCTACTTCCAATCAAGTATGAAGGACACACAACATGGAAAGATGGAGTCTGTAAACCGTGAAGATATTCGAGATACTAGAAAGTCAAACACTGCTTTGGAGTTCACATCAAGATTATCAGGTCTATAATGAAGGGTTTGTTATTGGCCATCCAACAACTATAAGTAGCATAAACAGAGGAAGTGATATTAACAAAATGCAGAATTTTTTTAACAATAGGATAACTCTTATTTTTCTTCATGCCTTGACAATAACATGAAGATACATCCAAATCAATTGTGAAATTCATAGTATGAAATGAAACAAACAGATTTTATCTAATTACTTCCGCATTACTTCTTAGATAACTAGAATATACCAGAAAGTCGTAAAAGTTGCAACTTTAGCTCTTATAATAAAAGATTATTATTAACTAGTCCAACCAACCTTGAGTGCAGTTTAAGCATGTATTAATTCTACGCAATAGAATCTATTACTTTGAGTATGAAATTGTTCAATATCTTTGCAAGTGGACACAGCAATATCTGACTAAGAGCTCAAAATAACCTCAGTATAATCCTATACAGATTGGTATCCAGATTGCTAAAAGCAACATATTTGAAAGGGGTTCAGGTGTTGATAAACAATATGATACAAAATTCTCTTTTGTATCAGAATCGGAAAGAACAAAACATACAAAATCTCTACACCATATCAATGACAGAAAGAAAATATTCTTTTTTTGTTTTCATTTAAGCTAATCATAATGTCTGTCCAAACAAACCCATGTGATGTCTCATCAGCTTCTGCCAAATAACATCTAAAGTTAATTTCTTTCATATATAAATATCACATTACTTCTAAAGCATCCTAAAAACCTGATAAAGGAGGTGACTTTAGCTCTTAGAATAATAAGAAAATTACTACTAATCAATCTCCAACCTTGAAGTGATTCAGCTTAGTCATGAATAATGATTTACTTTGAATATGACATTGTTTGACAATTTTGCAAGTGGACATAACAATACACACTAACTAACTCAAAAGAGCCTTATTATAAGTTCAACAACCACAGGATGTGGTGTAGCGATGGGCTGCTCCTCCTTTAACTAGAGTTATCGGCTAAAATCTTTGGTTGGGAGCTTTCATCAATGGAATCCGGATTAGTTTGGCTACAATGTGGTTACTAGATACCGGATGGGAAACCCAAAAAGAAAAAATATTCAATAACCAAACAAGCACCACCCTTTTCGGGTCACCTATATGAATCCTCAATATCCATTTTGCTAAATTTGCCTCATTTAATTATATTAGTCATTCAAAAAGTATTTCTTACAATTCAACCACCTATTCCAGTTATTATGAAGATTGATTGCAAGAAATGTAGTGAAAATAAAAATTGACTTACTGAGGAGATGCAAAGGGCATTGGGGAAGAAGCTTGAGTTCTCATATAATTAGCAGTGATCTTCTTAGAATCGAACCTTCCATCATCACCTTTATCAACGCCATTCCCAGAAGCACTACCACCTCTAATTGGCATCACAGAATCTGAACAACAACATTGTATACTGAAGAAACCTCCGGTACTACTCCTCTTCTTCCTTCGAAATTCTACAAAACCATTAGGTAATGTAGGAAACACCTCAACTGCGGGCAGCTTAGCCGCCCCTATGGGCGCTGTGAATCCTCTGGAAGAAGCCGAAGCCGCCATTATTGCTCAAAAGAATGCCATTGGAGGTAGAAGAATGTGTTGATAAAGCCCTAGAAGTGAGTGAAGTTCAGATGGAGATTCAGAGAAACAGAAAAAGAGTTTAGTGTGGTGAATTAAAAAAAAAAGAAATCAAATAAGATTAGTAGAGAAAAATTAGGAGAATTTTTAGGTACTTATAGATAAAAATTAGTTTGACGGTAAAGGGACCAAAAAGTAAGATTGGATAAAATAAAAGGATGATTTCGAGAAATGTTGACTCACTAATTTGTGATTGGGTCCACTTACTTGTGATTTGCATCCATTGTGCCACAATGGATTTGCCACGTGTCCATAAATAGTGACTATGGGACCCACCTTCCCAGTTCGCTACTAGCCAAAAAATAGCAAGTATAAAATATGATTCACCAATTATATTAACTGTTATATGGTATGTATGTAAATATAATGCCTGCTTTCTTTTGAAAATGACTTGTTATACTGATGATGAAGATATCTAATGGGATCTATCTAATTTTTATTTACACTGTGTAAATAGGGTCCATTCATCTTACCTAATCTTGGATGGTAAGATGTATTTAAGGTTACTTGTGTTTGGTTTATTGAAATAAAGAACAATTTTGTGGAGTAATATACATATGGTTTACCAAATAATGGCGTCACTTTTTTGAATTTTTTTTCGTCATGACATTTATGTATTAGTCACTAAATATTCACTAGAACCAAGATATTTTATATTTACTTGATTAAGAAATGTAACAATTTGCCTATTGAGTTGGTGGAACTAAAAATAGTAAAGACAAGAAAAATGATCCCTTTGATGTTGTCTTCACTAGTTCAAGCAATTAAATAAGCTATATTGCATGTGGGAAATCGCAAAGTATAATATGGTAACCAAATTATTACGGCAGGCGGAAATAGCGTAATACAATTATTTGAAGTGTCAGTTCCTCTGTCTCTTTTAACAAATCTAATCAAGCAACATATTATCAGTAATTAAGGTGTGATTTCAGTGATCAATGAAACAAGATGTGTAGATTAAGACATTTCTTTAGTGAAGACAAAATAAATATATGAGTAGGTGAGTTGATCTATTATTTACCAAAGTTTTAGCAGACAACAAAAGCAAATCAATGATTTAAACTTCAATTAGCATGAGATATTTGAAATTATTATATACCTATGCGGGTGAGAAGTAACATAGAGGTAATGCAAACATCGATCACCATGCATATATATTCAAGTCATCTACGTTTGCTTAACAATTTGTATAAGGTAATCCCATCCTGATTCTTTTTTAAATAAATACTGATTTGAGTTTGGTTTCAATGTGATATTAAAATAATGGATCATATATATTGAAATTTTAATTCATTTGATCATGAATTTTGAAAATTATCTTTACAATATTTTCAAATTCCCCAAAAATCAGTCTGTAAAATTTCAGTTCCATCCACAAAACTTTAACTCGAATTTCAAGTTTCAAACTTCAAAGAGCTTATAGTAAGTAGCCTATTTATTATGACAATGTTCACATCTCAGATGGTACATACTCCAACTTACTTCTTATGTTATCACGTTTATTCTAGCCTATTGTCATTAAAAGAAAGTCTATAAATTTTGAGGGGAAGAAAGTATTACTTGGTGCAACAAAATTAATGAGGCTGAAGAAAAGGAAAAATCAATTAACCATAGGAATCACTGGTAGAACCATATCCTGCTCACCACATGTCGAGAGGAAAGTGTCTGATGACATGGCATAGGTACAATGCTGACGCTGAAATTTGAACACAATGGATAAAGCTGACTCACCACATCATCCACACATGACTACTGACACATTTCATGGTGAAAAACACCTCCACGTGTACATGAAAAAAGATGACTACTTTAAAAATGATTTCTGACACTGACTTTTGCTGTTGAACTAGGAAACCGAATCACTTTTGACAAGTTGTAGATATGCTATACCCTGTATGTTTTGGATAAGCTTTGGGTCAATTCAATAACTAGTAAGGGGTTGACAGATTTCCAATTTGGAATTGATTTTCCAAGGTTGAAAACTTTTATAGCCACATCTTCCCCCCTGCACCTCCCTGTTTTTGCATCATCCATCATACGCATCATAACACAAATCAAATGGTAAACACGTATAAGGCTCTAAGTTTACACCAAATACATAAATGCATACCCAAATCAACTAACTAACTGAAATCACAAAGGTATCGTGTTATTACGGAACATTAACAGAATATATTTTCGCAAAAATAAACGAATACAGTAAAAGAACCCGATTATATCTGTGTGTTCAAGGAAAAGAGATGATTAACACTTTGGCCACAGAATAATAAAAGTCTAGTTTAGTGACAATAACGTTGAGTGGGTCCGCATAATGAGTACCTGGTCGGATGTCCACGGGAGAGAGAATCTAAAAGATGCGAAGATGTGACATCACTCTTTTCTGACGCTCTTAAACGTGCAAAGTTATGACAACCATAAACTATAGTGAATGGAAAATGTAAATGACCATGTGCCATACGTTTAAGAAAATTCAATCTGGAGTGAAGCTGCAGGCTTAGAAGCTTCCGCATGAAAATGAACTGCAAACGTCATACTAGATAAAATTAAAGAGACCTCTTGCAAAATTCTACATTCCACCTCAGCAGCGTTAACTCCATCATGAACACATGGTTCAGTTTCAAGAATACAGATTTGGAGGGGGACATACTGGAGTGATACAAACATTAATAAAGAGATGAGTAGTGTGGCAAAGGGATAATGAGCTCAAAAGATGGATCAAGAGTTCATACTTACTTCGAGTTGTACTGATTTATTTTCTTGGAAGATGAGGCTTGATTGATTCTACAACCACCTGTTAGGAAAAAATGCTAAATTAAAACAAGAAAACACGTGGTGCCAATTCTCAACTTAAAATAAGACAACTCTGTTAGACTATTCATCATGTATTAGAAATAATAGCAAATTGCCAAGAATACATGCACACTCATGGGAACATTTTCTATGTTATCCTGAAATTGGCTCAGAACTCCAACAAAAGAAAAGACACAGATGCGACCAGAAGGAAAATTAGAACTCTCACTTTTCTTTTTTGAGAATGTATTATAACTTACTTTAATTCCTTCAACAGAACCTGTATAATAATGATTGATTTGAACAAGCTAAAGACGGCTATCGAAACTAAGAAAAGATTATTATTAAATTTTTCCTCACAATTGTCCAAAAAATAAAATAGCATTTGCAGCAACACTTCATATTGTTTATGCAAACCAAAGCAAGAGTAGTTCAAGAATGCAAAATCTGCTGGTTATTATCCAGAGACGTGTGTATTTTTTTCTTGGTTCTGATGATGAATAACCATAAGAGGCCTTACCCTTCCATCATATGACAATGATGCAAATATCCATGGCTCTCGACAGCTCCAAGCAAGTCCTAGAACCAAGATGGACTAATCAAATGTCGCTTAAAAACTCAGCTGATAAGGAAACAGCAAATGGGACTTACCATACACACTGTCTTCATAGTCACTATATGAATTAAGCAATGGATCCACTGGCTTATTAGGGGAGTCAAAGCTGAAAACGAACAAACTTTATGAGATACAGTGAGATAAGATACTTTTTGAGTGCTGCTTCTTTTTTTCTTTGTTAGGCTTCTTTTCCTTTTCTTTTTTACAGAGAAAGGGCGGAGGGTTTATGGGAAGGACCTCTCTGAAGTTGGTTCGTCACTACTAGGAAGAGAGCCAGAAACAGATACGCAGAATCATTTCCAGCACTTGCAAATTTTTGTTCAGCAACCAAAAATATAAGATGGACCAAGTAGGACAGGACAACTGTTTTTAATACATAAAAATTTTGCTAGTAGAAAGACATGGCACATGTTGTCAAGAGATTTCACTGCGGGTGTCGCTAAAAGAAGCTAAACATCATATATGTAAAAGTATCAGATAGACTGCTTTTATTTTCTGGGGAAATTCAACATAGAAAATTGTGGCTCAGTGAGTGTGTGCACAAGTATGTTTTCCAGATACATAGGTTAGACAAACAGATAAAGGAAATGAAGAGAAAGAACCAGAATTAAGTCTTCATGTTCGGGATTGCACTTGACAGTCCATGTCCTGCGAACAAACATCAACTGCATTTACTCAATAAGGAAATGGTAATCCAGAAAGAAACTTCTAACCCTAAACCCTAACAAAAAAAGTTAGCAGTCATTAAGTTGTAGGCAGCATAGTGAGACACACATTGAAGGACCAGACAATAATCTTATATCAAAAACTCAACTAATTAAAGAGATGGCAAGCAGCTTCATTATTGCAACAGAGTATTACCAGTGAGTATGTCCAGGGAGATCAAGGACTGGAAACTTCAGCATTCTAAGATCCCATATATGTATCCCAGATTCATCTTCAGCCGTTACCTGCAGAATTTAAACACATCTTCACTGACACTGAAGGCCTGCTTCCTCCAAGGGAAAAGAAAAAGAAGCCAAGACCAAAAAAATTTGAACACCTTTTAATCAGACAGTTGAAAATTAAGATGGTAAAGTTATGATAGCAATACCTCACACAGAGAAAATTAACAGTACCACTTTCTCCCGTGTGTACCTATTTTGAATCTTTAAGAAATGGAGAGCCAAAAGCATGCAGAGGTGACAAAACAAGATCCATTAAGCTCAACTAACTATTCATATTTCACTTTGATGTCTTACTGGGTATCTTCTTATTTTCTCTTTAAAGAAACTAAAAGCAGTACTCCAAAACGAAGAGAAGAAATTCATCACGTCTCATGGTGCCTACACTTACCCTATCTCGCACCGTTACCGCCAAACGCCTGCCCAGCTGCCACTCTCCCCACCCCCACCCCCAGACACATTTCCTTCCACATAAACTCACAACAGCCACCAAAACCTCTACATCCACTCCAAAATCCAACCCAAATCGGTCCTCACTACCTCTATCCCTCACCCTCCAAAAAGCTCGTATTCAGCACAGACTTATATGCTTTCTCCATTACGCACGCTAGGGTTCACCTCCATCTCTTACCCCCACAGTATAAACCCCGCTAAACACACTTTTTATAACCACTCATCATATCAATCCACCAATACCACGATCTCGATCTACGACAAGCATAATTCCTCCTCTCAAACCCCTACGTCCCTATATCAGCCCACCACTCTGCCCTACCCCTCTCCCATCTTATACCCCCCCCTGTGATAACCCCGTCCCCCATAGCACTCGCCGGGCTAATCGACAGAAAAAAAATTAAAAGGACACAGGATAATCATCTTCATATTTGATTGTGCATGTTAAGGGTAACATACTTCTATTTAGGTAGATGGACATATTAAAAACACAAGTACGGGAACTTCTTCAGAAATAAACAACAAATCGTTGAGCAAAAACCAGAAGCCTGATAGAGAAAGCCACTAAAAACTCAAGGCCACAGCCATACACTTTAAAGGAAGTACTTTCCATGTCTTGACATTCATGTCATGTAATCTGTCTCCATAAAGTGATTGCTAGGAGGAAACAAAAAGTAGAAAGTTGAAGACGTTATGCTTTAAAGAAAAAAAATAATTATCCTTTCCTTCTTCTAGCAAACGAGTACCTCTCCACATTCCATATTGAAATTGAAATGTTAGTGCAAAAGATCAAAAAGGTTCCTAAGATGGGTCCACATTTGAGTGTCAAACTCCTAACATTGTAATGTTAACACGCATGCATACAGGCAAAAAGCAGATATACCTCACAGATTCATACACTTACTCAAACAGATTATTTCATTTGCAAATGGACGACAAATCAAGGGATGAATCATCAATGCAACTTAATAACTTCACAAAGCTATGTACTTACAAGAGTATACTCTCTCTTCACATTGTAATCCAAATTACGGACATGGGGATGATCGATTGAATTTGTTTTCCTGCAGTAGAATTAACCATGATGTAACTTGTGCAAACTAATCATTCAAGTTAATGGATAAAAGCAAAAATAGCTTCATAAAATATTACAAGCCAAGCAAAAGACCAGAAGATGTTATCCTGAGAACGATTATACAAGAATCTACTTCAGAGCTAGTATGTGCCCAAACTAAAAAGCTATGTGACTTGAGTGAATCAATATCCAGTACAGGGGTGTAAAAGGTGTATGGGACTTGAGTGAATCAATATCCAGTACAGGGGTGTAAAAGGTGTATGGGAGTACAGAAATTAGAAGTAAAGTACTTCTTGACCTGTTCTGGGACACAATGTCCAGATTGAGCCTTAAACATTTACCCTTTTTGTCATAAGCATGCACTACATTATCTTTAGGCCCTTGAAACTATTCAGTCTCTTTCTTAATCTATGACAAACTATGATTTAGATCAATAAATTTATAACACTGGGTTCATTGACATTGATGGGAGTATGTTCTTTATTGTGTGTGTGGTAGAGGAGGGGGGGGGTTCTAGAGAGAGTAAGGCCATTCAGGTTACATGAAAATTTATTACCTAGCCATTTACCTTCCAAAGTACTTTCTTACATTTTTTTTCTTGGATGATATATCTTGACCTTATATACACAAGTGAACAAAGAATAACATAAACAAATGAAACAGAATATAGGGAATCAATTACCATATTCACTTACTTCATTGTCCGTAGATCCCAAAGTTGGACTGATGATTCACTTGTCAGTGCTAGAGCATTATAATCATGGGGATCCCAGGCGCCCCCAGTTAACGAATGTAGCACACCTGCTGATTCTTGTGATTGTACCTAAATTTTGCAGCAGACCTGAATAAAAATTAGCCCCACGAATCAGAAGTAACAACACTTCTTACAACTATGTTTGAGGTTCTCTGGCAGCAAAGAAGGGTGGTATCCCCGAAGATAAGACACATAGAAGCCTAAGGTAAACTGCAGACTACCTTGTATTTCAAACAAGAGTGTGAAGATATGCTAACCAAAAGAATATCATCAAGATAATATTATTTCCAAGCCAGCAAATCTAGGTTTTAGCTGAAACAGAAGCACTCTAAGGGATGCAAATTACAAGTTTATTTCAAAAAATCTACTTTAAGTAATCAAACAGTTCAGTATTTAAAACCT